>OU015670.1:9710926-10310926 GCA_907165275.2 Zygaena filipendulae
GTGGTCCTGGATGTGTCTCCACGGACCGCAATGTGCGTTCGAAATGTCGATGTTCAAATGTGTCCTGCAGTTCACACTATGACGCGCAGTTAACTGCGTTCTTCATCGACCCGCGAGCCAAGTGATCCACCGTCCAGGGTAATGGTTTATATTATAACGTCATCTCGTGAAACGCGAGACGTTTGAAAATATTTGTAAAAAAAAAAAAGTTATATAAAATATCTTAGAAAGGAGAGCGCGGTCGACCCCTCCCCTCCCTGGTGTAGGAGAGAAGGAGGATCCTGCGCGTCTCGCGATCTAAACCGCATCACGCGAGTTAATTTATATAGAGACAAGACGCAATACGTGCACAACGAAACCCGTCACGGGCGCAGACGACTCGAGGCGCGGATTCTTGCCTGTCCACGTCGTCTGGAATACGCTCGTGACGCGCGACGACGTCGTCTAATAGTTCAAAACTATCGAGACTTGTCATCGTCGTTGTAAATTTACTCAAAAAAAGAGCAAAATACACGTTGCATCGAGTCCCTCTCGTGGTCGATTATTGTCTTATGATGTATATATGTATAAGATATTATACAATACACACGCACAACACGTTAATGATCCTTCCGCAGGTTCCCCTACGGAAACCTTGTTACGACTTTTACTTCCTCTAAATGATCAAGTTTGGTCAACTTCCCAGCAACGCCGACGGCCGTGAAGCCACCGCGTGTCGGTCCGAAGACCTCACTAAATCATTCAATCGGTAGTAGCGACGGGCGGTGTGTACAAAGGGCAGGGACGTAATCAACGCGAGCTTATGACTCGCGCTTACTAGGAATTCCTCGTTTATGGGGGATAATTGCAAACCCCAATCCCCAGCACGAAGGAGTTTCAGCGGGTTGCCCGGGCCTCTAGGCCAGGGAGAACATGCTGATTCCTTCAGTGTAGCGCGCGTGCGGCCCAGGACATCTAAGGGCATCACAGACCTGTTATTGCTCAATCTCGTGCGCCTCGAAGACGCCGGTCCCTCTAAGAAGATATTGAATGCGTCGCGAGTGAGTTGCGCGACACGAGGCCGCGCACACATAAATCGCGACGCCTATTTAGCAGGCTAGAGTCTCGTTCGTTACCGGAATTAACCAGACAAATCGCTCCACCAACTAAGAACGGCCATGCACCACCACCCACCGAATCAAGAAAGAGCTGTTAATCTGTCAATCCTTCCGGTGTCCGGGCCTGGTGAGATTTCCCGTGTTGAGTCAAATTAAGCCGCAGGCTCCACTCCTGGTGGTGCCCTTCCGTCAATTCCTTTAAGTTTCAGCTTTGCAACCATACTCCCCCCGGAGTCCAAAATCTTTGGTTTCCCGGAAGCTGCCCGCCGAGCCATTGTAGTAACGTCGGCGGATCGCTAGATGACATATTTACGGTTAGAACTAGGGCGGTATCTAATCGCCTTCGAACCTCTAACTTTCGTTCTTGATTGATGAAAACACCTTTGGCAAATGCTTTCGCTGATGTTCGTCTTGCGACGATCCAAGAATTTCACCTCTAACGTCGCAATACGAATGCCCCCAGTTATCCCTATTAATCATTACCTCGGAGTTCTGAAAACCAACAAAATAGAACCGAGATCATATTCTATTATTCCATGCACGAAATATTCAAGCAGCATTTTGAGCCCGCTTTGAGCACTCTAATTTGTTCAAAGTAAAATTGTCGGCCCATCTCGACACTCATCGAAGAGCACCGCGATAGGATTTTGATATTGAACCGACGTTTTACCGCCGGCTCACCGACGATATGCTCCGCAAACGTGTCAGTATCACCGCGGATGCGGTGCACCAACAGCGCGGCGCACAAATGCAACTACGAGCTTTTTAACCGCAACAATTTTAGTATACGCTATTGGAGCTGGAATTACCGCGGCTGCTGGCACCAGACTTGCCCTCCAATTGTTCCTCGTTAAAATATTTAAAGTGTACTCATTCCGATTACGAGGCCTCGTAAGAGTCCCGTATCGTTATTTTTCGTCACTACCTCCCCGTGCCGGGAGTGGGTAATTTGCGCGCCTGCTGCCTTCCTTGGATGTGGTAGCCGTTTCTCAGGCTCCCTCTCCGGAATCGAACCCTGATTCCCCGTTACCCGTGACAACCATGGTAGTCGCAGAAACTACCATCGAAAGTTGATAAGGCAGACATTTGAAAGATGCGTCGCCGGTACGGGACCGTGCGATCGGCAAAAGTTATCCAGATTCATCAAAATTAACGACTTCGGGCGCGAGGCCCTCCGCCGATTGGTTTTGATCTAATAAAAGCACTCATCCCATCACTGGTCAGAGTTCTGATTGCATGTATTAGCTCTAGAATTACCACAGTTATCCAAGTAACTGAGTAAGATCTAAGGAACCAAAACTGATATATTGAGCCATTCGCGGTATCGCCTTAATACGGCTTGCACTGAGACATGCATGGCTTAATCTTTGAGACAAGCATATAACTACTGGCAGGATCAACCAGGGAGCTGTCCGCGACAGAGAGTCGTCGTCGTCGTCGACGTTCTTTTAGAACGAACGACGACTACGGGATCAGCTACGTGCGCGTTCGACGTTTTTTAAATGCGCCAACGCGACGTGCCCTTTGAATTATTTTTCTTTTTTTTTTACGTCTCAGGTACAGGTAGTGGTATATTATGTCACTTCCCTTCCAAGAAACGTGAGCGTTCACACAGATTGCGCGACGCCATATATGAATTTTCGCAAATAGACAGTATCTCCTCACTCGTGTTATCGGATGTTGACAGAATCGTTTTTACACAAGTACGTACAAACGCCCGGTGTGAGAGAGACTCCAATGATGGTGTCACAAAATATATAAGACACGCATATAGTGTGTTTGTTGTTTGTCGCACATCGAGGCGAACAAAATTCTCTGAGCGTACCGATTGTCGGAACATAAGCAAAAACTTTTCGTTCCGTCGATCGACGATGTACTAGGGAAATATATACACATGTATCTAAGTGCCACATGCGCGACGAGGTCGATGATATTCATTTCCATGATAGAAATGATATATTTTTGTATCACGAACAACACAAAAACGACAACGCGCATGTCACACATAAAAACATGTGTATTTAAAAGTTACACATTACACCACAAAAGAGAACGGCGGCAGCATAGCGAGAGTGCCCCGAAAAAAAGGCCCGATCGTCCAAATATTATATTATAAATAATATAAGTGAAGTATAGTATAATATAATATTATGAAAACAACATCGGAGAGCTCGGCATGAGTCGCATATCGAGAGACACACAACACACGCCGCGCCTTCGCCGCCTCGCCGCCGTTCGCTTTTGCGCTGACAGTAAACGTCAGGATGGCAGTTCACGTCGTGGATACTGGCGGTGCGCTCACGCCCTGTTCGTGCAGAGGAGGTGAGGGGGCCGGGGGGGGGACAAGATTAAAAAAAATAAAAATCGTGTACGCACAAAAAGTGACCAAATATAAATAGATCATCCACATAAAGACTATTGAAAATTTGTATTTCTATAGGGCTTTATAATGACAGACGGGGAGGGGAGGGGAGGGCGACGGGGGGTTCCATATTTGATTTACTAATCACAAAAATGTTTTTACGATACTTTTTATAAATTTTTCTATTTAAAAAATAATAATATAAATAAAAATGTACATTATGTAACAACATTTTCATATTATTTATTCTAGAGCGCTCTCCAGATCGTTGTTCAAACTAACTCCTAGAGAACAATCTAGAAGAACATTCTAGACCACTTTGAAACATACAAATGTATATTTTAGAGCTTTCTAGATAATACTAAAACAATATTATTATTATTATTATTATAGTTCATCAAACTTATAGGGAACATTCAGGATCAATTTGTATTATCTACAAACCATTTGAAACATCCAAATTTGGAGCTTTCTAGGTCATTCTTTAAAATAAATAATATTATGTAAGTATGCAGACTGATTAAAATCATTTTCATCAATCTTGATCTCAATCCCTCTTCAGTCAATATTTCTCATTATAAACTATGATAGCGTGGCCTCTTAGCTTAGTTGTATTTTTGTTCTCATTATGGCCACATAAACTTAAATTTTGGTACAATCTCATCAACTTTAACATCTTTGTGTGGTCGCTGAACTTGTATTTATTTCTTTTTTGTTCTCAATAATATCATCATCATCATTATTATGGTCGGCATTCAGCCATAGCACTAGGTAGCTGTGTAGGGTGGATATTTATTTTATGGGTGCTCTCTGTCTACCGCAAACTGTTATTTTATTGAGGTGCCATGAAGAGCCACACTATGGGCCTAATTTGAATGAATAAATGATATTTTGACTTTCAACTTTGACCTTTGTGTGGCCGCTTATTTTGGACACATAAACTAACTATAACTATATGGGTATGATCTCATTAAATTTAACTTAAGTGTGATCTCTTAATTTGTATTTTCAATTATATTGATAATTGGCAGGTATTTGTAGCAGCTAATGCAGCTATTCGTAGGTGGGAGACTAGTCCCTATTAAAAAAGGGAATCCTCGTTCTCGATCCATTTGTAACATCATTTTCATATTATTATATTCAAGAGCGCTCGTCATACTTGAAAGAAAAATAACTGTATGTACGTATACCTACCTACCTACCTACCTACCTGTCTTTGGATAGTTACAACTTAACTTCGTTGTTAAATAATGCTGTGCTAAACTTACGTCTCTGATATTATACCTAGGTATTGTAACATCGAACAATTATTGCAAAAAAACAAGTCGATAAAGCAGGTCTAATTAATGCAACTATACTTATTTATATAATATTATATTACGTAGGTACCAGGTACATAACTACAGATTTTTATTATAAAAAAAAAAAAAAAATTAAAACCATCTATCTGCACTTCACACTAATACATATTATTGTACTTTTATTTTTCCGTTAGTGCGAGAGAGATGCCTGAGCAGACCTGAGCAGAGCAGAGCAGAACAGATCGGAGCGAAGGTGTCGAGCCGAGCTGCGGTTCATTAATTTTGAATTGATCGCATCAACGAGCACCATAATGCTATCTATGCATGGTATAATGTATCCATCCAATATGTATAATTATGTCATAAAGTATGTAGGTAGGTAGGTAGGTAGGACCTTTATTGTTGCCGTTTGGTGACAAGTCACATTAACGTTAACCCTTTTCGCCGCCATGTTTTTGTAGCCTTAACCTACCTACTTTTGGTATGGCGGTGGCAGTGGCAGTGGCAGCGGCAGCGGTGGTTATTATTATTAATTATTATTATATGTATAAGTTAACCGTTGTTATGTTACGGTCGGTCGGTCGGTCAATGATGATTGGCGCATCGCCGGCCGCTGCCGCGGCACGCTCGCTACGCTCGCTCGGCTCGCGCGTCGTGGTCAGCAGTACAAACCTAACCTAACCTGGCGTGTCGGGGTGCTTTTATAATTATGTAGGTATTTAGTTTCATCATCGACGATACCTGGACCCTTCCTTATTCACGGCACGCGTCATGACCATAACTCGTCACGTTAATTAATTTATATATGATATAACACTCGTGTTCGTCAAAGCAGTTTCACTTTATTTCTTCTTTTGTCATAAAGTAAAGAAGAATATTATATTTGTTGGGACGCGCGTTATGGGCAAGGAAGTTCAATGTTGTTGGGGTCATAGTGAAGAGTGAATAAGGAAGGGGCCCTGGCTGGGTATTATATTCCTATCATCATAACTTTGATTCGTGTGAGAAAAATTTATAGTTAACTATCGGCCGTTCAAGCAGAACGCACCCGTTCGTGTATTGATAAATAGTACGGAAAAAGAGTAAAAATTTATAGTTAATTATCGGCCGTTCAAGCAGAACGTACCCGTTCGTGTATTGATTTATTATAGACAACACGAGCGTATAGTAAATAGTACAGAAAAAGAGAAAAAATTATAGTTAACTATCGGCCGTTCAAGCAGAATGCACCCGTTCGTGTATTGATTTATTATAGACACTAGCGGGCGGTCCGTTCGTGTATTGTAAAAAATTTATTATTATAGATTTAAAATAGTCTCTTTCTCGTGTGTTTTGTGAATAAAATGAGAAGAAGAAGTTCCCGTACGTGTATCGAGTCGAGTTAAAAAAAAATAAAAAACTTGAAAAGTTTCCAAGTTACATCGGTTCGTACGCGTTCGTGAATTGATTAAAAATAAAAAAAAAGTATATCGTCCTCGGACGAATCACCTGGCGTAGGGCTGAGTCTCAACAGATCGCAGCACGACGCTGCTCTACCGAGTACAACACCCCGCCAGGAACGGAAGTCGTCTACAGACTATTCCGAGCCCCGACATCGAACTGAGGTAAATTCGGCACTTCGGAGCCTTGACGCACGTGTTAAACCGACCGCGCCGATCTCCGAGCACCAAATGGGCTTCGACGTCGCACCTTACGAATAAAGTGCGACTAGTAAAGTAAAGAAAGAGAGCTTTACGGACTATTTTAAATTTATAATAATAAATTTTTTACAATACACGAAAGGACCGCCCGCTAGTGTCTATAATAAATCAATACACGAACGGGTGCATTCTGCTTGAACGGCCGATAATTAACTATAAATTTTTACTCTTTTTCTGTACTATTTACTATACGCTCGTGTTGTCTATAACAAATCAATACACGAACGGGTACGTTCTGCTTGAACGGCCGATAATTAACTATAAATTTTTACTCTTTTTCCGTACTATTTATCAATACACGAACGGGTGCGTTCTGCTTGATAATAAATCAATACACGAACGGGTGCATTTTGCTTGAACCGCCGATTATTAACTATAAATTTTTATCTTTTTCTGTACTATTTACTATACGCTCGTGTTGTCTATAATAAATCAATACACAAACTGGTACGTTCTGCGTGAACGGCCAATAATTAACTATAAATTTTTACTCTTTTTCCGTACTATTTATCAATACACGAACGAGTGCGTTCTGCTTGATAATAAATCAATACACGAACGGGTGCATTTTGCTTGAACGGCCGATTATTAACTATAAATTTTTATCTTTTTCTGTACTATTTACTATACACGCTCGTGTCTATAATTAATCAATACACGAACGGGTGCGTTCTGCTTGAACGGCCGATAATCAACTATAAATTTTTCTCGCACAAATAAAAATCATGATAGGAGAATACCTAGCCATGGCCCCTTATTCACTTCACTATAAAATGAATAAGGGAGGAATAAACCCAACAACATTGAACTTCCTTGCCCATAACGCGCGTCCCAACAAATATAATATTCTTCTTTAATTTATGACAAAAGAAGAAATAAAGTGAAACTGCTTTGACGAACACGAGTGTTATATTATATATAAATTAATTAACGTGACGAGTTATTTAATTATTTTACTACTTTTGCATGCGTTGCTTCTATATTATTCGCAGGCGTTTAGATAATTTGTATAGTATTCATTGTTCAAGGCTCACATTACCGTCTGGCGTACCAGTTGCCCTTGTAGTTGATATAATTAATTATATTTTTTGTTAACCACTCATTCGAAGTTATTTTGTTTAATTGCAAGTCCCAGAGATTCAACAACTAATTATTTTGAGTTAATTAACAGAGTGGAATTGAGTTTTTGGGAAAATGGCGTATAAATCTGCATTTAAAACAAGCTAATTAAAGAGGATGAAAAATTACAAAGCAAAATTTTTAGAGTTAAAGGGTAATAGTACTAAGACTTCGCTGTCCGTCCGTCCGTCTGTGGGTAGGTCACGCTGTATCTCATTAACCGTGATAGACAGTAGACGCTTGAAATATTCACAGAATACTTAGTTAAATTATATTCACTTTAAAAAAAAAAAAAAAAAAAATTTAAACAAATATTTAAGGGGGGCTTCTTCTTTAGAAAATTAATCACCGAAATGTATGTGATCGCGTAACTCCCAAACGATTGCATCAAATTGGATACCATTTCATTTTGTGTTCGTCATTATCAGGACAAGGTTTTTAAAACAGGTTTGGAGTTTCTGCGGGAATTCCAAAACTCACGCTGGCGGAACCGCGGGCTCATCTAGTTGTATGTGAATTTGTAAATTCCTCTATATATTAACTAGCTGTCCCGCGTGATTTCACCCGCGTGAATTTCGGAATTCCCGCAGGAACTCGAAAGTAGCCTAATTTCCTCTTTATTACATCACCTAATTAGTAGTGAAAGTCCCGTCCAAGTCGGTCCAACCGTTTCGGAGTTTCACCCGCTTACGTTTCGAAATTCCCGCAGGAACTCCGAACATCTTTTATATATACCTGCTCCTGACAATAACGAACACATAAAAAAAAAAGAATTATCCAATTTGGTGCAGTCGTTTGGAAGTCATGCGGTTAATAGCATTGTGCGATTCATTTTCATTTATATAGATTATTTTGGAGATCCCGCGGGACTTCCGGGTTAATCAAGGATACAAAGATACTCAAGGATAATGTAGCATTCTAATGGTGAAAGAATTTTCGAAATCGGTCCAGTAGTTTTTGAGTTAAATCGTAACAAACAAACAAACAAAAAATCAAATCATCCCGCGGTTCTCCGAAATTAACGCAGGTGAAACCGCGGGGAACAGCTAGTAATATTATAAGTATAGATAACAACTGGAAAATAAAAGATATATAAAATGTATATATTTCACAAAATGTAATAATTAAAAAAAACACTCGTAAAAAAGCGGCCAGTTAGTCGTCAACACTAATTAATTATTAAATTATTCAAGTCTTCAATTTCTTGCGTGTTATAAACACAAAGTCCTTCGCCGCGTGTCTATCTGTCCGTTAGCGATAAACTCAAAATTTACTGAACTTTTTTTCATGCAGTTTTCACCATTAGATAGAGTAATTCATGATTTGTTAAGGTTTTGCGGTTGAAATACAACGGCAATTGCTGGAAGTGTCAGCAAAAGTGCATTAAATTTTGCGTGCCGAGCTGGCCGCCTTTTTGGCGCATCTCAATTGTGTTTCAGTTTTAAGTGTTAGCATGTTTTGTGTGTTGTGGCAAAAATAGAGTTATTTTCAATTTCAACTTCAATTATTTCAAGTAGCTTCTTCATATCTTTACTAGCTGTTCCCGTGGTTTCTAGGAAATCCGTGATAAAAGTAACTATACCCTATCTATATCTTTTTCGTACCCCTGACAATGTGTTGTTTGCGAAATTTTAATAAAGTTTCACTGGCAAATACATATTTTCTTTGTAAGTTTAAGTTGAGGCATGAAAGAGTTAGTTACAACAAACAAACACACACTCATTCTCATTTATTTATGTATACCACAACAAACCTGTTGTAACTTTTTGGTTGTAATTTGTAATGCAGATAAAGTACTGGATCAGTTGTGTATTGTCGACGCTCCCCATAGGTTGTGCGAGCACAATGGAGCCGGTGCTGTCGGACCCGGTGCTGCGGTTCCGCCCGGACACGGTGCGTGCGGTGCGCGCGATGTACGGCCTGGACGGGCCGGGCCGGATGGCGGAAGCCGTCGACCTGCTGGACGACTGGGTGAAGAAGCAGGCCCACTTTAAGAGGAAGGATTTTGGTTAGTTGCGAAATAGTACATTTCATTACAAGTGCGGAATGTCAGAAGTCAAAACGACTTGTAATGAAAGTACCGCACAACATTTTAGAACGAAGAACTATTTTAGAACGAAGTTCTTAATCGCATGGTGCGTGCGTATTGGTTAATTATGGGTTTTTGGACGATTAAATTATCTTATCTTAATCTTTAATCTAATATATATAAATCACGTGTCACGTTGTTTGTCCGCGATGGACTCCGAAACTACAGAACGGATTGCGATAAAATTTTGTAACCATTTATAATATGGTCCAACTTAAAAGATAGGATAGTTTTTGTGCTGGAATTCCCGCGGGAACTCCGGCACTAATGCGGAGAACAGCTAATCACCGTAAACTACTGTCAGGGATACAAAGGACATAGAGTACTTTTTTCCCTCAACCCCCACGGGAACTCCGAAATTACCGCGGATGAAATCGCGGGGGACAGCTAGTTATCTATATAATAAAAATGAATCGCCAAATGTGTTGCTAAGTGCATAACTTCCAAACGACTGCACCAAATTGGATAATTGTTTTTTTTTGTGTTCGTTATTGTCAGGACAAGGTTTATTTAAAAGAAGTTTGGAGTTCTTCTTCCCTATAACGAGATCTAGTTTTGTTGTCACAACACTTTGGACGGAAGCGCCTATTCTCCTTTGGATGAATAACACATAACTCTTTTAAAGCAACTGAAGAACATTATATGTACACTAGTTGTCCCCCGAGATTTCATCCGTGGTAATTTCGGAGTTCCCGCGAGACTTCCGGGATAAAATATAGCTATAAACCTTCCTCATGAATCACTCTATCTATCGGTGAAAACCGCACGAAAAACGTTGCGCAGTTGTAAAGATCTAAGCATACATAGGGACAGACAGCGGGACGCGACTTTTTTATACTATGTATCTAGTGATAGTGATGACACGAGCTATAATTCATTGAACTTGTGAAAAACTTGGTGTCCAGTTTTACTTATTGTATTAACTAGCGAAATCGTTGTCTTGCATGGTCTTTGGTGCGAGTTTGGTGTCTTTCACATTTACCTATGGACGCCGATAAGCAATGACATGTTAACCCACACCATTAAGTTACTGATGCAGAGCGCTTTATTGAGAGTTGTAGAACATTTTTTGATTATGTTTTTACCTCATGACAATGTCTAAATACTAAAAAATTGTCGAACATCAAAAAATGTTGACAAAAAATGGCGCTATGGCGTCTAAAACACGATTTACTCAGAATTTCTCCAGTGTGGGTTAACACACTATTTCTTATCTATGTCCCTATGTTTCTGATGGGATTTAGGTATACGTACATACGTATTTTTCAGAAGTAATGGGCCATTTGCCAAATGGCACACAGCGTATAAACACCGCTCGAGAGACAAAATTAAGTTAAGGCAACATTAAGTTTCAAACAGCTCTACAAAGCAAGGATTTAAACTCGTTCCTTTTCCTTACAGACCGGTCGTTCTTAGAAGCCATAATTATATCCTGCAAAGGTTCAGTGGAACGAGCTAAGAGTAGACTGGACAAATACATGACCGTAAGAACTGTGCTGCCTAAATTCTTTGACCTATTAGATATTATCAACGACTTGAAGGGCAAACTTGAAATAGCGTGAGTATTATGATAATGTTATACTTGTATTAAATTACTAGCTCTTCCCCGCGGTTTCACCCGCGTTTCGGAGACGGAGTTTTAACAATGTGCAGGTGGTATGCAAAATTTAATGTAGTTTCTTCCCTGTTTATTTCGGAGTTCCCGCGGGAATCCCGGCATAAAAAGTAACCTTTGTCCAGAAGGACAAAGATTACGTTTTCAAGGGCACATAGAGATGTACTCTTGAAAACGTATATGCAAAATTTCATGGTTATTGGCTGAGCCGTTTAGCCATGAAAGCGTCACAAACAAACAAACTCACTTTCGCATTTATAATATTAGTAAGGATTGTTTGGTAACCAGCGTGGTGACACTGCATGATTCTCAAGTACTTTCCCACATGTAAAGAAGCTTGTACACGTGTATACACGTATTGTGCGTGTGTGTGTATCGTAAGGTTGACGATGATCTGACAGTAACAGTTGGCGTCACATGCAGATTCTAAATGTGAAAAACCTTCCTCGGAATTTACCAAGAAATTTTCGCGGGGTATGATGAGGAGGCACGAAGTTGGTGGGAGGCGGAGAGTGCCGCTTCTTTATCTATACTAATTATTATTATAAAGAGGTAAAAGTTGTGAATTTGTGAGTTTGTGACGTTGTAGGGGGTAATCTCTGGATCTACTGAACCAATTTTTTAAATTCTTTCACTTATAGGAAGCTGCGGTAGTCCTGAGTGACATAGAGTACTTGTTTTTATCCCGAAATATCCGCGGGAACCTCAAAATTACCGCGGGTGAACCGAAAATATTCTGTATTCTTTGTTGGTAATGGAGGTTAAGAAGGCGGTCACAGCACGGGCTGCGCTACTTCTATGTATTTATAGAACATCCTAAAAGACATAATTTAGTTTAGTTTATTTTATTTCGTACTATCAGTGTTAACAAAATGTGAAGAATGTCAAATGATATAATATTATGATACAATACAAAAATAATCATAATATTACAAAATAGTAATAAAATAGAAATGTCAAGTAAATTTAAATATATAAAAAATATGAATAAATTCTATTATATAGTTTTTACATAAAATTCAATTATGGAGTAATATGCTTTATCCAATAAATAGGCTTTCAATCGACGATAAAAAGTTTTGTCATCATTTTCTTTCCGTAAATCTGCGGGAAGCTGCTCGTAATATGTAGGTCCAATTACTCGCGGGTTTTTACTTGCTAATTTTGTTCTTCGTGATACAGTCTCAAGTTTTTCAGTATTACGAAGATTTCGCCCACCATCCGTTCGGCGTCTGAAGTGAGTCATGTTTTGTCTGACATATTTTACTATCTATGACATATTTGATTTTAGTAAAGTGTTCGTCTGTCCTGAACCCACTGAGGATTACTGCCGAGTGTTTATCTTAAAATTGAATCCACTACCCTTCGACAGCACAGATTTGTTTAGCTTCTACCAGTTTGCTGTGTGGGTACGTATTTTTAACTGACTCATGTTTTTCAAAAAAGGAGGAGGTTCTCAATTCGACTGTATTTTTTTTATATTTGTTACCTCAGAACTTTCGAGTGGATGAACCAATCTTCGAAAACCGAAGTAACCGAAACTATTTAGGAAATGTACAAAATATTGTTTCAAAAACTATTTAATACATACATGTCCTAGGAAATGTGTAAAATTCCTAAGAATTGTATATAATTCCTATATCGGATTAGCAAATGTATTAAAATAATGCTTTAATTGCAATAAAACACGTTGTAAAATGTATCTTATTTTGTGTGTCCTTTCTTTAATTTATTATTGCTAGTGTGTATGGTTTGTGTGCACCCGTTCGTCTTGCGTGGTATGTAACATGTGAGTGTTCCCACACTCACGATATATGTAATGCCAGGCCAGGATTGGACTGTTGACCACGAGGCGCGAGCCGAGCGAGCGCAATGAGCGTGTCGTGGCAGCGGCCGGCGATGAGCCAAATGTGGCGAACATCTATGATGATGATTGATATCTCAAATATTTTACATATGCGATTGCTATTTAGGAAATGTATAAATTTCCTAGGAATTGTATACAATGACGGATTACATACATTTTAGGTAACATATAAACAAGAATTGCTCGTTAAAAGGTAATAGATATTAAAAATCCTACTTAATATTATAAATGTGAAGGTGTGGATGTTTGTAACTCAATCACGCGAAAACGGCTGAACAGATTTGGATAAAATTTGGCATGCACGTTTTCAAGGGTACAGAAAAGGACATAGGGTAAGTACTTTTTATCGCGGAATTCCCGCGGGAACTCTGAAATTACCGTGGGTGAAACCGCGGGGCACAGCTAGTAATAATATAATTTGTACATTATCTTTCAAGTTAATATAGTCAAAGTCAAACAAGATACATGTTGGCCCATAAGTATGAATCTTTTTCACCTCTATAACCGACCGGTGCCGCGGTGGTCGACCGGTTGCCGACTGGCTGGAGGTCATAGCGAATTTCCATCACCATTCAGTACCTATTGAACTATCTTGTTTTTAAAATAAATTAAAGTTAAAATAAGGTTTTAATTTAATCAAATAGAATACTCAGTTCCAAGCTTGCCCATTATTCGAGTGCTCACTCACAATAAAATTTAAGCTTAAGATATTTTTCATTACTCATGCTCGGAAAGTAGGTCTGAAGTTGCCTGAGAAGCGGGTTGAAAGTAGCCCTTTTCAGCCCTAGGGAGAATCGCTTTCAACTGACAACTGTCAAATTATTAAAAAAAAACTAGGTCTATTTTCACATTTCTATTGAACCATGTTTCAACTTTCTATACAGCCAGCGCGATGTAAAATTGAAATAACGTAAAGTTTAAGTAGGTATTAATTAAAATAAAATTCACTCACTTTTTCTTAAGCTAATTCCTATTTATATTTTTTTTATTTTCTTTAATTAATACTTAATAATTAAAGAAAATATTTTTTTAGGTCGCCACAATGTAAATAAAAAAAAATTAAAACCGACTTCCAAAAACACAAAACTGAAAAGCTAAAAATAAAATGCTAAAATTAACAAAATACCGATTTAATCCAAAAGACAAAAACACACGTAATATTATTATTGGTTTGTGCTACCACTGATCGGTTTGAATTCGGTGACAAGCCCGCTGGTGTCTGCCCACTTGGGTTGTCCTGCTCACGAAAAGCTGGTGGCGGGAGTCGACTTAGCCCATCTACCCCCTCCATATTTGGCTTGTCACCGACTTCATACCGATCAGTGGTAGCACAAACCAATAATAATATTACGTGTGTTTTTGTCTTTTGGATTAAATCGGTATTTTGTTAATTTTAGCATTTTATTTTTAGCTTTTCAGTTTTGTGTTTTTGGAAGTCGGTTTTAATTTTTTTGTTAAAAATTTTTGTTTATTTTTCGCTTTTAAGTGACTTAGTTGGTAATTTCTCTAAGTTACAATAGCCTAATGTCAACTGCTCATCACCTTTTACAAAATATTACTTTTCCCGACGCAGGGACGTTAATTGTTGAGGAGTTCTCCTAGTGCTTCACCATCAGTTCCACTTCACCATATACATTGTGACGGGCATAAATTGTTTAGAAACCATATTAAAGTTAACGATTCAGAACCCGTCAAATACCTATTATTGAGTAGTTCCGATGACCATCTGTGGTCTTCATCATCAGTTCCACTTCTTCAAATTTTGCTTTCCGAAAGCAAATAAACGATTTACTATAAAAAATACAAAAATCGCTATAGGTGTACCTATAATTTTTGAAGAGTTCCCTCGATTACTCCAAGATCCCATCATCAGATCTCAATTTAGTGACAATGGAATCGATTTGGGAGTATCCCTTTTCAAACAAAAAAACAATTTTTGAAATCGCTCCAATCGGAACCCATGAAACAGGTATTATTGTTAAGTAGTTCTGATGATCATCCGTGGTCTTCATCATCAGTTCAACTTCTTCAAATTTTGCTTTTCATCAGCAAATGAACGATTTACTATAAAAAATACCCAAATCGCTATAGGTGTGCCTATAATTTTTGAAGAGTTCCCTCGATTTCTCCAAGATCCCATCATCAGATCCCGACTTGGTGGCAATGGGACCTAATTGGGAGTAAACCCTTTCAAACAAAAAAAGAATTTTCCAAATCGGTCCAACCGTCTTTGAGTAATCGGTGAACATACATAAAAAAAAAAAAAAAAAAAAAAAAAAACATACATACAATCGAACATAGAACCTCCTCCTTTTTGGAAGTCGGTTAAAAAATACTGGCTGAATAGCTAGCCGGCCAAAGAAAAAGAAATAGGTGGGAAAGTGTCAAGCGACTATCCGATCTTCACTCATTTTTTCTTTAGCTAATTCCTATTTTTATTTTGACTTTCCTTGCATTCGTAATGAAAAGCACAGTGTTACCCTCGGGAGAAAGTAACTTATTTAGTGCCTCGAACTATTGGCGCCCTCGCTACGCTCGGGCGCCAAACCCCGTCTCGGCACTAAATGAGTTACTTTCACCCCTTGGATAACAATGTACTATTTCATTACTCATACTCGGAAAGTAGGTCTGAAGTTGCCTGAGAAGCGGGTTGAAAGTAACACTTTTCAGCCCTAGGGAGAATCGCTTTCAACTGACAGCTGGATACTGCAGAAACTCAAGTTTTTTTTTTATGTCATAGGTAGGGGGCATACTTACTGGGCAGTAGCACACCTAATGGTTGATTTATGTAAAATAAAATTCACTCATTTTTTTCTTTAGCTAATTCCTATTTTTATTTTGACTCTCCTTGCATTCGTAATGATAACAAATAGTACATTGTTATCCTAGGGGTGAAAGTAACTTATTTAGTCCCGAGACGGGGTTTGGCGCCCGAGCGTAGCGAGGGCGCCAATAGATCGAGGGACTAAATAAGTCTTTCTCCCGAAGGTAACACTGTGCTTTTCATTACGAATGCAAGGAAAGTCAAAATAAAAATAGGAATTAGCTAAAGAAAAAATGAGTGAAGATCGGATAGTCGCTTGACGCTTTCCCACCTATTTCTTTTTCTTTGGCCGGCTAGCTATTCAGCCAGTATTTTTTATTTACATTGTGGCGACCTAAAAAAAATATTTTCTTTAATTATTAAGTATTAATTAAAGAAAATAAAAAAAATATAAATAGGAATTAGCTTAAGAAAAAGTGAGTGAATTTTATTTTAATGAATACCTACTTAAACTTTACATTATTTCAATTTTACATCGCGCTGGCTGTATAGAAAGTTGAAACATGGTTCAATAGAAATGTGAAAATAGACCTAGTTTTTTTTTAATAATTTGACAGTTGTCAGTTGAAAGCGATTCTCCCTAGGGCTGAAAAGGGTTACTTTCAACCCGCTTCTCAAGCAACTTCAGACCTACTTTCCGAGTATGAGTAATGAAAAAAATTAAAACCGACTTCCATAAAAACCTAAAAATAAAAAGCTAAAAATAACAAAAAATCGATTTAATCCAAAAGACAAAAACACACGTAATACCACTGATCGGTTTGAATTCGGTGACAAGCCCGCTGGTGTCTGCCCACTTGGGTTGTTCTGCTCACGAAGAGCTGGTGGCGGGAGTCGACTTAGCCCATCTTCCCCCTCCATATTTGCTTGTCACCGACTTCATACCGATCAGTGGTATTACGTGTGTTTTTGTCTTTTGGATTAAATCGATTTTTTGTTATTTTTAGCTTTTTATTTTTAGGTTTTTATGGAAGTCGGTTTTAATTTTTTTGTTAAAATTTTGTTTATTTTTCACTTTTAAGTGACTTAGCTCATAATTTCTCTAAGTTACAATAGCCTAATGTCAACTGCTCATCACCTTTTACAAAATATTGCATTTCCCGACGCAGGGACGTTAATTGTTGAGGAGTTCTCCTAGTACATCACCATCAGTTCCACTTCACCATATACATTGTGATGGGCATAAATTGTTTAGAAACCATATTAAAGTTAACGATTCGGAACCCGTGAAATACCCATTATTGAGTAGTTCTGATGACCATCTGTGGTCTTCATCATCAGTTCCACTTCTTCAAATTTTGCTTTCCGAAAGCAAGGAAACGATTTACTATAAAAAATACAAAAATCGCTATAGGTGTACCCATAATTTTTGAAGAGTTCCCTCGATTACTCCAAGATCTCATCATCAGATCTCGACTTGGTGACAATGGAATCATTTTGGGAGTATCCCCTTTCAAACAAAAAAACAATTTTCGAAATCGCTCTAATCGGAACCCGTGAAATACGTATTATTGTTGAGTAGTTCCGATGACCATCTGTGGTCTTCATCATCAGTTCCACTTCTTCAAATTTTGCTTTCCGAAAGCAAATGAACGATTTACTATCAAAAATACCCAAATCGCTATAGGTGTGCCTATAATTTTTGAAGAGTTCCCTCGATTTCTCTAAGATCCCACCATCAGATCCCGACTTGGTGGCCATGGGACCTAATTGGGAGTATACCCTTTCAAACAAAAAAAGAATTTTTCAAATCGGTCCAGCCGTCTTCGAGTAATCGGTGAACATACATAAAAAAAAAAAAAAAAAAAAAAAAAAAAAAAAAAAAAAAACATACATACAATCGAACATAGAACCTCCTCCTTTTTGGAAGTCGGTTAAAAAGCACAGTGTTATCCTCGGGAGAAAGACTTACTTCCACCCCTAGGATAACAATGTACTATTTTTTACTTAAGAGTAATGCTTTTCTTTGACAGTTCTGTGAGTACTTCAGAGCACATGATTACTTGGACGGCGCCCATCTCGTGTTCGACTACGACGATATTAATTTGTCCAATTTATTATCAGCATTGAACCCCGTCGATTTGAGTCAAAGCCTCAGTATTTTTATTGTGAGTACTTTTATCATTGCTAGCTATTCGTTCCGCTTCAATTTCGCAACACACTCGAGCACTCTCAATATCGAAATGAAAAGTATACGATGTCACTCGTCGAAAGAGTTTTTGGAATCGTTGCGGTAATTCCAGAGATTACCCGCTACATTCGAACTTACGAGTAACCGCCGCACTCAGAGTCGACTTTAATGATTACTTAGTTAAGTATAGATTTTTAAAACAAAACTGCCGCGCTCAGACAAGTTTAATAAATTAATGTTAATTGGCATTTAACTAATTAAGTTACATCTCATTAAATGCCAATTAACATTAATTTACTGAACGTCTCTGATTGCGGCAGTTTTGTTTTAAAAATCTATACTTAACTAAGTAATCATTAAAGTCGACTCTGAGTGCGGCCGTAAGACTTATTGGTAAAACGGCCCAATACACTTTTTGAAGAATTTTGAAAGAAGTCCTGTGCGCTCCTGTTTACCCTCAGTGCAACCGTATAACTGTCGTGGTTTTCAGGGTGGATATGGTATAAGGATGAAGGGAATCCACATTATAACGGCATCGAAAGTGGTCGAAGTTTTAGTGTCAATGTTAAAGCAGATACTAAGCAAGAAATTGGGCGAAAGGATACAAGTACATAAAAGCAGAGAGTCACTTCTCAATGTGTTTCCGAAGAATGTACTACCTATAGAATATGGTGGTACGGAGAGGAGTACGGACGAACTTTACAGTAAGTAAAAGAATATTAAACAAAACGATGTTTAATTTTGTGTGTGTGACGAACAGAGCACAAAGGTAACTTTGTGTTTGAAAATCATCTGGCGATATTATCTGGTTTTCATCTGTTTTCATAGGTACTAAAGATGAATTTGTCGTGTGAAACGAGTTCCAATGTGGTCTAAAAAAATACGTTGATCCATTCAACTCCATATTAGAATCTTGTACATTTAATTAGTTTATGTAACTAAAGGATACTGTAGCATTCTATTGGTAAATTTTCAAAAACGGTTCAGCAGATCCAGAGACACACAAACTCTGCAAGCAACTCAGCAAAAGGGACTCACAAACTGTACCTCTTTGTAGCATTAGTGTAGACTTGCTTCTATATAATTGGCTACTTGACAAATTTTTTTTTAGTCCGTCGTGTAGATTAGTAAAAAATATTGGACACGTATTTTTTCCTTTTTTTACGTAATCAAAAAATAACGTAGATACATTGAGTTGAAATTTCGCGTGACGTCACAACCTGGTGCAGTTTTTATGGGGCTTATAATGATAATTGACGTCACGAGCCCCCCACCCTAAACTTTAATGCGCTTTATCTATGTTAATTTTCATTAAATTTAAAAAGCAAAAAATACGTGTCTTTTATTTTTTTTATTTTCTAACTGACGGACTAATTAGAATTTTGATTTTCATACCTTGGAGAATACCAAATTGAAAACTAAAAGTATCTTAGAACTGTAAATGTAAATAAAAAACATCCATTTTCCAGGTGACTGGTTGAAATTATTGGGATCAGAAAAACATGTCAAGTACATGGAAAGTTTGAGGGACTTTACTATCGACGAAGACATAAGGCCGAAGGATAAATTCAATGAGCAATACATGGGAACGCCTGGCAGCTTCAGAACTCTTAACGTAGATTGAGATGTGTGAAAGAGAAATGTTTCGTAACTGGTTACGGAAGTATGAACGTTCATACGGTAGCTGTAGTTTAAGTAATTGATAAAAATAAGTGATTGGTTTTTTTTTTAATATAAGCTTGTATGTGGGAGGGGTACCCATGAAAGCAAAACAATCTACTGTCTTTTCAGTTTCCATTAGGGAGTTCCAGTGGAAATCTTCCGGCTCCGTCTTCAGACTTTCATCATAATGGGCATGTGGACTAATTTTTATTTTTTAGTCCGTCTTGTAAATTATTAAAAAATATTGGACACGTTTTTTTTTTCTTTTTTTACGTAATCAAAAAATAACGGCGATATATTGAGTTGAAATTTCGCGTGACGTCACTATTCGGACAATTCGTATGGCGGTTTTATCGGTTAGTGACGTCACGACCCCCTCACCCTAAACTTTAATGCTCTTTATCTCTGTATATTTTAAATTATTTGAAAAAGCAAAAAATACGTGTCTATTGTTTTTTTATTTTCTAACTGACGGACAAATTAGAATTTTGATTTTCAAAAGTAGTCCACATCCCTATTATATGTAATCGAACTCATGGCAACATAAAATTCCACAATATTGCATTATCCACCATTACTTACACAACTTAGGTAGGTACATAAGTAAGTAGTTATACCAAATCGCCAAATGTTGAAAAATTGTCTGCAAGATTTAATGAAAAGTGTGGATAAATTATATACAAACATTCCTTCCTTGTCTTTATTTTTACTTTTCTATCTAACGATAAAATATGAAAGTGCATATGAAAGTATATACTTACGGTACTTAGATAAAAAAATCAATTTTTAATTTTTTTCTCTGTCTGTTTGTTTCGAGAATCTTTAAAACGGCTGGACGTTTTTAACGTGACTTTTACTGACAGACAGCTGATGTTATAAGGAGTAACTTAGGCTACTTTTATTTTAGAAAAATATAGTTCCTGCAAGAATTCCGAAACTCACGCGGGTGAAACCGCGGGGCACAGCTAGTAAAAGTACACAACTGCATATTACTTACATTTTTTGCTGATGTTATGCTGATTATGAACATTTTACACAATAAAATCAAACGCAAAATTCACCAAATTGCCCTTTGATATTATGAAAATAATTTAAATACTTTTAGTCCTAAATTGTATGACAACGCCTTCCAGTGGCAAACTCTACAATAATTCCGCGTGTGCCTACCCTGCTCCGCTCCCCCAGCTGACTACGCCTATAGCATTTTTCATTTAGTTTTATGCTGACAGTTAATTTTATTGCGAATCATCTATAATAGTGTGTTCCAGCAGTCTCGCTTGGAAGTCAGTACCCATTCCAGGCTAGGTGTGTTCACGATCTTTGAGCACACCGTCACCAAAATAAGGGCACTTATTCACTATGACTTAGTACACGCCACGCTAAGATAATATGCCGCAAAAACTATCTTTCCCTCGTAATCAAAGAAGTTTTACTGCAAAAAAAATACATTTACAACGTTTCTTATGGCACTAACCGCCGCACTCAGAGTCGACTTTAATGATTACTTAGTTAAGTATAGATTTTAAAAACAAAACTGCCGCAATTAGAGACGTTCAGTAAATTAATGTTAATTGGCATTTAATAAGATGGAACTTAATTAGTTAAATGCCAATTAACATTAATTTATTAAACTTGTCTGATTGCGGCAGTTTTGTTTTGAAAATCTATATTTAACTAAGTAATCATTAAAGTCGACTCTGAGTGCGGCGGTTAGAATAATAATTTCTAATATCTTGGCATCTAGAACGTTTGGGAATGCGTTTTTGGGACGCGCGTTATGGGCAGGGAATGTTGTTGGTCATAGCGAATAAGAGTCCAGGTGAGCTGTGGCAAAACGTCTACCAGTATTATAATTATCATCTGTGGTTTAGCCTGTTAAAAATAATGTTAATGTTTGGACAAAAATAATTATGCAAAAAGATTCGAGCTGAAGGTCCTCCCAAAAATGAAATGACGAGATCGGATAGAGAGTTGTAATGAACTCGCACATAACTTAAAAAACATGTAAAATCTTAGGTTTATAAACTAATTTAACGTGAACCAAACAATAGCTTGTAAATAAACTTAAGAACGCCATCTATTGGCTAATTTACAAAACAAAAACATGTCAATCACGAGCAGAGAATAACCAGAAGGTTCACACCACTTTAACATCAAAAAGCACCAAAACAAAGTACCATTTTACCAACCCTCGGTTTACATAGTCCTAACATCACCAAATTACTTACTGATAGTAAAAATAACGCTTGGAGATTATCTCTTAGAGCCTAACCTGGTCCAAGGCAGAGCTTTGCGCGTATTGTATAAACTAAACACCCAGATTTAGGGAAACACAAATGTTCAACCCCGACGTTGGGATTGAACTCGAGGCTCCTGGCGTAGCAGTCAGGTTCGCCAAACGACGGCGGAGGTCTGTTAATCCACGGCTAAGCTCCTGAAGGTTCCGGCGACACCCATATACTCCTCGTTGAGCTTGCCGGTGGGTCTGTAGCTCTCGTCGGTGCGCGCTTGGCTCATCATCTTCAGATATTCGACATTCTCCTTCGATCCGATGACGTCCAACCATTCCTCTGGAATATTTAATAATCACCATCATTCTACTGGTGGAGAATATACAGCACTTGCTGTTCCTCCCCCGCAGTTAAAACCTTTCATTTTTTAACCCACTTCCAAAAAGGAGAAGGTTCTGTGTTCGGCTGTATGTATGTTTTTTAATCTCGAATATTGTAATTGTATACACCTAGCTTGGTATGGGAACTGGCTTTCATGTGAGGCTGCCGGAACACACCGTTAAGTGCTTGGTGCCAGATTTTCAACTTGAAGAAAAACTAGCCAGCCGGGCACTGGAAAGTGCCCTACCACCATGCTTTGGTTTCCTCGCAATGTTTTCCTTCACTGAACTACGCCTAAAGAGTCTCAGAATATCTTGATTTCTATCAACGAATAGTTCTCAAAAACGATCCAGTGGTACCCCCCTAAAAACAAATTCCACTTGCGCATGCACCGAGCAAAGATCAGTGTACCTAACTTCTCAATAACACACTCACTCCATATTTAAATTTTGAAAGGAATAACATCCTTACATAGATAAAAATTCCACCACCGCGTCTGTCTGTCCGTTTTTAAAACTACTGAACAGATTTTCATGCGGTTTTCAGAAATAGCTAGAGTGACCGGACATATAGACAGACTGTGTTTTATATAGTTACACAAGAATTGCTCGTTTGAAGTTGTTAGATAAATAAAGTATTTGAGAGATAAGTTTGAAATAGATACTAAACATTAAACAATCGTTCAGAGGCTGCAACTTTGAGCTTCTACTCTTGCCAATAGGTTCTTACCGTGCAGTTCCTGGAAAGGTTTCTCTTTGCCGCCGAAGTCCTCCGGGAACAGATCTCTCGGGACCACTTCGAATACCGTCTCGAAGTCCTTGTGAACTGTGATCCTCTGTCCGACCTTCTCACTGACGATCTGTTTCATGATCCCCACGAGAGTGTTGACCACTTTCGACGACGTCACCAGATTGATACTCTTCAACCTCATGCTATACGCGTCCTGATAACAGTCATCAAATCAAAAATTAACTTTAGCTTGGATAACCTTTGAATCTGATTAACAGCCCAAGAACAACATATTGTTGAACTTTGAAGTCTTTTAAATATGGCACGAATGTTTCTCAAAACTCAACCCCCGGAAGGGTGGGTGGTGAAATGGCTTCAAAGTTTGTGTGGAGATATTATTATATTTATACACTACATGGTCATATGAAGCAAACATTTTGCTATACCTATGTCAGGTAAGAATAGATTTTCGTCACACAGCAATGGAACAGCAGCTAGTAACAGTAACTGTAACATCGAAATATTGCTTACTATTAAGCTCAGGCGCTTATTCGAGCGTTTAAAGCATTGATTCCCAAAGTGGTCCAGGTGGTCCCCCAGGGGTCCACAGGAGCTCGACAGGGGTCTACGCTTGCGTAGAAAAAAAACGCGTCCACAACGCGTTAACGGGGGTCTATAAAAATGTATTAGGTGACCTGACTTGACTTCTATGAATAATTAAGTGTAGTAATTTTTGTGTTTGAATAAATAGCTACAGAACAAGAAAATATTGCACTCACAGCATAATCAAAGCAATATAAATTCTCACCTTTTTTTCGAAAACTTTTAACTCATAGTTGATTGAAAAATAGCCACAACACAGATTGCCATAGACATATACTTTTTTCGGGTTTCGGAAGTAAGTTAGTAAATGTAATAGCTGCAGGGGGTCCATCAGATCTAGCAAAATGTTTAAAGTGGTCTACGAGAGAAAAAAGTATGGGAACCTCTGGTTTAAAGCTATTAAATAAATACCAATATGAGTCTATATTTTTATTATGCATTCATGCCGTAACTATACTGAACCGATCATTATGAAATTTTGCATACACGCTGCTGTCAGAGTCGCAAAAAAAGACAAAAGGTATTTTTATTTTGGGATTCCCGCGGAGACTCGGAAAGTAACATGGATAAACAATCGAGCAGCAGTTAAAAATTGCTAGCCTGTCTACTTGTCTGTTCGGGCTAACCTAACCTTCAAAACGACTGTACGGCTGCATGTTTTTGTGTGGAACAAACACAGCTGACCTTTCTTCCGCATACTCACAATGAGCAAAGTGAAGAACTGATTCATTTCCACGAAATTCATCTTCGTCAACATGTCTGTCAAGTTGAACTCCGTGATGTCCAGTACAATGATGCAGCCGATATAATAGTCGTGGGCTTTCAGATAATCGCACAGCTGGAAAAGAGAAACAAAATACTGAGGCATGATCCAATCTTTGTGGTTTTATGGCGTTTTGGGGGTGGTACTGTTGATGTCGAACTTTGAAGAGACAAGTTCTGGAGCGATTTTTTGACAGCACCGTTGGTTTACTGGTAAGGTGACTGAGCGCTACGCTGGCTGGGTAGATATTAATGTGATGGACGTTGGTATTAAGTTTGTATCATAGGTATGTATTTAAATAAAAAATTCGGTATAAGTGTTATGTCAGTTGTTTGGTACCCATTGTACAAGCTCTGCTTAGTTTGGGACCAGGTGGAATTGTGAGTGTCGTGGTTGGAACAAAGTTTTTTCCATATTTAACCGAGTCCGTTATGTCCGTTACGCAAAAAAAAAACTCATTTCGAAAAAAAATAATTACAGTTCCTTTGTTTTTTCGTAGAGCAACCGGCCGTATGACGCCGTGACGGAAAATGAACTTCTACTGCCATTTGTGCAGTGCGATAAAGAACTTCGTTCTTAAAAGTATCCAGTATTTCTAGTTTTACTACCTCTTAAAATAGAATGTGAATGTTGTTTGTGAATTAAAATTCAAATACCATCATGAAGTGTTTGAAATGCGCCAGCAACACCGATGACGTGAAGAGATGGCTGTTGATGAATCTCACCATCATCACGCGATAGAAATCATCAGTTGCTTTGGGCAGGATGATTGTGGGACTGAAAAATGGGGGATGTTTGAATATATTGTGCTTATTTATTTATTGTATTACAAAAACATTGGTAAGTGAGTATCATCTACAAAGTTAACAATTATTATTATGTAATCGGCAGAGATGTGCAAAATAGGTTATAAAATGTATTTAAATGCAAAATGCAAATACTTTTTGTATTTTGTTATTTCAAATACAAAATACAAAATAGTTTTTCATTTTATATTTAAAATACTAAATGCAAAATACGTATTTACAAAATGCTTTATTAAAATAAAATACTTTTAGTTTTAAATTATCTTTATTTTGTTGAAAAGTTTATTTATTTTAGCCAGCTAACAGGCTGGTAAATTTACTTTGATAACTTACTTAAATTAAATTTATTTAACAGATTTTAATAAAATAATTTATTAAAATCTGTTAATTAATTTATTCAGTAGGTTAGGTTAGGTTACCGGTTAACCGAATTTATGATCAACTTCCAAACAAACTCGAAACAGTTCAATAATTATTTGGTTCACTTTTTTGGTTTCGTTATTATTTTATCGGAAAGCAAGATAACTTTATTAAAAGTGTAAAAAGAGATAATTCGTTCGTTCGGTTCAACACATTTGGCAACCTAAGTGGCTTGCACAGATTACTACCTACTATTAGCGTTTTCGGGAACGAAAACTCACCGCACGGTAAGGTGACCGAATAATCCCGAATTCATACGAAAAGAGTCGATAATAAACGAAGCTGATCAGACCAAGTTACATTACATAGTGTTTTATTTACAGTGCTCTTTTATTGTAACAAGATTTTAATTGAAGATTGTAACACATTAATTATTAATTCTTCGATGTTTACAAAACTTAGCAAAAAGTATTTTGCATTTTGCAAATACAAAATATGTCCTAAAAGGTATTTCAAATAAAATATAAAATGCTTTTCTAAAAAAAGTATTTAAATACAAAATGGAAATAGGTATTTTGTATTTTGTATTTTGCATTTCAAATACTGTTATTTTTAAAATGTCACATCTCTGGTAATCGGATAATAGTTGGCCACCTACTAGTCCAGTGTTTTTCAATCTTTTTCATGACACAACCCCCTTAAGTGTGACATAATCTCTCGCGCGATTCCTGTTTTTTTTTTATTTAAAAGCTTTTATTTAACTTGCAATGTATGTATGTAACTATGTACGGGTTATCTTGTATGTATCTTCAACCGATTGAGCTGAAATTTTGTAATGCACGTTCAGTTTGGATGACAATGCACGGTTTATTCTTTTTAGCGCATTATAAAAGCTTGTTTTATAAAAAAAGTTTTTTCTATCGAGATTTTCTATCCCGCAGAAATTCCAGGATAAGAAGTATCCTATATCCTTTTATCTGTGCCCCTGACGACATGTATACAAAATTTCATGACGGCCCAATCTTTAATTCTTCACTATTATAATTAATGCAGTACTGAGTTCATTTATTTGTTTTTTGAAACTTGGGGTAAAAATTGCTAAAAAGAGGGTGATGTAGTATGGGTGTGTTCCCTTAATTACTCTGTACTCACAAAACCGATAGACCCTCTTTCAAGTCCTCCCTCACGTTGAATTTGTCGAAGAATTTGGGGATCATCGTCCTCAGAGTGCAATACTTGTCGAGTTTCTTCTTCGCTCGCTCCACGGAACCCTTACTGGTCACTATCAGCACCTCCAGGTACTGCCTGCCTGTGGGAACAACTTGATCCTCAATGAAAATGTTAGAGGAAGTTTATTAACACCCTAGCCGTCCGCGTCCCCTGCGGTTTCACCCGCAGTATTTGCGGAGTTCTCGTAAGAATTTCGGGATAAAAAGTGCCCTACCTAAGCTTCCTATAAGTGAAAGAATTATTCAGTAGATCCAAAGATTACCCCCTACAACGTACAACGTTACAAACTCACAATGCACAAACTTTAGCTCTCTATAATATTAGTATAGATTTACTTGTATCTAACTAACAAAGAGTGAAATAAAATCCTAGAATTACCTTAACAAATATCTCCTCAGACAGTGGTTCCCAAATTTGATTGGACTCCGACCCACCTAACAAAAACTGCCAAATTCGGTTCCCATTGGCCGTCTTGAAAAGGGGCAATAGTACATTGTTATCCTAGAGGTGAAAGTAACTTAATAAGTCTAACTAAGACTAAATAAGTCTTTTTAATACAGTTGCTCAAAAAGTGGCGTATTGCAGGGACGTTTAGCGTTCGGGATGTGGGCTATTACATACTCGAGCTTTTTGTTTACCTTTCCCGAACTCGTGCGTTCTCTTTGCCAACTGTCAAAAATGGCGACACGACTTTGACACACTTTTTGCATTGCGAAACGTAGGTTTCGCATTACTAATACGACTAGCGCCATCTCTTGATCACAGTTGGAACTTAGTTGAGTTTGTTGTGTTTTTGATATTTTATTAAATTGCTTAATTTTTTCGTAACTGTATTAAAAATAGTTGTTCAGTACACGTGCGGAACCGTCATTGCAACTAGTTCCGCCTGTCAACCCTCACCTTCGGCTGCGCCTCGGCTCGGGTAGACATTTGTCGGAACTCTTTGCAATGACAGGCTTTCCGCACTTATAATGAAATATACTATTCTCCCGAGGATAACAGTGTGCTTTTCATTACGAATGCAAGGAAAGTCAAAATAAAAATAGGAATTAGCTAAAGAAAAAAATGAGTGAATTTTATTTTACATAAATCAACCATTAGGTGTGCTACTGGCCAGTAAGTATGCCCCTATGACATAAAAAAACTTGAGTTTCTGCAGTATCCAGCTGTCAGTTGAAAGCGATTCTCCCTAGGGCTGAAAAGTGTTACTTTCAACCCGCTTCTCAGGCAACTTCAGACCTACTTTCCGAGTATGAGTAATGAAAAAAAACTGCCGCAATCAGACAAGTTTAATAAATTAATGTTAATTGGCATTTAACTAATTAACTTACATCTCATTAAATGCCAATTAACATTAATTTACTGAAGGTCTTTGATTGCGGCAGTTTTGTTTAGTTTGGTAAAATCTATACTTAACTAAGTAATCATTAAAGTCGACTCTGAGTGCGGCCGTCAGAGTCGTTTATTGATTACTTAATTTTATTTTAAATTTTAAATCTATAATAATATATAAAATTCTCGTGTCACAATGTTCGTTCCCATACTCCTCCGAAACGGCTTGACCGATTCTCATGAAATTTTTTATGCATATTCAGTAGGTCTGAGAATTTACTACTATTTATTTTTACTTTTACTTTTTACTACTATTTAAATTCCCGCGGGAACTCCGAAACTCACGCGGGTGACACCGCGGGGCACAGCTAGTCTTTATTTAAAATTAAGTAAGTAGGTAATCGTTAAAACGACTCTGAGCGCGGCAGCAAGTCCGCTAACTTAAAGATCGACTAGCTTGATCGAAATCGGTCGAGCTGAAATAACATAGTACGTAGGGACGCCGATAAGCAATAACGTGTTAACCCACAAAATTAAGTTATTGATACAGAAAGCGTTTTTGAGAGTCACGAAACGTTGTTTTATTCAGTTTTTACCACATCATATTGCTTGAGTACCAACAAAACGTTAGACATAAAAAAGTTTGGAAACAAAATTGCGCCATAATTTTAAAATACGATCCAGTGTGGTTAAAACACTGTTGCTTATCTATGTCCAATTAGACACTCCTACTAGGTACATCCATTTTTCTCCGATCGTAGCACAACCTCCTATCATTGTTTTCGTCTAATTACAATACAAAGAAAAGAAAAACAGTTTCATCAGGGTCGTTATATTGTTCGCATAATTTATAACAGGCAGGTAGGTACATTGGCTCAATTAATTATTTATTTATAATTAAATTGCTAGCGAAGACTAGTGTTTTTTTTTAATTGTTTTGTCTGCTATTGTTAATCATAATAATATGTTTTAGCGAGCTTATTATTGCATTATTATTAACCAGCTGTGCCCCGCGGTGTCACCCGCGTGAAACGTTTTCATATTATGACAACTTTTTTCCCGTCGTCCGATTTAAATGAAACAAAGCTCGACGCTAAGCTTAATCTACTTGTGAAAACCGCATGACAATCCGTTGAGTAGATGCGGAGATTATCGCGAACAGACAGACAGACAGACAGAAAAGAATTTTAAAA
Source organism: Zygaena filipendulae (assembly GCA_907165275.2). Taxonomy (NCBI): domain Eukaryota; kingdom Metazoa; phylum Arthropoda; class Insecta; order Lepidoptera; family Zygaenidae; genus Zygaena; species Zygaena filipendulae. The sequence goes on from OU015670.1 coordinate 9,740,322, forward strand.
ACTTTTTTTTTCTGCTTGGTTACTCTTCCTTTATCACCCCTCTCAATTTTAGGTAAAAATATTCAATGTACAGAATCGCGGATTCTACTCTAGTTAAGAAGATATAATATGGTATTTGTATAAATTAAATCCTTCCTTACTAATACCTATTAGAAACGTGAAAGTTTTTATGGATGTTCGTTATTTTTTCACGCAAAAACTACTGAATGAATTTTAATGAAACTTTCCAATAATATGGCTTATCGGCACATCGGAATAACATCGGAATAAAAGGGTACTTTTCCGAAAAAAACCCGGTTGAAACTAAGGGGAACAGCATACAGTACAGAAAAGAACGTGTATTTTTTATCCCGGAATTCCTGCGGGATCTCCGAAATTAATGCGCGGGAAACCGCCGGGAACAAGTAGTGTTCAAATACTAAAAGCATGACGCTATAGTTATAGATTCACAAGCTTTTACCCCCTGTTTTATCTTCTTTAATTTCAGACAGCCGGCGCTACTACTGATAAAAAGTAACCTATATGAAAAATTTCATGATGATCGGTTGAGTAGTTAAAGCGTGAAAGCGTAGCAAACAAACAAACTCACGTTCGCATTTATAATGTTTGAATGGTTTTGAGGCGAGAATTGAGTGACGAATAAATCTCCTTGAGTACCTGCGTTCCTCATTTTATTCTAGCTGTTCCCTGCGGTTTCACCCGCGTTAATTTCGGAGTTTCCGCGGGAATTCCGGGATAAAAAGTACTCTATGTCCTTCTCTGTACTCCTGACAACGTGTATACAAAGTTTCATGATGATTGGTTGAGCCGTTAAGGCGTGAAAGCGTAACAGACAGACAGACAGAGTTACTTTCGCATTTATAATTATAAGTAGGGATTCTGTAGATTCGTCGAAATCCGCGTAGTTTCAGATAATAGCATTAGCATAAATGAAACATTACAGTGCCAATCTAAATAATTATGCAAAAATATGTGTATTATAAATATGCAAAACTATTATTTACACTCCAACCTATCTGTTTATTATAAAGAGCAAAAGTTTGTGAGTTTGTGACGTTTTAGTGGGTAATAATCTCTGGATCTACTGAACCGATTTTGAAAATTCTTTCACTTATAGGAAGCTACAGTGATCCTGAATGACAGAGGGTACTATTTATCCTGGAATTCCCGCGGGAACTCCGGAGATTGTGAGTTTGTGAGGTTGTAGGGGGTAATCTCTTTTGCTCTTTATCATAATGCTGCAGGAGTCGACATAATGCTGAGTCAAGGACCATTTCGAGCGTGGAGACACACCACACAAATGGCAAAATGTGTTATTGTTTCTTGTTTAGTTTTATTTCGTTTTTCTTTATTTTATTTTTTCTTTATTTCGTTACTAGCTGTGCCCCACGGTTTCACACGGTAGTTTCGGAGTTCCCGCGGGAATTCCGGTATAAAAAGTACTCTATGTCCTTCTCTGTACCCCTGACAACGTGCATGCCAAATTTCATCCAAATCCGATAAGCCGTTTTTGCATGACTAAACGTATGCGAAAGCGGATTTTCATCCGACTTGCTTCAAATTTGTCGTCACTGCTCAGCTCCTATGTCTTAGCGTTATGTTATATAGCCTATATCCTGCTCAGGAGTATGGACGTACCAAGTTTGGTTAAAATCCCTTCAGTAGTTTTTGACCCATGCGTGCACATACAGACAGACAGATAAAAAATCTATTGATTGCATTTTTGGCATCAGTATCGATCACCATTCATCCTCCAATATTAATGTTGAATATATATTCAATGTACAGAATTGACATCTCTACAGTTTTATTATAAGTATAGATTTATTTTGTTATTCTTTAATTGTTTTCATTTGTTTTGTCTTGTTTGTGTTCATTTGTGTTGTGTTTCTCCTCTTGCTTAAATAAATCTTTCTTTTCTTTTCTTTTTTATTAGTATAGATTAAGTATAGACTAGCTGTGCACCGCAGTTCCACACGTGTGAGTTTCTGTGAGTGCAGCATGTACACACCTACCCACTATAAAAAAAGACTTACTAAAGTCTTTCTTCTTGAAATGCAGCTGCTTCTTCACCCAGTCGTCCAGCAGGTCGATGGCTTCCTCCATCCGGCCCGGCCCGTCCAGGCCGTACATCGCGCGCACCGCACGCACCGTGTCCGGGCGGAACTGCAGCACCGGGTCCGACAGCACCGGCTCCATCTTGCATCACCTTTGTCACAGTTGATGCAATAAACGTATAATCTTGTCGAGATATCAACCGCGAATGGTCGATCTTAATAGCAATGCTAGGTTTCTGAACTGACTTTGAAATAAAAAAGTATTTAGTATCACTTATGTTAATACGTTGTTATTATGAGACGGGTTATTGTTTTTTTTTTATTAACTTGTAAGGACACTGATTCACTATGATCAAAAAAAGAGTTAATTTATATTTATTTATTCATTTATTTGCAAGAATATTATAATAAATAGGTACCTACATTTCACAAAATAGTTTTACGTTGTTCTTTTAAAAGTTTACTATATTAAATCGATATTAGTGTGCAAAATTTGCTGAAAAATAAGAAAGGTATACCTACCTTTGATGGCTTATTATAAAATAATAAATTAAACGAAGGTTCTTAAACTGGGAGGGGTGGATATACCTCCGGCTAGCTCCAAACTTTAACCGTTTACGCAGCTGTACGCAACCGAAGCTCTCAAAGGGAATATTTTTTCCAGTTTTTTTGCAACATTTTTTATTGCTGCTCCGCTCCTTTTTGTTGTAGCGTGATGATATATAGCTTATAGCCTTCCTCGATAAATGTGCTATCTATCACTAAAAGTATTTTTCAAATCGTACCAGTAGTTCCTGAGATTAGTGCGTTCAAATAAACCAAACAAATTCAGCTTTAGAATATTAGTATAGTTTTTGAGTTTCTACCTGTTCTGTTGTCCATAAGTTTTTTTGGAGCGAAACTTCTTCGAATGCGAATCTATTATTATTAGTGGATTTTTTACTTTTAATGTAAATCATTAAAAATCATTCGAAACTATTTTATGGTGCTTGATCTATTTTCTGGTACCTTCAAGTATTATTATGATTACACCGGTTGTCACGCTGTCTCTCATGGTTATATTGAATCAGAGCATCGGATTTTAATTATGTTGAGGTCAACATTAGATCAGAATAATAAATAGAACTTCATAATCATCTATCTGTATAATACAGGGTGTTACAGAAAAGTGTAGACATATTTGACAATCGTGTTCATTTTATCGTCTGCAATAATTTGTAACTAGTAACTGAAACGGGACCATGAAATAACCGTCTTAAGATTTGTTAGGTTAGCTGTTATTAACTTGTATCTACACCCCAACAGCGCTACACTGGTTCAAATGATCTTGAACCCGTCACTTGTAACCAGTTCAGGACCTACCCATTGATGAAACATGTAACTTATTTTGTTACGGAAGTGGTCGATAATTATTATTTTTTTTATTTAGGTTATGAAATTTTAAGGGAAAGTTTTTTAACCTAAATACGACGGTCAAATCATTATATAAGTTGGCCAGATCACAATCTTCAAATATGACTACACCTTTCCGTAACGCCTTGTGTAATAAAATAGTTGAATTCGCGTTCCTATACATTGAATATTTTTACCTGGTTAATATTAAGTAGATACCTGGATGGTCGAGCTTTTTCGGTATTTTTTTTTCGTAAATTTTTCAGTTTTTAGGTACTATGTATATATTTTTATCATCACATTTTAACAATGTTGCTGTGCCGGTAAAGCAGTACCAAACACTCATTTTTAACAGCGACAGCTAAACCACTGCAGGGGACTATGCCCCGAAGCAGTCACCTCTGCTACCTCCCCCCCTCGGGGAGGCGGCAAGAAAAGCCTTACGAGATTCAAGAGTAGGTACCTATAGACGAATTGGTGAGAGGTGGGGGTTGACCCTTAGATATTACTAGCTGTGCCCCGCGGTTTCACCTGCGGTAATTTCGGAGTTCCCGTGAGAATTCCGGGATAAAAAGTACCCTATGTCCTTCTCTGTACCCCTGACAACGTGCTTGCCAAATTTCATCCAAATCCGTTCAGCCGTTTTTGCGTGATTGAGTAAACGTCTGCGAGGATAAGAGCTCGAAAGCGCATTTTCATCCGACTTGCTTCAAATTTATCGTCACTGCTCAGCTCCTATGTGTCTTAGCGTTATGTTATATAGCCTATATCCTGCCCAGGAGTATGGACTACAATCGTAACAAGTTTGGTTAAAATCCCTTCAGTAGTTTTTGACCCATACGTGCACAGATAGACATACAGACAGACAGACAGACAAAAACTTTACTGATTGCATTTTTGGCATCAGTATCGATCACCATTCATCCCCCAATATTAATTTTGAATATATATTCAATGTACAGAATTGACCTCTCTACAGTTTTATTATAAGTATAGATATAGATATTTTTGGGCATTCTTTCCCTTGACTCAGGATTTCATCTTGGAAATGACTGGTATGGTACCGTTTTTGCCCGTCTGATTTTCACATATAGGTCGGTTTTTTTCTAGTATAGTACTCGTACTTCGGACTGTATGTTAAGTAGGTAGATCATCAGATTTTAAAGTGAATCTCAATTCACTAAGGCCATGCACCAGTGTTTGAGGGCAGTATTTTCTTTGGTTAGTATGGAAGTGTCCAATTTTACGGAGGATTTCTAGGAAACTTTAATATAGTCGATCTTGTAGAGTTCCTCGTAGAACGCTAAAAATTGGACCAGCTTGTCTATCATTATCTTCTATCTTCATCCCATTTCTGATTTTCGCCATTGAATTTGTTAATTTCTCATCTTTATATTGATGAATTGGTCTTTTTAACATGATAGAATTCTAAAACAATGGATTTTTTAATATCGAGACAACAAAACAAGGATTCGCTCTTAATTTAAAGGATTTAAGGTTCAATTTTGTACAACAGAACTAACGGCTGACTATTGGATTTATAGGCCCATTCCCCCGCAAATCTACTTACATTCCTATGCGGCCGAATACTGGTAAAATGAACATTTGTGTTCTAAATTTATGGTCAACGTAATGTCCAAAACAAAAATTATTCACTCAATTAATTTCAGCCAAATATATGAAAATATCGATACAACCAGGATCTACCCCAAAAATTCGAAACCCAGTAGTCGGCCATCAAAAATATATAATAAACAAAATTATTCTGAAATTTAAGTTTTTACCAAATAAACCATTTGAGAGTTGCATAATAATAATCCCAAGTAAATTCCACAAAAAATTCGAAGAAAAACTTACCGAAAACGTAAACATGTTTCATTATATAATAATTTAATTAATTTATTACATAATATTCATTAATTATTGTGTTGAATTCCTATTTCATGGTATTAAATTAATTGGTAATATTATTAATTTATCACTTATGACAAGTATGCTACTTATATTGTTAATATATAATAGATATACTGTAATTAATATTTATTTTGAATAGATCATATCAGCCAATTCAATGTTTCAAACGTTGTAAATGGTTAAGTATGGATTTATACTATGCTAGTATAAGTATTGTATGACAAAAAAGTGACTTGTAAATTTATTTAAATTTATTAATAAATGATTGATTGATTACAAAAAAATACCACCAGCTACACTTCTGTGCCAATCGTTGGCGGCAGTGCATATAGCTCTGCAACCTGTTGTACTAAGCTCTGTAAATGTGCCGATCGATCAATAAGAGGACACGGACCCGATCAGATATTATTGTTGAAGTGTAAATAAATTTCAACATTGTTTTTAAGGAAATAATTTCCGTAAAGGCTGAGTACTGCTGCTGGTGCTTGGTGCAGGGCTGACTACTGGGCATTTTACCCTAGTACTTTTATTTATTTATTTATTGCACATCCATTAAGTAACATAAGGTGTTGAGGTAGTTAGTAAACAGTTCTTTATGGACCCTGTTTATAGGGCACAGCACAAAACAATTCAAATTCGGAGAGAGCAAGATGTACTACTTACTTCACATAGGCACTTTAATTAAGTACTTGTTTAAGTAGTTGGTATTTTATCACGGAATACCCGCGGGATCTCCGAAATGAACGCGGGTGGAACCGCAGGGGACAGCTAGTTATCGTTATATACTCATGAATGACTCTATACTATATTGGTGAAAACCGCATGAATATCCGTTTGATAGTTTTTGAGCTATCGTGAACAGACAGACAGACGCGGCAAAGGCCTTTGTTTTATAATATGTAAGGATATCCTTACTAAATGCGAAAGTTAGTTTGTGTATTTGTTTGTTAGGCATTCACGCCTCAACGGCTCACCCGATCCTCATGAAATTTTGCGTACACGTTGTCAGGGGTACAGAAAAGGACATAGGGTACTTTTTATTGCCGAAACCCCGCGGGAACTCCTTCGTCAACGCGGCCACAACGACGGGGAACAGCTACTTAATTGTACACAGAATCAAAATGAAATATTCTGTTCAAATAGGAATTTGGTTGTAAAGGCGCCGTCCACCATTATTTAATGGCAAAAAATAACTAGTAAATCCATTAACTTTTTGTGCTCAAACAAACCAGTTGCATCCTTACTAATATTGTGAATGCGAAAGTGAGTTTGTTTGTTTGTTACGCTTTCACGCGTCAACGGCTCAACCGATCATCATAGAATTTTGCTTGCACGTTGTCAGGGGTACAGAGAAGGATATAGGGTACTTTTTATCCCGGAATGCCCGCGGGAACTCCTTCATCAACGCGGGTCACATTCACAAGGGTCACTTTTACCTCTTCCCTATCCTTACATAATATAAAACAAAGTCCCCCGCTGCGTCTGTCTGTCTGTCTGTTCGTGTTAAACTCAAAAAATACCGAACAGATTTTCATGCAGTTTTCACCAATAGATAGGGTTCAACAGAAAGGTTTATACGTATAGTTTATCCTGGAATCTCTCCGGGAACTCCGAAATTACCGCGGGTGAAACTGCGGGGGACAGCTAGTATCCTATAAAGGTCACGCTTTAAAGGCTAGGTGCGAGTCGCACTCGCGCACCGAGGGTTCCGTACCCACTTGTGGGAATGTGTATATGTACTATGTAGTTAGACGTAAACTGTATTGAGCGACAAACCTCGAACTTTTCTGTCGGGAGACTGTTATCTCCATAATCCCATTTATTGATGAACGTTGAAAATGAAATCCCATCAAAAACATAAATGTGAAAGTGGAAGCCGAAGTTAGTGCTTAGTTGTCGACTTCGCCGACAAAAGAATTGATATCTAAATAGGTGCCAAGTTCTGTAGATAATCCTGAAATATATTCAAAGGAGCATAGAACTTGGCTAGTTTTCACACACCAGTTATCTTATATTTGGCTAAAAACTATAGTATAAATATTTTTGATATTGGCTTGTTTTTACCAGCAAACTAAATATTGAAGGGGTGAGATCTATTGACCTTACAGTATAAAAACAGTAATTTGCTTATAATAATATAAAAAAGATACATAATTTGACTAGCTAAAGATAACTTTAATGTGAAAACTAGCCGAGTTCTATGCTCCTTTGAATATATTTCAGGATTATCTACAGAACTTGGCACCTATTTAGATATCAATTCTTTTGTCGGCGAAGTCGACAACTAAGCACTAACTTCGGCTTCCACTTTCACATTTATGTTTTTGATGGGATATCACTACTTTTTGTACAGAAATTACTAGTAGGTATTAGGTACTTGTTCATAATAAAATTAATACCAAAATATGGTCTCTGTTAATCTATTGTATTTCAATCCGTTTACGGGGTAGTAAGTATCTACTGAAACTAATATGTTTGGATTTAAAACAAATCAAGGTTGGTATTCCACTCGTTTTATAAATATAAAACGAGTAGAATACCAACTATGTAAAGACACTTAAACATATACATAAATATGTAAAGACCATAAAATCCAAAGACCGGCTGTCATCAATTTTGATTGATGATTCTTACATTACAGGCAGAATAAGTAAGGGTTCGTGTAATATTACACACAGTGCTGTTCACCAGTTGTCAGCTTGAACTCGGCTTATCATGCTACAGCGTGTCTAGATTCAATAATTCAATAGATCAAATAATAAATAAAACAAACACGAATAAAAATAGTTACATTTATAATTAAAACGTATTTTGCTTACATTTAAAGAAAACACCGCATGCAGTAAAATATTTTGGAGACATGACACTACAACTCTTGTCGACAGACAGCACCTGTATAAACGATTATATTTTTTTTCCCTGATCGTGCTTCGCTCCTATCGCGTGACGTACTAACGAGTGAAGAATCATAGCTTCTATTTGAGAATACGTGATTCGTATTGACATGTTTATGTCAAATATTTTTTGAATTATGACGGGGTCAAAAGTTACACACGGTGCTGCTCGCCAGTTCTGTTAGCCTGAACTTGGCTTGACACGCTACTGCGTGTCTAGATATATAGGTCACAATATTATTGTATATTAACAGAAATGGATAAATGAATCGGAAAAGAAAAACTTTTTACAGAAATTATTAGTAGGTACTTAAAATGGTTTTTGTCAATTTAGTTTATTTTTCTGCGTTTCCGTGGTAAAACTATCTTTTTTGTGTTTTCTGTATTTTCTTGGACGTTTAAAATGTTTGAGTGAATTGCCCATTCAGTATCCGGTTTTTTTTTTTTACGCGTTTTCTGTTTATAGTTAATTTGGCCAAGTTAGGGCGGTATAACGTGCGCAGGCGGTTGTACTCTACAATAGAGCTCTCTTGTGCCTTGATTTGACTTGGATCTAAATTGATAAGATGTACTCCATCTAAGGTTTTAACTCTGGAAAGTCCAACGTAAATAATTTGGTGTAACGTAAAAGTCTCACCCACCAGTAATTCGATTGTACGACTCATTGTACAATGTAGGTACCTACGTAGTAAATAATTAATATTTAAGACGATCAAGACGAAGACGACACTAAAAGAATACACTAGAAGACCCGGTGAACTTCGTATCTTCTACAAGACAACCAAGTGACACTATTTTTTATTTCTAAAATGATAAAAGAGATCGGACTTCACTTCATCAATTCTTTTGCGACAAGTCAAAATCAAAGTCATAGTCAAATCTTTTAATCAAATTTGGCCAATAATGTGTATCTTATTGACGTCAATAAAATTACAGTTATTATGACAGCAGCCAGCACCCATAAAATATCCACCCTTCACAGGTTCCTAGCGCTATGGCTGAAGAGAAAAAGCTGCGCAACAAACTCCAGTAGCACGATATATTAAGTACGTCACCATGCGCATAAAGGAGCATATTGAGGACCTAAGCCTCCTAGAAGTCGAAGTAGAATCGCAGCTATTAAAGCATCTTCCATAACTTTGCCTATATCGGCTAAATCTTGCACAGTGTACATGACTGCAATTATACAGCTGCCTTTTAAATCCATGTTGCCATTCCAAGTAAGAAGAATTGCTGGATTATGCCGTTAATGTAACGAGATTCTTCTGTACTGTCGCAGCCTGAAATTTTTGAGGTCAAAAATTTATTGCACAATACACAATTTCATTGCACACTAGCTGTTGCCCGCTGTTTTACCCGCGCTAATTTTCAAGTTTCCTTAGTAATTCCGGGATAAAAACCCCTACCCTACCCTACCCTATGTCGCTCAGGAAACTCGCCTACATGTATATCTCTATATTGGAGTCAAAATCATCTAGACAGTACCTGTACAGTTTCTGTTCGAGGATTATACGTCGCACTCGTAGGCGGACGAAAGAGCCAAATAACCGTCTCTATCCAGAAGCAGATTTATTCTTGAAAAAGAATTATTTATTCATCATTTTTACATACAGAACATTCTTTGTCAAATGTGAATAATATGTAATGGATATTTCCGTGAACTGATGAAAATATTCACAGATATTCATAAATTATATACGTATTACGTCGTACGTAAAACAAACGCTGATTTACTTTTAACTTGAGAATAGCCTGTTTTATACGTATAAACCATAGAAAAATTCGTGCTGATAACGAAAGTATTAATTGTCAATGTTTGACTCAGTTTAATGGAGTGACGTAAAATACATCATTGAGAATACTTCAAAATTTTGATTAGCCAGTTATATACTTCAATACTCGACTTTGTTATATTACCTTCTTGATAAGGATATATCTAAAAACTGAAGATATTGATAATTATCATTTTTTTTTAAGTTTTTCCAGTTTTCAGATTTTTCCCTTTGTTTACGCCTAAAAGTCTACCTTGATGCCAAATATCAAGTTCCTAGGTCATCTGGAAGTCGGTTATAATTTTGGTCTATAGGTCAGTCAGTGATAAAAATCACGATTTTTGGACGTTAATATCTAAAAGCCCGTATTAGGTGTGCTTATGAAATTTGGAGCACATGTTTATCTCGCGAGTCTTAATACATGAGCCAAATTTGACATGTTTATGTTAAATAGTTTTTGAATTATGGGGGGGTGAAAAGTGGCTCCAAATGGTTCGTGTAATATTACACACGGTGCGACTCGCCAGTTCTGTCAGTTTGAGAACTTCGGCTTGACACGCGCCCGCGTGTCTAGATGAAAACAAACAAAAAATACAAACACTTCAAATTTATAACACCCGGCGCTGATCTTCCGCTGGAGCCTTGCGGAGGCGCCACGGACGCAGGCAGACAGATGTTATGTTTCAACTAGCTGACCCCCGCGGTTTCACCCGCGGTTATTTCGGAGTTCCCGCGGGAATCCCGCGATAAAAAGTACCCTATGTCACTCAGGATCACTATAGCTTCCTGTCTGTAAGTGAATGAATTTTTAAAATCGGTTCAGTAGATCCAGAGATAGCTGTTCCCCGTGGGTTTACCCGCGGGAAATTCAGAATTCCGGACTAAAAAGTACCCTATGACACTCATGATCACTGTAGCTTCCTAGAAATTAATTTTCTGTATGCCATAAAACACAACGTAAATGTATTTTTAAAAGCTATTATTAACCGACTTAAAAAAGGAGAAGGTTCTATGTTCGGCTGTATGTATGTTTTTTTTTTGTATGTATGTTCACCGATTACTCGAAGACGGATGGACCGATTTGGAAAATTCCTTTTTTCTTTGAAATAGTAAATCGTTCATTTGCTCTCGGAAAGCAAAATTTGGAGAAGTGGAACTGATGATGAAGATCACAGATGGTCATCGGAACTACTCAACAATAATACGTATTTCACGGGTTTTGATTGGACAGATTTGGAAAATTGATTTTTTGTTTGAAAGGGTTTACTTCCGAGTATGTCCCTTTATCACCAAGTCCAGATCTGGTGATGCGACCTTGGAGAAGTTGAGGGAACTCTTCAAAAATTATAGGCACACCTATAGCGATTAGTTATTCTACAGTAAATCGTTTATTTGCTTTCAAAATGCAAAATTTTAAGAATTGAAATTGATGATGAAGATCACAGATTGTCATCGCAACAACTAAATAATAGGTATTTCACTGGTGCCGATTGTGAACTTTAATGTGGTTCTAAACAATTAATGCTCGTCACAATGTGTATGGTGAAGTGGAACTGATGGTGATGTACCAGGAGAACTCCTCAACAATTAACGTCCCTGCATCGGGAAAAGCAATATATTGTAAAAGGTGATGAGCAGTAGACATTAGGCTATTGTAACTTAGATGGTGACAAACCAAATATGGAGTAGATATTGTAGATGGGCTAAGTCCACTCCTGCCGCACACAAGCGGGCTTGGCACCGAATTCAAACCGATCAGTGGTCGGTCAGCACGAACCAATAATGTATTATTGTCTTTTGGATTAAATCGGTATTTTGTTATTTTTAACTTTTTAGTTTTGTGATTTTCCCGATAGACGTACGGAACCCTAAAAAAGAATAATGATTTTCTAAGATAATGCTTGCAAAAAATCAATGGGAGTATAATATTATGTGTATACGGGAAAACACTACGTATTATTATTTATCTCGTCTATCCATATTTTTTTTATCTAACAAACATACAAACAATGTAATAAAATCTTTGAAGTCAACTTTAACACCTACCTACTTCAAATTGTCGTATCGAGATGAAATTTTACATACATATTTGTACACGATAATATATTGTGGTTCGGATGACAATGCAATGTTATTATGACACGAAGCTGATCTGATGATGGAGCCGGAAGATGGGCATAGGAATTCTGTAATTGGACGGCGCGACTCCATCGAGTTGGGGCTCGTTTGATTGGTCTCGACGAGGACTCTGGTCCGAGATATGATTACCTGCTTTTAGAGTGGACCTGCAGCTGTCCCCCGCGATTATTCCAGGATAAACCATAGATATAAACCTTCCTCATGAATGCCTCTATCTATTGGTGAAAACCGCATGAAAATCCGTTCTGTAGTTGCGAAACTGAAAACAAAGTTTTCACCAATATCGCCAAGCCAATCAATCTATTTAAAACATAAAAGGTTTTTAAATTTGATATGGTCACTATAAAATGTTATTAGATTAGCTTATAACATGATAACTTTAGACAGAAGGACCCTCAAGTAGGCACTGAATAAATTAACCGAATTGGTATTACATTGATCTCACAACTTTTTACTGTAGAAGAACTGAGTTGCGAGACTTGGGACTTTTTTACAAGTTTGTTTTTGATGGAATCTCATTTCTTTTTGTAAATGGTCTTCCTCCTTTTCTTTTCTGGTACTACTTCTTGAGCTTCAGCTACAGTTTTTCGCAAAGCCCACTAGCTACACTTATTATTATTATTTATTAATATCTGGGCAACCGAGCTTCGCTCGGCTTAAATAGCTGTTCCCCGCGGTTTAACCCACGTTAATTTCGGAGATCCCGCGGGTATTCTGAGATAAAAGTACTACCCTATGACCTTTCCTGTACCCTTGACAACGTGTAGTATGCAATAATTAATTCACCCGCGTTGATATCAGAGTTCGCGCGGGAATTCCAGAAATGAATCCTAGCTAACCTCGGCCTTTGTTCCACATCCGTTTTAGTAGGACAAACCTTGGTAAGCATTCACCTGTTCCCCGGCTGTCTTGCCTATACAACCGCCTCGCCTGTAAGATCGATGGCCTTGACATATTCTCTGATAGCATAAATAAATTCAAGTACAAAATTGTAAATGATGCTGCCGAGCCCCCACTCTGAAGCGGTAGGTAGGTACTCATGCCTGCCCTTCTGTCTTTTTGTTTTGTTTTTTTTTCCTCTAATCTAATTGGCTAGTAGATGCGCATGCTGTGGCCATCTATTATCCGGTTACATAATTTGATTTGATACAGATGACACCATTAACGTACGGATGAATGTTTATAGTAACCTGTTGATGGTCCTAAATAAATAAATAAATAAATAAATCCCCTGTATACAAAATTTCATGAAAATCGTTGGAGCATTCAGATAAGGGTAATTTTATCTCGGAATTCCCGAAGGATCTCCGAAATTAACGCTTGTGAAGTCTCATGAAATTTTGCATGCACGTTGTCAGGGGTAAAGAAAACCTAGGGATATAGGGTACTAACTACTTTGCATCTCTGAATTCCCGCGGGATCTCCGAAATTAACGCGGGTGAAACCGCGGGGAACAGCTAGTCTCATATATTTATATGCGATTACAAAGTTATTTGTGCAGTTGGTACATATAACTGCATATATAACTTTGTAATTCCATACATTTATATGGGATTACAAAGTTATTTATGCAGTTGGTGTATCTAGAAAACTGGACCGAAATTGCAAAACATTTTAATTTTTCCTTGATTTATACAATAAACACTAATTGTATTCTAAATTTCAAACTTCTATGTCTGCTAGAAGTGCCTTAGAGTTTTGATGATCGGTCAGTGAGTGAGTGAGTGAGTGAGTGAGTGAGTGACCTACAAAATTAAGAAACTTTGACTAGTTATAATTCTTAAACTACTGGTTCAAATCGAATGAAATTTAAATTATACCCTCTTTATACAATACCTGCTTGTTTACTAAAAATTCAGGCTTCTAGTTTTATCCACAACGAAGTTATAGGGGGTCGAAAATGGCCTGAATTGCTTCGAGAAAAGGATAGTACGGCCGTGCCGCTTTTGTTGCTCGACTTGGCGGGGGCACTGCCGTGCCCCCAGATTCATATATTAAATACGTCTAAACAGTTTCATTATGGCCTTATTCACTATGGCCATAACACGTCGCGTTCAGATAACGCGTCACAAAAAATGTTTCTCTCTGGTGCTCCAAGAAGTTTTACTTCAAAGAAGTCTGGATCGAAAAAAAAAATTAAAAATCTTTTATGTGAATGCGCTAAAACAATAAACCACGCATTGTCATCCAAACTGAACGTGTATCAAAAATTTCAGCTCAATCAGTTGAAAATAAGTAGGTATCTGCTTCAAAATTGAGTCGCAAAATTCCACCCGAACAAACATAGTCAGTTACATAGGTACCTGCATACATTGCAAGTTTAAAAAATCTTTTAAAAATACATTACCGTCGTTTGTCATCTTTAAAGTTAACGAATTTAGAATACACGTTATTGGAAATTGTCGTTTTTGGAAGTTTACGTTTTGGTAAGTTGTCGTTGTCACCCTGAGGGGTGTTTTATGGCATACAGAAAATTAATTTCTAATATTTTGACGTCTGGAACGTTTGCGATTGTCATTTTGAGACGCGCGTGACGGGAAAAGAATCCTGTTGGTCATAGTAACGTATTGGTTATATTCTCGAAAAAAAAATGAAAAAAAAAAAAAAAAATTATAAAAGGACGTTACAAACGGTTGTTGGGACCTACTTTTAAGCATTTTATATACTTGTGCAGTTGTGCCAGTAGGTCCCACTCTTCCATAGCCATCCAAAACATTTATATAACTAAAGCCTTATAATTAATTAACTCATACAGATATATGTATATTTATACTAGCTGTCCCCCGCGATTTCATCCGCATTAATTCCAGAGTTCCCGCGGGAATTCCGGGATAAAAACTATCCTATCTTTTAAGTTGGACCATATTATAAATGGTTGCAAAATTTTATCAAAATCCGTTCAGTAGTTTCGGAGTCAATCGCGGACAAACAACGTGACATGTGATTTATATATATTAGACTAACTGTCCCCCGCAATTTCAATCGCATTAATTCCGGAGTTCCCGAGGGAAGTCCGGGATAAAAACTATCCTATCTTTTAAGTTGGACCATATTAATGGTTGCAAAATTTTATCAAAATCCGTTTAGTAGTATATATTAGATAAATATAATTAATTGTATGTATTGTTTTTTTTTTAATTTATATACATATTTGTTTATTTGTTTACTTTTTCCTTTTTTTTTCTTCCTAACCCATCAAAACTTCATTGTCAGTAAGCTTGAATTTGTTTGTGTGTGAATTCTATTTGGTCATAGTGAATAAATTAAACTGATAAATTAAACTCAAACAGTCGCAGTTCGATTCTCGCAGCGACAACTCGTTTCTTCGCCACCGGTTACTAAATTAAGGACGATGGAGCCGGTGCTGTCGGACCCGGTGCTGGAGTTCCGCCCGGACACGGTGCGTGCGGTGCGCGCGATGTACGGCCTGGACGGGCCGGGCCGGATGGAGGAAGCCGTCGACCTGCTGGAAGACTGGGTGAAGAAGCAGCCGCACTTCAAGAAGAAAGACTTCAGTGAGTACAACTTTGAAGAGCAACGAGCGAGCAGATGGACACAGCGCGAACAGTTGTGTTTTTTTTAGACATTCCTTAAATGGACGCAGATAAGCAATAACATGTTAACCCACAAAATTAAGTTATTGATTCGGAACGATTTATTGAGAGTTAGGGAACGTTTTTTAATTGTGTGTTTACCTTATTACA
This sequence comes from Zygaena filipendulae, assembly GCA_907165275.2. Lineage (NCBI taxonomy): Eukaryota > Metazoa > Arthropoda > Insecta > Lepidoptera > Zygaenidae > Zygaena > Zygaena filipendulae. Next base: position 9,756,194 of record OU015670.1, read on the forward strand.
TTGCTTAAATATGTAACTAAATATTGAACATAAAAAATGTTGACACAAAATGGCGCTCCCACTTTTAAAACACGATTTACTCAAAATTTCTCCAGTGTGGGTTAACACACTATTGCTTATCTATGTCCAAATATCAACGGTTAAAAGGGCTTTTTTATTTAAGCGATATAAAATGAAAGTTTCGGGAAAAAATTCACTACTTCACTTCTTGAACTCACTTTTAAATTAAACTAATTTAAACTCACCACCAAGGGTATTTTTTTTTCTATTCTATACAAAAAGCAGCGTGTAATAGCACAATAAAATTAATACAATTAATGAATTGCGCCTCCTTCTGGGTTATTTATTTCTATAAATATATACGGGTTATAAAAATAAATAACCCGGGTATAAAGTAACTCGGGTTAATTTCCCGAAATATACGTTATATACGTACGTTATATGTTACTTAGTTCAAATGCTTCTGAAGGCATGCCAAAAAATGCTAAAGGAGAGATAAAATGGCTAATCTCACATATATAATTAGCTGTTCCCCGCGGTTTCACCCGCGTTAATTTCGGAGTTCCCGCGGGAATTCCGAGACGAAAAGTACCCTATGCCCTTCTCGGTATCCCCGACAACGTTTGTGCAAAATTTCAGGGTAATCGGTTGATCTGTTGAGGCGTGAAAGCGTAACAAACAAACATGTAAACAAACAAACTCACTTTCGCATTCTCGCTGTTCCCGGGATATTATAATATGCCTAATTTCATCCCAGGTTCTCGAGGTATATTCAAATTAACGCGATTGCAACCGCGGCGAAAACTAGTAGAGTAATATTTGTATTCAAAGACTTCTTACTTAAGTAATAATATTGTGTAACTTCCAATTAAATAAAAAAAAAAATAATCTATTGGTTATGTTGTTGACGTTTAACTACAGAATAGGGTTGTCACCCGTACTATATAATTATGTCTATAATATCTCATTCTATCAATTGCACTATACATTACTAGCTGACCCCCGCGGTTTCACCCGCGGGAACTCTGAAATTACCGCGGGATAAAAGTACCCTACGTCAGGATCACTTTTATTTGGCTTCCGATCTATAAGTGAAAGAATTTTCAAAATCGATTCAGTAGATCCAGAGATAGCTGTTCCCCCGTGGTTTTACCATCGGGAAATTCGGAGTTCCCGAGGGAATTCTGAAATGAAAAGTACCCTATGACACTCAGGACCACTGTAGCTTCGTATAAGAGAAAGAATTTTCAAAATCGATTCAGTACATCCAGGGATTACCCCCTACAACGTCACAAACTCACAAAATTGGCTCTGTATAGTATAGAAGTATAGATAAAAATATGTACGAAAAATACTATTATCTTCTTCTTCTTTAATAATGGCGTCTATAATGGGCATGTTGAGTAATTTTTTTTTTAGTCCGTCTTGTAGATTATTAAAAATTATTGGACATGTATTTTTTCTTTTTTTACGAAATCAAAAAATAACGGCGATATATTGAGTTGAAATTTCGCGTGACGTCACTATTCTGACAGTTTGTATGGCGGTTTTTGCGGTTAGTGACGTCACGACCCCTTCACCCTAAACTTTAATGTGCTTTATCTCTGTATATTTTAATTTATTTGAAAAAGCAAAAAATACGTGTCTATTGTTTTTTAATTTTCTTAAAGACGAACTAATTAAAATTTTGATTTTCAAAAGTTGTCAACATCCCTATTATAATTTGCCAATGACAATGTTTCTTAATAATAAAAATCTCTTCATCTACTTCTTCAATTATGGCGAAACGCCAATGACAATGTTAGATTGTTCTCCAAGTTAAAACATGGCTCTCTTGAAAGCCAGTTTCCTGCTCAGGGTCCAAAATAGATGCTGAAAAGTGACTGAAATAACGAAAAACGTGACACGCGTGTTTTCGATACGGCCTTCACTCATCAACAACCGAATTTCAGAACAAAACGCGTTCGTGGAAACAAAACGTCAGCTGTCAAACTGGCAATAAATATAGTATATTTCATTATAAGTGCGGAAAGTCTGTCATTGCAAAGAGTTCCGACAAATGTCTACCCGAGCCGAGGCGCAGCCGAAGGTGAGGGTTGACAGTCGGAACTAGTTGCAATGACGGTTCCGCACGTGTACTGAACAACTATTTTTAATACAGTTACGAAAAAATTAAGCAATTTAATAAAATATCAAAAACACAACAAACTCAACTAAGTTCCAACTGTGATCAAGAGATGGCGCTAGTCGTATTAGTAATGCGAAATCTACGTTTCGCAATGCAAAAAGTGTGTCAAAGTCGTTCGCCATTTTTGACAGTTGGCAAAGAGAACGCACGAGTTCGGGAAAGGTAAAACAAAAAGCTCGAGTATGTAATAGCTCACATCCCGAACGCTAAACGTCCCTGCAATACGCCACTTTTTGAGCAACTGTATTAAAAATTAATTTGGCGATGAATGCTGCCCGATACAATAATATACCTAATGATGTTAAAAAAAATCTGTACTTTTTAACCGACTCCAAAAAAGGAGCAAGTTCTCAATTTGACTGTATTTTTTATGTTTGTTATCTCAGAACTTTCCAGTGATGAACCGATTTTAATGATTCTTTTTTTATTTGTAAGCTGGTGGTTCCAAGGCGGTGACAAGCCAAATAGGGAGTGGGTAGATGGGCTAAGTCGACTCCCGCCACCAGCTCTTTGTGAGCAGAACAACCCAAGTGGGCAGACACCAGCGGGCTTGTCACCGAATTCAAACCGATCAGTGGTAGCACAAACCAATAATAATATTACGTGTATTTTTGTCTTTTGGATTATATTAATATATCGGTATTTTATTATTTTTAACTTTTAAGTGTAGGGCATTTTTGCCCTGTATTTCCAAAAAGTACTATATTATACATCTTTCTTCGGAAAAGTAATGATTTAAAAAAAAATAATGTGGCAACCTTTACACAAGCAAGCAATCACATGACCTTTACAGTTCACCTTTATCTGTAATTTTGCGTCTCGAAAATGGTCTCGAATCACCTTTAAAAGCAATCATCGTTGAATCAATAAATAACATGGTTTCGCATGTCGATATTCAATACCTACCGTTACCGTGACAATAAAATATATAAATGTAGCAGAATAAAGATAATATTTATTTTTTATATTATGTATGTTGAAGACAATCACACATCACCTACTAATTTTTCTTTTATAACAGGTACTTACAAGTTGTAAGTATAAAATAATAATATGTAATGTAATACGTATAGTATTATATTATCTGTGGTAATACTTTGTATAATTAAAGATCTAATAAAACTGTAGAGAGGTCAATTCTGTACATTGAATATATATTCAAAATTAATATTGGAGGATGAATGGTGATCGATACTGATGCCAAAAATGCAATCAGTAAATTTTTTGTCTGTCTGTCTGTCTGTATGTGCACGCATGGGTCAAAAACTACTGAAAGGATTTTAACCAAACTTGGTATGGTTGTAGTCCATACTCCTGGGCAGGTTATGGGCCATATAACATAACGCTAAGACACATAGGAGCTGAGCAGTGACGATAAATTTGAAGCAAGTCGGATGAAAATGCGCTTTCGAGCTCTTATCCTCGCATACGTTTACTCAATCACGCAAAAACGACTGAACGAATTTGGATGAAATTTGGCATGCACGTTGTCAGGGGTACAGAGAAGGCCATAGGGTACTTTTTATCCCGGAATTCCGAAATCACCGCAGGTAAAACCGGAAATGAAACCGGAGGGCACAGCTAGTTTATTTTACTACCTGTTCCCGACGGTTTTACCCGCGGTGATTTCGGAATTCCTGCGGGAATTCCGGGATAAAAAGTACCCTATGTCCTTCTCTGTACCTCCGACAGCGTGTATGTAAAATTTCGTGATGATCGTTTGAGCTATTAAGCCGTGATAGCGTAACAAACAAACAAACAAACTCACTTCCGCATTTATATATTAGTTAGGATGTATGTAGATCACTACATCTAGACATATATTTAACTAATTTGTAATTTCAAAGTAACAGCTTTTGCTATTGTATGAGTATTAATATACAGGGTGTAAGAAAACCTCCGACATATCCGAAACTATGATATTCCCTACACCAGTACAAACATTTTAGACGTCAATCAGAGCATCAAAGTTTCGTAAATTTTGTTCTACTTATTGCAAATTTTTGTAGTTTATCACGTGACCAATATTTTTTCTAAAGTAACTTGGTAGTTATTGTGTAAGTAGTTATACTGTGGTGTAGATTTGCGAGTAGGTACATTGCGCGCTGTAATTTTTTTTTTTACCAAAAAATAAAATTACATTTCCCAACAATATTTTTACTGCAGAATAACTTCAATAACTGGACGCAGATAAGCAATAACATGTTAACCCACAAAATTAAGTTATTGATTCAGAAGGATTTATTGAGAGTTAGGGAACGTTTTTTAATTATGTGTTCACCTTATTACATTGCTTAAATATGTAACTAAATATATAACATAAAAAATTTTGATACAAAATGGCGCTATACTTTTAAAACACGATTTACTCAAAATTTCTCCAGTGTGGGTTAATACACTATTGCTTATCTATGTCCAACTATTTTATATGGATTCCTAGCGGTTATGTCGCCGGTCTTTTTACACCCTGTATAGGACCCTTTTGTACATAAACTAATTGAGCAATACGTGAATGCAATCACGGTTCCCACAGGTAGAGAGTACCTCGAGGTGCTGATAGTGACCAGCAAGGGTTCCGTGGAGCGAGCGAAGAAGAAACTCGACAAGTATTGCACTCTGAGGACGATGATCCCCAAATTCTTCGACAAGTTCAACGTGAGGGAGGACTTGAAAGAATTTCTCCCGGTTTTGTGAGTACCTACCCACGAAATAATTCTGATGAAAGATTATAAATACACTCGAGAGCAATGAATTAGGGTCAGGTAAAGATATCTGAATAACTCAAAAACTAAGAACGCTAGCTTAATGAAATAAATTGTGTTTGATAGACAATTTAATGTTCCGTAAATGAAAGTAATAAAATGTATAAGCCACTTTGTATTTTATTCATAAAAAATTAAAATAACAAAAAAATACCCTTTCTCAACTTATATCAACAATATAAAAATAATTGTTTTGTTTTATTACTTTTAAATTTCCCGTGTTTTAGTACTTTGTATTACCTCCACGTGCTCTCATCACTGCGGTATTGCGGTTTGGCATGCTGTACACCAAGTTTCTTAAACGATGTCGGGGAATATTCTCCCATTCCTTTACGAGAGCGACTTTGAGCGTGATTGGGGGAAGGTTTCGACGCCTCACACATTCGAGCTCGTCACAAGCATGCTCGATCGGATTGAGGTCTGGGCTGCGTGGTGGCCACTCCATACAGTTAATGTTAACTTCTTGAAGCTAGTCAAAAACAAATCTACCAGTATGAGGCCGGGCATTGTCATGCATGAAGATAGCATCCTCTTCCAAAATGATCATAAATGGACCAACATAGTCCAACTTATTCGTTTAGGATTTCTTCCACGTATCTTCCACTAGTTATAGAGCCGTTTTCTATAAGCACCAGCTCTCTGCGACTCCTTGAAGAAATTCCGGCCCATACAATTAACGATCCACCACCATAGGCCAGTCTCTTCGATGCAGGCTTGCTTGAATCGCTCCCCTGGTCTTATATACACTCTCGTTCTTCCATCATGCTTATAGAGCATAAACCTTGATTCATCTGAGAACCAATTCTTGACCAATCTTCAACACTCCAATTTAAGTGATTCCGAGCATATCTAAAATATCGAAATACGATGTTCTCGCTCCAATTTATGGCTGTTTGCAGATCTTAATGGTTTTAAATTTGCGTCAGCAAGTCGTCGTCTTACAGTCCATGCACTTGATTACTTCCTCCGCGGCGTTGGAACTGATGTGTAAGTTCAGTTCCTGTAAGAAAGCGGTTTCGAAGCATTGTGTTGACCAAGTACCGATCTTCTCGTGCTGTGGTACGTCTGGCTCTACCATTTCCTGGAGTGCGTAGGTTTGAGCCGATTTCCTCGTAACGCCGGAGAACTTTTTGTGCAGTTGACAGCGACACACCAACTGTCCTTGCTGTATCACGCTGACTCCGGCCATTTTCCAGCATTGTGAGAATTCTGGTCCATTCTTCAGGTGTAAGCGACATTATTGCAGCTTTAATAATGAATAGTCAACATCAGAAACGCTTTTTATACACCTTTTTATATGATAGACTAGAAACAAAAGTAAAAACCGAAGAAGAAAATGTTTAGTTCGATTTACAAAAGTACCATTTTTTGTATTTTGTCATTTTTTATGGCATAGCTTTACAGTAACTGATAAATTTTATTACTTTCATTCAAGAAACATTTAATTGTCTATCAAACACAATTTATTTCATTAAGCTAGCATTTTTAGTTTTTGAGTTATTCAGATATCTTTACCTGACCCTAATTCATTGCTCTCGAGTGTATATTAACAAGCTGTGCCCTGAGGTATCACCCGCGTGAGTTTCGGAATTCCCGCAGGAACTATTTTTTTTAAAGTTCCGTTTAAATACTAATCTTCTATAGTCTGTACTAATATTATAAAGAGCAAAAGTTTGTGAGTTTGTGACGTTGTAGGGGGTAATCTCTGGATCTACTGAACCGATTTTGAAAATTCTTTCACTTATAGGAAGCTAAGGTGACCCTGAGTGAGATAGGGTACTGTTTATCCCAGAATTTCTGCGGGAACCTTGAAACTACTGCGGGTGACACCACGGGGGTAAGCTATAGTATAATATAATAATATATGTAATAACTAGTTGTGCCCCGCGGTTTCACCCGCGTTAATTTCAGAGTTCCCGCGGGAATTCCGGCATAAAAAGTACCTTATGTGTTAATCGGATGTATAAGCTATATTATTGTAAAGTTTCATTCAGATCCATCCAGTAGTTTTTGCGTGAAAGAGTAACAAACATCCATCCATCCATCCATCCATCCATACATACATACTATCGCGTTTATAATATTAGTAAGTTAATGTGTAGTATATACCACGTTTGCTTGGTTTCCACGACACAAGCTTATAGCTTAGTGTGGGATCAAGTAGATCTGTGTGTTGTGAAGTGGATTATTATTATTATTTTTGTAATTATCTCTTCACAGCCACACTGTCGTCTTGCCAAAGTGCACCGACGACTTCTATAGAGTAGTCCTGGTGCGTTTCGCCAACAGCAGCCTGTTCACATCGACGGCTCTTTTGACGCACTTCAAATACGTCATGATGGTATGTGGTATTGCAAACCCCTTGTTGATCCTCTAATTAATATAATTATCTAATATCCGAGCGACCGAGTTTCGCTCGTAGCGCCATCTGTTGTTAAGTAGAAAAGAGGTTTCACCCGCGTGAGTTTAAAAATTCCTGCAGGAACTCCAAAGTTAATTTTTTTTCCAAAAAATAAAAAATAAAATATTCTGGAGAGGGCTACCCTTATCATTTAGGGCTATAAATAATAGCCTACGACCTATTCTCAGACCTACAAAATATACACAAAAAATTACATAAAAATCGGTCTAGCCGTTTCGAAGGAGTTCGATAACAAACACTGAGAGAGATTTTTACATTTATTAGACTAGCTGTCCCGCGCGGTTTCTCCTGCGATAATTTTGAAGTTCCCGCGGAATTGTTTCATACAAACTTTTCATCTATTCATCTCCTTAGGGGTTGAATTTTCAAAAATCGTTTCTTACCGGATGCCTGCGTCATACAAAGAACAGTGAACACACCGTCCAAGTTTTAGGTCTCTACGATCCGCGGTTTAGGCTGTGCGTTGATCCATCAGTCATTCAGGACGAAGCATTTTATCTATACCTACGTGTCTATACTATAAAGAGCAAAAGTTTGTGAGTTTGTGACGTTGTAGGGGGTAATCCCTGGATCTACTGAACCGATTTTGAAAATTCTTTCAGTTATAGGAAGCTAAACTGATCCTGAGTGTCATAGGGTACTTTTTATTCAGGAATTCCCGCGGGAACTTTGAATTTCCCGCGGGTAAAACCACAGGCGAACAGCTATCTCTCGATCTACTGAGCCGATTTTAAAAATTCTTTCACTTATAGGAAGCTACAGTGATCTTGAGTAACATAAGGTACTTTTTAACTCGGAATTCCCGCGGGAACTCCTGAGTTAGTGAGTTCGCAATTCGCATGTTTGTGAGATTGTAGAAGGTAATCTTTGGATATACTGAACCGATTATAAAAAGTTCTTTCACCTATAAGAAGCTAGAATGATCCTGAGGGACACAGAGTACTTCTTATCCCGGAATTCCCGCGGGAACTCCGGAGTTTGTGAGGTTGTGATCTCTGGATCTACTGAGCCAATTTTAAAAATTCTTTCACTTGATTAAAAGTGACTTTGAGTGACATAGTGACATAGGGTACTTTTTATCCTGGTATTCCCGCGGGAACTCCGAAACTTATGCTGAGCTGGCCGCCTTTTTGTCACAACACGTCAATGTCAATATCTAAATAAGTGTCTCCGCTATTTTAAGTAGGTGTCCGTTTCTCAGTCGTCGGATGGAGTCCGCCCACAGTTCTTCGGCTGGCGGCGTCTGTCCGTCGGTTGAGAAGCGTACCCTCAATACCTGTTATATATATGTTTAGTTGTTGTATACGTATGCTGTAAATCTTTGTGTTGTGTCAAATAAAGTTTTTTCAATTCAATTCAATTCAAAAAATTACCGCGGGTGAAACCGCGTGGGTCAGCTAGTTATGTATAGATGAAAACTCACTGACTTCCTACAAGTATAGTTTGTAGGCAGTAGACGTCAAGAAAGGTTAAAAGAAAACTTTTAAGAGAATACAACATAGGTATAGTTCATAGAAATAAGATCTAGTTGTTTATGTTTACTACATCACGGAGAATACGGACATAATAGTACATTGTTATCCAAGGGGTGAAAGTAATTCCCCTCGATCTATTGGCGCCCTCGCTACGCTCGGGCGCCAAACCCCGTCTCGGGACTAAATAAGTCTTTCTCCCGAGGGTAACACTGTGCTTTTCATTACGAATGCAAGGAAAGTCAAAATAAAAATAGGAATTAGCTAAAGAAAAAATGAGTGAAGATCGGATAGTCGCTTGACACTTTCCCACCTATTTCTTTTTCTTTGGCCGGCTAGCTATTCAGCCAGTATTTTTTATTTACATTGTGGCGACCTAAAATAAATATTTTCTTTAATTATTAAGTATTAATTAAAGAAAATAAAAAAAATATAAATAGGAATTAGCTTAAGAAAAAGTGAGTGAATTTTATTTTAATTAATACCTACTTAAACTTTACGTTATTTCAATTTTACATCGCGCTGGCTGTATAGAAAGTTGAAACATGGTTCAATAGAAATGTGAAAATAGACCTAGTTTCTTTTTAATAATTTGACAGTTGTCAGTTGAAAGCGATTCTCCCTAGGGCTGAAAAGGGTTACTTTCAACCCGCTTCTCAGGCAACTTCAGACCTACTTTCCGAGTATGAGTAATGAAAAATTATTAAAACTTGACATAATTTCTTAGAATTTCCGAGTTCGACGAAGTATTGAACACGTTCGAGAAACTATAACTTGTTTTCTAACACGAAATGCGTGTTCTGTTTCTTCTTTTACCGGTAGGTACCAACGAAAATTTGGTTTTTAACTCGCTTTATTAGTTACTAGCTATGCCCCGCGGTTTCACCCGCGGAAATTCCGGAATAAAAAGTACCCTACTAAGACCTTCTCTGTACCTCTGAGAACGTGTATATAAAATTTGATAGCTATCGGTTGAGCCGTTAAGGTGTGCAAGCGTAACAGACAGACAGACAGAGTTACTTTCGCATTTATAATATTAGTAAGGACTAGCTGTTCCCGCGGTAAAATTAGATAGACTAACATACGATGTAATACAATCTTAGAAATCAATTTTAACCTACTTCGTATTGAAAATATCTTTGTTTAATTATTTCATTTCATTTCATAATAACCACATAACATTAGAGTCATAATCCAAAAGAAAAAAATACACGTAATATTATTATTGGTTTGTGCCACCACTGATCGGCTTGAATTCGGCGCCAAGCCCGCTTGTGTCTGCCCACTTGGGTTGTCCTGCTCACGACGAGCTCGTGGCGGGAGTGGACTCAGCCGATCTACTCACTCCGTATTTGGCTTGTCGCCGACTTCAAACCGGTCAGTGTTAGCACGAGCCAATAATAATAATATTACGTGTAGTTTTGTCTTTTGGAATCAATCGGTATTTTGTTCTTATTCGCTTTTTAGTATAGGTACTTAGTATACTCAAGCCATTTTTGTGTTTTTGGAGGTCGGTTTTGTTGGGGCTCGTTTGATTGGTCACGACAAGGACTTTGGTCCTAAATGATTTGATTACTTTTTAGTTTTGAAGCGTGTTACCTATATAGTTTTCTTACGCTATTATTTGAATTTAATTTTTTGTTGTTGTTGCTAAAGTAATTAATACTCTTTCCAGTTATGCGAATATTTGAAAGCTCACGATTACTTCGTCGGTTGCATTGTTATACTGGACATGAAAGACTTCAACCTCCTGGATATGCTGCCCAAGCTGAATATTATGGATTTGAGTCAATTCCTGACTTTATTCCTTGTAAGTTGTAGGTACTACTTACTTATTTATTATTTTACTAGCTGCCCCCCGCGGTTTCACTCGCGGTAATTCCGGTATAAAAAGTTCCCTATGTCACTCAGGATCACTTTAGCTTCCTATAAATGAAAGAATTTTCAAAATCGGTTCAGTAGATCCAGAGATTTACCCCCTACAACCTCACAAACTCAAAACTCACCTACTCACAAACTCTCAAACTTTTGCTTTTAATAATATATATTATAGTATAATAGTATAAATATACCTAATCATTCTGCAGAATTGAAACATTATCACAAGTTAGAGTGCCAGAAAAGGCAAAAGAGAATATAGCAGAGGCTTGTTTCCGGGGGTATGAAAATCAAAAGCCAGTGGCGGGAAACTTCCAGTATGCTTCGTATACAAATTTTTTGATGATGTTTTTGCAGCACCTACCTGTCTATTGCAACGAAATAAAAAAGTTTAATGAGTGAAACATCTCAGAAGTCAAGTGAAAGAGTTTTTGGCGGGCATCGAAGATGGCGGTTCAGTCATTTATCTTCGTGTCTACAAAAAATTGTTAAAAGTGAATTTTGTTGTGTTTTATGGTGCTGTATTGGACAATAATTTTTTGTGTGCTCAAGAAGATATATTACATTTCGAGCTGATTTCTTCGGTATCCTCCAAGATCTCCGAGAAAGTTTTTGTAGTCTATTCAGTACCATGGCCTACAAGTTCAAACCGTACAACGATGCTAAACACTAATTTGTGCATTTAACTAACTTATTTTACTTGAAATAACAAGAAGAAGAAAGAAAGAAAGAATAAGTAGACGCCGCCGATAAGCAACATGTTAACCCACAAAATTAAATTATTGAGTCACGAGTCAGAGAATGTTCTTTAATTATGCGTTTGCCATATTAGATTGTTTAAATGCCAACAAAATGTTAAACGTAAAAAAAATGTTGATACAAAATGGCGCTACCATTTTAAAACACGATTTATTCAAAACTAGCTGCGCCCCGCGGTTTCACCAGCATGAAAGGTCATTATACAACAACTTTTTCTCCCGACATCCGATTTCAATGAAACAAAACCTATATGTAGCTCCAGGCTAAGCTTAATCTACCTGTGAAAACCGCATGACAATCGGTTCAGCAGATGCGGAGATTATCGCGAACAGACAGACAGAGAGAAAATAATTTTAAAAACTTTTTTTTTGGCTTGGTTACTCTTCTCTTACCAGTATCTGCACCCCTCTCAATTTTAGGTAAAAACAATCAATGTACAGAATCGCGGATTCTTCTCTTTTATTATAGTATACCTAGATACCTAGCTCTAGTGTGGGACTGACTATTGCTTTTGATTTTGTGGCAGGTGGATTTATTGTGACCTTAAAGCCTCGAAGCGAATAACCTTGTAACTTATTTAATTTATTATTTATTCATTCAAAGCAATTAAGGCAGGCATTAAGGCAGTTGTAACGAAAAAGGCCTCTCTTGTTACACTAACTTATTTTTTTTAGTCCGTCGTGTAGATTTATAAAAAATATTGGACACGTATTTTTTTCTTTTTTTACGTACTCAAAAAATAACAGAGATACATTGAGTTGAAATTTCGCGTGACGTCACAACTCGGTGCGGTTTGTATGGCGCTTATAATGAATATTGACGTCACGAGCCCCCCACCCTAAACTTTAATGCGCTTTATCTATGTTAATTTTCATTAAATTGACAAAGCAAATAATACGTGTCCATTATTTTTTTATTTTCTAACTGACGGACTAATTGATATTCATACCTTGGAGAATACCCAATTATCATATTACATTACATATATAATATCACTACATTGTATAAAACAAAATCAAAGTATTCCACCGTGTCCGTCTGTTTGTCTGTTTGTCTGTTTGTCCGTGATAAACTCAACAATTATAAAACGGATTTTCATACGGTTTTAACCAATAGTTAGAGTGATACATGAAAAAGTTAGGGACCTATATAAATTGTTAAAGTTTTGTGTAATTTAAAGTGGTTAAAATGTAAATAGGTATACCTATAACCTACTACGTGTTGTCAGGGGAACAAAGAAAGACATAGGGTTTTGTTCCGTGATTCCCGCGGGAACTCCGAAATTAACGCGGGTGAAACCGCGGGATCAAGCACAGCTAATCAAATTTTATGTAAATTTTGGTTTCACTTGTTTGACATGTTATTAGATATTTTATATAATTTATCTATTTATTTATTTATTTATTTATTCAACAAAATTCCACACAGCGCATGACATCAATTTCGGACAAATTTCATAAAACCATATGTTAGAAATGATACTCGATTAATACATTAAGCAACTGTTTTATTTACTGTATCACAAAGTAAATGCGCGCGTGCGTGCCCTCGCGCCAATTCCACAAACGATAATGCCGATCTCACTCACCGTTGACGGCTTCCACCCCAAATACGCGTCACATGACGTTTTATGTCACCTGTCAAGAGGGATGTGATGTGGCCATCACTCCTCTAGACTTTATACAAAATATGAATCGCTAACAGACGGCCATTCTGTTAATGGAATGTCCCCATTCCTAAAAAAAATGTCTCTCGGCCATTCTACAGTAAAGTATGACCCCATACAAAGAATTAAATTTATAACTAAACAATCAAATACCTTAATTTCTTTTAAACAACATCTCCAATAAGTAGTAATTTTATGAAGAACATTATTAGGAACATTGTAATGGTAACAAAATTACACAAATTTATCCGTTGACTAACACAATATCTAAATGTCAACATTATTAATTAAGTACATTAAATAGCCTTAAAGTATGTGTTAATACAAGATTTTATATTTTTTTGACTTAATTCATGATTTGAAGAAAAGAAAACAAAATATCTATCTAAAAAGAAAATAGAATATTTGCAAGTAAATATTTCTGGAAGCAAAATTAAAATTATCAATATAATAAATTTTCATTTTAAATAAAGTAATATTAATAACGGTACAAAAGTACAAATCAATTTGAAAATAAACATAATCCAAAACGAAATCTATACAAAATAAACATCAGAATAATACTTAACTGAAACATATTTTGTTGTTACATTCATAAACAATTTATTGATTTAAACTGTTCTAAGATCATCAAAGTAAGCATTTGTAGATTCTTCCATCATGTGAATACATCAGACTCGCCTCTTCACAAATTTGTTTGCCTGCAGAGGGACACAATCGGATTTAATTCAATATTACACAACACCACCGAGCCTCTCGTTTGCCCACCGAGGGACACGGTCTAACTCTCTAAGCCCAATCTGGCACCATCAAATTGTAGCCTACCGTTTGCCCACCGAGGGACACGGTCTGACTCTTTCAGCACAATCTTACACCACCGAGTTGTAGCCTGCCGTTTGCCCACCGAGGGACACGGTCTGACTCTTTCGGCACATTCTTGCACCACCAAGTTGTAGCCTGCCGTTTGCCCACCGAGGGACACGGTCTGACTCTTTCAGCACAATCTTGCACCACCAAGATGTAGCCTGCCGTTTGCCCACCGAGGGACCCGGTCTGACTCTTTCAGCACAATCTTGCACCACCAAGTCGTAACCTGCCGTTTGCCCACTCCAACGTCCTGTCATCACGATAGGTAGCGCGCTCGCTCCAATGCTGATCGATGGACGCACGCTCGCTCCGGGGTTTATTATTTCACATTCAGGCAGCACGCTCACTGCGGTGTCAGCAGGTAGCCATCGGCAGCACGCTCGCTCCATGGTCTGACCATAAACAACAAGAAAAATTCCAAAGCAATACCAGTTAGCTAAAGACTTAGGTATAATATTTGACGAAAAACTTACATTTAGATACCATAATGATCATGTAATTAATAGAAGCCTCAGTCTGTTGGGCTTCATCTCCAGATCCACCAAAGGTTTTAAAAAAAAGACCCGCTAGCATCATTTATCTCTACTGCACCCTCGTCAGAAGTACTCTCGAATACAACTCGGTTGTATGGTCTCCTTACTACACGGTGCACATTGACCGAATTGAAAGAGTTCAAAAACGCTGTCTAAAGTTAATTACTTTCAGGTATAAAAATTCCACAAGATCGCTTCAGACGTACGGGGACAGGTTGAACAGATTCGGTATGATCTCTTTAGAAACCCGTCGCAAGGGTAGAGACCAGATCCTGCTACATAAAATAATACACCACCAGATCGGTAGCCCTTACATCCTATCACTTTTAAATTTCAACACCAATTATCGCTCTCGACGTCCCAATACCTTCTCACTTCGGATATTCACTAACAACACATCTTTTTACAATCCAGTTGTACGGATGTGTCGCCAATATAATGAGCTCGTCGCTAAAGGTGCAGATGTGGACGTTTTAATTGTAATTTTAGGGTATACTTAAAAAATATCAACGACTACCTCCGTCGCACTTGCTAATTGTAGTTCTATTTTTCTGAGATCCATAAATATCAAAATAAATTTAAATATTACTTTGTACTTCGCTCGATATTTTTAGTCTTTCTAGGTATGCATATCTCTGGTTTGTGGTCGGAACATATAATAATACACTACAATAAGTAAAAATCGTAATGACTACAATCTGTTTTGTGTACTTAAACAAATAAACAAATAAATAAACCAGTTCATTGGCTCGTTGCCTCAATTTACGCTATCAGTAAATTAAATAACTTAAATAGTTCTACTTGTGAAAAGTACCTACTTCAAGAATCTGTTCACAACAAACTCTTCAATTTTATTACTGTTACTACTGCTCCAACAATTTTTATGAAATTTAGTATGCCGGGGGTTTCGGGGGCGATTAATCAATCTAGCTAGGTTTCATTTTTGAAAGCGTCGCTTCATCCGTGTTTTCAGGCAATGAAATATGAGTGTTTGTTTTCTACTTAAAAACAGATGGCGCTATACACAACGAGCGAAGCTCGGTGACCCAGATATTAAGGGATTATTATTGCAATTCAATAACTCGACAGAGTTGTTAAATTCTGACCGCAAACCTTTTACCACAGAATAGATAGAAGAGGCAACAACTCAGTTTAGGATGAAAACTAGTATCGCCGGGTGACTCCCGTGCACAAGACCATAGTGCACAAATACATTTACTGGCATAATGAATGTAGGTAGAACGCCGCCGTTCGGTCACTTTTCTACCCAGTCACTGTTTCAAAATTTCAGTTTTGGAAATATTGTGGGAAATACATTCGAGGTGCCAGCAAGGGGAGTTTCGGGAAAGTTAGAGTAATTGCTTCGTTGCGACCGTAATGCGCCTACACCGCCTACATGGTCGCTAGTTATCATACTATTTTCTCTGTGTCTTATGAGACTGAATAATGAAGACGTATTTTCTTTTTACTAAAATTCACCATTACGAAGAAAATAGGTCCAAAGTTACCCGTTTGCTTAAGTCTACTTTTCTACGCTTCTTTGTAAGTACTATTAGTTTCTACTAATGTTACATAACATGACTATGTTCGCGTTCTGCTAAGCGGAATGCGTTTTAGCCGTAAAACAGCTATACAAAATATCTTTGATAGTCAAGATAGATCTAACGATACTACGATTTTCGATTTTCTACGAAATCCAGTGACATGATTTATCCAAAGAGGCATCGTAGATTATGTAGTCGTTCATGTCTATAAATTTTTCACTAAGGGAGGCCCTTACAAGATACAGGGTGCTCAACAGGGCAACTACGTTATTTTGCTAGTAAATCGTAAACACACAAGGTATCATACTGATGCAATTAAGCCCTGATCAACTCTTATATTTTATATTTGGTATTATCTATTACATTATTACAAGGCTTTGTCTCATTCAGTTTATTTAACATATCTTAATGTCACTTACTGGTGTGATGTGTATCTATCTATCTTGGATAATTAACACTTTGCGAAGATAAGTTTTACTAGGGTAAGCTCAAAGTCCTTTGAATTTATTTTAGTATTGTTTACTGTCTTAAATAGTTTCTCTAAAACATTATCCCTAATATCTATGCCATGATATTCTATAAAGTTGTGGAATATGGTCGAAGATTGCTAAAGCCGATAACTTATTTTGTCATATTTCAAGGATAGGTACCTAGTTTACTAAATATTGGTTAGGACTCTCTTCGTTCTGTTTGTAATTTATTGAACACCATACTAATACCATACCATTCTTCATGATAAACAAATATTCTTCACCTTAGCGCAATACTCTAACAGAGCTGTAGTCGAAGAAGAATAGCATGGATATTAAAAGGGTGATTATTAGACAGGGGGTCTACTTGGTCCTCCACAATATTCATATTATGGGTAATTGAAGTATACGATATATATTATCAATTTACTGTTAGTTCTTGTCACTATGAGAATATACTTGGATTTATTCTGGAAATTACTGTTATAATGATTGACAAATTAATTGTTTATAAGAGTGTGCCTTCCATTGCCGACTCGGCAAAGTGATACTAACATGATATCTTTTGCATCAACACAACATTCTAATACCTTTATCACATTGAGTGAAAACGGAACACTGGGCGATTTTTAAAAAAAAAAACTGAGAGAGTTCAGACTACTCTATTAGGGAATCCACTATTATGTAGGTCCTTTTTGGTTTAAGTAATCCTCGTTGTGAATCTAAGTGGTGTACTGAAGTTATACTATATCATTATTAATATTATTACTATTTAATCCTTTATTGCACATAAAATGACAATATTTTCTTCTTTTTCTTCAATTCTGGCGAAACGCCAACGATAATACTACACTGATCCCTACTCAAACATGGTTACGGTTAATTATCTACAAAACCACCAGCTCGGAGTACAAAATAGATGAGTTCAAAATACATAGGTGACTGAAATAACGAAGATTAACTCGACACGCGTTTTTCGGTACCTACCTGCGGCTTTCAATAATCTATACTAGTACATGTACGATTATTGTAAGTTTACATTCTAAACCTCGATATTGACGTTTGGTCAATGCATTAAAACAACGAATGGATATATCATAACCTTTATTGAATGTTAGTCAATCAACGACTACATTGGTGATGACGCCCTATTCAGATCATATGAATTATAAAGGTTAAGAAACCCTGGTAGTATCTCTATTTTATACTTTATTTTAGAGATTTTTTTTTTTTCACGGGACTTATTTAGTCTTCTATGTCGTGTTTTAGTGTACTTATTCAATTTTAAACTATACCTTTCTTTAGTATTAGGTATTGTATTATTTCTCTGATTTACTAAACCATCGATTCAGTAATCACTATAAAATTACTTTCCTGCGTTATTAATTTTCTGTTTTACCTAAATTTTTGCAGTTAAATAATATTGAAGTGTCTGTTTGTAATCTATCGACACTAATTAGAATCTAATTATTATCTAGATTAGAATCTGCGTGTCCGTACATGCTAATCTTCGAAACTAATGAACGGATTAACATGCGGTTTTCGCAGGTAAATCAAGCTTAGCTTGAAGTAACATAAGGGATTTAATCCATTTAAATGGGCGTCAAGAAAAGGAATCTTTTTACAAAACGAGTTTCGCACAAGTGAAACCGGACACAGTTAGTGTCAAACAGCTTTCTACCAGATGCATGATGTATTATGGTCATTACGTTTTAATAGAAGATGATTTTTAAATCTTTGTGCTCCGAATAATCTTTGAGGCAGGTACACCGAAGCAAGTTCAAACATTTGTTACAGGTGGATAGCTGATGTTATAAGGTAACTTTATGTTACAATTGGCCCACGATAACCAACACAATTAAGTTATTGATACAAGACGCTTTATCAAGAGTTATAGAATGTTTTTCAATTATGTGTTTACCTTATTACATTGTTCAAATACCATCAAAATATTAAACACAAAAGAATTGCTACAAAAAAATGCTACAATTTTAAGATACAATTTACTCAAACTTTCGCCAGTTTAGGTAACGCACCATTGCTTATCTATGGCCTATACTTATTGTAACTGTTATAATATTTTGTATTCTAATGTAATTATTTTTATAAATTTCAAACTGTATATTCTGATTTGTATTTTCATTATGGTTTTGACGGACTTCTATTCTAGATTTAGAACCATACACATCAAAACTGTCGTCCCTAAATAAATATATTTTGTAGGGTTTTCCTCAAATTAACGTGGGTGAAACCGCGGAGTATCTCAAAGCTTTGATGATTTTCTTTTGAATTTACCTAGTTTTGCTTGCTAGTCTCATTTTTTTTACTGCTATTTTTGAAAGTCTTGCTACATCTCCTAGGGATAAAACTCAAGCCCCTACTACGGTGTTACAACCCTAGTCACTAAGCGATATTTGCTACTGATTGACTCTTTACTAAGCTGTTTAGGTAGCTGCACGTTTTCAAAATTTGGCTAGTTTTGAAGTTGAAAGAATTACCAAATTTCTTTTTCTAATTAAGGTTAACCACAGCTAAAGTTAGATCTCGACTTCAGATAGAAGCAATCCCCTCATACAAGAAACTTAGGAAAGGCACTGTAATAAATTATGAGTGAATACTTCGGTCACAAAATTGATGTTCTATTTTTTTTTTTTTTATTTGAAGGTAGTCACTAATATTAGTCTTTTATCATAAGAAAAATCATAAGAGATTATTTCTAAAGCACAGGTAGGTACAATATTATTACCCACTAGACTGTAAGATTAGATAATTCTTTAATCAAAATAACATTACTGCATCCACAGATTTATACTAAATGATTCAATGAAGCTTTGTCTGTTTGCATGATTATTAGATACTTCATTCAAATAGTAGGTAGGCATGCTAACTAACTTGATATCAGAGCTGGGAACTATTAACTTGCATAGGAGATCCTATGAGACAAAAGAAAAACTATGCAACTCAGCTAACTTTCGTGTTGTTCATGGATCAATTGAACTAATTAATTAATTGGTCCATGGTGTTGTTACACCTTTCGTGATAAACATTAGTTACTTTTTTTTTCTTTTTTACACACCTACCTAGGTGGGTAAACTTGCACCATGGCTTTCAGAAAAGGGAAAATTACAACCTTTATATCAGTAAACACTGCTATGTGGGTAGATATAAATTTTAACTATATAATGTCTGAAACTTATTTTGTATGACAACTAAAAGAAGAAATAAACCAGCCTTTACGTATTCTGTAAATACCGTTATATGTATATCAATATATTAAACTATGCATAATGTTGCGTGTTGTATGCTAAACAAAGACTCATCCAGCGTTCACATATTCAGTAGATACCGCTGTATCTTCTCGCTTTCAGCATTAAACGAAGACACTAGGTAAGTACATACCAGATTGAACTTGGTTTTCTGGTCTTATGTTTCGTCGTCAGGCCGCACCTTGAGAATATGCACAGGGCAGCACCGTCGCTTACCCGGTCTGCGCCTGGCGCCTGGTGTGATGCACCGGAGCGCCTTAGTCCTGGCCATGGGTGTTTGGTTTCTTTACCGCACTTCTGAACTGTTAGAAATGATACTCGATTAATACATTAAGCAACTGTTTTATTTACTGTATCACAAAGTAAATGCGCGCGTGCGTGCCCTCGCGCCAATTCCACAAACGATAATGCCGATCTCACTCACCGTTGACGGCTTCCACCCCAAATACGCGTCACATGACGTTTTATGTCACCTGTCAAGAGGGATGTGATGTGGCCATCACTCCTCTAGACTTTATACAAAATATGAATCGCTAACACATATTTAAGTCATTATGGAATAACATTATGTCACTATAAGTTAAATACAATAGCAATTAGACTGAAGAAATAATTAGACTAAAAGAAATTTTAAGTTGATTCAAATCGAAAATGCGTATGAGTGTCTGTGCCATAGTTATATAAATTGAAAAGAGAGTATTTTTAGGGTTCCGTACCCAACGGGTAATACGGGACCTTAAAGACTTCGCTCTCCGTCCGTCCGTCCGTCTGTATCTACGTCTGTGAACAGTGATGGCTAGACAGTTGAAATTTTCACAGATGATGTATTTCTGTTGCCTCTATAATAACAAATGCTAGAAAACAGATTATTATATGTATTTAAGGAGGCTCCCATACAACAGTCCGTTTGCCGTTTTATAGATAATAATGGTACGGAAGTCGGAACCCTTTGAGGTTCGACTTTATTTTACAATTTATTCTATTTATTTTATTTATATTTTTGACACCGTGTATTTGTGTAATTCTTATTGGTTACATTTACTAATACCTATTGAAATTTATCTTCTTGACAATCATGACGTTATTTTTTAACATAATATAATATCTATATTTTTTTATATTTTGATAATCCTTACTAATATTATAAATGCGAAAGTAACTCTGTCTGTCTGTTACGCTTTCACGCTTAGACGGCTCAACCGATCATCATGAAATTTTGCATATACGTTGTCAGGGGTACAGAGAAGGACTTAGGGTACTTTTTGTCCTGGAATTCCCGCGGGATCTTGGAAATTAACGCGGGTGAAACCGCGAGAAACAGCTAGTGTGAAATAAATGAATCTAATCTATCTCTTTTTATCATCACATTCTATACTAATTGTTCCTTGTCTCGAATATTTCAGGAAGCATATAGCATGAGGATGAAGAGTCTCAATCTGGTGACGTCGTCGAAGATGGTCGATACCCTTGTTAGTATTCTGAGGCAGGTTATGAGTGACAAAATGGGGCAGAGGATCCAGGTCCACAAGGATTATGAGAAAATTTATGAAGTGATCCCAAAAGATTTGTTCCCTGAAGAATTTGGTGGCACCGAGAAACCTTTTCAGGAATTAAGAGGTAAGCTCTTGGCGAAGACAGGAGAGATATCGAAGCTCAGGGGAAGTATTTTTGAATAGTTCGAATATCTTAAATGAAATCAATTCATACCTACGTTAAATTAAATACTGAATCCCATTTTGTCATATTTTTGAATCATCATCACCAATCATTAGATGGGATGGTACGGAACCACTCGTGCGCGAGTCCGACTCGCACTTGAACGATTTTTAATGACATACCGGCATTAATCTAGAGCCACTTATAATAGTAATCCATATTACAATCTAATATATATAAATCACGTGTCACGTTGTTTGTCCGCGATGGACTCCGAAACTACTGAACTGATTTTGATAAAATTTTGCAACCATTTATAATATGGTCCAACTTAGAAGATAGAGTTTTTATCACGGAATTCCCTCGGGAACTGAAGGACATAGAGTACTTTTTTCCCGCAACCGCCGCGGGAACTCCGAAATTACCGCGGATGAAATCGCGGGGGACAGCTAGTCTAATATATATAAATTACGTGTCCCGTTGTTTGTCCGCGATGGACTCCGAAACTACTGAACGGATTTTGATAAAATTTTGTAACCATTCATAAAATGGTCCAACTTAAAAGATAGGATAGGTTTTATCCCGGAATTCCCTCGGGAACTGAAGGACATAGAGTACTTTTTTCCCGCAACCTCCACGGGAACTCCGAAATTACCGCGGATGAAATCGCGGGGGACAGCTAGTAGTAATCTATATCATAATAAACTTATAGAATAGAATAGAAAAAGTTTATTTGATACCAAAAAATAAATAAAGTTAAATATAAAAACGTGCGTCCTAAACTAACGAAGAATACCTGGAACCAAAATGGCTGCCACCCAGCATTATATTCGATAGAATACAAAGACATTGCGGAATATATAGAATAGAGTAAATACCATACTAACTTGCAACTTAATAAAAAAAAAAGTTTAAACAAAATGTGCCAAAGACGTCAGTAATGTATGTATCTCTGATCCAGAAACTCACATCCATCTTCCCTGAGAGAAGAATAATAATAAGACGTTTAATATTCCAGAGGAATGGTTGGACGTCATCGGATCGAAGGAGAACGTCGAATATCTGAAGATGATGAGCCAAGCGCGCACCGACGAGAGCTACAGACCCACCGGCAAGCTCAACGAGGAGTACATGGGTGTCGCCGGAACCTTCAGGAGCTTAACTCTGGATTAAGGAGTTCGGTGGCTGGAACTGGTGGATTGGAAGTTGAAACGAAGTTTTTTGGCTACCGTCAAACTATTACAATAACTTATTAAAGCGTACACTAAAATGACACTAGGGCTAATCGTTAAGAAAAATCATTATAATATTTTATTTAAAAAGAAGAATCCATGAGAATTTTCTCATGGATGTAAAACAGTTTAAATATGTAGTTTTTGATGATATCGCTGCAATATAGTAAGTTATCATTAAATAAATATAATTAGATAGCTACCAGTGCTGCAGTGCACTAAAAGTGGCATTTTTTTTTACTTTTCTTCAAAACTTTTTGATATCAAGCTAGTTAGCTGTGACCGCTGTTTCAATAGTGTGATTTCCAAAACTCCCGCAGGAACTCCTAATCTATACTAATATTATAAAGAGGTAAAGTTTGTAAGTTTGAATTGAATTGAATTGAAAAACTTTATTTGACACAACACATGAAGAATTACAGCATACATTATTTAACAGAGAAGTAACTTAGTTAAGTTTGTGTATTGTTTGACGTTGTAGGGGGTAATCACTGGATCTACTGAACTGATTTTGAAAATTCTTTCACTTATAGGAAGCTACGGTAGTCCTGAGTGACATAGGGTACCTTTTATCCCGAAATTCCCACGGGAACTCCGAAATTATTGAGGGTGAAAATAAATTTTTTACTCCCATCCGTTATACCGTGCGCAAAAGAAGAGGAAGATTTAACCAAATGGAATCACTATTACCTTTGCTGCGTTCTTTTTCCTTACTAAAGTAACACGCACGCACGAACGTTCATTAATCACATAAAATAAAACATTCCATAAATTATTTGATTCTAAAACTTTATTTTCCCAAAACAAACCCCATATCTGGAAAAACCGTCCAAGCTTTTGAAGGTCTTTCCTTGATGAAATAAAATAGGTACCTTTAAAGATAATATTATGATTATTTTAGTATGAACTTAGTAGCCCATCCCTGTGAGGGTAAACGAAGACAAACGAGGGCACCAGCTTTTTTCAGTCGACGTTGAGTTTCCGGTAGGTGCCGGCGAGCTGGTCGCGCCCGGCGCCCGCCGCGTCGGGCGGGTGCGGGCGGCGCGCCTCGTCCGTGCGCGCGGCGCGCATCGCGCTCATGTGCCGCACGTGCGCCGGGGAACTGAGCAGCGACACCCATTGGTCTGACGAAACAGGTGAGATGGAACTACGTGGTCATGTTGGCACCGAGAAAAATGACACTACAGTTTGAACTATCGAACGTGACTTTGACCACAGAACATAATTATAGACTGGGCAGTAACTCAATTCAGTATGAAGACAGATGAAACTAGTATCGCTCATTCACTCGTGTGAATTTCAAGTTTCCCGGGGACTTTATTCATGGAACAATGTGGTTGATGCATTCATGAACTCTAAAATCCACTGCGGCTCACTCATGGTCAATAGACAGTACCACCCCGAGTCACTCACCCCTGATGAAGGACTCCCGATGAATCTGTAACATCTGTCTGATCTTTTACGACGATTCACCATAAGCATGAATTATCAAATTCAACAACAGTTGAACTAGAGAGGACATGTAGGCGGGACAGACGCGCCACCGAGCATTGGTTCTATCTTTAGAGCAAATGCTCTAAGTTTCCCAAAACTTCTTTTGCTGCCATCCCAAGTATATTTACCACAATATTCCCATACGTGTGAATTTTGAAAACAGTGATAGTGAAATCAACCATAAAGCGTTTAATACATTTGTTTACGTTAATGAATGTTTTAGTGCGTGATGAATAGTTTGGTGTGCGAAAATCACCCGGCGACACTGGTCATTCATCTGTTTTCATACGAAAAGTTGATGTCCCTTCTATCTATTATTTTCTGTTCTGTGGTTGATAACTTGACACCTACCAAATAGTTCCTTGGTAGGTTTCTCTTCACCACCGTAGTCCTGGGGGAGCGCCTCCTTCGGCACCACCTCGTGCAGCTTTTCTCGGTTCTCGTGAAAGCTGAACCTCTCCCCCAACTTCGCGGGCAGAAACTTCTTGAACAGCCCCGCGAACACCTCCACCAGCTTCGAGGACGATATGAAGTGTATGCTGAGTATTCTGTAGCCGTAGCCGTTCTGAAAGATGTTGGAACTATTAATAGCACCACTGCGATGTACAGGATGAAATTTTGAAGATGAGCGTGGATGGCGAAATACAACAAATTCAACCTTTTCGAATTTATACTAGGTAGGTACTTAAACATGTCGTGAGCAAACTTAATAATTAGCCAATTCAAGATGTGGCCGGCCATTTGATGAAATGGTGGCATTTGATGATATGGTCAGCCACATCATGAACTATCGAATGTCAGCATATTTTGTGTTTGGCGCCAGTGAATTGTTCACCAGTGCAAACCTAACTTAATCAAGAATGTTAGGCTACTCTACGCTGGCTAAAGTCAAAAAGTAGATAGTCTATAGTCTATACTTGTATCAGTTCATGGTGTGACTGATCATTTTATGAAATACTACCATTTCACTAAATGGCCGACCACGTCATCATGAATTGGCCAATTCTTAAAAATTGCCACAGCATACACACAAATTTTACCGTCTTTCGCAATACCACGTTGTTTCGAACTTGGTCATCGTTGGGTTTATTAATTTTTTATCGACAAAAAAGAATTGTTGTCTATGGAAGCGATCAAATTGCTTTTTTGTCTTTACCATGAGAAGAGAGTACCACTGGTTTATCTCCATCCAGTTCAACTTCGTCAACACTTCCGTCAAGTTGTACTCCAAATAGTCTATGATGAATATAAAGCCGTTGAAGTAGTCGTGCATCTTTATATATTCAATAAACTGAAACATAATTGTATTTTAAACAATTTGCAACGAACTCTGTTCCATCCTTCTTTACTGTTTTATATGCGAAAGTGAGTTTGTTTGTTACGCTTTCACGCTTTAACGGCTCAACCGATCATCATGAAATTTTGCATGCACGTTGCCAGGCGTATTGACATAGGGTACTTTTTTCCCGGATACCGAATTCTAAAATTATCATGGGTGCAAAAACACTAAATGCATTTCAACCGCGACTTGTTTTAACCGCCCTGTATAGTAAGCCATTGCGCTAGCGGCTAGGTGATAAAAGTTGATATATGGGCGTTTAGTTGTGGAGATGGTCAAATAAATATAAAACGTAACAATAAAATAATTATGGTATAAATTAAACATAATTCTTCTTATGGGTTCAAATGGATTATATTGTTAACTAGTTATGCCTGGCGACTTCACTCAAGTGGTTTTCGAAATTCCCTTGCTAACGTTTTAATATAGCGAGAATTTCTTTATTCATTTGCGTACTACATAATATATTTAATTAATCACACTTATATTAAAACTAGTATTTCCTCGCGGTGTCACTTGTGGTAATTTCGGAGTTACCGCGGGAATTCCGGGATAATATGTAGGACCCTATCTCCTCTTCTGTATCGCCTTTTCCGACACTTCCAATAATAAGTATCGTTATATTTTTTTAAATGTCTATTTTATTTTGTGCTTTTTCTTCTTCTTCTTCTTATATTTCTACCAGTTTCCACAAAACCTTGACAAATTATATAAAAAAAATATTATATTCCTCCACTCCATCTATTGGTGAAATCCGCTCGAAAGTCCGTTTAGTAGTTTTGAGTTTATCGCGAACAGACAGACAGACAGACCCGGCGGAGGACTTGGTATTCTAATAAGTAGGTAGTGGACCGGAAAAGTATTTGTTTGTTTGTAGGTGGTAATTGTTGAAACTACTAAACCGATTTTAAAAATTCTAACGCTGATAAAAAACTGCAGTAACCCTAAGTAACAAAGGATACATATATGAGATTCCCAGGGAGTTCCGAAATCGACTGCGACTTAAAGCGAGAGAACAGCTATGAAAAATTGAGATTTTTTGTGTGTTTGTTCATTTGTAATGGATAAACTCAAACACTACTTTCACGTCTTTCTTGTTGTGTTTGTTACTGTAAGGAGAAGGTTCTTTTGAAATAAGTTCGGAGTTCCTGCGGGAATTTCGAAACCAACGCAAGCCGATCTCAAAACGGTTGGACCGATTTTGGCAGGACTTTCGCTGATAAATAATTAGCTGATGTTATAAGAAGTAAATTAGGCTACTTTGGAGTTCCTGCGGGAATTCCGAAACTCACGCGGGTGAAACCGCGGGCACAGCTGGTTTGTGATGAAATATTAAATGCGGGGGGGTATTAAAATCCGCTCACACAAGGTCTCTGGCGTAGGACATTAAAAGGCAAATACCAGCTCTAATGACTGGTCGGTATTAACAATAATAAATAATAAAATCCATTTATTACCAAAAAGACCACACTATATTGTCCACTTTATCGTTGATATATAAATTAAATAATACGAGAAATGTGCATAGTCTGCACAGTGAAGTGAACGTGGAGGTAGCAGAGAAAGAAAATACATTTATTTCAGCCACAACACACAAGAAAAAGACACAAACATAGACAGGCACACACCTGCTTAACATTCCGTCCTGGTAAGTCAAGATTGTTTTCCCTTTTTAACCGACTTCCAAAAAGGAGGAGGTTCTATGTTCGATTGTTTTGTGTACCGATTGTTTGATGTACCGATTTGGAAAATTGTTTTTTTCTTTGAAAGGGTATACTCCCAATTAGGTCCCATTGCCACCAAGTCGGGATCTGATGATGGGATCTTGGAGAAATCGAGGGAACTCTTCAAAAATTATAGGCACACCTATAGCGATTTTTGGATTTTTTATAGTAAATCGTTCATTTGCTTTTGAAAAGCAAAATTTGAAGAAGTGGAACTGATGATGAAGACCACAGATGGTCATCGGAACTACTCAACAATAATACATATTTCAAGGATTCCGATTGGAGCGATTTCGAAAATTGTTTTTTTGTTTGAAAGGGGTTATTCCCAAATTGATTCCATTGTCAGCAAGTCGAGATCTGATGATGGGATCTTGGGGTAATCGAGGGAACTCTTCAAAAATTATAGGTACACAAAAAAATTAAAACCGACTTCCAAAAACACAAAACTAAAAATCTAAATCGGTAAGTATGTTGTAAGTTTTAGCTTTTTATTTTTAGATTTTTAGTTTTGTGTTTTTGGAAGTTGGTTTTAATTTTTTTGTTATTAATTTCAGACACTTCAATTTTATTTATATGTACAGACTAGCTGTTCCCCGCGGTTTTACCCGCGGTAATTTCGGAGTTCCCTCAGGTGAAAGCATACTTACAATTGTGCAGAAAACAAAGCAATCGGACATAGTAGCGGTGGTTATGTTCGGTACGTCGTTGAACTTCATGAGAACGACCCGATGGTGGTCCCCCACGAGCTTCGGTAGGATCACGAAATGGCTGAAAATCAGTTTCAGTGAGCGCCGATATTTTTATAAAGGTCTCTTCCCACTACACCGTATCATTCCATGACCGTGCTAGCAACGTGTCCGACATGAAAAGCAACACGATACAGCCTGCCTTGCCCAGCACAACGTATCGACGGCGTTTCGTGCCCGTATACATCGCGTATGATGCCCGTATGCAATCCGTATGTTGCCCGTATGTAGTGTAGTATAATATTGGACGTAATTCAGGCACTTAGTTGATCTTCATCATCATACGCGGTTAACCCGTATGCTCCCCGTTGCGCCGCCTGCGCGCACCGGCAAGCTAAGGTATACGTTGGGTTGTGTGTTTGTATTCACTCTCGTAACTCCCGTACCGCCTGTAAGTCGCGTAGTGGATAAGAATTGTATCACACCGTGTAAGATAGCAGTAAGTGTTTAGTGTACGTATGATTGTGTGTCACGAATAAAGTGTGTATTCGCTCTCGTACCCTCTCACCGCTCGTTTCATTTTGTGGCTAGGGAACCCTCATCCTCAGGAAACGTATTGTATGCCCACGGCCCAGGCGCACCCGCCAGCCCGTAGCATCGCATTGGCTCCTAGGACCACTACCCACCAAAAAATTTGCTAGAATATTTTAACTCACAACATCGACAACATCTGATTATGACTCAAGTCCTCTTTGATTTTGAATTTCTCAAAGAAATTCGGCATCAGAGTCCTGACGGTGCAGTATCTGTCGATTTTCAACTTGGCTTTTTCTACGGAGCCTTTGCACGCTATAATTGTGCTCTCCAAGAACCTTCTGTCTGTGGAAAAAATATTATGGTGATTAGGTAAAAGTTGATATGAAATGTAATGAAATTAAATTTATATGTTACGACAACTTGAAGAAGGAAAATGAACAAAAATATGAAACACATTAGATTGGGCTGTATGTACTAATATTCCTTTGCCTTTCTCGAAAGGGGTAAATTTTATCAAAAAAAAATATAGTGTGCCATAGACAAATCAGCCTACCATTGATAGCCCGGCGCAGCGGTAGAGTTCAAAATCAACTCTGTCCTTTTTATAATATTACTAGCTGTCCCCCGCGATTTCATTCGCGGTAATTTCGGAGTTCCCGCGGTGGTTGCGGAAAAAAGTACTCTATGT
The DNA here is from genome assembly GCA_907165275.2 of Zygaena filipendulae. Classification (NCBI taxonomy): domain Eukaryota; kingdom Metazoa; phylum Arthropoda; class Insecta; order Lepidoptera; family Zygaenidae; genus Zygaena; species Zygaena filipendulae. Next base: position 9,785,380 of record OU015670.1, read on the forward strand.
CCTTCAGTTCCCGAGGGAATTCCGGGATAAAAACTATCCTATCTTTTAAGTTGGACCATAATATAAATGGATGCAAAATTTTATCAAAATCCGTTCCGTAGTTTCGGAGTCCATCGCGGACAAACAACGTGACACGTGATTTATATATATATTAGATTACTAGCTGTTCTCCGCGGTTTCACCCGTGTTAATTTCGGAGTTCCCACAAGAATTCCGGATTACAATATAACCAATGTTACTCAGGGATAATGTAAATTTCTAATGGTGAAAATTTTTTGAAATCGGTCCAATAGTTTTTGAGTTAAATCGTAACAAACAAACAAAAAATCAAATCTTTCCTCTTTATAATATTAGTATAGACTAGCTGCTCTCCGCGGTTTCACCCTCGTTAATATCGGAGTTCCCGCGGGAATTCCGGGATGAAAAGTATGTCCTTTTCTGTACCCCTGGCGAATGTACCCCCTATGTAAAATTTCACGATGATCGGTTGAGCCGTTTAGGCGTGAAAGCGTAACAAACAAACAAATCAACAAACAAACTCACTTTCGGATCAAATATCAAACTCACCGAAGTCTCTCATCATAAAGTGCGGCTGCTTCTTCACCCAGTCGTCCAGCAGGTCGACGGCTTCCGCCATCCGGCCCGGCCCGTCCAGGCCGTACATCGCGCGCACCGCACGCACCGTGTCCGGGCGGAACTGCAGCACCGGGTCCGACAGTACCGGCTCCATTATCTCACATGGCCACTTTGTAAAGAAGTCGAAAGAGAAATAACTTGAAATAAAAGAATCTGTTAAAAATATATAAGAATTTTAAAACTAACTTTTGTCGGCGACTACGACCGCCTGGTTTTTTAAATGTGATCTTGCACTACAGAGATACTTCTAGGAATAGATCAATGTACATAAAAATGGGCAGGTGCACCACGTTTATGAGCGAATGAGCATATGGGACCTAAAACTTTGTTAGCTACCTCTACTATTCGTTTGCTACAATCATTGCTATTAAAAATGTGAAGGTGAGTTTGTTTTTTAAGTTTTCTCGTCTCAACGGCTCAACGGATCATCATGAAATTTTGCATACACGTTGTCAGGGATACAGAGAAGGACATAGAGTACTTTTATCCCGGAATTCCCGCGGGAACTCCGAAATAACTACGATTAAAACCGCGGGATGAGTTAGTAAATAAAATCTTCTGCAATATTCTACACGCAGTCAATTAATTATTATTTTCACTTCAATATTTCATTGCGATAATGTTAGTTTGTTTACGACAAATAGTTATGTGTCGATATCTATGAAAATATATAATTTAAAAAAATCCAATACGGACGGACATGCCAAGTCTGCTGGTATACTACAGGTATAAACTCTCAAGAGATATCTACCGAAATAATATGATATCTTAATGCCTTAACCTAACTAGTATGGATTACAGTTTAAATAATACATAAAAGATAGCTTATGCTCATTTACCTTCATTTTGTTAGGAACATAATATATCAGACACTAATTTCATTTTGAATATGTGTAGGTAATTTAAAACAACTGTCCGTCCGTTCAGTTTCAGCCTCGTGGGTTCGAGATACCTCCGAAAATTCCGAGGTAAAAAACTGCTTAGGTACTCATGTTATTTCTAGTGTAAGCAATCTAGTATGGGAGCCCCCTTTAATATTTATTTTATTCTGTTTTTTTAGTATTTGTTCTTATACCGGCGACAGAAATACATTATCTGTGAAAATTTCAACTGTCTGACTATCACGGTTCATGAGATACAGCCTGGTGACAAACGTGCAGACGGACGGACGGGCGGACGGAAGGACAGACGGACAGACGGCGTAGTCTTAGTAATATGTTCCCAATTGGCAGTTACTTTTCTGTTAATAAGTTTCTGCTGTAGGGCTAAAATAAATTCTTCTATGGAAAGGATAATACCTAATCAGTGCTTGAACTTTCTTATGACTTTAACCAAGGAGAGAGTTGAATATCTATTTTTAACCGACTTCCAAAAAGGAGGAGGTTCTATGTTCGATTGTATGTATGTTTTTTTTTTTTTTTTTTTTTATGTATGTTCACCGATTACTCGAAGACGGTTGGACCGATTTCAAAAATTCTTTTTTTGTTTGAAAGGGTATACTCCCAATTAGGTCCCATTGCCACCAATTCGGGATCTGATGATGGGATCTTGGAGAAATCGAGGGAACTCTTCAAAAATTATAGGCACACCTATAGAGATTTCGGTATTTTTTATAGTAAATCGTTTATTTGCTTTCGAAAAGCAAAATTTGAAGAAGTGGAACTGATGATGAAGACCACAGATGGTCATCGGAACTACTCAACAATAATACGTATTTCAGGGGTTCTAGTTAGAGCGATTTGGAAAATTGTTTTTTTTGTTTAAAAGGGGATACTTCCGGATTGGTCACATTGTCACCAAGTCAGGATCTAATGGTGGGATCTTGGAGAAATCGAGGGAACTCTTCAAAATTTATAGGCACACCTATGGCGATTTGGGTATTTTTTATAGTAAATCGTTTATTTGCTTTTGGAAAGTAAAATTTGAAGAAGTGGAACTGATGATGAAGACCGCAGATGGTCATCGGAACTACTAAATAATCGGTTTTTCACAGATTCCGATTCGTTAACTTAACTTAAATGTGGTTTCTAAACAATTTATGTTCGTCACAATGTATATGGTGAAGTGGAACTGATGGTGGTGTACCAGCAGAACTCCTCAAAAATTAACGTCCCTGCATCGGGAAAAGCAATATTTTGTAAAAGGTTATAAGCAGTTGACAGTAGGCTATTGTAACTTAGATAAATTACAAACCGACTCACTAAAAAGCAAGAAATAAACAAATTTTTAACAAAAAAATTAAAACCGACTTCCAAAAACATAAATCTAAAAAAGCTAAAATAAAAAGCTAAAAATAACAAAATACCGATTTAATCCAAAAGACGAAAACACACGTAATATTATTATTGGTTTGTGCTACCACTGATCGGTATGAAGTCGGTGACAAGCCAAATATGGAGGGGGTAGATGGGCTAAGTCGACTCCTGCCACCAGCTCTTCGTGAGCAAAACAACTCAAGTGGGCAGACACCAGCGGGCTTGTCACCGAATTCAAACCGATCAGTTGTAGCACAAACCAATAATAATATTACGTGTGTTTTCGTCTTTTGGATTTAATAACTCAATTAATCAAAGTTATAGAAAATCGGCTGAGAAAACTAACGCCTTGACGATATGTGTAGCAAAACAACATTGCAAAGTATTGAAACATAACTTTGTAATTCTGCTATGTGCGTATTTTCTTTTAGTATGGTTTCCACTTTAAAGTCAAATTAAATGCAACAGAATCACAGAACACTTTTAATAATAAAAATGCCATCGTCCGTGTGTGAGTTTGTTAGTCTTTCACGCTGAAATGGCTGGACGGATAACTTACAACGTGAATTATTTACATATTACGCTACCTTTTACCCTTCGATTGCCGAGGCATTCCCGAACAAGAGCGAGTGAAACTGAGGGCGTCAGCTTTTTGCAATATAATTCCAATTGAGTTCGTACATGGGCAACTTGAAACGGCGGAACGGAAAATAGCTGGTTTATGTCATGTTTAGAAATAAGTAAAACCTTGCTTCAGTGTGGCAAAAGAATGCTAGAATTTTATTGTTTGGTAACATAATCCCATATATATTAATCAACTAAAACATAGGTAATGATCTACGGGTATCCTTAATTAAATCATTAAGAAAATAAGCTTACTAAACTTATTTATATTCTATTTCGCTTTAATTGGTTATTATTTGTGTAAAAAATAAAATAAAATGAGTAGGTATCTAACTACTATAAAATAAGCACTTTATTTTAAAGTATCGAGAAAATGGTTTATGTAAAAAAAATTCATTAATTAAATACTAATTGAGTACTACTAGCTGTTCCCCGGAGTTCCACCAGCGGTGATTTCAGACTTCCCGCAAAAGAACCCAGATAAAAAGTATCCCATGTCACTGAGGATTACTGTAGCTTCCAATGAGTGAAAGAATTTTCAAAATCGGTTCAGTAGATACAGAAATTACGCCCTACACCTCACGAACTCACAAATTCACAAACAAACTTTACCTCTTTATAATATTAGTATAGACTACCGTGGTTTCTCTCGCGTTAATTTCAGAGATCCCGCGGATATTCCGGGATAAAAAGTAGCCTAAGTTACTCCTTATAATATCAGCTATCTGCCAGTGAAAATCCCGTTAAAATCGGTCCAGCCGTTTCAGAGATTAAGCGGAACAAACAGACATACAGAGAAAACATTTTTGATGTTCAAATTGTTTATTTTCACACTTTCCATGTCGTCAAGAACGCAATGGAGCCGGTGCTGTCGGACCCGGTGCTGCAGTTCCGCCCGGACACGGTGCGTGCGGTGCGCGCGATGTACGGCCTGGACGGGCCGGGCCGGATGGAGGACGCCATCGATCTGCTTGACGACTGGACAAAAAAGCAGAGCCATTTCAAAAAGAAGGAGTTCTGTAAGTTGTTTCAATTTGTAAGAGGATCTTTTCTCCACACATTCCTTTTTCTTGGTTTAAACACATTTCCATTTTAATCTTGGTTTCTTTCGGCAATCTCTTACGCCACATCCACAGATGCATGGATTTTTATTTATTAATGAACGGCCTAATTATTTGAATTCTTTTAAACCTTAAAAATAAATGATTAAATGATTAACCGACAGCCAGAAAATACTTAGAAGCCACATTGATACAAACCAAAGGTTTAGTGGAGAGAGCAAAATCAAAAATCGACGGATACTGCACCATGAGGACCCTGTTCCCCAAGTTTTTTTCCTTGTATAACGTCAAAGAAGATATGAACAAGGACTTCTTTAAACTATTGTGAGTATAACTATTTTATTTATTTATTTATTTATTTAACAATTAATGCACACAAGGACAACATAAAAAGAAAGAAAGTATAAAAGTAAACATGTACAAGGGTCATGCTTATTCCATACAATTGGAATTTCTTCCAGCAGACCCGCAACAGGAGAACCGGTTAGAATTGGCAGATCTGGTGTGCCTCAATTTGGTAGAATATATAAAACACTATACAGAAATACTTAAAAAAAAAGAAGAATATGAATATTACCTAACAACACACATATTATTTAATAAGATGATATAAATAATAACTTTATATACAATAAATAAATACATAATTACAAATAAATACAAAAATAAATAAATAAATACAATAACTACACAGGCAGAGACAGATAGTGTTCCTTGACTCGCTTTTTAAATAAGGAGATAGTCCTACAGTCGCGGATTTCATGAGGCAGAGAGTTCCACAAGGCAACTGCGCGGAAAGAGAAAGAAGAGGAAAAGAATTTGGTTCTGTTGGTATTGCCAGGTACAGATAGACGTGTTTTAAGGTGTGATCTACAGACAGAATCTGGTGGTCGGAAAAAGGAAAAACGTTCACGCAGGTAGGGAGGGGAGGTTGGGCTATGCAAGATATTAAATAGTAGAAAAAGGATCCGAGTTTCCCTACGATGGCGGATAGGAAGCCATTTGAGTTCCTTGCGAAACTGAGAGACATGATCGAATTTTTTTAGACCAAAGATGAAGCGTATACTAAGATTCTGCAAGCGCTCCAGTTTATTCAGGAGTTCCTCGGTGGCGTCAAGGTAGCATGCGTCAGCATAATCAAGGATGGGCTGGATGAGACATTGAGCAAGTGAGATTTTACTGAACGTGGGCAAGAAATTCTGGAGACACCTTAGAGAGTGGTAAGTGTAGTGTACCTTTTGACTTATAGTACCGACATGAGCGCTCCAAGTGAGGTTCGAATCGAAAGTGATACCAAGATTTTTAGCAGTATCGGTATAAGCAATCTGTGCACCATCCAAAAATAGAGAGGGCAGAGTGGAGAAATCAAGAGAGTTCCTTAGGTATCTACTACCGATGATCATGGCCTGTGACTTAGCTGGATTTATCCGGAGACCGTAGGAATTTGCCCACGTTAAAATGCGGTCTAGGTCGTCGTTCATAGCGGCAATTGCAGTCACGGCTTCAGTAGCGGGAAAATGACGATATAGCTGGAGATCATCCGCGTAAAGATGATAATTAGAAGAGATAACCTTAGTGACAGAGTTGATGAAGACTGAGAATAGCAAGGGAGAGAGGACACCACCTTGAGGTACACCCGAACCGAGATCGCACCACTCGGAGAAAGTTTCGTTCACGTGCACACGCTGCGATCGGCCCTTAAAATAGGAATCAAACCATTTAATAGTGGAAGAGGACACATTAAGTGATTGAAGAGTACCCAGAAGTATGTCAAAATCTACACAGTTAAACGCACTGCTGAAGTCTAGCAAGACAAGCACAGTAAGAGACTTATTCTCCATGGCCAGGCGTATGTCGTCAGTAACGTTAAGAAGCGCAGTCACCGTACTATGCCCAGGACGAAAACCGGACTGGAATGAGCTAATGAGGTTGTTAGAAAAAATATAGGTGGATAATTGTCTGTGGACAATATGTTCAAGTACTTTAGAGAGAAACGGGAGAATGGAGATTGGACGAAATTGAGTTAAAGAAGAAGGACTAGATACCTTAGGTAAAGGGATTATGTGTGCCCCTTTCCACATTGAGGGGAAAGTGCTTGAAGAAAATGTGTAGTTAAAAATATGAGTGAGGATGGGGAGAACAGATGGAAGGATAGGTGTTATCATCTTTGAGGACATATTGTCGTTACCAACAGCATTAGAAGTGATAGCGAGGATAGATTTTTTAACTTCTTCATCACTGACCGCTACCAGGTCAAAGGACGAACCGGGTGGCCGAGGCAACCGTGAAATTTCCAGGAGGGTGTTGGATTTAGTGCTGCGGTCTATGGATACTGGTGTAAGAGAGAAATGTCTATTTAGGGCATTTAAGTCAACGTCACTGGTGACAGTTACAGAGGGCCTACCGATACCAACAGATTTTAGGAATCTCCATGCCTGTGAGGGGCTACAGTCGACAAGCGAATCATGAAAGTAGCGCCTCTTAGCGCCCCGACAAAGATGGTTGCAGTGGTTACGAAGAGCCTTAAAATGGGCGAGATTAAAATCAGAGGGATAGCGTTTAAGTCTCCTCTTAGCCCTGTCCCTACGAGTCATAGAATCCTTGATTGCAGGTGTTATCCAAGGTGCAGGATTGTGCCTTCCTTTTACACGCCTGAGAGGGGCATGGAGATTGTACAAATCAAGCAGATGATTATTAAAAATATTCACCTTATCCTCAATATTGTCGCTTGCAATCATTGATGACCAGTCAATATTATCAGCGTCACGTCTGAGAGCCTCTAGATCTAAACTATTAAAATTACGAAGAAGTAAAAGCTGGGGCTTACTCTTTGGTGTACGGAGGCGATAGGACAGATATATCATGTCGTGATAAGAAAAACAAGCCGTTAGCTGGCCATGAGTGTCAACGCTGTCGGGAGCAGATACAATCATGAGGTCCAGTAACGATGGATTACAATTAGGAGAGAAATGAGTTGCAGAAAGAGGTAGTATGTGAAGATTAACAGAGGATAGCAAAGTTAAAAGTCTGTGGGTGCGAATATTATTTTAATGCGAATACTATGTTACTTTACCACTAATAAGCTATTTGACAATTATTTTTAATACAGTTGCTCAAAAAGTGGCGTATTGCAGGGACGTTTAGCGTTCGGGATGTGGGCTATTACATACTCGAGCTTTTTGTTTACCTTTCCCGAACTCGTGCGTTCTCTTTGCCAACTGTCAAAAATGGCGACACGACTTTGACACACTTTTTGCAATGCAATGCAAATGCAAAATGCAATTGCGAAACGTAGGTTTCGCATTACTAATACGACTAGCGCCATCTCTTGATCACAGTTGGAACTTAGTTGAGTTTGTTGTGTTTTTGATATTTTATTAAATTGCTTATTTTTTTCGTAACTGTATTAAAAATAGTTGTTCAGTACACGTGCGGAACCGTCATTGCAACTATTTCCGACTGTCTACCCGAGCCGTGGGACTTTGGAACTCTTTGTCTTTGTCTTTGTCTTTGCAATGACAGGCTTTCCGCACTTATAGTGAAATATACTATTTTTTAGTCCGTCTTGTAGATTAATAAAAAATATTGGACACGTATTTTTTCTTTTTTTAACGTAACCAAAAAATAACGGCGATACATTGAGTTGATGTTTCGCGTGACGTCACTAACCAGAGCAGTTTGTATGGCGGCTTGTAGCGGTAAGTGACGTCACGAGCCCCCGCCCGAAGCTTTAATGCGCTTTATCTCGGTGTATTTTCATTGATTTGAAAAATAAAAAAAATACGTGTCCAATGATTTTTAATTTTCTAAATGACGGACTAACTAGAATTTTGATTTTCAAAAGTCGTCAACATCCCTATTGTCTACACCTTGTCCTATTTCTAGCTAGGTATGTGTACGAGTTTCCACCACACCGTTACTTAACATCGGGTGAGCTGTGGTCAAGCGCTTGGCCTGTTGTACATTTTCCATCCAGTTGCTAGATCTGTCCAGTTGAGGATTTGTTCATCTAAAATCTGTTTATATGCGGATCGGTTCAGATGGTACGGAGCTCAAAGAAAACCTTGTGGTGACATCATCATAGTACCTAGTGCCTACTACAGGATTGACCACGTGAAGTAAGGGCAGCAAACAGCTCGCCAGTCACTTCCCGTTCGCCAGTAAACACAGTCGTGGTTTCTTAATTGGACGCAGATAAGCAATAACATGTTAACCCACAAAATTAAGTTATTGATTCAGAACGATTTATTGAGAGTTACGGAACGTTTTTTAACTATATGTTTACCTTATTACATTGTTTATGTATGTAACTAAATATTGAACATAAAAAATGTTGACAGAAAATGGTGCTATAATTTTAAAACACGATTTACTCAAAATTTCTCCAGTGTGGGTTAACACACTATTGCTTATCTATGTCCAATTAACCTTTGATCTGTTCAATCTGAATTGAGCATAAGTTATATTGTAATAATTATAAGGTGCAAAATAGGTGTTTAGGCGTAGTGTACTGTAAGTCAATATGGTCAATATAGAGGGGTCCGTTGTTTAATTCCTGCCAATAGACTATAATACACAGTTAGATCCTGAGTTTCTACATACCCCCGTCCTCTGGTAACTCTTACCCCATGTTGTTCTTCTCAGCCGAGTGATAATTCTCCCAAACATGACGGAGACCTACACCAGAGTGTGTGTGTCGCGTTTGGTGCACGTTCCCGACATGTTGACCTCAAGCCTCATAACGGAAATGTTTGCCTTTGGCAGTGTGGTGAGTAGGCAATTTATATAAAACTTATCGATCCTTCACGATTTCACTCGTAGGCACCCATTGCAACTTAAAACATGCATTATTTTTTTACTTTATCCATTACACACAAACAAACACAAAAATCATGGCAATTTCCGAATTTACGAAGAAAAGTTCGACATAACTTGTAACTACCGAACTACACCAAATACGCAACTTGACGACCCGTTTGGCGCAGAGGTCACCATGCCTGCCCGCTAATCAAGAGGTTCCGGGTTCGATTCCCGGTGGGGGTGGACTTTGTGTGATGAACACAGGGTTCCATTTTCCAGTCTGGGTGTGTTTATATATCTATAGTATAATATATAAGTAATTCTATGTAGTATATACCACGTTTGCTTGGTTTCCACAAGCTAATAATAGCTTACTGTGGTATCAAGTAGATCTGTGTGTTGTGATGTGGATAATTATTACTATAGCTGGTCCCCTGAGGTTTCACTCGTGTGAATCCAGAAATTTTCGGAAGAAGTTTTTTTATAGGACTAGCTGTCCCCCGCGGTTTCACCCGGGGGAGTTCCCGTGAGAATTTCGGGATTAAAAGTAGGTACCCTATGTCACTCAGGAGTTCAGGACTACCGTAGCTTGTGAAAGAATTTTCAAATTCGGTTCAGTAGATCCAGAGATTGATTGATTTTGTTTATTTTCTTGTTTGTTTGTTACGATTTCACGCCTTAACGGCTCACCCGATCATCATGAAATTTTGCATGCATGTTGATAGGCGTGCAGAGAAGGACATAGGGTACTTTTTATTCCGGAATTCCCGCGGAAACTGCGAAATTACCGCGGGGAACAGCTATTATATAGGTGAATAAATACTTATAATCATTGTTCAGTCTAAACATTTTCTTAGTTTCTCATAACCAATTTCAATAGATATCCTTTTTTACAAGCTGTGCTGTATGGTGTATGTTATGTTCCCTTAGTGTTTTATCTTTATTGATCTAAATACATTAATAGATGTCGGAATATGTGAAAGCTAATGATTACTTCAACGGCTTCATATTTATCCTCGACCTGTCGGAGACGGACCTCATGGATTTTATCGGTAAACTTAACGTCATCGAGATATCGCAGTGGATCACATTGTTTATGGTAAGCAATATAAACACTCATCGTCATCGTTATCGTCACCGTCATCGTCATTGTCACCGTCATCGTCATTGTCACCGTAATCGTCATCGTCACCATCATCGTCACCATCATCGTCATCGTGATTGTCATCGTGATTGTCATCGTCATCGTCATCATTGACATAATATTTGGGGCGAAAATCAATAAGTTGCGTATAAGGTCGATTAGGGTCTACCATTGTGGGGGATTGTTCTGACCGTTGAACCTTTTTTTTTCAGAATGGCTATGGTATCAGAATTCTGGGTATACATGTGTTGTCATCCTCCAAATTTGTCGACATGTTCATCACTATACTAAAGAAGGGGTTGCCGGCCAAGATCAGAGAGAGAGTGCGTGTCCACAGCACATTTGAAACCCTCGCCGAAGTGATACCAAAGAGCATACTCCCTGAAGAGTACGGGGGAAACGAGAGGTCGATTCACGTATTAAACGGTTAGAATAAAATCAGACTTAATTATTTTCCTACAGCTAGCTACATAAACTCATTTGATATATGAACTCGTTCGATACATGAACTTCGATATACGAACTCATTCGATAAATGAACTCGCTCGATACATGAACTCGTTCGATACATGAACTCGTTCGATACATGAACTGGTACGACAAATGAATTCGTTCGATACATGAACTCGTTCGATACATGAACTCAAGTATTATATACAAGTTCAATACACGAACAAGTTCGATACACGAACAAGTTCAATACACGAACAAGTTCGATACACGAACAAGTTCAATACACGAACAAGTTCGATACACGAATTCATTCGATACACGAACCCATTCGATACAAGAACTCGTTCGATACACGAACAAGTTCGATACACGAACAAGTTCGATACACGAACAAGTTCGATACACGAACAAGTTCGATACACGAACAAGTTCGATACACGAACAAGTTCGATACACGAACAAGTTCAATACACGAACAAGTTCAATACACGAACTCATTCGATACACGAACTAATTCAATACACGAACAAGTTCAATACACGAACAAGTTCAATACACGAACTCGTTTGATACACAAACTCGTTCGATACACAAACAAGTTCAATACACGAATAAGTTCAATACACGAACAAGTTCAATACACGAACAAGTTCAATACACGAACAAGTTCGATACACGAACAAGTTCAATACACGAACAAGTTCAATACACGAACTCGTTTGATACACAAACTCGTTCGATACACAAACAAGTTCGATACACGAATAAGTTCAATACACGAACAAGTTCAATACACGAACAAGTTCAATACACGAACAAGTTCAATACACGAACAAGTTCAATACACGAACTCATTCAATACACGAACTCATTCGATACACGAACTCATTCGATACACGAACTAATTCAATACACGAACAAGTTCAATACACGAACAAGTTCGATACACGAACAAGTTCAATACACGAACTAATTCGATACACGAACAAGTTCGATACACGAACAAGTTCGATACACGAACAAGTTCGATACACGAACTCATTCAATACACGAACTAATTCAATACACGAACAAGTTCAATACACGAACAAGTTCAATACACGAACAAGTTCGATACACGAACAAGTTCGATACACGAACAAGTTCGATACACGAACAAGTTCGATACACGAACTCATGCGATACACGAACTAATTCAATACACGAACAAATTCAATACACGAACAAGTTCGATACACGAACAAGTTCGATACACGAACAAGTTCAATACACGAACAAGTTCGATACAAGAACAAGTTCAATACACGATCTCATTCGATACACGAACTAATTCAATACACGAACTCATTCGATACACGAACTAATTCAATACACGAACAAGTTCAATACACGAACAAGTTCGATACACGAACTCGTTCAATACATGAACTCATTTAATACACGAACTCGTTCGATACACGAACAAGTTTAATACACGAACAAGTTCAATACACGAACTCGTTTGATACACGAACTCGTTTGATACACGAACAAGTTTAATACACGAACAAGTTCAATACACGAACTCGTTTGATACACGAACTCGTTTGATACACGAACTCGTTCGATACATGAACTCGTTCGATACACGAACAAGTTCAATACACGAACTCATTCGATACACGAACTCATTCGATAAATGAACTCGTTCAATACACGAACTCGTTCGATACACGAACAAGTTTAATACACGAACAAGTTCAATACACGAACTCGTTTGATACACGAACTCGTTTGATACACGAACAAGTTTAATACACGAACAAGTTCAATACACGAACTCGTTTGATACACGAACTCGTTTGATACACGAACTCGTTCGATACATGAACTCGTTCGATACACGAACAAGTTCAATACACGAACTCATTCGATACACGAACTCATTCGATAAATGAACTCGTTCAATACACGAACTCGTTCGATACATGAACTCATTCGATACATGAACTAGTTCGATTCATGATCTTCGATATACGAACTCGTTCGATACATGAATTCATTCAATACATGAACTCAGTCAATACATGAACTCGTTCGATACATGACCTCATTCGATAAATGAGCTCGCTCGATACATGAACTCATTTGATACATGAACTCGTTCGATACATGAACTCATTCGATACATGAACTCGCTCGATTTATGAACTCGTTCGATACATGAAATAATAATTTATGCTAGACCTCACTTTACATGTCTAACGTCTGTGCGTTAAGCAGAGAATCGTATAATCATTCGCAAGTGACTCCCGTCTAGCGACGTTGGTCGTGCTCGCGTAACTTTAAATAGGAATATGATGCTCTCGTCATCTCCCATACAACGTTTATAATTATAATCATTATAATCATTTATATTCCAATAGGAATATTTGAAATGGCTCCCACTAGATAATAAGTTTTATATCTAGCGAGAGGCGGCGTAGCCACGGTGATGGCCATCCACCTGCTCCTCCCCCCCCCCCCCTCCCCCACCCGTGTTGCACAAGGTAGAGAGTTCTCCAAGTATGCATAAAGCATGTGTAACCGACATCCGTTGCAGGATAAATCAGCTATTAGAGACTATACGTCCCGCGTCAGCAGCCAATTCCATTGGAGATCATAATTTGGCGGTGCTGAGAACCCAGGGTACGTGTTGGCACGTAAACCGAGGCCTTAATACGGATAGTTTCGCGACCTTGACGCCATCCCTAATAAATCAGTAATTCAAATACAATTATATTATGAGACCAGTCTCACCGGACATCATAACTTCAGTCGGTTATAACTTATAACGTGTATGAGCTGCAAGCAGCAAAACGTGAGACTCAAGGCCGTAGCCGAATCGTCTGGATCACAACTCGTCCTCATACAACACCACTTAGCACTCGACTCGTTGTGGCTAAACAGGTCGTGCTGAATAACACAACAGTCACCAAGATTCAAGTGTCAACAACTAGGTTGTCAACAGCCGTTCCCTCAGTCTTTGCACAACGTTACGAAGTCACAATGCGCATTGACCCAATTATTGTCCTCGCACGAGGCAATACTAATGTTTATATGAAAAAAAAAGGTTAATCATGAAAGAAGAGCGATCAACACTTCTCTGGTGTAGGAAGATCGGATTTTCAATCAATCGCATCGGTGATAGATTGAATAACACGGAAGGCGTTGTTATTCAAGTGACAAGATACAATACGTGCACAACGAAACCCGTCACGGGCGCAGACGACTCGAGGCGCGGATTCTTGCCTGTCCACGTCGTCTGGAATACGCTCGTGACGCGCGACGTCTAACCGTTCGTTCAAGAGTTCATCGTCGTTGTAAATTTTAATAAAATAAAAATACACGTTTGCACCAAGTCGATATATGTGATGAGTTTTGATTTGATAATAATAAAATTACAATCCATACACACCAAGTTTCTTCCTCATGACAATGTTTTGTCTTCGCACAGACATCCTAGCGGACGTCAAGCGCGTTGACAAGGCTTCCGTACAGAGCAACAAATTCGTTAAGCACGTAAGCTCGTTTGAACTTCCAACATCTTGAGTTGAGTAAAAAATAATTAAATTACCTATTTTATTCAATTTTAATTAAATGTGAACTGTATATAAAGCTTGTAAAATTATATCAACTTCTTAAACTGGAGGCCTCCAAAGAAGTATATTATTATTGGGGGCCTCATTTAGTTTTACCGTCCTGGGCCTCTGATGGGCTTAGCCTAGAGTCTAGGCTCGTCGCTACGTCATAGAGGAGAGCGGAAAGTGACGCTTCTTCCAGTGTATCCTTTGTGTTTTTTTCATTATTTCAGAAGAATGGCTGAACTTACTATCTTCTGTAAGCCACATACAATACTTGAAGTACATGAGCGAGTATGGTACAGACGAGACACATACAAGATCGGATCGCTTTATGGACGAACAACTTGGCGTGTCCGGGTCGTTCCGCGCTTTGAATGTCGATTGAAATGTTTCTAGAAACAAAATTTATGATATATGGAATAAAAATATATGGAATAAAAATATATGGAATAAAAATATATATATACCAAAAATGATTGTTTACCTACTAACGATTGTAAATATCTGTTCTACTGCGAATAAAATCCCACTCTGATCAAATCATCTGTACTAATATTATAAAGAGGTAAAGTTTTTGAGTTTGTGAATTGTGTGTTTGTGAGTTTCTGAGTTTGTGACGTTGTAGGGGGTAATCTCTAGATCTACATAACTTAAGATTTTGAAAATTCTTTCACTTAGGCACAGATAATAATATACTACTATATACTAGTAACTTAGGTATAGGAATCTACAGTGATCCTAAGTGACATAGGGTACTTTATGCCAGAATTCCGGGGGGAACTCCGGAGTTTGTAAGTTTGTGAGGTTGTAGGCGATAATCTCTAGATCTACTGAACTGATTTGGAAAATTCTTTCACTTATAACAAGTTACAGTGATCCTGTGTGATATAGGGTACTTTTATCCTGGAATGTCCGCGGGAACTCTGATATTACCGCGGGTGAAACCGCGAGGGACAGCTAGTCTACATATTTTTTAGAAAAGTATTTTTTTAAAACAAGCTTTTATTTAAATGCGCTAAAAAGAATAAACCATGCATTGTCATATTGTATGTTCTAATTTATTTATTTATTAGGAATAATAATAATAATAATAATATAAAACATTTATTTCCAATCACAATGACTGAAACCACTTACACAGAGTTATAAAAAAGAAATAACTTATTTAGTACACTTTTTTTGAATGCAGAAGTTAAAGCCATGGTGAGAGAGCGGAATCCGTGCTAGGATATCCCGTGTTACGGATTCCGGCCCCCAACCCCAGACCAATCAAGGTTAAAGCAAAATAAAAATAAAATTAAAACAAAATAAAGTAAAAATAAAATTGGATTTATGAATATTATACTCTAAGACTGACTGTGTGTTTGAGTTTGTGTGAATGTGTGCGTGTGTGTATATGTGCATGTGTGTGTGTGTGCGTCTGTGTTTGTGTGCGTGTGTGTATGTGTGCGTGTGTGCGTACATGCGTACGTACGTGTAGTTGATTCTCGGTTTGTTATAGTGTTTGATACATGTATGCGTGTCATTACACATAGATATAAATAGGTAATTAAACCGTCTTCAAAAAACATTCAGTATCTTCGTAGTTTTTCTGCTTCAAGAAGTTCGTAACCGTTTGCTTACATTTGTAATGAACTAAAGGGTGCATGTTGATTATGCGATTAATTTTATTATAAAGATGTGGACCAAGGAATAATTGATGATGTTTTGCAAAGGGCGAATAGGGTTTACAAGATTTGAATATTGTATCTTTTCTTCTAGAGTTTGCTAGAGCTTGAGAATCAAGAGGCGCGAGGAGTACACAGCTCTTAATAATTTCTAAGTACATTTTTTTATAATATACATATAAGACGTAAATTAGGCTACTTTAGTGTTCCTGCGGACATTCCGAAACTCGCGCGGGTGAAACCGATGAGCACAGCTAGTATACAAATACTCAATTTAACCGTTCATTGACACGCAGTCTTTGATAATACTTAAGTATATGGCGGAACAACCTTTGCCGGGTCAGCTGGTAGTAAATGTTATTGTACCTACTTATTTATTTATCGCGCGTCTGACGGACAGCGATGATTCGACCCAAATAATTTATCATTTTATCATAATATTCGTACAGTTGATAAATAAAACTGTGTTAGTCTTAAAGTAGGTTACTGTCAAGGCCAGCTTCAAGCAAACAACGATCGAACTTCAATTAACCACACAGAACCCAAGCGGAGTGGTATTTAAAAGGGTTCTTTCCAGACTGCGCCCGAACCTCAAACTCTCTCTGAAACTTTCTTCGCCCGGGAATGGCTTGATGGACCGTTTTGGCTAATTTTGATTTATTTATTTATTTATTTTTAGGAAGACCAACAGCTTTCCAGATAAAAACACTTTTAAATACAAAAATAGAAGCTAATTAAAGGTCTCCGCTGATAGAAACCAATTTACATACATCAAATACAGAATATAAGACATACATCACGTTACATTACAGGAACATAAATGATCTTGGAATATTTGTGGAAGTTTAGAGAGGGTTTAAATAGTAAATAAGGCTACTTTGGAGTTCCACCGGGAATTCTGAAACGCACGCGGGTGAAACCGCGGGGCGCAGCTAGTATATACTAAAAATTGAATCCCTATTTCCGTTGGTCACGGCATCACGCGTGAACGGCTGGACCGATTCCGCTAATTCTTTTTTGTTGTGTTTGCTACTGTAACGAGAAGGTTCTTATGAAAGGACGCGGCTGAATCTCCGAAACGGTTCGAGCGATTTTGACGGGATTCACTGCTAATTAACTGATGTTATAAGAAGTAAATTGGGCTGCTTTGGAGTTCCTGGGAGACTCCCGAAACCCGCGCAGGTGAAACCGCGGGGCACAGCTAGTAAGTATATAGATTTTAGTAGAGACTAGCTGTCCCGCGCGGTTTCACCCGCGATAATTTTCAAAATTCCGGCGGAAATGTTCCATACAAACTTTGCAACCCCTTTTTATCTCCTTAGGGGTTGATTTTTCAAAAACCCTTTCTCACCGGATGCCTACGTCATACAAAGAACACACCCTCCAAGTTTCAGGTCTCTACGATCAGCGGTTTAGGCTGTGCGTTGATCCATCAGTCATTCAGGACAAAGGATTATATAATATAATATATAAAATCCTATATAGAAGATAGATGATCGACACCGCATTGCCTTTTGGAAGAACTAGGTTAGATAAGTGTTTTGTACTTGTGCTATCTTAGACGCTATGACACACTTTTCGCTTGTATGACGAGTAGTTTGAACCCCCTTCTGGCCATTATAATATCTCTAATTGCTCATTATCAGTAATTTAGATCCATACAGTGGTCTAATCAAACTGCGCCTGTTGTAAAAAAAATATTTAACTAGATTTACGGCCGCACTCAGAGTCGACTTTAATGATTACTTAGTTAAGTATAGATTTTTAAAACAAAACTGCCGCAATCAGAGACGTTCAGTAAATTAATGTCAATTGGCATTTAATGAGATGTAACTTAATTAGTTAAATGCCAATTAACATTAATTTATTAAACTTATGTGATTGCGGCAGTTTTGTTATAATAATCTATACTTAACTAAGTAATCATTAAAGTCGACTCTGAGTGCGGCGGTTAATCCACAGACTAAACAAGTTTCAGCTCTACAGAAAAGTAGGTAAGTATATTTCTTTAAAGTCACCATGATTAAATATCTATACATACACAAAAAAAAATTGAAGTTTCTCTTTGTAATTCCAAATTAACAGATTTCAGTAAATGCATATGAAAGTATAGAGGTATCTAGTAACATAAAAAAAAACAATTTTGCCAAAATTTTCTCGGTCTGTCTGTCTGTTTGTTCCGGCTCATCTCTGAAACGGCTGGACCGATTTTAACGGGCTGGCAGATAGCTGATGTTATAAGGAGTAACTTTGGCTACTTTTAGTTTAGAAAAAATAGTTCCTGCGGGAATTCCGATACTCGCGCGGGTGAAAACGCGGGGGATCGTTAGTATTTGATGGCTGCCCTGCCGGTTCGAATTTTACTCTGCGGGCAGCGTACGCGCCCAATATTGCATTATAAATAATTTAGACATGGGCTGGTAAAAATGAAAAAAATATAACCTATATTAAAACAAGTGCGATCGATTCGCTAGTCGATCCTGAGCAAACTACATTCTAGTTTTCAGTTAATTCATTAACACGTTGTAGAAAATGGGGTGTGCAAACAGAACAATAACTACTACAATATTTAATACTAGACACTAATAATTAATAACTAAAACTTAAAGACGCAATTTACTCACAATACATACTATAACACATGCATATCCTACACATACCGACACAATAAAACACATACAAACATAGTTACATACCATATAACATGTTATTGCTTATCGGGGCGTCCAATAACAATAACATGTTTTTTATTTATGTGTTTACCCTATTACATTTTTTAAATATGTAACAAAATGTTGAACATAAAAAATACTGACAAAAAATGGCGCTTTAATTTTAAAACACGATTTACTCAAAATTTCTTCAGTGTGGGTCAACACACTATTGCTTATCTATGTCCAATTATAGAGTACTGGAATGGGTAACTACTGGTGCTTTCACTTGTGATTTGCTGAAATAAATTTTCATTCTTTCTTTCTTTTTAGGGTTCCCTAGCCAAATGGCAAAAAACGGAACCCTTACGGATTCGTCATGTCTGTTTGTCTGTCTGCCCGTCCGTATGTCACAACTCACAGCCACATTTTTCCGAAACCATAAGAACTATACTGTTGAAACTTGGTAAGTGTATGTATTCTGTGAACCGCATTGAGATTTTCACACGAAAATAGAGAAAAAAACAATAAATTTTGGTGGTTCCCCATACTTAGAACTGAAACTAAATTTTTTTTTTTCATCAAACCTATAAGTACGTCTATCGATAGGTCTTTAAAAATGATATTGAGGTTTTTAGTATCATTTTTTTCTTAACTGAATAGTTTGCGCAAGAGACACCTTCAAAGTGGTAAAATGTGCCCCCCCCGTAACTTTTAAAATAAGAGAATGATAAAACTAAAAAAAATATATGATGTACATTACCATGCAAACTTCCACCGAAAATTGGTTTGAACGAGATCTGGTGAGTAGTTTTTTTTTAATCCTACTAATATTATAAATGCGAAAGTGTGGATGTTTGTTAATCAGTCACGCAAAAACGGCTGAACGGATTTGGATGAAATTTGGCATGCACGTTGTCAGGGGTGCAGATAAGGACACATGGTACTTTTTATCCCGGAATTTCCGCGGAAACTCCGAAATTACCGCGGGTGAAGCGCAGGTCAAAGCTTATTAATACAATACACTATTTAATTATTAAAATATCGATCAAAGTTACAACGAACTACAAGAACTTTTATATTATGTTACTTGTCGCTACGGAACCCTTCATGGGCGAGACCGACTCGCACTTGGCCGCTTTTTTTTTCTAATTTGTTTACCGCGGCCACTGCGCAAGCGCACCTAAAAGGTCGTCTGTGTTGTAAATGTACCGCCTCCTTTATTTTAGTCAATGCGTTGCCTCCTGAGGTTGCCTCCCTTGTGATCGTGTCTATGGCACTCTCGGTCATCTGTCAAATTCAAATTCAAAGCTATTTATTACTTAGGAGGATTGGTTGTTACAATCACTTGTAATCGTCAGCAGGTTCTTAGAACTATAAATTACCGTCAGTTCGGAATACGTCCTCTGCTGAGAAGAACTGACAAGAAACTCAGCAGCGCTGTCTTTTACTGATCGTACTTATAAACTAGGAGAACAAAAAATAGTAATTGGATAGAGCAATTCATTCCCAAACGTCTGTATCATTCTGTCTGTTTTGTCTGATAAATAAATCTGCTGTAAATAATCAATAGTGATTATCATTTGGACATAGATAAGCAATAGTGTGTTAACCCACACTGGAGAAATTTTGAGCAAATCGTGTTTTAAAAGTAGGAGCGCCATTTTGTGTCAATATTTTTTATGTTCAATATTTAGTTACATATTTAAGCAATGTAATAAGGTAAACTTATAATTAAAAAACGTTCCCTAACTCTCAATAAATGGTTCTGAATCAATAACTTAATTTTGTGGGTTAACATGTTATTGCTTATCTGCGTCCATTTAAAACAAGCCAACATTACGTCATAATATACTACGTAAAACGTAGTATAGTAGGTATTCACCTAAAATACATCCAAGTTCCAACCAACACATGTCTCACAATGCTATTATTTATATAGGTATCTACGTAGTTCTTGACAAGTAGATAGGTATACGACTACGCATACAACTAAACCAACGTGTCACAAAATCCGCTATAATTAGAGCGTACAGACAGCTACTTACATCTGGCTTGAAGTGATGACCTCACCTACCTGACATAGCAACTGATAGGTACGAATATTATAAAGAGCAAAAGTTTGCGAGTTTGTGACGTGTCTACTGAACCGATTTGGAAAATTCTTTCACTTATAGGAAACTGCAGTGATCCTGTATGTCAAAGTATAAGTGAAATAATTCTCAAAATCGGTTCAGTAGATCCACAACCCCCTACAACTTCACAAACTCACAAACTTTTGCTCTTTATAATAACTTACTAGCTATTC
The DNA here is from genome assembly GCA_907165275.2 of Zygaena filipendulae. NCBI lineage: Eukaryota > Metazoa > Arthropoda > Insecta > Lepidoptera > Zygaenidae > Zygaena > Zygaena filipendulae. The sequence continues at coordinate 9,806,581 of OU015670.1, forward strand.
ACAGAATCTACGGGAACTGGCATGATTCAGAAATCTGAATTTTTTTCAATTCATATTCCGTAAACTACCTAGGTATACATGACCTGAAACTTCTATGTGGAAACTTCTATGATGTTGGTCTATGAAATTTGTAGGTATATCTTATTTTTAACTAGCTGTGCCCCGCGGTTTCACCCGCGTGAAACGTTTTTATACATATAATAACTTTTTTTCCGACATTCGATTTAAATGAAACAAAGCCCATATTATGTAGCTCCAGACTAAGCTTAATCTACCTGTGAAACCGAATGATAATCCGTTCAGTAGATTCGGAGATTATCGCGAACAGACAGACAGGCACAGAGAAGAATTTTAAAAACTTTTTTTTTATGGTTGGTTACTCTTCTTTTATCATCCCTATCAATTTTTGTTAAAAATATTCAATGTACAGAATCGCGGATTCTACTCTTTTATTATAGTATAGATGTAGATGTAATCTTTTTGTGTACCGTTTGTTTACCGAATAAATAAATCTGCTATCTTTAAACGAGCAGTTCTTTGATCTAGAAGGATGTTTGGAAGTCAGCTCGGTAATTGTGTGTGAGCGTAGAAAAAACATCTAAAAAAGACGTCAAAAAAATGTGTTGTTTAGCTCTATTAAACTCTATTTCTTTGTTTTATTGGATACCCATAACAGTTGCTGTTATTTAAAAATGTGAGATCTTAAAGTAGGTTAGATTTGACTTGGCCGGTTTTTATCAGAATTAAAATATATATTTTCATTACTCATACTCGGAAAGTAGGTCTGAAGTTGCCTGAGAAGCGGGTTGAAAGTAACACTTTTCACCCCTAGGGAGAATCGCTTCCAACTGACAGCTGGATACTGCAGAAACTCAAGTTTTTTTTTTATGTCATAGGGGGCATACTTACTGGCCAGTAGCACACCTAATGGTTGATTTATGTAAAATAAAATTCACTAATTTTTTTCTTTAGCTAATTCCTATTTTTATTTTAACTTTCCTTGCATTCGTAATGAAAAGCACAGTTATCCTCGGGAGAAAGACTACTTACTTTCACCCCTAGGATAACAATGTACTATTATACATATTGTATATGTTTAATAACTTTATAAAATGACTGATGTATTGGAAACTGGCCAAGTCAAATTTATGTTTTTGGTGGGTGGGATATTAAATAAATAAATTTGGCGGGAAGGGTTTTGTCGGGAGATGACGTCAGTTAAGGAAGGATTTTCATCCCACAATTCCCGAGTTACTGCGATACTCACGGACGAATCCACGGGGAACTGCTAGTAAAAATATATATACAAATTAAACTGGTGACCTCTGCTAAATGCCCTTGGACTTCTAGACCGTACCAACCGTACGATATAAAAAAAAATATTGATAAAAACCAGTAGGTAAGTAGGTATTAGATAAGTATTGTCGATGGTTTGTTTACTTTGCTTGTCTCGTCTCTCTTACCAGTCAAAACTAATATAGAAAGCTGCCAAATGACTGCAGATAAAAAAAGACACACGCGTCGAATTGAGAACCTCCTCCTTTTTGGGAGGTCGGTTAAAAACGAATTGAATTCGAATGTTATCTGTACATGTAAATAAAAATAAATTGTTTGTTTGTTATTCCAAATTAACAGCTTCGCACTAAATGCGTAATATGAAAGTATATACGTTATTTACATAAAAAGATCAATTTTTAAATTATTTTTTTCTTTGTCTGTCTGTCTGTTTTCTGGAATGTGTGTCTGGAATTTTGGGATAAAACTACCCTATATCCTTTTCTTTACCTCTGACAACGTGTAGCATGCAAAATTTAATGCAGATTCATCTGCGCCAATTTCGGAGTTCCCGCAGGGATTCAGGGATAAAAGTACCCTATGACCCTTTCTGTGTAGGTACCCCTGACAATGTGCACGCAAAATTTCATGATGGTCGGTTGAGCTGTTAAGGCGTGAAAGGGTAACGGACAGACAGACAGGCAGAGGTACTTTCGCATTCATAATGATAATATCTGGATTCTGGGTCACCGAGCTTCGCTCGTTGTGTATAGCGCCATCTGTTATTAAGTAGAAAAACAAACACTCATTTTTCATTTCCTGAAAACACGGATAAAACGAAGTTTTCTAAAAATGAAACCTAGCTACATCGATTAACCGCCCCCGAAACCCCTTGCATACTAAATTTCATGAAAATCGTTGGAGCCGTTTTCGAAATTCAGATTATATAAATAATATATAGATATAAGTATACAAGAATTGCTCGTTTAAAGTTATAGTAGATATTGCACACGTATTGTTTTACATATCAAGGAAAAAATGACAGTGATCGCGATAGTTTGAAATTGAGTTGAAATTCCATGTGACGTCACGCCTAGGAACACCTTACTGTTTAGTTATGACGTCAGCCTAAACTTTAACGGGTTATATCGAAGTGAATATTTTTTTAAATACCTAATTTGAAAAAGCAAAAAACACGTGTGTATTATTTTTTTACTATCTCACTCTGACGACGCAATAAATAGAATTTAGATTTTTATATTCCGTCATCACGATTCAAAACATAATCGATTTAAACTGATATTTATCAATAGACAACAACAGGCTGTGCTGTAGACACGGATTATTGCTATCGCAAACTGTTGTTTGTATTTAGTCGGCATTTAGCGTTGGCACGGTGTGGTCGTGTGTGTATAATGGAGTCGGTACTGACGGACCCGGTGCTGCAGTTCCGCCCGGACACGGTGCGGGCGGTGCGCGCGATGTACGGCCTGGACGGGCCGGGCCGGATGGAGGAAGCCGTCGATCAGCTCCAGGACTGGGCTAGGAAGCAGCCGCATTTCAAGAAAAAGGAGTTCAGTGAGTGTTAGCTCTGTAACGGGTGTTTTAAAGCGATGCACGTGACACTTTTGTTTCAACAACAAAGTTACACACACAGTAAAATTACAACAGTAAAATGTTACCATGATTCTGACAGTGTTGTAATTAATTCGTATAGCTACGTTTGAAGTTGAGTTTCTACTGTATGCAATGATAGTGGACTAGCTGAAAATTTTATATTTAACTAGCTGATCCGCGCGGTTTCACCCGCGGTAATTTCAGAGTTCCCGCGGGAATTCCAGGTTAAAATATAGTTATATACCTTACTCATGAATCACTCTATCTATTGGTGAAAACCGCATCATAATCCGTTGCGTAGTTTTAAAGATTTAAGCATACATAGGGGTATTGGGACAGAGAAAGTGACTTTGTTTTATACTATGTAGTGACTACTTAGGTAGCTGTGCCCTGCGGTTTCACCCGCGTGCGTTTCGCATTTACTTCTTAAACCTTCCCTAAACTTCCACAAATATTTCAAGAACAAAATTGGCCAAATCGGTCCAGCCATTCTCGAGTTTTAGCGTGACAAACGAACAGCAATTATTTTTTAAAATAAAGATATGTATAGACTAGCTGTTCCCCGCGGTTTCAACCTCGTTAATTTCGCAGTTTCCGCGGGAATTCCTCGATGAAAAGTACTTGGGAAATTGGAAAATACTCCAGCCGAAATGTTGTAAAAAGCTGTCTTTGGCGGCTTCTCATACCTTTGTTTTCCAATGTGTTTGAAAACAAAAAGTACAGTTTTTTACTCAATGAGCTCTATTCGAGATAGGTAGGTACCCCATCAGATTCGGTAGGTAAACAATAGTACATTGTTATCCTAGGGGTGAAAGTAACTTATTTAGTCCCGAGACGGGGTTTGGCGCCCAAGCGTAGCGAGGGCGCCTATAGATCGAGGGACTAAATAAGTCTTTCTCCCGAGGGTAACACTGTGCTTTTCATTACGAATGCAAGGAAAGTCAAAATAAAAATAGGAATTAGCTAAAGAAAAAATGAGTGAAGATCGGATAGTCGCTTGACACTTTCCCACCTATTTCTTTTTCTTTGGCCGGCTAGCTATTCAGCCAGTATTTTTTATTTACATTGTGGCGACCTAAAAAAAATATTTTCTTTAATTATTAAGTATTAATTAAAGAAAATAAAAAAAATATAAATAGGAATTAGCTTAAGAAAAAGTGAGTGAATTTTATTTTAATTAATACCTACTTAAACTTTACGTTATTTCAATTTTACATCGCGCTGGCTGTATAGAAAGTTGAAACATGGTTCAATAGAAATGTGAAAATAGACCTAGTTTTTTTTTAATAATTTGACAGTTGTCAGTTGAAAGCGATTCTCCCTAGGGCTGAAAAGGGTTACTTTCAACCCGCTTCTCAGGCAACTTCAGACCTACTTTCCGAGTATGAGTAATGAAAAAATTATTTTTTTTTGATAATTTGTATAGCTTTCAGTCATCAATATACGTACTTATACTGCACATGCACATGCTTCTAAGGTTTGGCTGTCGAACCCGCAGAGTACTTTTATTTATTTATTTATTTATTTAGGATTATCAACAGGTTACTATAATGATTCATCTGTACGTTGATATCATCTTACAAAGTTGATAAATTATGTAACCGGATTATTATCCATCTATTGATGGCCACAGCATGCGCATCTACTAGCCAATTACCGCCGCACTCAGAGTCGACTTTAATGATTACTTAGTTAAGTATAGATTTTTAAAACGAAACTGCCGCAATCAGACAAGTTTAATAAATTAATGTTAATTGGCATTTAACTAATTAAGTTACATCTCATTAAATGCCAATTAACATTAATTTACTGAACGTCTCTGATTGCGGCAGTTTTGTTTTAAAAATCTATACTTAACTAAGTAATCATTAAAGTCGACTCTGAGTGCGGCGGTTAGATTAGAGAAAAAACAAAAACCAAAAGAAAAACCAAAAGAAAATTTATAATTTCAAACCAGTGTGACAGATGACGGACAGACGGACAAGCTAGCGACAGCAATAGGGCTCCGTTTAACCCTAAAAACTGTAATTTAAAATGTTAAATTGTCAATAACGCAATTTATTATTTGCCATTTATGATAGTAAACAAGTATGTAGGTATGCCTACCTAATCTATACATATAAAATGCTTTGTCCTGAATGACTGATGGATCAACGCACAGCCTAAACCGCTGATCGTAGAGACCTGAAACTTGGAGGGTGTGTTCTTTGTATGACAAAGGCCGGATGCCTTAATAAGAGAGGATTTTTGAAAATTCTCTCGGGTGAATCTCCAAAACTGTTGAACCAATTCTGACGGAACTTTCACTGCCAATTATCAATGTTTTATGGTGTAAATTAAGCTATTAGGCTATTTGGAGTTCCTGCGTGACACCGCGGGACATAGCTATTTCACAGATAATATAATACTGTATTAAAAACAAACCATAAACGTTCACTTTGATAATTGATTAAAATTATTTCCTCGGCTGTTAAAATAAATAAGATAACTTTTATACTTTTTGAAACGTACGATATTGTGACATATTGTTTTCACTCTTGCCTTTCATAGGTCATGTAATATTGTAAGTAATTATTGTGTTATGAACCCATTAAAGTGTATTAAGTATATAAACATTGGAGGGTGTGTTCTTTGTACGACGTAGGCATCCGATAAGAAAGGATCCCATCAAAAACAAACTTGTAAAAAAGTCCAAGTCTCGCAACTCACTTCTTCTACAGTAAAAAGTTGTGAGATCAATGTAATACCAAGTCGGTTAATTTATTCAGTGCCTACTTAAGGGTCCTTCTGTCTAAAGTTATCATGTTATAAGCTAATCTAATAACATTTTATAGTGACCATATCAAATTTAAAAACCTTTTATGTTTTAAATAGATTGATTGGCTTGGCGATCACGTGAAAATACAATATATTTCACATGTAATACATAATTTTGGTTCTAAACAATCTAATTTAATTATAATATGTATTACTTGTGAGATACATTGTGTTTTCACGTGATCGCCAAGCCAATCAATCTATTTAAAACATAAAAGGTTTTTAAATTTGATATGGTCACTATAAAATGTTATTAGATTAGCTTATAACATGATAACTTTAGACAGAAGGACCCTTAAGTAGGCACTGAATAAATTAACCGACTTGGTATTACATTGATCTCACAACTTTTTACTGTAGAAGAAGTGAGTTGCGAGACTTGGACTTTTTTACAAGTTTGTTTTTGATGGGATCTCATTTCTTTTTGTAAATGGTCTTCCTCCTTTGAGCAATTTAGTCTACTTTAATAACTTGAAAGATTTTGGTACAACTTTATAATATATATAAACACATGCCCCATTCTTGCTTTTTCATTCCGTTGACCATTGTACCTTTGAACATAATTATGTCTAGGTAACTATGTATCTACACTTTATATCTAGGTAGGTAACTAGCTACACTTATTATTATTATTTATTAATATCTGGGCAACGGCTTAAATAGCTGTTCCCCGCGGTTTAACCCACGTTAATTTCGGAGATCCCGCGGGTATTCTGAGATAAAAGTACTACCCTATGACCTTTCCTGTACCCTTGACAACGTGTAGTATGCAATAATTAATTCACCCGCGTTGATATCAGAGTTCGCGCGGGAATTCCAGAAATGAATCCTAGCTAGATCGATTTATGGCCCCCGAAATCCCCTGTATACAAAATTTCATGAAAATCGTTGGAGCATTCAGATTAGGGTAATTTTATCTCGGAATTCCCGAAGGATCTCCGAAATTAACGCTGGTGAAATCTCATGAAATTTTGCATGCACGTTGTCAGGGGTAAAGAAAACCTAGGGATATAGGGTACTAACTACTTTGCATCTCTGAATTCCCGCGGGATCTCCGAAATTAACGCGGGTGAAACCGCGGGGAACAGCTAGTCTCATATATTTATATGGGTTTACAAAGTTATTTGTGCAGTTGGTACCTATAACTGCATATATAACTTTGTAATTCCATACATTTATATGGGATTACAAAGTTATTTATGCAGTTAGTGTATCTAGAAAACTAGACCGAAATTGCTAAATATTTTAATTTTTCCTTGATTTATACAATAAACACTAATTGTATTCTAAATTTCAAACTTCTATGTCTGCTAGAAGTGCCTTAGAATTTTGATGATCGGTCAGTGAGTGAGTGAGTGAGTGAGTGAGTGAGTGAGTGACCTACAAAATTAAGAAACTTTGACTAGTTATAATTCTTAAACTACTGGTTCAAATCGAATGAAATTTAAATTATACCGTCTTTATACAATACCCGCTTTATTTACTAAAAATTCAGGCTTCTAGTTTTATCCACAACGAAGTTATAGGGGGTCGAAAATGGCCTGAATTGCTTCGAGAAAAGGATATAGTACGGCCGTGCCGCTTTTGTTGCTCGACTTGGCGGGGGCACTGCCGTGCCCCCAGATTTTTGAAAATTCAACCCCTAAAGCGATGAAAAGGGGTTGCAAAGTTTGTACGGAACAATTATATTGTAAATGCGAAGGTGAGTTTGTTTGTTACGGTGCGTACACACTACAATAACAAAACTGAACGTTCGTTTTTTTTATTGTTATTTAAAAGTAGGCACAACAGTCGCTGCCGCAACTAGTGCAACGTCCTCTCAGCAACGACAGTGTGGATAGCATAGCACTGAAGAACGAGAAACGACAATGGTTATACAACTTTGTTATATTGCATTGTTATTCTAATGTGTGTAGTCTTGTTTTATGTTGCAATGTTGAATAATAATGTTGCATGATGTGGATGTGTTATATTACAAAAGTTATGTAACATGTTACATAGTCTGTACGCACCGTTACGCATTCACGCCATAACTATTCAACCGATCATCATGAAATTTGGCATTCAGGTTGTCAGAACACACTTTTTATTCCAAAATTCCAGCGGGATGATATTAACGCCAGTAAAAATGCATGTCTTTTTACATACCTACATGTTTTCAGATTTACATAAAAGCATATAGAGTACTTCTTATACAGGGTGTCCCGTAAATCGACGTCAAACCAGAACCGGGTGATAGGCTAAGTCATAACTTAATAGAAAAACGTAAAAGATAATCTTTATAATTTATAAAGATTTTAAAATTTTACGTTTCTTTAACTCCTGTTGCTACAAACCTTATCTTTTTTTCAATTTTCTTCTTATTGTGTAATCTTGAATAGTTTTTCTGAAAACTTCTGCTTTAAATTTAAGTTTTTGCCAATGAAGTTTTCAAAATTATTGCTTTCGTCAGTTTTTAATGACTGTCCTTTTTTTTAAATAGGCATAGCAAAGATTTTTAAAAAATTTCTGTTAACAGCTGTTATCACCTGGTTTCGGTTTGACGTCCATTTACGGGACACCCTGTATAATGGAATTCCCGCGGCATTAAACAACGGGAACCAGCTAGTAAATTTTAAAAAGAGGGATCCCACCGAAACATTTTCATGTAAAATGATGCCAAGACGAGACCATATGACAGGCACTGTCAAAAAGTTATCAGATCTCATGTAGAGCCAAGCTTGTAACTCTACATACCCTAACTCTACAAGACCTAACTTCTCAAACTCTACACCTTAGCCCGAATATGTGGCTTGGCCTTCCGCTTCGCTTGGCTCGTCTTGGCGGGGGCACTGCCGTGCCCCCAGATAAAACTTGTAACCAATGCAAGTAGGAGGTACAAAATGTCAATAGTGATTTTGACAACTTTTGAAAATCAAAATTCTAATTAGTCCGTCATTTAGAAAATTAAAAATCATTGGACACGTATTTTTTTATTTTTAAAATAAATGAAAATACACAGAGATAAAGCGCATCAAAGTTTAGGGTGGGGGCTCGTGACGTCGCTTACCGCTACAAGCCGCCATACAAACTACACTAGTTAATGACGTCACGCGAAATTTCAACTCAATGTATCGCCGTTATTTTTTGATTCAGTACGTAAAAAAAGAAAAAATACGTGTCCAATATTTTTTATTAATCTACAAGACGGACTAAAAAAAATAATTGTCAAATAGCCTATAGAAATCGTACATCCACATTGGGTATTTTCCGGGGTGTGAAAATCGAAATTCTAATTAGTCGGTCAGTTAAAAAAGAAAATAATAGACACGTATTTTTTGCTTTTTCATATTCATGAACATAAACATAGATAAAGCGTTCAGTGGATCCAGAGATTAGCCCCTACAACCTCACAAACTCCAGAGTTTCCGCGGGAATTCCGGGATAAAAAGTAGTCTATGTCACTCAGGATCACTGTAGCTTCTTATAAGTGAAATAATGTTCAAAATCGGTTGAGTAGATCCAGAGGTTTGCTCCTACAACCTCACAAACCTACAATCACCAGAGTTCCCGCGGGAATAGGCTAGTTTCCTGGGTAAAAAAATCAAAATTCTATTTAGTCCGTCAGTTAGATAATAAAAAAATAAAAGACACGTATTTTTTGCTTTTTTAAAATAATGGAAATATGCATAGATAAAGCGCATTAAAGTTTAGGGTGGGGGACTCGTGACTTCACAGCTCGCTATAACGTGCGAACAAACTGTAGCGAGGCGTGACGTCATGTGAAATTTCGACTTGATATATCTCCGTTATTTTTTGGTTACATAAAAAAAAAATACGTGTCCAATTTTTTTTAATACTCTACAAAACGTACTAAAAAAAATTTAGGAAACTAGCCTAATAGGATAAAAAGTACCCTCTGTCACTCAGGATCACTAGCTTATAAATGAAAGAATTTTTAGAGATAATCCCCAAAAACCTTGCAAACTCTACCCCTTTTATTAATATAGAAGTACATAATATCTATCTATAGTATATCTTCTATCTAATATATAAAATTCTCGTGTCACAATGTTCGTTGCCATACTCCTCCGAAACGGCTTGACCGATTCTCATGAAATTTTATATGCATATTCAGTAAGCCTGAGAATCGGCTACTATCTATTTTTCATCCCCCTAAAGGGAGTTCCTACGGGAATTCCGAAACTCACGCGGGTGATGCCGCGGGGCGCAGTTAGTACTATAATAGAAAAGTAGAACCGCGATTCTGTACATTGAATATTTTTAAGAAAAATTGACAGGGGCTATAAAAGAAGCGTAACCCAACTACGAAAAAAGAGTTTTTAAAATTATTTCCTGTCTGTCTGTCTGTTCGCGATAATCTCCGAATCTACTGAACGGAGTGTCATGCGGTTTTCACAGGTAGATAAAGCTTAGCCTGGAGCTACATATCGGCATTGTTTCATTCAAATCGGATGTCGGGGAAAAAAGTTGCTACATAAAAACTATTCGCGCGGGTGAAACCGCGGGGCACAGCTAGTATAGAATAAGTGTACCTATTCTTATATTCTGAACAACATGGAAAATTATTCTGAAAAAAAAAAACCATTTATAATCTGGAAATTTTTCGATAACCTAACTCTACTCAAAAGTAAGCCTAAGCGTGCTGTGATGGTCATTAGCGATTACTTCGTTAGTTTTAGGCTGATAATACATAATTATGTGCACACAGCCACAAACTTGTTACATGCAGACAAGTATTTTAAAATTTAAGTCACGCCTCGTGTATAAAGTCGCTGTATTAGGACGATTAGATACTCGTATCTAACAAAGCGAGCCAGATATCTAACCTTGAGTTTTCTATCGAAAATTTTAAATTTTTAACCGACTTCCTAAAAAAGGAGGAGGTTCTCAATTCGTCTGAATGTTGTTCTATTTTTTTTTGTGTATGTTTGTTACGCGATTACTCGAAGACGGTTGGACCGATTTGGAAAATACTTCTTTTGTTTGAATGGGTATACTCCAACTTAGGTCCCATCGCCACCAAATCGGGATCTGGTGATGGGATCTTGCAGAAATCGAGGGAACTCTTCAAAAATTATAAGCACACCTATGCGATTTGGGTATTTTTTATGGTAAATCGTACATTTGCTTTTGGAAAGTAAAATTTGAAGAAGTGGAACTGATGATGAAGACCACAGATTGTCGTCGGAACTATTCAACAATAGCACGTACTTCACGGGTTCCGATTGGAGCGATTTCCAAAATTGCTTTTTTGTTTGAAAGGGGATACTCCCAAAGTGATTCCATTATCACCAAGTCGAGATCTGATCATGGGATCTTGGAGTAATTGAGGGAACTCTTAAAAACTTATAGGTACACCTATAGCGATTTTTGTATTTTTATAGTAAATCGTGTATTTGCTTTCGGAAAGCAAAATTTTAAGAAGTGGAACTGATGATGAAGACCACAGATGGTCATCGGAACTACTAAATAAAAGGTATTTCACAGATTCCGATTCGTTAACTTTAATGTGGTTTCTGAACAATTTATGTTCGTCACAATGTATATGGTGAAGTGGAACCGTTTTTGGAAGTCGGTTTTTATTTTTTTGTTACTTAATTTTTCGATTTTAAGTGGGTTTGTTTATAAAGTGACAAGTCTACCCAAATCGCTATGCTGTGCCTGTAGTATTTGAAGAGTTCCCTCGATTTCTTCAAGTTGCCATCATCAGATCCTTATTGCATGACAATGGGACCACCTCGGGAGTATGGCCTGGAGTTATAGGCTATATAACATAACGCTAAGATACATAGGAGCTGAGCAGTGACGATAAATTTGAAGCAAGTCGGATGAAAATGCGCTTTCGAGCTCTTATCCTCGCATACGTTTACTCAATCAGGCAAAAACGGCTTTGCATGAAATTTGGCATGCACCATGTCAGAGAAAGACATAGGGTACCTTTTATCGCGGAAGTCCCGCGGGAACTCCGAGATTACCGCGAGTGAAACCGCGGGGCACAGCTAGTCTAATTTAAATCTTAGAAACGATTTTCATGAGTTAATTTAGAATGCAGGGGTTCCGGTCAACCGGGTACTTTGCATTTATATGTAGACTAGCTGTCCCGCGCGGTTTCACCCGCGATAATTTCGAAGTTCTCGCAGAATTGTTCCACACAAACTTTTGAACCCCTTTTCATCCCTTTAGGGGTTGAATTTTCAAAAATCCTTTCTTATCAGATGCCTACGTCATACAAAGAACACACCCTCCAAGTTTCAAGTCTCTACGATCAGCGGTTTAGGCTGTGCGATGATCCATCAGTCATTCATTTACAATTATATGGACGCAGATAAGCAATAACATGTTAACCCACAAAATTAAGTTATTGATTCAGAACGATTTATTGAGAGTTAGGGAACGTTTTTTAATTGTTTATTACATTGCTTAAATATGTAACTAAATATTGAACATAAAAAATGTTGACACAAATGGCGCTCCTACTTTTAAAACACGATTTACTCAAAATTTCTCCAGTGTGGGTTAACACACTATTGCTTATCTATGTCCATATACAATTGCTATACAATTGCCTTACTTCACTGTACACATATTTTTTTGTTATTATATAAATTGTATTGGTCGTTTGTTGCCCTAAATAAAGAAAAATAAAATAAAAAAATTAATTAATTCAGGACAAAGGATTTTATATATATAGCTGTGCCCCACGGTTTCACCCGCGGTAATTTTTGAGTTCCCGTGGGAATTCCGCGATGAAAAGTATCCTATGTCCTTTTCTGTACCCTTGACAACGTGCATGCCAAATTTCATCCAAATCCGTTCCGCCGTTTTTGTGTGATTGAGTCACAAACATCCAAACATCCACACTTTCACATTTATAATATTAGGAGGATTTGTAATATCAGGTTGTATACACGTGGGTTCCACTGATTTATAAGCAGGTAATAGTTAAGATAAGTATAGATATATAGCGGATTTAAACATTTTATTACAATTAAACTCATGTTTGATGTAATTTGTTATCAGATAGTGAATGGTGATTGGAAAGTTACATATAAATAATACTTTGTAACAATTAATTACAATGTAACAAATCCTTATTATTATCACTACATCCTTACTTTGTTTGTTACGATTTCACGCCTTGACAGCTCAACCGATCAACGTGAAATTTTGCATACACGTTGTCAGGGGTACAGAGAAGGACATAGGATAGGACTTTTTCTCCCGGAATTCCCTTTCCCTTAATAATATAAATTCTAATTTGGGTTTGATTGTATTTTGTTAAAATTTCTCGCTTTAATACTTAACTACACACATCAAAAGTGTCTAGGGATCAAGCATTTTTATGCGGATTTCTTGAGATTGAGATGTGGCTTTGTAATAAATTTATGATTTTATAAATTTATATGGATCCTTTTTGGTGCATTACATAATTTGAATCAGGAACTGTCAATCAAATTCGAGTAAAAGATGAAAATCAGCTGTCAATATTTTCCCTATAAAAACATACAACGCATTGAAGACATTATTAGTGCTACTGTTTCCCTACTACTGATTAAAACCAACGTTATTATGGAGCGGCGACGTCATTTAAGCAGGGAAGGAATGCTCAGAGCCGTGGGAATGATAGAAGCTGGTTCCCGGCAACGTACTGTGGCTTTAGCTCTGAATACAAGTCAGAGTGTTATCAGTCGACTTTGGACACGTTACCGAAGCACTGGTACCGTGGCTGAGCGCCATGGAGGACGGTATCGCTGCACCACACGGAGACAAGACCGATACATTCAAATCTTAACTCGAAGAGCTCCAACAATAACCGCCATGATGTTAGCCGTGAGGCTTCATCACTCTTCAGGGAACTTAATTAGCGACCAAACAGTCAGAAACCGCTTGCATGAAGTGAACCTTCATTCCCGAAGACCGCTACGGGTACCACCTATAGCAATGCACAATCGTAGGATTTGATATCAATGGGCTCTTGAACACAGAAATTGGGCAGAATAACAATGGCGTTTCGTGTGCTTTTCTGATGAGTCTCGTTTTGGTATGAGACCGGATACAAGACGTATACGACACTGGAGAACCCCTGGACGCTAACAGCGATTAAAATCCTGCCAGGAAGTCCATCCTTATAGTGGTGGAACCATCATGGTATGGTCGGGTATTTGGATCGGCGGAAGAACTGAGTTGATTTGGATCAGAGGCAACCTCAACGCTCAAATTTATGCTGAGACGATTGTATCAGACGTCATCGTTCCTCTACAAGTGCAAATCGGTCCCTTATTTCAGTTAATGCATGATAATGCACGACCGCACACCGCAAGAGTTGTAAGACAGACTCTCGCCGCAGCTAACATCAATGTCCTGCCCTGGCCTGCTCAGTCGCCAGACTTGAACCCGATTGAGCATGCATGGGATATGCTACAGAGAAGAGCTCTGCCGAATATGGAGGGTATCCAGTCGCAAGAAGACCTTTTTTTGTTGTTGCAACGAACATGGGCGGCCATTCCACAGCGTGATTTGGATGAACTCATTTTGAGTATGCCAAACCGATGTTCTTGTGTTGTTAGTGTTCGCGGTAGAAACACGGATCATTAATTGTTTAAGTTACCCAATAAAATTTTAAAGAAAACTGTTATTTCAGTCTTTTTTTCGAACTTTAATGTTAGTGGTTCAAATGTCAAAAATCCCTTTATTAGGAAAATGGCAAATTTCTTTATTAATGCAAAGGTGACTTGGTTTATCGTTACTGTGACAAACGAAAACACTTTATTTGATGAATCCTTAAAGAAAATTTTAATTAATATCAATCAGGAGAAAAGTTATTGCAAAAATATATGTTGATCCCTAGACACTTTTGATGTGTGTAGTTCTAACAAAATTTTGTATACAGGTTATCAGGGGTAAAGAAAAGATAATAGGGATGTTGACGACTTCTGAAAATTTAAATTCTAATTAGTCCGTCAGTTATGCTACTGCTACACCTGCGTGTTAACGCGTAAATTAGTGCGCTAAATAAGGCATTACGTAGATGTGGCCAACATTTTAACGGGTTAACTTACTAACGGCATTGCTAATAACGTTAAACGTTATGCGATAGCTCGGGTGTCGGTTTTTTTGACACATCAAAGGGTTATAGCGCGTTATTTAGCGCACTAAGCGGTGTTGGTTACATTAACGCCTTCTCATTCTGCGTGGCGCACGCGCGGAAATCGACTGTGGCTCGTATTCCAGAAGGTGACTCAGATCACGTTTTACTTGAGATTAGTTTTAAGCTCAGAACATAACTCAAGCGTACATCTTATTATAGAATGCGTTTTAAGTTCTAATCACTTGAAACTAGTCTTGAGTAGGGATTCTGAACTCTGATTGGTTCTGATCACTTGAAACTAGTCTTGAGTAGAGATTTTGAGCTCTGATTGGTTGAGTGGCCTTGACATGACAGACGTAAACAAAGATCAAATATTTGCTTGAGTATAGATTAGTACTCAAGCGTCGTTCTAGAATAAGGAAATAACTCAGCTGATTGTTGATTGATGAATCTCGTTTCAAGTAAGGTTCTAAAATTAAAGCTTTACTTGAAATTAGTTTTAAAACTAGATTCATGACTTGAGTTTTGGAATACGGACCTGTATTTACTTTGTTTTGGCGGGAACAATAAAAATACGACAATAGAATGGTCTAAAATTACAGCTTGCCTCCATTGCCGTATCATTTATTAAATAACTAGCTGTGCCCCGCGGTGTCACCCGCGTGAAACGTTTTCATAGAGCGGCTTTTTTTTTTTTTTTTTTTGTCTGTCAAACAGACAGACAGAAATTGTGGTTGGGTGGTCTTCTTTTGTCGCCCCTTGTCAATTTTTGGTGTGTATGATTTGATTTTTTTTTAATAATGGTTTGATTTTTTAATAATGTTGAATGAACGAATATTTAATAGTGGTATGATTTTCTTAATATGACATTTTGTTGAAATAAATTATTTATTATTATTATTATTATTATTATTGCAAAAAAACAGCTGTTTGAAGCTTCGACCTTCATTTTGTGCTAACGCGTTATTTCACTAGAAATTAACGCTTAACGGCACGTTGCAAACTAAATGTAGCCAACACGTATTTCAATGCCTTAATTAACGCGTAGTGGGAAATTAACATCAACGTTAACGTTAACGCAGGTGGAGCAGTAGCATTAGAAAATAAAAAAACAATAGACACGTATTTTTTGCGTTTTCAAATTAATGTAAATATACAGAGATAAAGCGCGTTAAAGTTTAGGGTGAGGGGATCGTGAAGTCACTAACCGCTATAAGCCGCCATACAATCTGCACCGGTTAATGACGTCACGCGGTATTTCAACTCAATGTAATAGGTAATTAGGTCTACAAGACGAACTAAAAAAAAATTGTCAACTTGCCCATTATACCTTTACTTACACTATATTTAAGGAAAAAAATCATAATGAAATATCATAATCATAATTTTTCATTACTCATACTCGGAAAGTAGGTCTGAAGTTGCCTGAGAAGCGGGTTGAAAGTAACCCTTTTCAGCCCTAGGGAGAATCGCTTTCAACTGACAGCTGGATACTGCAGAAACTCAAGTTTTTTTTTTATGTCATAGGGGGCATACTTACTGGCCAGTGGCACACCTAATGGTTGATTTATGTTAAATAAAATTCACTCATTTTTTTGTTTAGCTAATTCCTATTTTTATTTTGACTTTCCTTGCATTCGTAATGAAAAGCACAGTGTTATCCTCGGGAGAAAGACCTAGGATAACAATGTACTATTTCATTACTCATGCTCGGAAAGTAGGTCTGAAGTTGCCTGAGACGCGGGTTGAAAGTAGCCCTTTTCAGCCCTAGGGAGAATCGCTTTCAACTGACAACTGTCAAATTATTAAAAAAAAACTAGGTCTATTTTCACATTTCTATTGAACCATGTTTCAACTTTCTATACAGCCAGCGCGATGTAAAATTGAAATAACGTAAAGTTTAAGTAGGTATTAATTAAAATAAAATTCACTCACTTTTTCTTAAGCTAATTCCTATTTATATTTTTTTATTTTCTTTAATTAATACTTAATAATTAAAGAAAATATTTTTTTTAGGTCGCCACAATGTAAATAAAAAATACTGGCTGAATAGCTAGCCGGCCAAAGAAAAAGAAATAGGTGGGAAAGTGTCAAGCGACTATCCGATCTTCACTCATTTTTTCTTTAGCTAATTCCTATTTTTATTTTGACTTTCCTTGCATTCGTAATGAAAAGCACAGTGTTACCCTCGGGAGAAAGTAACTTATTTAGTGCCTCGAACTATTGGCGCCCTCGCTACGCTCGGGCGCCAAACCCCGTCTCGGCACTAAATGAGTTACTTTCACCCCTTGGATAACAATGTACTATTTCATTACTCATACTCGGAAAGTAGGTCTGAAGTTGCCTGAGAAGCGGGTTGAAAGTAACCCTTTTCAGCCCTAGGGAGAATCGCTTTCAACTGACAACTGTCAAATTATTAAAAAAAAACTAGGTCTATTTTCACATTTCTATTGAACCATGTTTCAACTTTCTATACAGCCAGCGCGATGTAAAATTGAAATTACGTAAAGTTTAAGTAGGTATTAATTAAAATAAAATTCACTCACTTTTTCTTAAGCTAATTCCTATTTATATTTTTTTATTTTCTTTAATTAATACTTAATAATTAAAGAAAATATTTTTTTTAGGTCGCCACAATGTAAATAAAAAATACTGGCTGAATAGCTAGCCGGCCAAAGAAAAAGAAGTAGGTGGGAAAGTGTCAAGCGATTATCCGATCTTCACTCATTTTTTCTTTAGCTAATTCCTATTTTTATTTTGACTTTCCTTGCATTCGTAACGAAAAGCACAGTGTTACCCTCGGGAGAAAGACACACTTTCACCCCTAGGATAACAATGTACTATTTTGCCTCAGGCGGCAGAACACTAAACCGAACCGTTCCACTGCATCTCTGAATCACTTACAACAACTTAATATAATTTATTGAGTAGATAATTAATTTTATGCACATTCTATCTTCTATAATGTTTGTATACTTAATACACTTTAATGGGTTCATAACACAATAATTACCTACAATATTACATGACCTATGAAAGGCAAAAGTGAAAACAATATGTCACAATATCGTACGTTTCAAAAAGTATAAAAGTTATCTTATTTATTTTAACAGCCAAGGAAATAATTTTAATCCATTATCAAAGTGAACGTTTACGGTTTGTTTTTAATACAGTATTATATTATCTGTGATATAGCTATGTACCGCGGTGTCACGCAGGAACTCCAAATAGCCTTATAGCCTAATTTACACCATAAAACATTAGTAATTGGCAGTGAAAGTTCCGTCGAAATTGGTTCAACAGTTTTGGAGATGCACATTGCACACGAGTGAATTTTCAAAAATCCTCTCTTATTAAGGCATCCGGCCTTCGTCATACAAAGAACACAGCCTCCAAGTTTCAGGTAGGTATCTAAGATCAGCGCGTTAGGCTGTGCGTTGATCCATCAGTCATCCAGGACAAAGCATTTTATATGTATTGATTTGAAATTGAAGTCTCCTGTAATTAGGAAGGTCGCTTAGGAAGGGTTGCCATATGATTTTATGTATATCTCTTGACAAATATGGTCTGTAAACGTTATTGTATGTAATTCATTCAATATCAGCTGTGCCCCGTGACTTCACCCGCTTGAATTTCGCCAAGACGTGGTGTTAGAATATTTTTGTGTAGGTATCGAATCTAACGGCTAATCCGTCATGGCGTCACTAAAGCGACGATAATAATATTACATCAACCGATTGATTTGACTAGATCGATCGTCAAGCACAAGCTATTTCGTTTACATTATATACGTATATACGGCACTAGCTGTGCCCCGCGGTTTCACCCGTGTTCATTTGAGGAAAAACAAAATTTTAACAAAAACATTAATACCGACTTCCAAAAACACAAAACTAATAAAAAGCTAAAAATAATAAGCTAATTATTATTAATATTACATGTTACCGATTTAATCCAAAAGACAAACACGTAATATTATTATTGGTTTGTGCTACAACGAAGAGCTGGTGGCGGGAGTCGACTTAGCCCATCTACCCCCTCCATATTTGGCTTGTCACCGACATCATACCGATCAGTGGTAGCACAAACCAATGATAATATTACGTGTGTTTTTGTCTTTAGGATTAAATCGGTATTTTGTTATTTTTAGCTGTTCATTTTTAGCTTTTTAGTTTTGTGTTTTTGGAAGTCGGTTTTAATTTTTTTGTTAAAATTTTGTTTATTCCTTGCTTTTTAGTGAGTCTGTTTGTAAATATTTGACAGCCGACAGTTACTGTCAGCTCGCTGTCAACCATACGATACGCACACACGCACACCACGTGTACACGTGCACAAGTCGGCCGTCTTCACTTGTGGGAGAGTACTTGAATCAGTTCATTTGTGTGGAGTGTCACCGGGCTGTCTGGAGTGTCTGTTTTTAACTCACTTCCAGGAGGTTCTGCATTCGGCTGTATGTATGTTTTTTTTTTGTGTTTGCAGACCGACTGTTCTTAGAGAACACCATACTATCGAGCAAAGGATCTCTGGAGCGGGCGCGCCTGCGTCTCGAGAAGTATTGCACCATGAGAACCACGTTGCCCAAGTTCTTCGAGAAGTGCGACGTGAGAAATGAGATGACAGAAGTATTGTCCACATTGTGAGTAGCGTTCGTCGTGTTATTATTATAACTAGCTGTACCCCGCGGTTTCCCCCGCGGTAATTTCGGAGTTCCCGCGGGAATTTCGGGATAAAAGTACCCTATGTCCTTATATGTACCCCTGACAACGTGCATTCCAAATTTCATCCAAATCCGATCAGAGGGTTTTATCCCCAATAACGCCGCAATTCCCGTGAAAAATCCGAGATAAAAAGTGTTCTATCTAAGTATGTCCTTTTGTACGGACATGATGATTGGTTAAGTAGTTAATGAGTGAAAGCGTAACAAACGAACTCACATTCGCGTTTACAATAGTGGGGATAAGAATTAAAACAACATTTCATGTTTTATCATCACTGGTTTTCCGGTTTGGTATTGCGAGCGTTGTAGCTAATGCTGAGTTGGTGACCCTTTCGGCAGAGCATGCAAGATATATCATTGTTTGTTTCTTTTTCTTGTGTGTTGTGCTGAAATATACGTATTTTCTTTCTTTCTTTGTTTGTTTTCTTTGTAATAATATGTTTATTCCACATTTTCCAGTTACCTAGCCGTGATGCCTAGAATGACCGCCGACTTCTGCCGGATCATATTCGTCAAGCTGCACAAGAGTCTGAAGGCGTCCACTCTGATCGAGCTCTACCAATATTATGTTTCGGTACGTTCTTAATTTTCACAAACTAAAAATAGAATATGATATAGAGCCTTCAGCCTAGTTACACAACGTATTAATGAATTAACTGAAAACCTGATACACCCCATTTAAAAAAATTAAACGATAATATGATTAAAATATATTTTATGTCGAAAAAATTTATACTTTAAAAGTTATTCAACATTAGTTTGGAGGTGACCTATCTACGAAATTCCAAGCGCTACGCCCGCGCCTACCGGTTCGAATTTTTTTGCCGCGGGCGGCGTACGCGCCAAATATTGTATTATAAATAATTTAGACATGGGCTAGTAAAAATGAAAAAATATAACCTATATTAAAACATAGTGCGAGCGATTCGCTAGTCGATTCTGAGCAAACTAATTTCTAGTTTTCAGTTAATTCATTAACACGTTGTATACACCTGCGATTCCCCCCAAAACACTCCTACATAGATACATCTATACTAATAATACGTCATATTATAAAGAGCAAGAGTTTGTGAGTTTGTGACGTTGTAGGGGGTAATCTCTGGATCTACTGAACCGATTTTGAAAATTGTTTCACTTATAGGAAGCTACAGTGATCCTGAGTGTCATAGGGTACTTTTATTCCGGAATTCCCGCAGGAACTCTGAAGTTACCGCGGGTGAAACTGCGGGGGTCAGCTAAGTAGATTTATAATCATTAGTAGGGATTCATTACAAATGCGAAAGTAGGTAACTATATTTGTCTGTTACGCTTTCACGCCGTAACGGCCCAACAAATCATCACGGAATTTTGCATACACGTTGTCAGAGGTGCAGAAAAAGCCTTAGGGGGTTTTTTATCCTGAAATTCCCGCGGGAACTCCCAAATTAACTCAGATGAAACTGCATTCAATTTTGAATACTACACGTTGTTAGGAGTACAGAAAAGGATATGGGTAGATACCTACTTTTATCCCAGAATTCCCGCGGGATCTCCGTAATTAGCGCGGGCGAAGCCGCGGGGAACAGCTAGTACAAACATAAGATACATTCATCACATAAATGCTTACCTTATTACGGTGGTCAGTGACCAAGCCCACGACGCATGGCGTAACAGTCAGATTGGCTAACCACTAGCTAGACAAAGGATGCTATCAAATAAATTGCAATAATACCTTTTTGCTTGTGTTAGCTCTACCGATAATATTCTTTTAGAAGTTATCATTGAAGTTACCTTGTACAATAAAGTCGTATCATTAATTTCATTTCATTTCATTCGTCTTTTGGTCCCAGCAAGTGGAGTACCTCAAGGCGCACGACTACTCCAACGGTGTCATCGCGGTGGTGGACCAGCGAGGAATGAACATCCTCGATGTGGTCGTGAAGCTCAACCCCTTCGAACTGAGCCAGGGCTTCAAACTGTTCATGGTAATAGCCATAGACCTGGGATATATTCGCTTAGAATAGCAAACCTCAAGTGGCAGCGGGCGGGGCACATCGTTGGAAGAACTGATGACTAAACGGGCAGGTGGCATACCTGATGGGAAGTGATTACCACCGCCCATGGACATCTGCAACACCATAGGGGATGCAGGTGCGGTGCCGACCTGGAATGGGAATGGGAACTGACAAGTGAGGCTGCCGGAACATACCGTTAGGTGATCGGCGACAGATTTTCAACTTGAAGGTGGTAGCTAGCCAGCCGGGCACTAGAGAGCGCCCTACCACCACGCTATGGTTTCCTCACGATGTTTTCCTTCACCGACAGCTCAAGCTCATTGTTAAGGTTTGAATCTACGCCTTGCGGCGTTTGAACCCGACACACCACTGAGCTATCATCGCTGCATTCCGATGGCTTAGTGAAAGTCGCGAGACGCCATTAGTTGCGGAAAGCGCAGGAGCGGTCGTTGTGGCGATCCGTGGGGGAGGCCTATGTCCAGCAGTGGACGTCTTTGGGCTGATATGACGATGATGATGTTGGCTTAGGACCCCAGCTGATTAAAAAGAGCACCGTGCACAAGAGAAAATATATTTTGGCGCCCTGCGAAAAGTGGAGTGGTAGGCTGAGATGGGGCGAGAGATAGAAAAGACAGAATCACTATATTAAAAAAGAGGTTGCAAGGACTGAGATCATTGCCTGTTTGGATTTTATCTAACACATATTTTTTTAATACCTAACTTAATTACTTGTATGACTTTAGTTATTGTTATATATTTTTTTAATTAACTAATGGTTTTTGTAATAATCGTTGGTGCATCTATTAGTGTCAGTATAACTTCTAAATTGAGTTACAGCTGGCAAAAAAAGTCTAGAAACGGAACTAATTTTTTTTCACAAGGGCATTCTCACAGAAGTGCCGTTTCACATAAACAGAGCATAAAAGATCGTTGTTTTTGTATTTTCTAGTGAAAAAACAGTAGTTGATAGCGTGTAAAATGATAGAATGAATAAAACTGTTAAAAGTTCTGCCATATTAACAGCACAGAGGCGTCTCCATTATTTGCCAAGCTGTAAGTATGATTCACATTTCCCACTTATTGTGCTTCATCAAGACAATCGATGGTTCGCTATCTATGCTAGGTGTTCCCGAGGGAGTTCTTAAATTCATGCGAGTGAAAATTTTTTTGCATAAACTGAAGTAGGTAAATAGGCAAAAGACGGTAATATTGTGGAGTAACTTTTTCTAGACCTAATTATTTCTTCCGTTACTTCCAGAACGGGTATGGACTTAGAATCCGAGGGATCCATCTGCTGACAGAGTCCAGGTTAATAGGTGTCCTGGTGACGGTGGTGAAGAAACTGGTCAGTGCGAAAGTCGGCTCCAGGATCCAGGTCCACAAAAACCTGGATTCTTTACACGAGGCCGTACCGAATGAATACCTTCCAGCTGAGCTGGGAGGCATGGAGAAATCCCTCGTAAAATTACACGGTGAGAAAATGTAAAATTTTCAACGTTTCAACTTTTAGTAAAGCTGGGCCGTAGTTCAAACTCCGGATCTTTGTATTATTTGTCCAGATCAAAACAATAACTGCAGAAAGTCTTGCTTAAATGAATGTTTATTGTCTTTACCGCCGCACTCAAAGTCGACTTTAATGATTACTTAGTTAAGTATAGATTTTTAAAATAAAACTGCTGCAATCAGACAAGTTTATTAAATTAATGTTAATTGGCATTTAACTAATTAAGTTACATCTCATTAAATGCCAATTAACATTAATTTACTGAATGTCTCTGGTTGCGGCAGTTTTGTTTTAAAAACCTATACTTAACTAAGTAATCATTAAAGTCTACTCTGAGTGCGGCCGTTAGAGCTATCACTAAAATAATATAGTCTTTTAAAATTGAAAGCCTTACGCTGGGGGAAAACATCGCGACCAAACAACGCCCACGTATTAGAAGCAGTTTGTGTTTGTCTGTCTGTTCCTGGGTCTATCCGGGGCATTAAAGCCAATACCCGTTAGGGGAGGCCTGTACGCCTGCAGTGGGGATGAAACAGAAAGTAATATAATATATCTAGAGAGGCAAAGAAACTTGAAATAGGCACTTATTAGAATTGATCTTAATATCAATAGAATTGATTAGGCACTGTTGATGTTTGTTTCTTTTTCTTGTGTGTTGTGCTGAAATAATAGTACATTGTTATCCAAGGGGTGAAAGTAACTCATTTAGTGCCGAGACGGGGTTTGGCGCCCGAGCGTAGCGAGGGCGCCAATAGTTCGAGGCACTAAATAAGTTACTTTCTCCCAAAGGGTAACACTGTGCTTTTCATTACGAATGCAAGGAAAGTCAAAATAAAAATAGGAATTAGCTAAAGAAAAAATGAGTGAAGATCGGATAGTCGCTTGACACTTTCCCACCTATTTCTTTTTCTTTGGCCGGCTAGCTATTCAGCCAGTATTTTTTATTTACATTGTGGCGACCTAAAAAAAATATTTTCTTTAATTATTAAGTATTAATTAAAGAAAATAAAAAAATATTAATAGGAATTAGCTTAAGAAAAAGTGAGTGAATTTTATTTTAATTAATACCTACTTAAACTTTACGTTATTTCAATTTTACATCGCGCTGGCTGTATAGAAAGTTGAAACATGGTTCAATAGAAATGTGAAAATAGACCTAGTTTTTTTTTAATAATTTGACAGTTGTCAGTTGAAAGCGATTCTCCCTAGGGCTGAAAAGGGCTACTTTCAACCCGTTTCTCAGGCAAGTTCAGACCTACTTTCCGAGCATGAGTAATGAAAAAGTATTTTCTTCTTCTTCTTCTTAAATAAATTTAGTAATAAAAACGTTTAACTACCAGCGGCTGTTGTATTTTTAAATAACAAAAAAACCACTAACGTGACTAACCGCCGCACTCAGAGTCGACTTTAATGATTACTTAGTTAAGTATAGATTTTTAAAACAAAATTGCCGCAATCAGAGACGTTCAGTAAATTAATGTTAATTGGCATTTAACTAATAACTAACTTAAAAATCTATATTTTACTAAGTAATCATTAAAGTCGACTCTGAGTGCGGCGGTAAGTAATATAATATGTTATATAACATTCATTGTCCACGTTATCTGAAACATATTGTTATACAGGCTTAAATTTTAAGGAGTGCGCAAAAAAATTGTGGTGGTTCAGTATCAGTAATAGAACACATTTCCACTATTAGTTAATTTTTTTTTTTTTTATTTTTATCCCACTTTAAATCCGTAAAACATGGATACTATCTATTCGT
The DNA here is from genome assembly GCA_907165275.2 of Zygaena filipendulae. Lineage (NCBI taxonomy): Eukaryota > Metazoa > Arthropoda > Insecta > Lepidoptera > Zygaenidae > Zygaena > Zygaena filipendulae. Next base: position 9,831,361 of record OU015670.1, read on the forward strand.
AATAATATCAGCTGTGGATGCACGTGCCGTGACCCGTGAGCCGTACGCGGTGAGGTTGCAGCGGGGGTGAACCTCTCGGGCGACAACTGATGCCCAGACACGGGCGGGGCGGGCGAAACGGGCGGGGCGCGCGGGGCAGGCGCCCGCGGCTCGCCCGATAAGCCGACACTGCCGGCCCGACAGTCTGCTTACGCATGCGCTATTGTGACGTCGCGTCCTATCGCTTTCCCGCGCAACCCCTGCGCCGCGTGTGTGTCGTACTACTCGTAGTCGTACCTAGGTCATGATGTCGGACTTTAGTAACCGCGAGTTTTATGAGATGGTCCGGGTGTATCTGTTAAGTGGTGAAAGTTTACGACGTGCTCGCAGAATGTATGTAATGGAGAGCATACCTTGAATGCGAGCCCATGGTATTGTAAACCCCGCGGTCCCTAATGAAATGACAATTTTAGCAGCCACTCAAAGGCTGCTTGATCACGGTCAGTATAGGACCCCACATCACGCTCAAGGGTCTGGAAGACCTCGACTGGCGGTTGACATCTAAGAAGCCATTTTCGATTTCTTCGAACGAGATCGAGTAGATACTTACCTAATATCAATAATTTTAATTTTATTATGTTTTTAAAAGTGCCATAATTTAATTGGTTAAATTATTAATTAATGCTTTATTTTCTGCATTTTGATGGTCCTAAGCCCATGAAAGTATGAAGGAAAAATTGGAATTACTCTTCTAATAAAATCAGATCACGGTCTAATCTTAAAAAGTCTAGTTCGAACTTTTATTTCGTCTGAGGTTCGAACCTGATAGAATTAGCGATCAGCAGGTAGGTAGGTACATTGTAACCCACGTAAATACCTACCTACGCCTGTGCACGAAAAACGAATGAGCGCTTCGGGCGGCGCGCGGTAGGGCCGGGGGGCGGCGGCGGCGAATAGAGTAGCCATAAAATCAATTTCAAAGTGAACATCTTCCATTAACAATAACTTTATTTTTTTGTACTAAGACTTATCAAAATAAAAAATAGGTGCTTAATAAAACTCATTTAATTTTAATTGGGCAAAGTTTGCGCACTGAATTAAATGTATTGCTGTATATCAATGTTGTTTAAACATTTTTACGCAGCGTTATGATCCATTGTCTATCTTCCTAGACGAGTGGGTGGAGACGCTGAGCAGACCGGAACACGTCAAGTACATGAGGATTATGAAGAAAGTGGGCGTGGACGACAGCAAACGTACAGACAAGCAAACGAGCGAGCACACAGCCACGCAACATATCGACGTATTGAGCATAGATTAAATTAGAGAGAATTTGTTGATATTAATATTAAGTTGTTGATTGATACTTTGTTTATCTATCATTAGTTAAACTAGCTAATGCACGCGGCTCTGCTCGTGTGACCGGGGACGCGCTCTGGCGTCACTTTCGGTCTTATCACGAAACTCTTAAGTCTTAACACCTTTGCCGAGGTCAAGATATCGCAAACCGTTGTAAAAAAAATCGTATACTCATGGCCGCACTCAGAGTCGACTTTAATGATTACTTAGTTAAGTATAGATTTTTAAAACAACTGCCGCAATCAGATAAGTTAAATAAATTAATGTTAATTGGCATTTAACGAGATGTAACTTAATTAGTTAAATGCCAATTTACATTAATTTATTAAACTTGTCTGATTGAACTAAGTGATCATTAAAGCCGACTCTGAGTGCGGCGGAAATGTCCATGTAGTATAAATTTTATTTAAAAAAGAAATCAACTTAAACTTGATTTGACTTTTCGATATTACTTACCGAATGTGAAAATGTAATAAGACTAGCTGTCCCGCGCGGTTTCACCCGCGATATTTTCAAAGTTCGCACGGAAATGTTCCATACAAACTTTGCAACCCCTTTTCATCTCCTTAGGGGTTGATTTTTCAAAAACCCTTTCTTACCGGATGCCTACGTCATACAAAGAACACACCCTCCGAGTTTCAGCGGAGCTAAGATGCGGCACACGACAAAATTTTATCGAGCCCTTTTATCGATTCTCGTCGACAAACTCGTACTTATATCGTTTTGTCTACCAGTGGTAACGGCAGCAAAAAATGTTTGTATGGCAGAAAACGATATATGATAAAATTGTCGACAATCCCTAACATGCGGCACTTTTGAATGTATTTTTGTCTACTTTGTCGTTGTTTTCTCACATTTTTATCGTCGACGATTGGTGAGCGCGATAAAATGAAAATTCGTTCTTAATTGCGAATAACATGGTATTACTTTATTATAATTCAATCAGAATTCAATATTAGTAATATATATAATATTAATAATACGAAAATATTAGAAATACGAGGAATGGGAGGCGAAAAAAATGCAAAGTAGAAGTATTAAATTAAATTAAAATTCATTTATATCAGGAAAATAGCCCATAAAATTTAACAAAAAGTAAATTAAATAAATTAAATTCAATAAATTAAATAAGATTAAACAAATTAAATATGATTAAATAAATTAAATTAAATAAATAAATTATATCAAATAAATTAAATTCAAAAAGTAAAATCTTTAAATTGATATTCTTAAAATCTATAAATTTCCAATTATCTCTGAGTAAAACTGATATAGTATAATATCTACTAATATATTATATTAAATTTAATTATTTGAATTTCAATTAACATTAATTTAATGAACGTCTCTGATGCGCTAGGATGCGCGCCACGATATATTTATCGAATGAAAGATAAAATTGTCGATATGACAAATATTTGTGGGCGTCCAAGCAAAAAGGTCCAATAGTGGGGTATTGAGTTAAGACTAGATTCGGTATCTAGAATAATCAATTGATAGTAAAGATTGAAAAAATATTCAAAAACTGGCACATATTTTTTTATTACGCATGTGATTCTGGAATAAGCTTTATTTTTATATATTATTGTAGATTAAGGTATTTTATGAAATTGTAAATAAGTGAGCATTTATTAATATAATCAATTAAAATCGCGGAAGTAATTTTATCACTCAACTTTACAAAAGTTTTGTATCTCGGAAGAAGGAGCCTTTTTGCTTGTACGCCCACGTTTATCACCGTGACAAGAAATGACAAAAAATTTAGTTTTTGGCAGGAACCATAGATGGCGGTTTCATCATTTATTTTCGTGGCGATTAAAACAATTTTAAAAGTAGATTCTGTGCTTATGAACAATAATTTTCGCAGTGCGGGTTATTTCTTAAAAGTTAATAGTTCCCAACCAATTTTAGAAAAGTTCTAAAATCCTTTTCTAACCGCGATAGACGCCATAATTATGGCAGTCGCAAGTAGGTACATAAATAAAAAATACCTACACATATACAAAAAATTTACACTAAAGTTTGATTGCTTTAGCAGATACCTAACATAAATGGGAAGAAGAATTTATAACTACCTACTTTGATGGTCCCCCTGTTATATTACACGAATCAATTTCGGGGTTCCCGCAGGAACTCTTCGTGTCAGGAGGAAAATCCTATTTCCTATTCTAACGGCCGTACTCAGAGTCGTTTCAATGATTACTTGATTTTAAGTAAAGATTTTAAAAACAAATCTACCGCACTCTTTCAGAGACGTTCATTAAATTAATGTTAATTGAAATTCAAATAATTAAATTTAATATAATATATTAGTAGATATTATACTATATCAGTTTTACTCAGAGATAATTGGAAATTTATAGATTTTAAGAATATCAATTTAAAGATTTTACTTTTTGAATTTAATTTATTTAATATAATTTATTTATTTAATTTAATTTATTTGATGCAATTTATTTATTTAATTTAATTTATTTAATCATATTTAATTTGTTTAATCTTATTTAATTTATTGAATTTAATTTATTTAATTTACTTTTTGTTAAATTTTATGGGCTATTTTCCTGATATAAATGAATTTTAATTTAATTTAATACTTCTACTTTGCATTTTTTTCGCCTCCCATTCCTCGTATTTCTAATATTTTCGTATTATTAATATTTTATATATTACTAATATTGAATTCTGATTGAATTATAATAAAGTAATACCATGTTATTCGCAATTAAGAACGAATTTTCATTTTATCGCGCTCACCAATCGTCGACGATAAAAATGTGAGAAAACAACGACAAAGTAGACAAAAATACATTCAAAAGTGCCGCATGTTAGGGATTGTCGACAATTTTATCATATATCGTTTTCTGCCATACAAACATTTTTTGCTGCCATGTTACCACTGGAAGACAAAACGATATAAGTACGAGTTTGTCGACGAGAATCGATAAAAGGGCTCGATAAAATTTTGTCGTGTGCCGCATCTTAGCTCCGCTGTTTAAGTTATATTATAAAAAGCCTAAGTTTGTGAGTTTGTGACGTTGTAGGGGGTAATCTTTGGATCTACTGAACCGATTTTGAAAATTCTTTCACTTATAGGAAGCTACAGTAATCCTGAGTGTCATAGGGTATCTTTGATTCCGGAATTCCCGCGGGAACTCCGAACTTCTCGCGGGTAAAACTACGAGGGACCAGCTATCTATGGATCTATTGAACCGATTTTGAAAATTCTTTCACTTATAGGAAGCTACAGTGATCCTGAGTGACATAGGGTACTTTTTATCCCGGAATTCCCGCGGAAACTCCGAAATAACCGCGGGGGTCAGCTAGTAATTTATAACTGCTATTTTCTTTAAGTAAGAAATTGTGATATAACGAACCTAATGTTTTTAAGAGAGGCAACTTTTTATTTCATTTTTGCGTGTTGCGTGTATTTACATACACTACAAACATGAAAAGTATCTAAACTATTGTTTAGCATTATTTTCTTCAATTTTAGTTTTCATTGAGTAGGTATAATTGTTTATTTTTAAGTGGTGTTCAATAAAGAGTTTATTATTATTATTATTATTATTATTATTATTATTATTATTATTATTATTATTATTATTATTATTATTATTATTATTATTATTATTATAGGTATATTTTTTTATTAAGTTGGTACATCTAGTTGGTTGGTGTTTGGTAAATTTAAGTTTAATTAGGTTGTCCCCCCCTAGTTGTCTATTGAGTGGAGTTAGGATATTGTGTTAACTGAACAATGTCCCTTCTCCTAGATACTTACTTTTTTTATGATACAGAATGTCCAGAAATGTCAAGAAAATATATTCCCTATGAAACGGATAGTACTTAACCACACCAAATAATCTTTGTATTTCATATTATTAACATTTTAAAATGTATATTGTATACGCGTACCGGTAGTGGAGTATTGAGTTACGACTAGATTCGGTATCTAGAATAGTCAATTGATAGTAAGGATTGAAATAATATTCAAAAACTAGCACAATGGGCATGTTGACTAATTTTTATTTTTAGTCCGTCTTGTAGATCATTAAAAAATATTGGACACGTATTTTTTCTTTTTTTACGTTATCAAAAAATAACGGCGATATATTGAGTTGAAATTTCGCGTGACGTCACTATTCTGACAGTATGTATGGCGGTTTTAGCGGTTAGTGACGTCACGACCCCCTCACCCTAAACTTTAATGCGCTTTATCTCTGTATATTTTAATTTAAATGAAAAAGCAAAAAATACGTGTCTATTGTTTTTTTATTTTCTAACTGACGGACTAATTAGAATTTTGATTTTCCAAAGTAGTCCACATCCCCATTTTTTTTTTATCAGACATTTGAATTTTGAAGTTTAAATTCTAAAAAGCTCGAGATTTGAGAAAAAACACTTCGAGTGAAAACAAAAAAGTACACTTCTACGTCATGCTTGTTACATAGATTTTAATATATTATTGTAGAATAAGATTAGTATATGAAATTGTAGAAAATGTAAATATTTGCAGCCAATTCTACCATTTCTTATAGAGAAAGCATCACGGTTTTTCAACCCCGGTGCTTCAGTTGATTGCTCATCTATAACTGCAACGCAATAATTGGACGCAGATAAGCAATAACATGTTAACCCACAAACTTAAGTTATTGATTCAGAACGATTTATTGAGAGTTAGGGAATATTTTTTAATTATGTGTTTACCTTATTACATTTCTTAAATATGTAACTAAATATTTAACATAATAAATGTTGACACAAAATGGCGCTATACTTTTAAAACACGATTTACTCAAAATTTCTCCAGTGTGGGTTAACACACTATTGCTTATCTATGTCCAATTACGTCCTCCGTATTACACGAAGGGTTGGCTGCTCGCAAACGGGCCAAGTAAACAATATGCCAATGACATATTAAAATAAATATACAATCACTGTGATCATCAAATAATAAAATAAAAACATTTTTACTTTAAAATAAAATTTAATGCTAGTTTGATTTCGAACAATTATTTCACTTACAACTAAAGACTGTAGTCTTAAATTAAATTAAGCTATTGCCGACGCATTCACCCGCGCTTTGGGATCACTTTGGGACCTTTTTTTCAGGCGTAAAATCTTATAAATAAAATAAATAAATAAGCCATTTATTTCTTGCTTTTACAAGGTTTAAGTAACATTTTTGTAAGTACCTATCTTTAAGAAAACAAAATAATTTTAAATGTATGTGGTAATGATTAGATGGATAGATTTTTAACCGACTTCCAAAAAGGAGGAGGTTCTATGTTCGATTGTATGTATGTTTTTTTTTTTTTTTTTTTTTTTTTTTTTTTTTTTTTTTTTTTTTTATGTATGTTCACCGATTACTCGAAGACGGTTGGACCGATTTGTAAAATTCTTTTTTTGTTTGAAAGGGTATACTCCCAATTAGGTCCCATTGCCACCAAGTCAGGATCTGATGATGGGATCTTGGAGAAATCGAGGGAACTCTTCAAAAATTATAGGCACACCTATAGCGATTTGGGTATTTTTGATAGTAAATCGTTCATCTGCTTTCGGAAAGCAAAATTTGAAGAAGTGGAACTGATGATGAAGACCAGAGATGGTCATCGGAACTACTCAACAATAATACGTATTTCACGGGTTCCGATTGAAGCGATTTCAAAAATTGGTTTTTTGTTTGAAAGGAGATACTCCCAAATTGATTCCATTGTCACCAAGTCGAGATCTGATGATGGGATCTTGGAGTAATCGAGGGAACTCTTAAAAAATTATGGGTACACCTATAGCGATTTTTGTATTTTTTATAGTAAATCGTTCATTTGCTTTTGAAAAGCAAAATTTGAAGAAGTGGAACTGATGATGAAGACCAGAGATGGTCATCGGAACTACTCAATAATAGGTATTTCACGGGTTCCGAATCGTTAATTTTAATATGGTTTCTAAACAATTAATGCCCGTCACAATGTATATAGTGAAGTGGAACTGATGGTGATGTACTAGGAGAACTCCTCAACAATTAACGTCCCTGCGTCGAGAAAAGCAATATTTTGTAAAAGGTGATGAGCAGTTGACATTAGGCTATTGTAACTTAGAGAAATTACGAACTAAGTCACTTAAAAGCGAAAAATAAACAAAATTTTAACAAAAAAATTAAAACCGACTTCCAAAAACACAAAACTAAAAAACTAAAAATAAAAAGCTAAAAATAACAAAATACCGATTTAATTCAAAAGACAAAAACACACGTAATATTATTATTGGTTTGTGCTACCACTGATCGGTATGAAGTCGGTGACAAGCCAAATATGGAGGTGGTAGATGGGCTAAGTCGACTCCCGCCACCAGCTCTTCGTGAGCAGAACAACCCAAGTAGGCATACACCAGCGGGCTTGTCACCGAATTCAATCCGATCAGTGGTAGCACAAACTAATAATAATATTACGTGTGTTTTTGTCTTTTGAATTAAATCGGTATTTTGTTATTTTTAGCTTTTTATTTTTAGTTTTTTAGTTTTGTGTTTTTGGAAGTCGGTTTTAATTTTTTTGTTATTAGTAAGTAGGTATCTAATTAAAAAGTTATTATAGGTAAGTAGATATTTCAACCAACTTGTTCAATGTTTGTTTGTTTCTTCTTGTGTGTGCTGGAATAAGTATAGTTTCCTTTCTTTCTTACTTTCTAAATTTTGTCAGCCCTGATTGGGTAAAGGCCTCCTCCAAAGATGCCCATGCTTCATTGACTTCTGCTTTGTTTCTTGTGGTTTTGTTTGGAGGTCTTGTATTACTTGTTAAATGTAGCTATATGCTCTGTCAGTGCAAGAATTTTTAGAATCACTTAAGGGCCCTTATTCACTATGACCCTGTTCCTTGCCCATAACGCGCGTCCCAAAAACGCATTTCCAAACGTTCTAGATGCCAAGATATTAGAAATTATTATTCTTTATGACATAAGAAACGTTGTAGATGTGTTTTTTTAGGGTAGAAGAAGGAAGATAAGACGCGGCGTGTTACGGTCATCTTCTTCTATCTATCTATCTATACAATAATAAAAGAGTAGAATCCGCGATTCTGTAGGTACATTGAATATTTTTACCTAGAATTGAGAGGGGTGATAAAAGAAGAGTAACCAAGCACAAAAAAAAGTTTTTAAAATTCTTTTCTGTCTGTCTGTCTGTCTGTTCGCGATAATCTCCGAATCTACTGAACGGATTGTTATGCGGTTTTCACAGGTAGATTAAGCTTAGCCTGGAGCAACATATAGGCTTTGTTTCATTGAAATCGGATGTCGGGAAAAAAGTTATCATCAGTTAAAGACTTCAGCGCAATGCAATGGTCGAAAGCTTCGATATAATGTTGCATAACGAACATGATAAAACCTTTTTAGAGATATGCATTTTTTTTTTCTTTTGAATTGATTTTGAAGTGACAGTTTTTAGGCTTAGAGAAACAGATGATGTGATTATATTTTCTTTGAGACCAAAGAGTATATAACCACTACGTTTTAAAAGAGTGAGAAAATCTAACGCCATTACTGTCATTGCAAGGGTCGAAAATTCACGCGGGTGAAACCGCGGGCACCAGCTAGTAGTGAATAAGGGTCCAGGAGTTCCAGCGATTAATTACCCTTTACAAACAACAGTTGTTCCCCCAGCGGTTTTTCTCGGATCAATTTTGGAATTCCCTCAGGAACTCTCCGTATCTTTATCGTAACTTTATCATATCGGTGCAAGTTATTACAGAAAAGAGGGGGGGGAGTACAGAAGATGTATATGCTGAGTCGGTGTCCATTACGGCATCACAAAAATTTTTAGGCGAATGTTTCTTTTTTTTAAATCATTTATTTAGTGAGGCTTTTTACGCTCATGCGCCAATTAAGCCAGCCTCGTAATGTGTTACATATTGCAATATAAAACTACTAATAGAAATAAACTAAAAATAAACCTTCCTAACACTTCGGCGGAATGCAGCGCCCCCAACAACTCAACGCCACCGCTATAAGAAGCAGTCCGCAATAACATACACAATGGCAGAATCAACGCACCACTCGGGCAGCACATGTCTATGTCTATGTTTTAAAGAGTAAGAAAACCCTTAGAAAAGGGCCCAAAACGCCTTTCCCGCGAACGGCGTGACCAGTCCGACGATAATTGTGATCACGAAGTTGACATAGGAGTTTCCTATGAGATTCATTCCGGAGATGTGTTTCACTGACTGACTCGGATCGGATATCACCTTCCCTTCTTTGTCCAAGCCTGCAAGTGAAAACCAAATGTGATAGGTATAGCCTTCCGAACAATCTTTGGTCGTAATAGAAAAGAAAACTAAGCTAAACTTATCGTCAATAATACATTTCCAATTTGATTAGTTCTTTGTGTATTTCTTTTTTTAGGGTTCCGTGTACCCAAAGCGTAAAACGGGACCCTATTACTAAGACTTCGCTGTCCGTCCGTCCGTCTGTACGTCTGTCACCAGGCTGTCTCATGAACCGTGATAGCTAGACAGTTGAAATTTTGGCAGATGATGTATTTCTATTGCCGCTATAAAAACAAATACTACTGAAAAAATTGAATATAATAAATATTTAAGGGGGTTCCCATACAACAGACATGATTTTTTTGCCGTTTTTACAGATAATGGTACAGAACCCATCGTGCGCGAGTCCGACTCGGACTTAGCCGGTTTATCATAACGACGAAAGCTTGTCAACTTGGCTAAGAGGGCAGTATAGTAAACCCCTTTCTAATCTAACGTTACGCTATGTCTTACTAGCTGTTCCTTGCGGTTTCACCAGCAATAATTTCTGAGTTCCCGTGGGAATTTTTGGACGAAAAGTACCCTATATCCTTCTCTGTACCCCTGACAACATGTATAGAAAATTTCACGGTGATCGGTTGAGCCGTTTAGGCATGAAAGCGCAACAAACCCACAAACAAACCCACTTTCGCTTTTATAAGTAAGGATGTCGTTTGTTTAACATACCTGAATACTGTAGAGTGGCTCCCACTAACGAGTCCAGGAGGCTCCCGACCAGTCCAGCTACGGCGCCGAAGAGTATCAGAGGCCACTGCGGCGGCGCTCGGCTCCAAGCCAGCTTGCTAGCGAAGCACCACAGCGTCAGGTAATGAGCTAAACCAACCGCGCAGCCCCCGGCTGCGCTCAGGAGCGTGCCCATCGGTGTTATCCCACCGTTGGTCAGTATTGGCACCCTCCTGAACGTGGTGATCAGGTAGGGCTTTGTTTTCGACAAGACAGTGGCCAGCTCCGACGCCCAGGTGTCAGCGTTGCCGAAAGCGAAGATTGCTGGAAGGTTTATCACGCAATAGGACTAGTTAAGTTGCTAACTAAACTATGAACTCATCTATGAACTTAACCAGCACCTATGTGGTTGAAAATTGCTCAAGAGATCACTCACCCATCACACCCAAAGACAAGCTAGACGCAATGAAATCCTTTTCAAAGTCCACAGGTCTTTCCGACGGCCCAAATTTTAGCAGATAGATAGCCGCAAGAAGAGTCGCCATGCCACCGTTGCAGAAGACCTGCTGCCATCCTCTTTGACCGCCTGAAATTACAAGGTTAAATACAAGTTTATTTTTTTTTGTTTATTTTTTTTCTGTTCTGTAACCTGTCACTAAATTATCAATCATCATCTAGCTAAAAGGTTGACTCGTAGAAAATACCTCACAATATCCCTATAAAAAAAAATAAAATAAAAAATAATAAATACATAAAATAAAATTGAAGTGTCTATTTGTAATCGCAAATTAACGGTTTTTTACTAAATGTTTAGGTATTAAATACGGTACTAACATAAAAAAAGCAATTTTTGATTTTTTTAAATTTCTGTCTATCTGTTTGTTCCGGCTAATCTTGAAACGGCTGGACCGATTTTAACGGGACTTTCACTCGCAGATAGCTGATATTATAAGGAGTAACTTAGGCTACTTTTATTTTAGAAAAAAATTGTTCCTGCGGGAATTCCGAAACGCACGCGGCTGAAACCGCGGGGCACAGCTAGTCACAGATAAGATCACAGCATTACCTTCTTTAAAATCAGCTTCGAACTATTCGCCTTGGCGGCGGATTTGAACTTGGTCGCTTTCGATGACGTGATGAAGAAGGTCATGAGGGTGCAGATGAAGCAGTAGCTGCCCAACGTCAGGAGGAAAGACACCACGAAGCCCCAGAAAGCGCCGCTGGAGTTGACACTGTTCTTCTTCAGCGAAGCGAGGAACACCATGCTTGGCAGCAAAGTTGACGTCAGCAATCTCGGCGTCGACATCATTTTTGCAACTGCAGAATGGACGTGGCTAATTTGACAGCTCTGTTGGTGTAGTGCTTAGCGAACCTGGGCCCTTATTCACTATGACCATACACGGCGCGTTAAGATAATAAAAAGAAGTATATATTTTTATATAATATAAGAGGAGGACATAGGTAGTAGGTACGTTTTATCCCAGGATTCCCACGGGTACTCTGAAATTGCCGCGGGTGAAGCCGCGGGGAACAGCTAGTATGTACTTTATAATCGCAATCAAAAGTACTCAGGAAAACTGTAACTTAATTTTTAAAATTGATTACCTATGTAAGTAGTTTTTGAATTTATGCATTACAAACAAACAACCTAACAAAAAATCAAAATTTTTTTTTCTTATTATTAGCAAAGTAGTGTAATAAACAAAAATCTTACTTTTACAACTGTCGCAACTATAATTGTTTTTTTTTTCCGCCTCGTACCGAAACAAATTTCACTGCAATAAATATCTACACAAATTAACAATTGAGAATTTTCTTTTTTTCTTACAGTCGGTCGAAAATTGAAAAACTTAAATTAAAATCCAAATCCAACGTTCGTAACTCGTAGAAATAACTTTGAAGTAAACAAAAAAAGTATCATCTATTTATTGTCGTTATACGAATGATTTACGAAACTGCATTGTGTAAAATATATATAGTATAGTTGGAAATGATAAGAAATTACATTTGAATATGGTCAAGAGTGCTTTCTGGACTTCCGGAGGGTTCCGTTCGTTGTGGACCCTTTCACCGCCACGTTTTTGTAGCCTTAATAAGTTGAGTCGTTTACTCTTAATAACTTGTTTGTTTGTATCTGTTGTAGGTTGTAAGAGGTCATGAACTAAACACTTATCAACAAATGCAGACAATACATAGGTACATTTGCTTTATGTCTTGCATTGGTAACTTGTGTTCTCATTGTTAGGGTTCTGTATGGAATGTGCTGAATATATTATACTAATGCATTTTATATATCTATCAATGTTCTTCTTTAGTCCGCCAGTTAGATAGTAAATAATAAATATGTATTTTTTTTTTTTCAAATTATTGATTTTTTTCAAACTTAGATAAAACGAATTAAAGTTTAGGAGTGGAAGGTCGTGACGTCGTAACCTACCGTTGTGACGTCACACGGAATTTCAACTCAATCTACGGCCAAAGATTGTACGTAAAAAATGGAAAAAAACTCCTAGACCGACTAAAAAATAAAATTTAGTCATCTATCTAGCTCATTATAGTTTGATTTCAATTCCGTTCGAAATCTATGTAGGTATAATATAAAAGCAGAAACTGACAGACTGATCGATCAATGCACAGCTGAAATCGCTGGGTTTAGAACCATGAAATTTTGCACAAACATTCCTTAGGGACTTAGGTGTGCACTAAGAAAGGATTTTTGAAAATTCAACCCCTAAAGAGGTGAAAAGGGGTTGCAAAGTGCTGCAAACAACGTGTTTTCTTGGAAGAAATTTCAGGTAGGTACATTTTGTCAAGAGTACCTCACATCACATCACATCACCAGCCCATAGTAGTCCACTGCTGGACATAGGCCTCTCCAATTGCCTGCCACTTAGCACGACTCTCAGCCTCCCGCATCCAGCCACCACCAGCCATCCTGCGAAGGTCATCACTCCACCTAGCATGTGGGCGTCCTACACTGCGTTTGCCTATCCGCGGTCTCCACTCCAGAACCCGACGGCCCCAACGGTTATCGGTTCTGCGGATAATATGGCCAGCCCACTGCCACTTCAACTTGCTAATTCTGTGGGCTATGTCGATAACTTTGGTTCTCTGCCGAATCACCTCATTTCTGAAAACAAAAGTCTTCAACCAGTGTGTCCTACCTGTCATGACGTACGGAGCTGAGACGTGGACACTCACGGTACGACTGGTTCACAAATTTAAAGTTGCTCAACGTGCTATGGAAAGGGCTATGCTCGGAGTCTCTCTGAAGGATCAAGAGTACCTACGGAAAGAGAAATAGGGAACTCTTATCCCAGAATTCCCGCGTGATCACTGAAATTAAACCAATCGATCTGTGCGTGAGCGGCGCGTAATTATGTACGTTAGCTCCAAGAGATATAGTAAGCTGTTTCCACCAAACATGAAATTCCAGGACCCTTCATGCGCTGAATGCAGTTTTGTGACTAACCGGAACTACCGAGCCGATTTTATATAAAACTTGACTGGTAGGAAGCTACTCTCATCCTTACTAATATTATAAATGCGAAAGTAACTCTGTCTGTCTGTCTGTCTGTCTGTTACGCTTTCCAAGTTTTTTTTTTTAAGCCAAATAAAATTTATTATTATTATTATTATTTTGGTCCCGGGATTCCCACGGGAACTTTGAAAGTAACGCCAGTGAAATCTCATGAAATTTTAAATATACATACATTGTCAGGGGTACAGAAAAGGTCATAGGGTACCTACTTTACTTTGTATCCCGGAATTCCTGCGGGATCTCCGAAATTTCCGCGGGTGAAACCGCGGGGAACAGTTAGTATTAAACTTTACCTAGGTACTTACTAGTCCTACTATAAGTACGTGTATAAGTAAGTAAAAACTATAGTGCGATCCCATGGATTCACTGAAACACTGAAACGTACGGAACCTAGTTGGTTATGACTCAAATCAGTTCAAAATATATTTGTTTACGTCTTATAGTTTTTATAGAAGATGTACCTACTCGTAGATACCTAACTACATCAAAGACGCCGACTTCGAGATGATATTATCACGTCTCCGGCAACATCAAACACAGGCGCCTGCCTACTTATTATGTACTCCAAAAACCGTGTCATAAATAAAAAAAGAATGCAATGCAACAATCATTAAATATTGATAAACTTATCATGTGTAGGTGTCAGGGGCCGTTCAAGTATTACGTAAGCACTATAGCGGGGCGGAGGTGGCTATGCTTTACTTATTTTTGATGACATGGATCTATCTAGATCAATGATTCCCAAAGTGGTCCAGGTGGACCCCCAGGGGTCCACGGGAGCCCGACAGGAGTCTACGCTTGCGTGGAAAAAAATGGGGGTCCACAACTCGTTAACGGGGGTCTATAGAAATGTATTAGGTGACCCGACTTGACTTCTCCTATGAATATAGGCAGACAATATTATAAGAAGCTCAGCAATTGTTTTTGTTGATTGAAAAATAGCCACGACACAGATTGCCATAGACATATACTTTTTTCGGGTTTCGGAAGTAAGTTAGTAAATGTAATAGCTGCAGGGGGTCCACCAGATCCAGCAAAATCTTTAAAGTGGTCTAGATGAGAAAAAAAAGTATGGGAACCTCTGATCTAGATGATGAATACGTCAGCTGCAGTGATTATTTACATTTTTACACATATATGTATGGCAACCCTCATATTGTCTATGCTTTAAAACGAGTGCATTTACGGGGATTTCTACAAATAATGACCTTATTTCTAGACTTCTAACTGCTGCAGCTGCTCATGAATCAATTAATTGTACCAATGTTTACGTAAGCATGGGGGGAGGGGTAAGCGCTTTGCTTACCTACTTTTGCTGATAAGGGGGAGGGGTGGGTTAATAATTGCATAAAATCTGCTTACGTAATACTTGAACGGCCCCTTACTTTGGAAAATCTCTAACTGCCCCCCTCTGCGTTGGATACGCAACTCCCGCGGGAACTCTTAATCAGGATCTAAATTAGTTAGGTAACTACCTACGCTGGTAGACCACATCTAAGAATTGGCCAATTGATGATGTGGGCGGCAACGTTTTGCCCTATCACATAATAATATATTATGTAGGGTGGGTGCTCTTACTCGAAATACAACCACCGAACTCTAGCACTAATAAGGCTGCCGCAAAACGCGCCGCAATAAAATACACCTAATACTATTATTGGTTTGTGCTACCACTGATCGGAGACAAAATATGGTAACATCTATGATGATGATTGACCATTTGTATTTGGCGCATCGCCGGCCGCTGCCGCGGCACGCTCGCTACGCTCGCACGGCGCACGCGACTTGGTCGCCAGTAGGTACAAACCTATTACCTAACCTAACGTTTTTTTGTTCCTGATCTCCAGCAACCGTCCCAAAATTTTATGGGTGCCGGCTTCGGCAGCGGAGGCACAACCTTTGCAGCCGTCGCGTCCTACTAGCCGACTCCGGCAACCGTTCCAATAGCCAGATCCGGCAGCGAAGGCACATCCTACCTACTTACTCAATTTCTGAACGAAACAATGCTTTTTATAATTTCATTCGCACAACTATAATCATATTATCGTAATTAGTAACTAGATCCTCGTAGTTATCTCAATTCAAACAGATGACTTAAATTGTTGTGAAAATGTTTTATTATTAAATAAATGATTATATTTTATTTTAATTTTAATTTCTTTATGTATTATACCACTTTCTCAACGTTATTTCAGGACGATTTCCTAACTGTTGAACAACTCGACTTCTGCTTGACAGTTGACACTTGACAGTTGACGTGCAGTTGACAGCTACTAATTTTCCAAATTTGCTTTGTTTTTAATCAGCTGATACTTACCTACCTTATTGTTTTTCCTATTGAAAATGTCTCGAATCGAGCGATAAATAAAATAAACAAACAAAAATGGCATTCCCTAAGATCGAAGGGTACGTTGTGACTGAGAAATTGGGTTCGGGAAGTTATTCTACTGTTTATAAAGCGTACAGGAAGGTGGGTACCAACCAGTGATGTGTGTTTTGATAAGATTACCATGTGTTATCAGCTAGGAAGGTAAATAATTAATGTAACGGTATTTGAATCTATGTTTAGGTCCTAGTTTTCTTGACACCACTAGATAGAAATCGTTACGCATTAAAAAAAAATGAGCCTTTAACGTTATCCTTGAATCTTACCTACTTTAAAGCTAACAATACTTGCATACGACTTACACGTTTCCTTCCCTCCTTAGTGCTTGCATACAGACCTTGTACCAAATAGGTATCATGTCTTGAGTCTTGACCCAGCAGCTTGGTGTGGGCCTTGGATATTTATGAATCAGTCAGGAAATGCAATTTTTTTTATTGTTTCTCTAGACAATCTGAATCAAAATTGGTACCTTGTAGATGCACTTCACTGGCAGATAGCTGATGTTATATGGAGTAACTTAGGCTACCTACTTATATTTTAGAATAAAATAGTTGCTGCGGGAATTCCGAAACTCACAGGCACAGTTAGTAATATAATAATAAAGAAAACACCTTTATATATCTCATTTTTAATTGGGTATTTTCCAGGGTATGAAAATAAAATTCTAATTAGTCCGTCAGTTAGAAAATAAAAAAATTATAGACACGTATTTTTTGCTTTTTCAAATCAATGATAATAAACATAGGACAAAGCACATAAAATTTTAGGGTGGGAGACTCGTGACGTCATTATTCGGTATTAACCCTGTACAAACTGCACCGGATTGTGACATCATGTGAAATTTCAAAACGGTGGAGCCATAAAACCACAAATTGGAATTGGATTGCCGTTATTCTTTGTATTCTTTGATTACGTAAAAAATAAAAAATACATGTTCAATATTTTTTATTAATCTGACTTAAAAAAACATTTAGTCAAGTAGCCAAATCTTATACTCAGGTTGGGGCCAGATCAATAGTAGCAATAAAATGTGTGGACAAGTCTCGTGTGAAGCACTCGGGGTCGGCTGTGGACAATCTGATCACCGAGATACGGCTGCTGAAGACGTTGACACATCCGCATATAGTGCACATGAAGCACTTTGAATGGGACGACAGGTTAGCGGTTTGTTTGGACCTGGGCCCTTATTCACTATGACCATAACGCGTCGCGTTAAGATAAGGCGCCACTTAAATTGTTTTCCCCTCGTGTACAAAGAAGTTTCACTTAAAAAAATACATTCACAACGTTTCTTTTGTCATAAAGAATATAAATTTTTAATATTTTTGCATCTAGAGTGTTTGGGATTGTTTTTGGGATGCATGTTATGGGCAAGGAATGTTGTTGGTCACACTGATTTTTATAACTACAAGTAATATGCTGGCACTACCGAGATGACTGAGCTTTGCTCGGTATGTTTTTTGGTAGATTTTACAGTTTTTATGTAAGTATATTTTTTCATCTTCACAGTTTAACAACGCTATCTATTGTTAAGTAGCTTTAGTGTTGCTGTGTCGGTAAAGCTACTGCTTTACCAAAAACTAATTTTTCATTGCCTGAAAACACAGATCGATTAATCGCCCCCGAAACCCTCTTGCCAGTTGCGATAATCATGACAATGGTCAATGACTAACACAGTAAAATATTGTTTGTTCCAGAAACATTTATATTATAATGGAGTACTGCTGTGGCGGTGATCTCTCCAAATACATACATAGGTATGGCAGGGTGCCGGAGAAACAGGTGAGATTTATTTCGGAGATCCCGCGGGAATTCCGCGATCAAAGTAACCTTCCGTTTCTGCACCCCTAAAAACGTGTGCTTTGCAAAATTTTAATTAAGTTACACTCGCGTTAATTTCGGAGTTCTCGCGGGAATTTCGTGATAAAAGGACCCTATTTCATTTTCTGTACCCCTCACTTTCGCATTTATTGTATAACTAGCTGTTCCCCGCGGTTTCACTCGCATTGATTTTGGAGATCCCGCGGGTATTCCGAAATATAAAAAAAAAATCCCATATTTTTTCTGTACTTACCCTTGATAACGTGTAGTATGCAAAATTTAATGTAATTTCACCTGCGTTAAATTCCAAGATAGAAAAGTACCCTATGTCCTTCTCTGTACCCCTGAAAATGTGTATGCAAAATTTCATAATGATTGGTTGAGCCGTTAAGCCGTGAAAGCGTAACAAACAAACTCACTTTCGCATTTATAACCCTTAATCTTAATATATATAAATCACGTGTCACGTTGTTTGTCCGCGATGGACTCCGCAACTACTGAACTGATTTTGATAAAATTTTGTAACCGTTTATAATATGGTCCACCTTAAATGGATATATCCCGAAATTCCCGCGGGAACTCCGGAATTAATGCGGGGAACAGCTAATCACCATGAACTACTGCCCCACCATGAATTCCCGCGGGAACTCCGAAATTACCGCGGATGAAATCGCGGGGGACAGCTAGTAATATTATAAATGCAAAGGTTAGTTTGTTTATTTGTTTGTTACGCTTTCACGGCTCACCACGAAATTTTGTATACACGTTTTCAGGGGTACAGAAAAGGACTTAGGCCACTTCTTATCCCGGAATTCCCACGGGAACTCCGAAATTAACGCGGAAGAAACTACTGCCTCAAATTTGCGTTCTACCTACACGTTGCCAAGGGTAGGTACAGAAAAAAATATAGGATAGTAAGTACTTTTATTTCGGAATACCCGCGGGATCTCCGAAACTATGCGGGTGAAACTGCGGGGGTCAGCATATATAAACAGCGGGATATAAAATATGTACATCATATTTTCAGGTGTTATATTTCCTTCAGCAATTGGCATCAGCTTTGAAATTTTTAAGGGAAAAAGGTTAGTACGATTCTTGCTTCATATAAATGCAGGCCGTAGCTTAACTCTTCAGATTGTCGTAGAGGCGAAAGACTATGGCTATTTTCCGGTATTACTGATAGCACTGTAAGGTATGACGTCAATTTAGTATACCACATTTATAATATTAGTTAGGATGATAAAAATCGGCAGTTAATTTCGCATTAGGTTAGTGCTGATTTCTTCGGTATCCGCTAAGTACCGTGTACGCCTAAAAAAAATGGCGATGTTCCGTCAACACTGCGAGCACTGCAAGGTATGACGTCACTTCGGTATACTGCGAAGCCGTTCCTTATAGTTCGCTGTACGTTACTGAATACTGTTTAAAACCTTGTTTACGGAATGCAGTCCAGTATACCAGACCATAGACCACTCATTGACCAATCGTTGGTCCGAGGTTGGTCACGTGATCAAACCACTGAGAGCACCTTACCTCGAAAACGCCAGTGCTCACAGTACAAAAATAGCAACGATTATGACGGCATACCGCCTTCTGCGGCTACTGCGCCAGTTTTTATAACGGAACGAATTTCTCGTCACTGCGAGCAATAGACCAGTGTTATACGTAATAAAGGAACATACCCTCTAGTCACTTTTAAGGAATTAAATCAAGTTTGCATTGCTTAAAAGTTCTGCGATAAAAACAGAAATTATAATATTATTTGTCTAAATATTCCAGGCGTCGTACACATGGATCTGAAGCCGCACAACCTCCTGCTGCACAAAGGATCCGATGGGAAATATACACTGAAAGTGGCCGATTTCGGGTAAGCGTTAACAAAGAATACTGATTACCTACTCGCTGTGCCCCGCGGTTTTACCCGCAGTTTCGGGATGCCCGCAGGAACTCCAAAGTAGCCGAATTCACTCCTTATAACATCAGCTATTTAGCAGTGTAAGTCCTGTCAAAAATTGTTTGCCTCTAAGCCCGCCGCTACGTCGCCTCGGGGCGGGGCGGGGCGGGGCGGGGCGGGCGGAGTGTCGCTTCCGTACGTAGTGATATAGTTGGTATCGTTTGCCATGACCGTGCCCCCCAGCTTCGCTCAGTACATGTCCGTGGAAGCGATGCAGAGCTGCGTGCGCGGCTCGCCGCTGTACATGGCGCCGGAGATGGTGCTGCGCGGGCGGTACGACGCCGCCGTCGACCTGTGGAGCGTCGGTGGGTGCGGGCACACGCACACACACACACACACACACACACACACACACACACACACACACACACGTACGCACGTGTACACACACACACACACACACACACACACGTACGTACGTGTACACACACACACACACACACACACACACACACACACACACACACACACAAATACACACAAATTTACACCCACACACACACACACAAATTTACACACACACACACACACACACCACACACAAATAAAGTCCTCCCGCCTTCCAGGTGTGATCATGTACGAATGCCTGTTCGGCAAGGCGCCCTACTCCTCGAGCACGTTCAAGGAGCTCATGGAGAAGATACAGAGCCAGGCGCCCATCGAGGTGAGCGCCATTTTGCAGACACGTTGTCAAGGGTAGAGAAAAGGACATAGGGTACTTTATATCGCGGAATTCCCGCGGGAACTCCGGAATAGGGATGTGGACTATTTTTGAAAATCAAAATTCTAATTAGTCCGTCAGTTAGAAAATAAAAAAACAATAGACACGTATTTTTTGCTTTTTCAAATAATTTAAAATATACAGAGATAAAGCGCATTAAAGTTTAGGGTGAGGGGGTCGTGACGTCACTAACCGCTAAAACCGCCATACAAACTGTCCGAATAGTGACGTCACGCGAAATTTCAACTCAATATATCGCCGTTATTTTTTGATTACGTAAAAAAAGAAAAAACTACGTGTCTAATATTTTTTAATAATCTACAAGACGGACTAAAAAATAAAAATTAGTCAACATGCCTATTGAAGTGGGTGAAACCGTGGGTTGATCGACTAGTCTTACTTAATATTATAAAGAGGTAGTTTGTGAGGTTGTAGTCTCTGAATCTATTGTACCGATTTTGAAAATTATTTTACCAATAGAAAACCACGTTATTTGTGAGTTTCTTAGGCTATATTCTAACCCAGAATTCCCTCGGGAATTTCGAAATTGCCGCTGGTGAAACCGTGAAATTTTCTTGTATTTAACACATACAATCTATGACCACTGCCCAAGAGCCCACTGATAGTGCTGTCTCCCAAGATACCCAGGAGCAGTTCCATCTCCGCCGGCTGCCGGGACCTGCTGACGCGGCTGCTGCGGCACGACCCCGCCCAGAGGATCAGCTACGAGGAGTTCTTCGCCCACGAATATCTGGACCTGGAGCACATGCCCTCCAAGGAGAACTATGAGAAGGTGCTTTTTTGTTCTTTATCTTTTCTCAAGCACACTTTCTTGTCTTCACACGTCTTGAAAGTTGACTGCCAACATTTACAGAAAGGCCAAGCCACCATGAAGTCAACAAGGCACGGGCGTAGGCAGAGGAAGGTTTTGGGGGTTGAAATGAAATAAGGCGCATGCCGGCAGGTTTTCTTTTTACTACTTATATAACCTTCCACAGAGTGGCTTAAAGGTTCACCTGAGATGAGTCGCTTCCAATGAATTTCAATGTAAATTGCAAGAAAATATAAATATGACTTGGCTACATGCACTTAGGTTCCTTTGACTTCCCGAAAGGGGGCACAGCAAAAAAAAATGCCGCTCGGTGACAGGTCTTCCCCCGTCGCTCGGCAGGCGGTGTCGCTGATCAAGCGCGCCATAGAGCTGGACTCGGGCGGGCAGCTCCGGGCGGCGTTCGAGGCGTACCGCGACAGCCTGCGCTACCTGGTGCCCGTCGTCAGCGTCGAGGGGGACGCGCTCAGGCGGAGCGCGCTCGCCGCCAAGCTCACCAGGTACGTACAGACCAACAATATGTTTTTTTAAATGCTAATTTTTTCTTGTAATTTTTTGATAAGGACCTATAAATCCAGGTACGGACCTAGCTCGCCAGGTAACTTTCAAGTTCACTGGACATAGGTCACACTCACCAAATACGAACCATGCTCACCAAGTACACGCCGAGCACGCTAGATACAGGCCGTATTCGCTAGGTACAGGACGAGATCGGTAGGTACCGGGCCACCTCATTAGGTACAAGCCGAACCCATCAGGTACAAGCCGAGCTCACCAGGTACAAGCTGAGCTCACCAGGTACAGATTGAGTTCGTACAGGCCGACATCGGTAGGTACCGGGCCAGCTCACTGGGTGCAGGCCGAGATCAGTAGGTACCGGCCACCGAGGCACCTCACTAGGTACAAGCCGAACCCATCAGGTACAAGCCGAACCCATCAGGTACAAGCCGAACCCATCAGGTACAAGCCGAGCTCACCAGATACAGGCCGATATCAGTAGGTACCGGCCACCGAGCCACCTCACTAGGTACAAGCCGAACCCATCAGGTACAAGCCGAACCCATCAGGTACAAGCCGAACCCATCAGGTACAAGCCGAACCCATCAGGTACAAGCCGAGCTCACCAGGTACAAGCTGAGCTCACCAGGTACAGATCGAGTTCGCTAGGTACAGGCCGACATCGGTAGGTACCGGGCCAGCTCACTGGGTGCAGGCCGAGATCACCAGGTATAAGCGGAGCCCATCAGGTACAATCCGAGCTCACCAGGTACAGGCCGAGTTTGCTAGGCAGGTATCGTAATGTGAATCGTGTTTTTAGGTACATGGAGCGCGCGGAGGAGATCAAACAGCTGCTGCGGGGGGACGCGCTCGGGGCGCCCCCTGCCCCGGGGGGGCCCGCCGCGCCCCCCGCCGCCGGCCCCCCTGCCGCCACCCCGCGGCGCGCCCCCTCGCTCCCCTGCTGCGGGCAGACGAACTCCACCAATAGTTATGATTTTAGTAAGTTTAAAATCTATACTAATACTAGCTGTCTCCCGCGATTTCATCCGCGGTAATTTCGGAGATCCCGCGGGAATTCCGGGAAAAAATACCCCTGAGTTCTGGATTTCCCGCGGGAATTCCGGGATAAAAACTATCCTATCTTTTAAGTTGGACCATTTTATGAATGGTTATAAAATTTTATCAAAATCCGTTCAGTAGTTTCGGAGTTCATCGCGGACAAACAACGTGACACGTGATTTATACAGGAATATTTTTTATTCAGTGCGCAAACTTTTACAAATTAAACTTAAAGGAGTTTTAATAAACACCTTTTTTATTTTGATAAGTCTTAGTACAAAAAAGTAAAGTTATCGTGAACGAAAGATGTATACTTTGCAACTGATTAATTGGCTACTCTATTCGTCGCCGCCACCGCTGTGCGCGAAGCGTTCTTTCGGCTAGGTATTTACGTGGGTTACAATGTACCGACAGCTGATCGAGGTCGTTCACCCCCGCTGCAACACCCGCGTACGCCGCACGGCGCGCGCGCCCATTGATATTATTACGAATAGACGAGACGAGATAAAAAATATAAAAAGGTTTTGAACAAAAATGGAAATGTGTTCTATTACTGATACTGAACCACCAAATTATTTTTGCGCATTGCTTAAAAAATATTCCTGTATATATTAGATTATAAAGGGCGAAAGTATGTGAATTGTGAGTTTGTGACGTTGTAGGGGGTAATCTCTGGATCTACTGAACCGATTTTGAAAATTTCTTTCACTTATAGGAAGCTACGGTGATCCTGAGTGTCATAGGGTACTTTTATTTCGGAATTCCCGCGGGAACTCTGAATTTCCCGCGGGTAAAACCACGGGGGAACAGCTATTTCTGGATCTACTGAACCGATTTGGAAAATTTCTTTCACTTACAGTAAGCTACAGTAATTCTGAGTGACATAGGGCGCTTTTTATCCCGGAATTCCCGCGGGAACTCCGAAATTGGCTACTTGACAAAAAATATTTTTTTAGTCCGTCGTGTAGATTAGTAAAAAATATTGGACACGTATTTTTTCTTTTTTTACGTAATCAAAAAATAACAGAGATACATTGAGTTGAAATTTCGCGTGACGTCACAACTCGGTGCAGTTTGTATGGCGCTTATAATGAATATTGACGTCACGATAATGCGATTTATCTATGTTTATTTTCATTAAATTGAAAAAGCAAAAAATACGTGTCTATTATTTTTTTATTTCCTAACTGACGGACTAATTAGAATTTTGATTTTCATACCTTGGAGAATACCCAATTACCGCGGGGAACAGCTAGTATACATATACATATGTAGTGTACATATATTTATATACAAGAATTGCTCGTTTTAAGACAGTAGTAGATTCACTGTCTGTTGAAGAGAATCCCTCAGTGCGCCACCAGGTGGCGCTGAGCGATAACGTCCAAGGGCTAACATGTGTTCGCTCGCAGGCGCAGCGAGCCGGGAGCGCGCCCCGGAGCCCCAACAACCAACCATCACGGACGACGAAGACGACTCGGGGGTGAGCAGCGACGTCACTCGCTACTATAACTAACACAACATTGCTTAATGGGGATGTGGACTACTTTTGAAAATCAAAATTCTAATTAGACCGTCAGTTGGAAAATAAAAAAACAATAGACACGTATTTTTTGCTTTTTCAAATAAATTAAAATATACAGAGATAAAGCGCATTAAAGTTTAGGATGAGGAGGTCGTGACGTCACTAACCGCAAAACCGCCATACAAACTGTCAGAATAGTGACGTCACGCGAAATTTCAACTCAATATATCGCCGTCATTTTTTGATTACGTAAAAAAAGAAAAAATGCGTGTCCAATATTTTTTAATAATCTACAAGACGGACTAAAAAATAAAAATTAGTCGACATGCCCATTGTGTTGTGGAATTCCCGCGGGAACTCCGAAATCACCGCGGGTGAAACCGCGTGGGTCAGCTAGCGGTGAAATATTTTTTTAAATCGGCCCAGTAATCTTTGGGTTAAATCGTAGCAAACAAACAAACAATCACAAATATCCTTTGTATAATATTAGTACAGATACGTACAGAGTCATGTATTTAGATAAATATATTATACTTCTATCTATTGTATATATAAATAAAGAGCTATATATTATAAAGAGCAAAAGTTTGTGAGTTTGTGAGTGACGTTGTAGGTGGTAATCTCTGGATCTACTGAACCGATTTTGAAAATTCATTCACTTATAAGAAACTACATTGATCCTGAGTGACAAAAGGTACTGTTTTTCTCGGAATTCCCGCGGGAACTCCGAAGTTTGTGAGGTTGTAATCTATGGATCCACTGAACCGATTTTGATAATTCTTTCACTTACAGATAGGAAGCTAAAGTGATCCTGAGTGACATAGGGTACTTTCTATCCCGGAATTCCTGCGGGAACTCCGAAATAACCGCGGGGATCGGCTAGTATATTATATCGAGATAAATTATATTGTATTTTTTATTCCAGAGCACCACAGAGACAAGCGGAGCCGGGGCCGGGGCCGCTCCCAAGGCGCCGAGCAAGTTCCGCATCAGGCGCTTCTTCAACATGGCCGTGCCGTATCTAGACAACACGGATTCCAGTATTGTGAGTCGGTGTAGTCGGCTATAACCTTGGAACCTTATTCATAACTAGCTGTGCCCCGCGGTTTCACCCGCGCGAGTTTCGGGATTCCCGCAGGAATTCCAATGCAGTCTAATGTACTCCTTATAACAACAGCTAATTAGCAGTGAAAGTCCCGTCAATATCGGTCCAACGTTTCGGAGATTCACCCGCGTGAGTTTCGGAATTCCCGCAGGAACTCCAAACTTCTTTTATATAAACCTTGTCCTGACAATAACGAACACAAAAAAAAAAACAATTATCCAATTTGGTGCAGTCGTTTGTAAGTTATGCGCTTAGCAACACATTTGGCGATTCATTTTTATTATATAGAAGATGACCAACAACATTCAACAAAATCTCAGTTGCCCCAGGTCCAAAAATATAAGAAATTTGTATTCTATATGACAAAAACAAGTTGTAGCTGTATATTTTTTTAAAGTAAAACTTCTTTGAAGCTAAAGCTAGTTCACAATACACTTACATTTCCCCCGGCAATCAAAAAATCAAAATCAAAATCAAAAATATTTATTATTTTATAAGAAGTAGTTACAAACGGTTAATGGGACCTACTTTTAAGCATTTTTTATACTTGTGCCAGTAGGTCCCACTCTTCCATAGCCATCCAAAACATTTATATAACTAAAGCCTTATAATTAATTAACTCATACAGATATATATTTATATAAATATAATTGTATGTAACATTTGTTATTATTATTATTATTATTTTTTTCCACTTCTCCCTAACACATCAAACCTTCATTTTCTATAACTATAACTAGGTGGCGCCACATTGTATGAGTAAAATAAATTTTGTACTGATGAGGAAGTTCAATAAATCCACAATAATAACGTATCTTCTACACTATAATAAAAGAGTAGAATCCGCGATTCTGTACGTTGAATATTTTTGCCTAAAATTGAGATATTGCCCGTGTGATAAAAGAAGAGTAACCTAGCCCAAAAAAAAAAGTTTTTAAAATTCTTTTCTGTCTATCTGTTCGCGATAATCTCTGAATCTACTGAACGGAGTGTCGTGCGGTTTTCACTGGTAGATTAAGCTTAGCCTGGAGCTACATATAGGCTTTGTTTCATTCAAATCGGATGTAGGTTGTTACATAAAAACTTTTCACGCGGGTGCAACTGCGGGGCACAGCTAGTCTACAATATGTTCCAGACGGCGACTTCGTCGAAGGATGACAAAGCCCACAAGAACGCTTCCAACGACTCCGTCAACGAGGGCTGCCGGATAAATTGAAAATACACCGCCAAATATTCAAGACAGAAAGATCGGAATCACACACGATGTTTGAAGACTCAGAAGATAGTTACCGCTTTTGTGGCGCTGAGAGTACATTCCCGCAACGGAAGTGACGTGTAAAATTGGCAACGTGCGCAATCTCCGTTGCCCGTATCTACCTAAAATATCATTAACCGACTTTAAAAAAGTTATCGAGTTCGTGTGTTTGTTCAGAAACTACACAACCGAGTATATATTATATATAATTTCGAAGTTCTCGGCGGAATTGTTCCATACAAACTTTGCAACCCCTTTTCGTCCCGTTAGGGGTTGAATTTTCAAAAATCCTTTCTTATCGGATGCCTACGTCACACAAAGAACACACCCTCCAAGTTTCAGGTCTCTACGACCAGCGGTTCAGGCTGTGCGTTGATCCATCAGTCATTCAGGACAAAGCATTTTATATGTATGAATTATTACATTGATTTGCATAATATTTAATTGAACAATATTATAGTGAATACAATCCCTCCATATAGAGTACTCTTTATCTTGGAATTCCCGCGGGAATTCCGATATTAACGCGGGTGAATTCGCGGACAGCAGCTATTTTAGAATAAGTGGAAAAAGTTCTAAAAAACCCTAATAGATGGCGCTTATTCTAAATTGAAGCTTGCTCGTTTTTTTTTATTTATTCTGATACACGCCCAGGGAAATATTTCCCGTGTGTTCATAATATAAGTGCTCATGCTTAATTTTATTTTTATAACCTGTTACAATTTTTTATTTTATAGATGATTATTTATGTGCCTTGCATTGCCATTCCACTTCAGGATTTGTTGATAATAAATGTTGTTTTATTTTAATGAATTATGTATTCTTTTTTTTATCATCTCTTCCACTGGATTAGTTTATATCAAAGAAAAGAGATTTCTATATAAAGAAGCGTCACTCTCCGGCTCCCGCCAATTTCATGCCTCCTCATACCTCGCAAGTTTGGAAATTCCGAGGAAAATTGACATACGTGACTTTTTCACTTGACAGCTGACAGTTGCCTACTGTCGGCTCGCTGTCAACCTCCGACACGCACACGCGCACATCGCGTGTGCGTGTACAAGCCGGCCGTGTTTACTTGTATTGGGAGAGTACTTGAATCAGCCCATGTGTATGGAGTGTCACCGGGCTGGTTTTATACTACACTAGCTGTGCCCCGCGGTTTCACACGCGTGAGTTGCGGAATTCCCGCAGAAACTCCAAAGTAGCCTAATGTATTCGTTATTTAGCAGTGAAAGTCCCGTCAATATCGGTCCAACCGTTTCAGAGATTCACCTGCGTGAGTTTCAGAATTCCCGCAGGAACTCCAAACTTCTTTTATATATACCTTGCCCTGACAATAACGAACACAAAAAAAATATTCCAATTTGGTGCAGTCGTTTGGAAGTTATGCGCTTAGCAACACATTTGGCGATTCATTTTTAGATAGAATATTATATCCCAACAAAAACATTTTCATGTAAAATGTTGCCAAGACGAGACCATATGCCAGCACTTTCAAAAAGTTATCAGATCTTATGTAGAGCCAAGCTTCTAACTCTACACGCCTTAACTCTACAAGGTCTAACTTCACAAACTCTACACCTTAGCCAAAATATGTGGCTTGACCATTTCGCTACATTCACATGGCCCTTAGGCCCTAAGGTGAAAAATTGGTCCATTTTTCATAACTTTTCTGTTATATAATAATAGTTCTTTGTAGTAACGAAACGGCCAAGCCACATATTTTGGCTAAGGTGTAGAGTTTGTGAAGTTAGACCTTGTAGAGTTAAGGCGTGTAGAGTTAGAAGCTTGGCTCTACATAAGATCTGATAACTTTTTGAAAGTTTTTGAAAGAAAAAAAAAAAAAAAAAAAAGTGCTGGCATATGGTCTCGTCTTGGCAACATTTTACATGGAAATGTTTTTGTTGGGATTTCATTTCTTTTTGTAAGTCAAAATTGCAGAAGTCTCATACAAACTTCCATCCCCTAATTTAAGGGGTTGGGAGATGAAAGTTACAAGTTTTATAATTTTTTTGTTGTTTGTTTACTAATACTAGCTTACATACCAAATTTCAGCTTTTTAGGACATTAGGAAGTACCCTAAGAATTTTGATGATCATCAGTGAGTCAGTGACGAAATCGAGGTTTTTTAGATATCAATAAAATCTAAAGGATGGGAGCTATACAATTAAAACTTTATACATTTAATAAGTCTGCTATTGACAACATATTCCGAAAATTTTGTTTATCTGGTATAATCCAGACCCAAGTTACAAGGGTTCAAAAAAACGACGAAACGCTTCGAGAAAAGGTAGGTAGTGCCCTTGCGCTTTGCTGGCTCGTCTTGGCGGGGGCACTACCGTGCCCCCAGATATTACTCGTTCTCTTATACTATGGAAGTACGACATTATTCTTCTTGTCAAATACTTAACGATCCTATAAATAACTTAGAGCCCGATAGGTTAGGAGTTTTTATTGTGGGATATTTTAATTAAACTATGGACAAAGAAAACTTCACTGTTTACATCCACTATTATTTTTTATTTTATTTATATTTAAGTCGAAACTTATATTACAGCTAAAAAATCGACAAAAAAGCACAATTTACACAGTAAACACATGTGTATCATTTCTGCAGGCGAGTGAAGTCTGGTCGATTCTTCAATCATCAATCCATTTCATAAGTAGGTGTTCTTGTTGAATTAAATATTATAAAAATACGATAAAAGAACCGACGCACATCCAAGAGAAACGAAGCTTCGTGCGCTTGGTGTTGAAAAAAATCAAATACATTATGATAATCGGACTATATAATCGAGAGAAAAATATTTAGCATAATATAAAAAAATTGTAAATTCTTTTTCTTTTTCTTCGAATCCAACATTACCATACAGCGCCATCTGGTTCAATTAATCAGAGCAAATCATTTTACAAACGATCTAGCGTACAAGTTCGATAAAGTATATATAATATCGCTTGGATAGATTTTCGTTTACCGACTAAATATAACAATATACACATATTGATATAACGACTGTGCTATGTCTGTCAGTCGATTTATAGTACTGTAGATTACAGGGCGTTACAGAAAGCTGTAGTCATTATGACAGGACCCTTGTTCACTATGACCATAACCTAAAATTAGTATTTCCATTGTTTAAAAATACATGTAAGGACATAGAGCACTTTTCATCCCGGAATTCCCGCGGGAACTCCGAAATTAACGCGGGTGAAACCGCGGCGAACAGCTAGTTACTAATATTATATTTATATATTGCTCACTTAAAAAATAAGACTTATTGTGGTAAACGATAGAGAAAAACCATTTTAGTTGCTACAAATAACATACCCTTCAACAAAGGGGTGGGGGGAAAATTACTGAACCGAACTTTCGCCTTCGAAAAGTACGTAGGAGACGGGAAATTTGTCACAAGACAAAACCAAATACGATATCTAATACATATAATCCTCTGGATTGTATTTGTTCTCGTCCTGCGGCTCCTCTTTGATGTGCACGTCCATGGGCGGCAAGCTGAACTCGGGGTAGTCTGCGAACAGAACGGAGCGAGGATACGTCAGTTGACAGCGGGTTGGTATAGCACTGAGACAACTGACAGCTACGCCAGGTCCCGCCAGTGTGGTGTCGTATCGTATACAGTGTGGTGCCGTATCGTATACAGTATGGTACCTAATCGTACAAAGTATGGTACCGTATCGTATGCAGTATGTTGCGGTATCGTATACAGTATGGTACCTTACCGTACAAAGTATGGTACCGTATCGTATGCAGTATGTTGCGGTATCGTATACAGTATGGTACCTTACCGTACAAAGTATGGTACCGTATCGTATGCAGTATGTTGCGGTATCGTATACAGTATGGTACCTTACCGTACAAAGTATGGTACCGTATCGTACAAAGTATGGTACCGTATCGTACAAAGTATGGTACCATATCGTATACAGTATGGTCCGGTATCGTAGACAGTATGGTACCTTACCGTACAAAGTATGGTACCGTATCGTACAAAGTATGGTACCGTATCGTATACAGTATGGTCCGGTATCGTAGACAGTATGGTACCGTATCTTATACAGTATGGTGCCGTATCGTATACAGTGTGGTGCCGTACCGTATACAAGTGTACAGTAACAGTACACGAGCGTGTGGAGTGTGTAATGTCTCACCGTCCATGGGCTCCTCCTTGATCTTGATGTCCTCGGGCTTGATCTTGGGCTCCTTGCGCTCCTTGTCGCGGCGCGAGCGCTTCCTGTCCTTGTCGCGCTCCTTGTCTTTGTCCTTGTTCTCCCTGTCCTTGTCCTTGTCGCGCCGCTCTCGGCGACGCTCCGAGCGCGAGCGCGACCGGCGCCGGCGCCCGCCCAAACTGCGCACACGCACATAACAATAAATTATAATGACGCAGAAGGCCTGAACATTTAGCTTTGTGTCTCTAGGGGCGTGTTAACAAGGGTCACAACTCACAAGTTACATCAGGTGCGTTAAATAGGTAGTTAACAAGTGCACCAATGTGATACTCGTTAGCACATTAACAAATTGACAAGTGTAACAGTGTATGTGTTAACAAGTGTCACTAGACTGTGCTAGCCAAGTGTCACAACAAGTGTGTTAAATATTTAGAAGTATCACGATGGATGTGCGAACAAGTATCACTAGGGGCCGTGTTAACAAATGCTACATTGGATGTGTTAAGTGTCCCAGTTGAAGTGTTAACAAGTGTCACAAGAAGTGTTAACAAGTGTCAGAGTAGAAGTGTTAACAAGTGTCACACTAGATGTGCTAACAAGAGTCACAGTAGAAACACCGACAAGTGTCACAGTAGAAGTGTCAACAAGTGTCACAGTAGAAGTGTTAACAAATGGCACAGTAGAAGTGTTAACAAGAGTCAAACTACATGTTTTAACAAGAGTAAAACTACATGTTTTAACAAGAGTCACAGTAGCAGTGTTAACAAGTGTCACACTAATGCGTTAACAAGAGCGACAGTAGATGTGTTAACAAGAGTCACAACAGATGTGTTAACAAGAGGCACCAGATGTGTTAACAAGAGTCACACCAGATGTGTTAACAACAGCCATAGTAGATGTGTTAACAAGTGTCCCAGCGGGTGCAGCAGGCGTGTGTACTGTGTGTAGTTGTGTGCGGCCACTAGCCACTCACCGCTCGGCGTCGTCGTCGCGCGGCTTGTCGCGCTCGCGCTCGCGGTCCCGGTCGCGGCGCGCGCTGCGCGTGCGCGACGCCGAGCGCCGGGCGGGCCGCGACCGCGACCTGCTGCGGCGGCGACCTGAGGACGCGACACGATACACACGACATTAATTCAAATTGAAATAAACATTATTGAAGCAAAAGAAACACCAAATTAGACAAACAACAAAGAACGGAGCAAAAGGCGGCCATATTGCTAGAGGCAATCCTTTCAAGGCAACCCTGAAGTGTCAGAGCTGTAGATAGAAACGATTACATTACCATCTATTGTTGTAATATGTACAGTGCGCACGACAGCAGTATGTCAACATTTTGCTTTATTATTGTATCACAAGGGTAACTCGTTCAAAAATACAATATATTTACGCACACATGTGTATTCACACTGTCCAAATCTATTATTATCTGTTTTACTATAATCATAATATTATTTATTTATTTATTTAGGACCATCAACAGGCTACTATAATAATGCATCTATTCGTTGATATCATCTTACAAACTTGACAGATTATGTAACCGGATAATAGATGGCCACAGCATGCGCATCTACCAGCCAATTAGAGAAGAAAGTCATGTAGGTTCAGCATAATGTGGGTGTTGTGATTTGTAACATATTGCTGATGTAAAGTCGTGTCGTCATATAGATGTAGTGTAAAATAATGTAGGTGTAGGTGCACAGCCGTGTAGGTGTAGTATAAATTAGTATGGATGTAGTGTCAAACAGTGTAGGAGTAGTGTAAAATAATGTAGGTGTAGATATAAAGCCGTTTACGTGTAAGTGTGATGTCGTGTAGACATAGTGTAAGGTGATGTAGGTGCACAGTCATGTACACGTGGTGTAAGGTCATGTAGGTGCACAGTCATGTACATGTGGTGTAAGGTCATGTAGGTGCACAGTCATGTACACGTGGTGTAATGTCGTGTAGGTGTGTTTTGTTGTGTGTCGACAGCAGTCACTCACGGTCCCTGTCGCGGTCGTGGCGCACGCGCTCGTCGCGGTCGCGCTGCTCGAGCCGGTAGCGCTCGCGCTCGCGCTCGTTGTCCTCGCGGCCCGAGTGCTTGATGTTGACGTCCGCGCCGCCGCGCCGCGTGCCGCCGAGCCCGCCGCCTGCGCACGCGCAGACACACAAACACACACGATCATTAATATGAATTCGGTAACATTTGAAACATCATATAAAAAAAATCTATCCACACTAATACACCAGCCGTTCCCTGCGTTAATTTCGGCGATCCCGCGGGAATTCGGGCACCCTCTGACAACGGGTAGTATGCAAAATTTAATGCAGTTTCACCCGCGTCAATTTCGAAGTATCCGCAGGATTTTTTAAAAGGGATAAAAGTCCTTCACCCTGACAATGTATACGCAAAATTTCATCATGACCGGTTGAGCCGTTAGAGCGTGAAAACGAAACAAACAAACTTCAATTTATTTAGATTGATTGTAGATTATAAATGGTAAAGTTTAGATAGATGGAAGGAAGTTTGTAACTCAACACGTCAGAACACCTAAACAGAACTGGATGGAGTTTGCCACAAAGATAGATTCTAGTCTAGAATGGGACATAGGGTATTTTTATCCGGGAATTACAGCGGTAATTGGAACTGCTAGTCAGATACGTCATGATGTTCAACTCACCAAGCCTCCTGGGCAGCCACCCCTTGACGGTGCGCGCTCGCTCCACATCCACCAACACCCGCTTGCCGTCTATCTTCTTTCCGTCCGCGTGCTTGTAAGCGGCTGCAAAGTATCAACGTATCGATCAGTTTTGTTACATGTTTCAACGATGCGCAGCAACACAGGGTAGACATAATCCAGAATAGAATACGCAAGTCGAGTGAATCTTATACGAGCGTGCCGCGATTAAGCTCTAAGCTCTATTGCACCAATCATCAAGGACAAATGAGCGGCAAGGTGTGAGAGGGACAATGCCATCGTACGGCCAGCAACTCTTTAGAATTCTGATCTGCTCACGTCACATGCTTGCAGGATTTGATCTTTGGACGTTATTTAAAGACTACAGAAGGGACAGGTATTGGTCACAAAGTTGCCTTGTCTCTTTCTAGAGAGTGGTCAATATATGAGGGCATTCTGTGCCCAGTTCATTCTCTACATTATTTACTGAAAGTAAGATTTCCCAGCTGAATCATCATAATCATAATGTTTCAATTGCTTTGACGTTAGAACGAAATTGCGGCACGCAATTGTCGTAAAATGTTACGAACTCGTCTGATCTATTCTGGACTGTATCTGTGATGTATCTAATTAATCCATCGAGATAAGCTGCGGGTGGTTTTTAGCCTATTTAAAATTCAATATTTTTCCGTAATTTTTTTTGAACATATGTGGAGATTTATGTTAATAGTACCACCGACTTTTGTAAGCATAAACCTTTTGCTGATGTAATCTACATTTTTTTTTCGCATTCCCATCGAAAATTTACCTTACAACTTTCATATAAGAAGAACAAAAATCTAAGTAAGATCAGCAATTAGCTTTTATAGCAATCATATTTCAGTTTCAATCAGAAATATAGCAGTTTTGTGATTAATTAATCATGTTGAGACGGCTACAACTTTTAAATATGTTGATTTTGGTTGATTGCTACAAATTGTAGGTATCAAAACGTGCATATTGTAATCGAAAAACCACCGTTTTAAACACTTTTCTTGAACTTGCAATGTATGTATGTAACTAAGTTTGTACGGGTGGAATCTTGCAACTCAATTTTGAAACAAATATCTACAACAGATTGAGCTGAAATTTTATATACACGTTTAGTTTGGATGACAATGCATGGTTTATTCTTTTTAGCGCATTTGAATAAAAGCTTGTTTTACAAAAAAGTTTTTTAAAAACGTTTTTCTACATCAAGACTTATTTCTGATTCTTAATTCTCTTTTCTTTTGTATTCGCCCAAAGATTATCTCGATGGCATTACTTACATGTTTGATTAATATTTAGGTTACATTTTTATCGAGTAGATGACATAATTAAAATTTTCGAAATTTTATCACGTTAAAAATTTCTATTGGCATTTAGGTAAATGTAGCCGAAATATTTTACACAATAAACGACAGCCTCCTCCGTCAATTTCGACATCTGCAAGGGACAGTTGGATGGAAAGAAACAATTTTAAAATAATAAATAAATACCTACATTTGATATACCTACCGACCAAGCCGACAGACGCCTCGCACACAAGAGATGTATAATATAACATTTATATCAATTATAAATTATAATATAATATAAATAAACATCATATTCATATATTATTATTATTATATAACAAGAAAATAATACCCACCGTTCTGATATATACCTACCATTACGACCGTTTTGTACGACTCGACCACAAATAAAAAGATTTTTTACTTACGTATTTTTTTTGTTTTTTTTTTTTTGTTTTTTTTACTTACTCTGTCTCGCAAATCGTGTAACTCTCACAATAGACAAATATTTAATTACCCGTTATTTATTGTGATGGCGTTTATGTTCCACAATGGACAATCCGACCGCGTTCGTTCGACCCACATCAATTTACCTGGTGCGCTCTACTTACGTTTCCTTTGCGCAATTTGTAAAAAAAAAAATACTGTCTCTTAACTAAAACGTCAAAGTGAAATTTACCTGTCTCGCCGGTGGATATTTCGTTATCCAAAGACGTGGAAAATTGCGTAATATTTTTTTTTTTAAACGTGTTATCAATCAAAGTTGAGAGAACCTAGTAGGTACCTATTGTATTAGTTTTGACCTTTGTTGTATGTTGGCTTTCTTACCACATACAAACCTATTTATACAGAGGCCGGGGGTGATTTGTGTAGGGTCATAACGGCTGGGTCTGTGGTGCGAAATAGAAAAACCACTTGTTAATCAAACATCACAATATATGCGTCATACGAAATTGCCGATGCACGAGAGTAATTTGAAGAATCTTAATTATTATTTTTTATGTATATAAATAGAGATGAGACAGCAAAAACAGTTTGTTCTGTTACAACGTTGTTGCTATATTTTTAATGTGAATAAAGCACGCTACTTAAATCAGCGTTTTTCGTCGAGACTTTGAACATTTATTTACATTACATACATTATATATTACATTATAATATAGCCTGGGATGAGGTCTGTTTCTCCGTTTGCCATTGTCGGCAACAAATTGGCTAGCTATCAAAATCGAGTTTTGAATCACTGGTATAAGATTTTCATTTTGTGTACAAATCACCGAGTGGCTTTGGCGTCGATAACGCCACATATCAAACGTCAAAAACGCTCGCTTAACATCGTCCGTTATAATGCTATTTTTAAGAAGCGTGCTCCGTCTATAAAGCTGGCCATACACGCTAGGGTGTACCTGATAGGTTTGCCTGTGCAGTTACGCCTGTCAGGTAAATTTGAGTTGAGAAGAGGACATACACGTAGCAGTAAACCTGCACAAACTTTCATTTGAAACCATGCCCTCGGCCGCGTCGCTTGATATCGACGCAGTAGCGTTAATTGGTTTATTATTTATTTAATTGAAGAAAAAAGAAAAAGAAACGAAGATACTGTGAACGATGGTGCAAACCATGGTTATTGCAAATAAAATAACAGTACACTCATTTATGAACTTGTTGAAAGAGTTGAGTTTTGAGCCGAATTATTTTCGCAACTACGAATGGATGAAAAGACGTATCTCAACTGTCAGCAGCGGTGACGCCTTTAATTGGAAAGCAGGATACAATCATGAGAAAAGCTATATCGCCACAATGACGTTAAGATTCCTTGCAACAGGAAGAACATCGTCCAACCCTGCTAGCAATCAATTGACGACTATGTCGACCGCTCCCTACACACGCTCAGTTTTGCCTGCACAGTTCAACTGTACAGGTTTACCCACGCGTAAAAAATATCAAATTCTATATTTTTGCGATCGCCTGAAACCTGCACAGTAGTTTTGTAACATACACGCTCCGGTTTACCTGAACAGTTGACCTGTACAGGCAAACCTGTCAGGTACACCCTAGCGTGTATGGCCAGCTTAACACATTTTCGTTGTAACGCTCACCGATTTTGCAAAACGTCGATAGGGTCGTTTTGTTTTAGAGGGGACACTGCTTTTTATTCTAGCTTTATTTTACAAATAACGCGTTCTGTACTTACTGAAAATTATTAAATTACTAGTAAACACAATCAAATGCAATTGTGTCAACACTAAATCATGTTTCCATGGCACCAATCTTAGTATATTATTCAAATGAAAAAAATCAAAATTCAAAAAACACAATGCCGTTGCAAATACTTTAACCGCCGCACTCAGAGTCGACTTTAATGATTACTTAGTTAAGTATAGATTTTTAAAACAAAACCTCCGCAATCAGAGAAATTAAATTAATGTCAATTGGCATTTAATGAGATGTAACTTAATTAGTTAAATGCCAATAAACATTAATTTATTAAACTTAACTGAGTGCGGCAGTTTTGTATTAAAAATCAATACTTAACTAAGTAATCATTAAAGTCGACTCTGAGTGCGGCGGTAAGACATAAAAAAACTAGAATCTGCGGCGTCCCCTCCAAAACGAATTTTCACTATGTGGGTAAGTATTATAACATAAAATATAAAAAGATGACCAAAAAAATATCACCGAGGTAATTGATGCTACAATAGACAACAAAAAACTGTTTCCTGCAAAAACGAAACAATGTGTATTCTCACATAGATAATTAATTGCAGGTTGAGTTACCACTAACATTATATTATAACTTTAAACTGACAGCGTGCTACTGGAGAGTTTGTTGCGCAGCTTCTTCTCTTCAGCCATAGCACTAGGAAGCTGTGAAGGGTGGATATTTTATGGGCTCTGTACTGTAGCTTTATTGACGTCAAAAAGCATCACACTATGGGCCAAATTTGAATAAATAAATTAAGACTTTGGCTAAATAACGCTGTTCATTAAAGAGAAATAATATAATACTAGAGTCGGATTTCGAACGTTAATAACACACGGTACACTTTGTAACATCATATACCTTGGTGTGACACGTTTTAATATATGCTATTATAAATAACAGTTTTAGACTCGCGAATATAGCTATAATTTTGTAGAAATATAACTGTTTAATTTAATAACATAATATGATATGGAATCATATTTAGCAGTTATAAAACACTTTATAATAGCATACAATCGGTTGCAAGGTATGAAGGAAAAACTATATTATTATTGTATTAAGATTATTAAGGACTACAGGTGTTCTGGAAGAAATCGCTAGTAAAGCGATAAGACCGCCTTTTATGCCTTAATATATAAGATTTTTTTTTATGTAAGATAAACTAGCTGTGCCCCGCGGTTTCACCCGCGTGAGTTTCGGAATTTCCGCTGGAACTCCAAAGTAGCCTAATTTACTCCTCATAAATAAAATAAAATAAAATAAAAATAAAATAAAAATAGCCTTTATTATTGAAGTGAAATAAGTGAATACTTGTTAAATTAATTATACATTTTCATCGACAACTTCAACTTGTCTTGCGACATAGGCCTCCTCCAAAGCCTTCCACGCTTTTCTATCCTTTGCCGTTCGCATCCAAGGGGTCATCAAGCAAGTGTGTCTCAAATCATCTGCCCATCTGATATTTGGTCTTCCTCTCTTTCTTTTGCCGTCTTTGGGGCACCACTCCACAACATCCCTTGTCCATTTATTAATGTGTTGTCGCATCATATGACCTGTCCACCGCCATTTCCGTTCTTTTACTATTTTGTCAATTGCTTTCGTTTTAGCTTTGGCTTTTATCATATTAAGATTCATTCTATCTTTGAGTTTTACATTGAGGACACTTCTCTCTATATTATTTTGCAATACTTTAATTCTTTGATAGTCCTTTTTTGTAAGTGTCCATGTTTCGCATCCATAAATCATAACAGGAACTATGCACATGTTGACTACTTTAAACTTTTGGTTTGTCGGTATTTCTTTTGCTTTTAGAACTTCTTTTAAAGACCAAAACTTCTTCCATGAGTTCGTTATTCTTCTTTCTATTTCTTTATTCATTTGGTCTGCAGGTGATATTATCTGGCCAAGATATTCGTAATTATCAACATATTCTATGGCATTTCCGTTTATTATAATTTGTTCTTTAATATTATTTGTCATCAATTTTGTTTTGCTCATGTTCATGGTGAGCCCAACTAGTTTACTTTGCACATCTAGATCTTCTAGCATACATTTCAGTTCTATTGGACTATCAGATAAAAGTATGAGATCATCCGCAAACCTAAGGTGATGTAGTCTTGCCCCATTAATATTGAGCCCGTAATTTTCCCAGTTTAGGTTTATACGTCTGAATACGCTTTCAAGAACTGCGGTGAAGATCTTTGGCGATAAGGGATCACCCTGACGGACTCCATTCTTTATTTGAAATTCTGAACCTATTCTTTCTAGTTTAATCTTTGCCATGCTGTTGGAGTAAACTTCTTTTATTATTCTGATGTACTTATTCGGGACTCCTTGTTCTTTTAGTGATTTCCATATTTCACTATGTTTTAGTGAGTCAAATGCTTTGTTATAATCTACAAACGCTACATAATATTGTTTCCCATATTCATGATATTTTTCGACAATTTGTTTTATCACAAGAATGTGATCAATCGTAGAGAAATTTTTTCGGAATCCCGCTTGCTCTCTGGATTGGTTTTCGTCTAAAGTTTTTGTTATACGTCCTAATATTAATTTTGAAAATATTTTGTATAAATTACTCATTAAGCTTATTGGCCGGTAATTATTGATTTCGTTTTTATCTCCTTTTTTATGGAGAAGAGTAATCGTTGTCTTCGTCCATTGTGGTGGTATAATCTCATTTTTTAAAACTTCATTAAAGAATTCCGTGAGAGGATCCAGTATATCGTCGAGAACTGCCTTTAATAATTCATTACTTATACTATCGTCTCCCGGAGACTTGCCGTTTTTTTGAGATAGAACAGCAAATTCCACTTCTCTTTTTAAGAAATGTGGTACCTCATCATCATCGGTTAAAGAACCAAGTGATGTAATATTTATAAACGGCGTTTCGTCTCCTTTGTACAAGTCCCTGTAGAACTGAGTGGCTATTTCCATTATCTGTAATCTTTTTGATGTATATTTCTTATTTTTGTCCTTTATAGATGGTATCCATGATTTTTCTTCTCTAAGTTGTTTCATAGCTTTTTTAACTCCTCCTGTTTTTTCTATGCAATTACTTATTTGTTCTAGTCTTGTTTTCTTTCTATACTGTCTTATGCTTTCGTTGATTTTTTTACTTATCTCTGTTATTTGACTTTTATTGTTCTTTCTGTCCCCAAATAATCTTTGTCTTTGTGTTGATAGATTTCTTGCTTCTGGTCCCATTTTGTCTTTTTTATTTTGTAAGGTATATCTGAATTGCTGATTTATATGTATTAACCCCTTTTCAATTATATTGTATTTTTCTTCTATGCTAGTGACATTTTTTATTTCTTCTATTTCTTCTACAAATTTTATTCGTATGTTATCAGATATCACTGGAGGGATTGTAGTTTTGTTATTAATTATGTGCTTTCTTGATCTTTGATAATTTTTTGATGTTATTTCACCACGTACAAGTCTATGATCCGAGTTAAAATTTACGTTATTTAGTGGTTCCACATTTAAAAATATTCTTTTGTTGTTAGTTAATATGAAGTCTCTCTCATCTTTCTGCCCTTGTGGAGAAATCCAAGTCCATTTTTTACTAAACCGTTTTTGAAAAAATGTATTCATTATATATAATCTGTTTTCCATTGCAAATTCTAATAATCTTTCACCATTATCATTTCTTTTTCCCGTAGTAAATTTTCCAATTGTAATATTGTTTGTTGTGTCCGGTCCCAGTGTACTATTGAAGTCGCCCATTATAATTTTATTTTTATGTGTATTTTCTAAAGTTTGTCTTAGGTCTCCATAAAAGGAATCTTTTTCTACTTGACTGGCTACATCTGTTGGTGCATATACCTGAATTATTGACCAGGTTTCTTTATAACCTGGTATATTTATGTTCAAGACTGCAATTCTTTCTGACACACTTCTAAATTCTTTAATGTCATTCCGTAACTGATTTTTAACTAAGAATCCAACTCCAAACATACCTTTTGTTTCGCCTTTATAATAGAAAATATATTCATTTCTATCTAATATTTCTTCTCCGAACCTTCTTACTTCACCCAATCCAATGATGTGACATTTTATATTTTCTATAGCTTGTTCTAATTGTATTAAAGATTCTTCGGTTCTAAGAGTTCTAACATTGTAGGTCGCAATGTACAAAACATTTCTTTTTTCTCTAGTTATACTGTTATGTTTTTGATATTTTTGTTTCTTGGTTGACTTTGGAGGGTGGTGGTCGCTAACCCCACGGTGACCATCCGGCTTGGGGTTGTATTTTATTACGTTACTTATATTATTGTTTGTTGCTAGTCTCAAGTTGTCGATGTTTGTATGCTATTCTTTATTACTTTGATGTGGTATCGTGGTTAAAGAGTTTGCTCTGTTCCTCATGATGTCGAAGGCGTTAGTTCTGGTGGTTTTTGAGGGGTTACTTTGTTCTGGTGATGTAGATGGCACTCTTTTTCTGTTATTATCTTTCACCGATTCCGCTTTCTTGACTACGATTTTATCATATTTTATGTATGCGTGATTTCCTTTCTTTCTTTCTTCTTCGAGTTGTGCTTGAAGTTCCTTTCTTTTGTTTAATATCACCTTTGGGTAGTCTTCTTTCATGTACACGTCGCGAAACTCTTTTTTGTTTTTCATTATTTCTATTTTCTTCCATTCATTAACAAAAGATATCAAAACGGGTCTCTTTTTATCATTGTTTGTGGTTTTCTTACCAATACGGTGCATTCTGTTGATTTCTGAGTTCTCTAAAGTAATTTGTAGGTCATCCCAGATTTTTTCTTTTACGTTTTCAAAGAGTTGGTGCTGATCTTTTTCCTTCTCCTCTAACCCAAATAATATCAAGTTATTCTTTTTATATTGCCTCTCCAAACTAACGACTTTTTCTTCCAATATTTCAATTTTTATTTTTAATACTTTGTTTTCCTCCAAGATCGATGTTATCTTTGCATCCATTTGTTCACTAATAGTTTTGGTGACGGAATCGTGGATTTTTTCTGTTTGTTTCTCCATCTCGACTTTTAAACTATCGAATAATTGCTGCAAAGAACTATTCATATTGGAAGCGAAACGGAACGACTCAGTGACGGTGGTAATGTTTTTTTTTTTTTTTTCTCTGTATGGTACCTACCTACTGGGTCACGCTCGCTCTCGTCACGTTGTATTGATATCTAATGACAGTCTGTAGGTAGGTATTGATATTTACAGTCTGTCAATCAATTGATCTTGTCTATTGTTGGTTCAAAAGACACTCTTAATTTGGTCGGATTATAATTTTCGATGCTTTGCTACACAGTTTTCACGTTTTTAAAAGGATCTTAACACTAAATTTTCACTTTTATAATATCCACTAGTCTCTTATGTATTCGATTATACGATTTTTTTCCATTGCACTCAAATTTCAGGAATCGGTTTATACGAAACATTAATAAACCCACGCAACAGCCTTTATACTCGTAGCAGGGGTCGAGGGTCTTCGCTAGGGGCTCGTTGCTGATAGAAAAGCAACGAAATTGAGTTCTATGCCGACAGTTCAATTGTTATCAGATTAAGTACGAAACGACGAAAAGGCTTTGTACCTAGCTTGAATATCTTTATAATACCTACGTACTTATCTATTGTACAAAGTTTTTTGTGATATTGTAAGCACCTCGGTACTCAATCCAATGTATATCAAACTACACTCGAATAGCTAGAATTAAAGATGTAACCACAAAATCATGTATCGATCACATATTCGTAAGAACTTATGAATATGAACTGCATGCTGCCGTAATCGACACGGTAATACTCCTCATAACATCAGCTAATTAGCAGTGAAAGCCCCGCCAAAATTAGTCCAATCGTTTCGGAGATTCAGCCGCGTGAATTTCGGGATTCCCGCAGGATCTCTTTATACAACAGGCAGAACAACCTGGCAAAGTTTCATCACAATCGGACTAACATTCATTTTTATTCATAAAGAAGACAAATGAGCTGAGATGAAAACAATTTTTTTTAAGCTTTAACATTCTAGAGAAGATGTGAGTTAAAATAAAAATATATTTTTTTTATTAAGTAGCAAATAGTTTTTCCTTCAATAACGATCGGATATAAATTATATAACATATTCCCGTACAAACGTACGACGACTCATAATAATATGGTAAACTCACAGTGCATGTCCCGTTCGTGCTCATACTCAATGAACGCGTATCCCCGAGGCTTGTTGTTGTCTTTGTTGTATACCATGTGAATCTGGGGATACGAATGTTATAATCAAATCGTTAGTTATGTCAAACTGATAAACAATACTAATAACTCTTGGATATTCATGCAGCAGAAGCAAAGAATATAAACAATGGCAGAGCGGTTTCACCCGCGATAATTTCGGAGTTCCCGCTACAATACAGCCTATGTTACTGAGGGATAGTGTAGCTTTCAATTTTTGAAACCGGTCCAGTAGTTTTTGAGTTAAATCATAACAAACAAGATATTGTGCTGCACTGTTTTGTTCTAATCTATATATTTGTAAACAGTGGAAGCCCAGCCTCCAGCCTCTATTTCTTCACCACAGTATTTAGCTGTTGTATGTTACAAATAAATAAATTAAATAGTGAACAGTCTCACCTTTTTTATAGTTCCATAGCCTTCGAACTCTCTCCTAAGTTTGGATTCTGATGTGTCATAGTTCTGAAATTGGAAGAAAAAAAATTAGACCTGGAAACAGCTAGTATATTGAGTGGTATATTTATAAATGCAATAAGAGCAAATAGTTTATAAAAAAAAACTTAATAACACCACTTAGTAATCAGAACTAAAGAGTAAAATCATCTTAGAACAATAAAAAAGCCCATGTCAATTTCTTGTGTTTATGGCGATGCGTATTTGACATTTCGCCAGGCTCCAGTGTTTCTTTCGTTGGTTTCTTTTTCAGACAGCAAAGTGTATGATTGCCGTTACGGTTTTGGAGCTTTATAATAACTCTGCTAGAATTGGCCTTATGATCTCGAGCAAGTATAAAGCAATACTTAAAGTTTAGTAAACATTAAAACTACTCTGAGTGAGGTCGTAAGACTTTATTCCAATGTTGATTACATCTGAAGCTAAATGTGTTAATAAAAATCTCAATAGTGACCGGTGACAAGGTGAAAATGCTACTTACTATCCTAGCAACAAATAGTGTCT
Source organism: Zygaena filipendulae (assembly GCA_907165275.2). Classification (NCBI taxonomy): domain Eukaryota; kingdom Metazoa; phylum Arthropoda; class Insecta; order Lepidoptera; family Zygaenidae; genus Zygaena; species Zygaena filipendulae. The sequence goes on from OU015670.1 coordinate 9,875,896, forward strand.
TGAACGGGTCTATCGTAGCCACAGAGTTCGCCGCCGGGTCCCACACAGCGATCTCCTGCTCCAGTTTATAAGCTGTCTGCTCGGCCTTCTCGCGTCTTCTCCTCTCCATGCGCTCCTCTCTCGTCTCCACCCGAGTAGGGGGTGGAGTCTCAGACGGATGCTAAGTGACAAATAGGATTTGTTATATCAGTGGTGTAGCGTACTCTATTTTAACAATATGTTTTCACTTTTCAAATTGTTATTATTCAATAAGAATACCATTTTTCAAAAATAAGAGGGCAGCAAATTTGGTTAAGGGGGGGACAAATATTAGTTGCACAAAAAATTTTGGGACACGTTTGCTCCCCTGTTTTTCTGGCTAAATTGAGAATTCGGGATCACTCTCGGTGCGAGTGGTCTGGACGAAGGTACACTAGAACACATATTTTTTTACTGCCCAAAATTGTCTGCCCCTCATTATGATTTCCTTCGGACTGATTTCCCCTGCCCAATTAACTTAAACTTCATGTTGACCCAGGTATTTTCCTTTTCCGTTTTACCTCTAGTAAGATATATCAACTTACAAACTAAAACTTTGAATTCACATTTATTTTACATAACTACTGCCATTCTCTCTCACTTTGTAAGATATTATATGTAAAAATTTTGATAAATGTACATACTAAAACACTAATAGCTTACAGAATTTCAAGTGGAAGAAAATTTTCTTATCTACCTCCGGAATTACTGGCTAACAACCTTCTATACCGTGTCCCTTCAAACTTTGACATTGGCAGAATTACCGTCAAATCGGTGGAGCGATAAAACCACAAATTGGATTGGATAACAGGGTGGTCAAAGAAGTGACGTCCAATAGTAAAATTTAGGTGCTCACATTGAGAAGTATCTGAATTGAGCTCATGTATTATACGCGATTTTCAGATTTCACAATGAATTTTTGAAAATGATCAACCCCGCCCCGCAATTGGTGAAAAGGCAAAAACTTGCAAAAATTTTTCTAATGTCCAAATAAGTACCTACTTTGTTCTTAAGGGGGGAGTGGGATAATTCCCAATTTGTCCCAGTGTGGACATTCGAGGAAGGGCCAAGGGGTAGCTAGGTACTTTATTATCATCCCAAATCAGATTCAGAAACAACTTATGCAAACCTTTAGTCAGGGTTCCTTGATAAAATTAAAAAAATAAAATAACTAACCTCAAAAACATCCAGGAATCCTGAAATTCCATCATATCCTTTTTGCTTCCTCTCGTGGGTTAATTTCGCGGCTGGGGGCAGAAATGGGATGGGATCCCTCGCCGCAAATAACGCCAATAAGTTCGGTGGTAGAAACTGCGTCATAATTGCAACTCAAAATAAAACCGACATGAGTCTTCAGAGCTCAACTTCAAAGAGAATATAATTCACTCTACGTGTTCACAAAAACACTTCTATCACAGTCGTCAGTCACCAGCGATGTCAGGTACTTTCAACCTTTCAGTTTTTACATATAGAATTTTCGATGAACACTAATTTTCACAATTCACAAAGCGACGTAGCATCCCATCGATCACACAGAAATCAGTGATGAGATGAGAATGCAAGCTAGAAGTTAGAACTAGGGATGTGAAAAAATAATCGATTTTTTTAATAATCGATTAAAAATCGATTATTATTTTTAAAAAATCGATTTTAATAACTGATTTTATTTTTAAGAATAATCGATTAATAATCGATTTTTTTTATAATCGTTCAATCGATTTTTATCCTGGGATTCCCATGGGAAGGCCTATTTAAGCAAAGCAAGGAAAAGAAAAAAAATATATCCATAAATTATTTAAATAGAGCGTTTCAAAATTCATACTTTAGACTTTACCACCGAAACGCGAAATGAGTCACTAGGTCAAAATTACGCCTTATTAATCTGTGATACAAATGTCACTCGTATTGAAAGGGTCATTTGACACTGACAGACATATAATTTCAATATCCAAAAGCGAAATTAAGGTTGAACTGTATCGAGTTACTTCCAAAAGTTCCAGTAAAGAATCTGTAAGTACATATGCATTGTATTTAATGCCAGATGTGACACGAAATAAACCCTGCTGGGTTTTTGTGTCTGACCTTGTAAAAATTTTGTACTTTTTTTCGGAGTAGATAAATAAATAAAAAAAAAAACAAAAAATCGAAATGCATCTTACCGATTCATTTTAAAGTAAAAAACTTCAGAAAATGGAAAATATGCGTTGACTGTATGCTCTTAGTTTCTTTTGCTTTTTTTGAAAGAGGTAAATGTTTCCAAAAAAAATAAAAGTGAAGAGTGAAATGTGTTAAGCGTGGCTGTGATTGGTGTTTCGTTTCAACATTCAGTTTCACAAAATTAAAAGTTGAATATCTTAGAAACTATTGAATTTTTTTTGTTAATCTTTCACGATAACGCTTTTCTAAGGCTCTGTTTTTGAAAAATTTCTTATAATAAATTTTGTGCAAGTACCCTATTGTTCAAATTATCCTCAGAGTTTTATTGCTAAAAGCATGCAGATTTTCATCGTAAAAAATCGATTTTATATTAAAAATCGATTTTTTTCCTCATTTAAATCGATTAATCAAAAATCGATTATTTTTAAGAGACAAAAATCGATTAAAATAAAAATCGATTTTTTTCTCTCAATGTCACATCCCTAGTTAGAACGCAGTAGGTACCTACGCACGCGATATTTTGTTGTTCGCCATATTGATTAATGTTGCCAACTTGCCACTTTGCAGCTTGGCCCACTTGCGTTGCGCCATAAAAAATAAACGATTTTTAGTATCGATTATTATTATTTTTTTAAAACCGATTTTTGACAATCAATTTTCTTGGTAAGCAAAATAGATTTTTAATAAATTGATTTTACAAATTGTTTATTTGGGAGAAACACAAAGCGAAAATTAAGAAAGATTTGGAAGGATATCTAGAGGTTGTCATTTTATTTCTTGTACTAAACTTCTTTCCATTTTAAAGTGTGAAGCCAAAAACATTTTTTTTTTTAGTTTTGAAATCGTGTTGGTTATTCTTTTAACTTATCTTTTTATTCAGTTTTTATTCTGATTAATTGTTAATCACTTAGACTTAGATATGGGACACTCCATACAAATGAACTGATTCAAGCATTTTCCCACAAGTAAAGACGGAAGGCTTGTACGCACACATGTTGTTCGTGTGTGCTTATCGCAAGGTTATCAGCAAACTGACAGTAATTGTCAGCTGGCGATGAAAAATTCTGATGACCTTGGAGAAGTGGTGGGAAATCTTCTAATATTACAGGCACAGCTTTAGGGACTTGGGTAGATAAATGTAAATTGTCACTTTAAAAATTACTAGCTGTTCCCCGCGGTTTCACCCGGATTAATTTCAGAATTCCCGTGGGAATTCCGGATTACAATCTACCCTATGTTACTCAGCGATAATGTAGCTTTCTAATGGTGAAAGAATTTTTGAAGTCGATCCAGTAGTTTTTGAATTAAATCGTAACAAACAAACAAACAAATAAAAAATCAAATCAAATCAGTAGTATTATATTATCTGTAGCATAGATAAACCAATCTACTTAAAGGCGAAATAATTTATAATTAAACTGTTTACTTCGGTAATCGATTATTATTGAAAAGAAAAATCGATCATTAAATAGGTATATTTTTTTTACTCAACGTGACATCCCTCTAGGCATTTGCCGAGTTGCCAGCGTTGCCAGTAAAGAGTAATGTAATATATAAGGTTGCCAGTTTCCAGTACTTTTTTTTTATTTATGCTATCAGCGCTCTGGTTGCCAATTTGCCAGTGCCACTTTTCAATGTTGCCACTCATCACTTAATTGGTCGCAACTAGTCAGTTTTCAGGACAGTAATTTTGCGAAGCTAATAGTCAAAAAATTATGATTTCAAGTTGCTCAGCAAGTTACTACTATGATTTGACCAAAGAGTATGTAACCACGTGGATTCCACTAAAAACGGCCACACACTGCCCTAAAATCAAAGGCAACAGCGGGAGTAATGTTGCCAGGTCGCCAAACCTAATAGCGGGACAGATCAGCCAGTTTGGCTAGACATTTGAGTAAAATGGTCGGACCCACATTATTGAGGACGCACTAAATTATAATTATATTATAATTATATATAATATAATTAAATTATAATTATCGAGGATTATAATTTTAGTAAATGTAAGGTGTCCGGCCTTTTTGCTGGCTGGTCTGTCCGGCCACAGATAATAATTATTATCGCTATTAGGTTTTGCAAACTGGCAACATTACTCCTGATATCGCCTCTGATTTTAGGGCCATGTGTAGCCACAAAAACTAGACTTATGTCTAAAGACAGAGAGAAGGTAATCACTACGTGTCTAAAGATGTTGTAACAGAATTAGTGTTGGTTAATTACTGATTTTGACCTTTTTTGATCTTTTTAATAATAAAATTATATTCTACGTAATTTTTATTCTTTGATTTCAATATTAAAAACATCAAAAAATATAACACGAAAAAAAAAAATATTTTAACGTCCATGGTTTGATCATAATGCTTTAATGTGTATCGGATAGGAATTATCGGTTACTGATACGAACAAACCTCGTCGAGTTTAATTCAACCGTTACAAATTCTATAGTTGAAGGCGAGCCCTTTTCTCCCCATAGCAGTTATTAACTGGATCCGGCCATAAAACAATGATAACATTGGCCAAAACACTCGGATCATTGCTGCTGTTATTTCGTTTCTTTTTTTTTTTCACTAGTAAACGAAACAGAACACTCCGCCATGCGTCATAATTATGGAAAACTTGATATTTGTTTAGAAAGCATCATTTTTCTGCAACAACAGCACTATGGCGAGCACGGCGGAGCACGAGATTATCACACATAGACCTCCCCACATTATGGTGTTGAAGTTCCGGCCCATACACGTGTCTTCGCCCGCCACTGGGCCCCGGACACGGAACATAGGCCCACCGTCGCGAGCGTGCGCTTTGCTGCCATCGACAATTTCCACCATCTCCTACGATTCTGGAAAGATATTAGATAACTGGGATTTAATAGGATTACGTAATATTTAAATTCATCTTTTTTGTGCTTTTGTTGATTTTGTTATTTATTTTTCTTTGGTGCATGTTGTGTTCTTCTATAATGAATTTATTTTATAAGCATTGTACTCATTGTTGGAGAAGCTAATAAATAAATAAAATGTGGCACAAGTACCTTGGCTGTTTAAATCTTTAAAGTTGTTTTGGCGAGTTATGAAACTATAAGATCTTGAGGATGACATGCAACATCTTTAGCAAAAGTTTGTGAATTTGTGAGTTTGTGACGTTGCAGGGGGTAGTCTCTGGATCTACGGAACCGATTTTGAAAATTCTTTCGCTTATAGAAAGCTGCAATGATCCTGAGTGTCATAGGGTACTTTTTATTCCGGAATTCCCGCGTGAACTCCGAATTTCCCTCGGGTAAAACCACGGGGAACAACTATCTCTAGATCTACTGACCCGATTTTGAAATTCTTTCACGTATAAGGAGCTACAGTGATCCAGAGTGAGAGAGTGAGTGAGTGAGTGGTACTTTTATCACGGAATTCCCTCGGGAACTCTGGATCACTGTGTGTGAGTTCATGAGTTTGTAAGATTGTAGACTATGTCTAATCTCTGGATCTACTGAACCGTTTTTAAAACTTCTTTCACTTTTAGCTGCAGTGATCCTGAGTGACATTGGGTACTTTTATCCCGGAATTCCCGCGAGTACTCCGAAATTACCGCGAGTGAAACCGCGAGGGTCAGCTAGTTTTGTATAAACGTTTAGTTTGGATGACAATGCATGGTTTATTCTTTTTAGCACATTTGAATAAACGCTTGTTTTACAAAAAAGTTTTTTGTAGGTACCGAGACTTATTTTAACTTCAGTACCTAGGTACCTACACAAATTTACCTAGTTCCTAGGTAGGCGGTGCTACTAGGTACCTAAGTACCTACCAAGTTTTGATTCAGCCGATCTACAACAGGTAGGTACTTGTAGTAGTGTACCTACCTAGTCCAACTGTGTGGCATCTAGAGACCACTTGATTTACCTACCGCAATCAAGTTTCACTAACATCGAAGTTGTACAGTCATTGTACAGTCAAACTTGAATCCTTAGCTAAAACATTTTAAACATTTCTTTCAACGATTTTATTTTTGAATCAGTCCTCACTTTTACACACTAAGCAAAAAAAAATTAAAGAAAAAAAAAATTGGTAAAAAAACATACGCGTCGAATTGAGAACCTCCTCCTTTTTTGAAGTCGGTTAATAATAAACGAGGCAGTTGATCACATCAATTTAATATCAGTTGCTTGGTATTTTCAACGAAAAGGAACATTGACACAATAATCACAACACTTAGTATTATTATGGACATGCAAATGGATCCGATCCAACACAGTGTGTTTTTGCCACCGCAAGAATACGAGCTGAAATGTCTGAAGGGACGCCGTTCTAACGCCTGAACGAAGCTCGTCTTTTGTCGAGGCTCTTGCATTGCATTTAAATTTTAAAGACAAAACCAAATACATTACAGCCGACTAATATGACCTTTTAGGGTGCGCCGTGCGGGCTCACCGAACCAATAACTTGCGGCCGATTGCTTGCTCACTCTAGCTGTTGATCAGCGCATCCCAGTCAACTGTAACAAAATCGTCGAGCGTATTTTACTTGTTTCTTTGCAAATCAATAACAAATGCGCTGAGATAGCTATTTTGACTACTAGATTAGCGAACGAACTAAACCCGTACTGATAAACGCTACTCAAACGAGATACACTCTATAGTTTTGTCTTCTTCATTATCCAGCACAATGAGTGAGACAGACAATATCTTGCACCTCTCAAGATATTGTCTGTTGGCTCTTTCGAATAATTCAAATTCAAATAATAGGTATACTTTATTGTTCCAAAATAAATGCAAAAATTATTGCTCGAACCAATCTTTTCAGCTCTTGAGTACCTAGAGTAAGTACCCGATTATAAATAATCCAATTAGCAGCAAAAAATAGGTAGGTGCCCACGGCTAGTGAAACGGCCACCCGCAACCGTGAGGAACTATAATAACTCCATGGCTGCAAGCCACAATGCAAGACAGCTTAAATTAATGATGTTCACGAATGGAGGGGTAGATGGTACTAAAGTATTTCATAGATTCGTGCTAGTACCTACTTACTACCTAGCGCATCTTGAGCGAATCGTAATCGTTCACTGTGTTGCTAGCTTTAAAATATGATTCTTGTTTAGCCATTGGAAAATGAAGTGATGAAAAGTCGGTAAATAATAATAATTAGCCACAATAGGCCACAATATATTTACTTACCTACGATGTGTTTTTATTCATTTCATTCATTCATATTGTGTTCAAAATAATATCCGTACGTGCGCACTATATATATTTTATAAGTATTATGAACATAATAGCGATGAAGACGTAGATGTATATATCCGGATACCGAAACGACAAAAACGGCACGTGAGCGCGTACTTTAGTATCTTTATATAACAGCCATAATACAATAACTTACATTAAAAGTTGTGCACATGAAAAAGACACTCGCACATTCTTATCCACAATATTTCCTTTATTTATTAGAACATAATTTGAGTATTCCAAGTAAACCGTCCGAAAAACCGTCGACAATTTGAATATGACAACAGCTGTCAACAACGTGCTGTCAAAGACGTAGAGCAAAATCGATGCGTAGACGGACGACGGGAGACGTTGGTATAATTCTCAGAAGAATAACTAAAGCATTGCTTTAGTTATTCTTTAATATAATTAAAGAATAACTAAAGACTAACTAAAAACTAAAAATAATATTCTAACTAACTAAAAATATTCTTTCGTATAATTACTATACTCTTTGGGTAGACGTGGACGGTGAAAGTTATTACAAGTCAAAAGCTGTACTAGTTATTACTATCCCATCAAAAACAAACTTGTAAAAAAGTCCAAGTCTCGCAACTCACTTCTTCTACAGTAAAAAGTTGTGAGATCAATGTAATACCAAGTCGGTTAATTTATTCAGTGCCTACTTAAGGGTCCTTCTGTCTAAAGTTATCATGTTATAAGCTAATCTAATAACATTTTATAGTGACCATATCAAATTTAAAAACCTTTTATGTTTTAAATAGATTGATTGGCTTGGTGATCACGTGAAAACACAATATATCTCACATGTAATACATAATTATGGTTCTAAACAATCTAATTTAATTATAATATGTATTACTTGTGAGATACATTGTGTTTTCACGTGATCGCCAAGCCAATCAATCTATTTAAAACATAAAAGGTTTTTAAATTTGATATGGTCACTATAAAATGTTATTAGATTAGCTTATAACATGATAACTTTAGACAGAAGGACCCTTAAGTAGGCACTGAATAAATTAACCGACTTGGTATTACATTGATCTCACAACTTTTTACTGTAGAAGAAGTGAGTTGCGAGACTTGGACTTTTTTACAAGTTTGTTTTTGATGGGATCTCATTTCTTTTTGTAAATGGTCTTCCTCCTTTGAGCAATTTAGTCTACTTTAATAACTTGAAAGATTTTGGTACAACTTTATAATATATATAAACACATGCCCTATTCTTGCTTTTTCATTCCGTTGACCATTGTAACTTTGAACATAATTATGTCTAGGTAACTATGTATCTACACTTTATATCTAGGTAGGTAACTAGCTACACTTATTATTATTATTTATCAATATCTGGGCAACTGAGCTTCGCTCGGCTTAAATAGCTGTTCCCCGCGGTTTAACCCACGTTAATTTCGGAGATCCCGCGGGATATAATAAAATATATAGATAAAAGTACTACCCTATGACCTTTCCTGTACCCTTGACAACGTGTAGTATGCAATAATTAATTCACCCGCGTTGATATCAGAGTTCGCGCGGGAATTCCAGAAATGAATCCTAGCTAGATCGATTTATGGCCCCCGAAATCCCCTGTATACAAAATTTCATGAAAATCGTTGGAGCATTCAGATTAGGGTAATTTTATCTCGGAATTCCCGAAGGATCTCCGAAATTAACGCTGGTGAAATCTCATGAAATTTTGCATGCACGTTGTCAGGGGTAAAGAAAACCTAGGGATATAGGGTACTAACTACTTTGCATCTCTAAATTCCCGCGGGATCTCCGAAATTAACGCGGGTGAAACCGCAGGGAACAGCTAGTCTCATATATTTATATGGGATTACAAAGTTATTTGTGCAGTTGGTACATACAACTGCATATATAACTTTGTAATTCCATACATTTATATGGGATTACAAAGTTATTTATGCAGTTAGTGTATCTAGAAAACTGGACCGAAATTGCTAAATATTTTAATTTTTCCTTGATTTATACAATAAACACTAATTGTATTCTAAATTTCAAACTTCTATGTCTGCTAGAAGTGCCTTAGAATTTTGATGATCGGTCAGTGAGTGAGTGAGTGAGTGAGTGAGTGAGTGACCTACAAAATTAAGAAACTTTGACTAGTTATAATTCCTAAACTACTGGTTCAAATCGAATGAAATTTAAATTATACCGTCTTTATACAATACCTGCTTGTTTACTAAAAATTCAGGCTTCTAGTTTTATCCACAACGAAGTTATAGGGGGTCGAAAATGGCCTGAATTGCTTCGAGAAAAGGATAGTACGGCCTAGGGATGTGACATTGAGAGAAAAAAATCGATTTTTATTTTAATCGATTTTTGTCTCTTAAAAATAATCGATTTTTGATTAATCGATTTAAATGAGGAAAAAAATCGATTTTTAATATAAAATCGATTTTTTACGATGAAAATCTGCATGCTTTTAGCAATAAAACTCTGAGGATAATTTGAACAATAGGGTACTTGCACAAAATTTATTATAAGAAATTTTTCAAAAACAGAGCCTTAGAAAAGCGTTATCGTGAAAGATTAACAAAAAAAATTCAATAGTTTCTAAGATATTCAACTTTTAATTTTGTGAAACTGAATGTTGAAACGAAACACCAATCACAGCCACGCTTAACACATTTCACTCTTCACTTTTATTTTTTTTGGAAACATTTACCTCTTTCAAAAAAAGCAAAAGAAACTAAGAGCATACAGTCAACGCATATTTTCCATTTTCTGAAGTTTTTTACTTTAAAATGAATCGGTAAGATGCATTTCGATTTTTTGTTTTTTTTTTTATTTATTTATCTACTCCGAAAAAAAGTACAAAATTTTTACAAGGTCAGACACAAAAACCCAGCAGGGTTTATTTCGTGTCACATCTGGCATTAAATACAATGCATATGTACTTACAGATTCTTTACTGGAACTTTTGGAAGTAACTCGATACAGTTCAACCTTAATTTCGCTTTTGGATATTGAAATTATATGTCTGTCAGTGTCAAATGACCCTTTCAATACGAGTGACATTTGTATCACAGATTAATAAGGCGTAATTTTGACCTAGTGACTCATTTCGCGTTTCGGTGGTAAAGTCTAAAGTATGAATTTTGAAACGCTCTATTTAAATAATTTATGGATATATTTTTTTTCTTTTCCTTGCTTTGCTTAAATAGGCCTTCCCATGGGAATCCCAGGATAAAAATCGATTGAACGATTATAAAAAAAATCGATTATTAATCGATTATTCTTAAAAATAAAATCAGTTATTAAAATCGATTTTTTAAAAATAATAATCGATTTTTAATCGATTATTAAAAAAATCGATTATTTTTTCACATCCCTAGTACGGCCGTGCCGCTTTTGTTGCTCGACTTGGCGGGGGCACTGCCGTGCCCCCAGATAAGGGACTTTTGGCGGGATTTCTAGCAGAGTGGACGTCAGTTTTTTTTAATTTGTTTTGCAAATTATTTTATCGTGATTAATATTGTGTGAATATGGTGGATTTTGCTTAATAGTGATCCATTAGTGATGAACAGTGTGCGGAAACAGTGAAATGAGATGAAATAGGGCGTTCATCGGGAGGTTTTCGTTCTGGTGTGGCTATATTATATTTTATTAAGTTTTGTTTATATTATTATATGGTATTATACACTTTTATCATACATTATATCGACAAAGTTATCTATGTAATATTATAATGTAATTTATGTACATATTTTGTGATTTATTTTTGTCATCAGTCATTGCCTATTATGGTTCGAGATTCCTAAGTATGAATTTAATATAAAAGCATAATTTAAGTTTTCTCTCTTCGCTCACATCCGTGACGCCACATGCGGCACCAGCGGAAGATCAGCGTCGGGCCCCCCGGTTCCCGACTTATGCTGAGCTGATTGCCTATTTGTTGCGACACGCTGGTTGTGCTTGTTTATATTATTTCATATATATTAACTGTTGTCGTAACAAATAAAGTTTATTTCATTTCATTCATTTCATTTCATTACTATGCAACTTCCCACAGAGCGTCCTTTATTAAGGTTCAACTGTGAAGATTTGCTGCCAAAAGTTCCGGTAAAATATCGAAATGCATCTCACCAATGCGTTTCGTTGTAAATAACTTCAGAAGAAGAAAAATACTAATGAATTGGCTATATGGACTAAGTTTCCTTCTGCCTTGCCCGAGAGGGGTAAACTAGGGTAAACTTCACCAAAAAAAAGTTATTGCTTTTTTATTAGTGTAGCTGTTCCCCGCGGTTTCAACCGCGGTAATAATTTTAGAGTTCCCGCGGGAACAATATAGCAATTACTTAGGGATAATGTAGCTTTCTAATGGTAAAATAATTTCTGAAATCGGTCCAGTCAATGATATTTTAGTAATATAGAATGTCTTTGGGCCCAGTAGTTTTAGTTCAATCAACAAACAAACAAAAAATCTAATTTTTCTTCTTTAAAACATTAGTAGGTATATATAAGTATTAGGTGCAGAATATAAATGGATCAATATGGATGTTGTATATAGTCCACCCGCTTCGTGCTTAAGCGACATTTCAGCAATCATTTTTATTTGGGGATCTGTTCCTGAACAGCCGCTAGCCGGTACAGCGGTGAAGCTCATTCTATTTAGGTACTTTTAACCTACCTCTCAAGATAGACCACACGTTGAATTTTGGTCTTTTACCTATAACATAATAGGTAGGTAAGTATATAGGTTAGGACTTGGTCCACGTTTAACGATATATATTCAGGTCCAAAGATGTTTGTCGTGAAAATAAAACGAACAAATAGAGGTATTCCTTTTATTATACATTCTTATAAACTAATCATATCTTTTTTAATATGTACAACACTCTTCAAGACATTAACGTAATTAGAAGGGTTTATTTACAAAAAAAAAAACATCTTTACATTCACTCATTTACTATTGAGTTCACAATATTATGTGCTTAACTATGTAGTTTGGGCCAATGACTTATAATATCATTGGTTTGGGCACACATTTTCTTAAGGGGGCGTCTATTAATCTTGTGATATTTTTTTAGCAACTTTTAACCCCCTTTCCCCCGGGGCCCCTGGTGATGTGGTAAAAGACATAGCCAAAATCTCGTGTATTTTTAGTGTAAAGTATGTAGGTATATTGAAATTTTCAAAATGTTATTTTAAAAAACGGGTAGGTACCTATAATCTGATTAAATTTTGGAAATCGTTGCTTGGCAACGTTGAGTCAAGGTCACGCGCCACTGTTTGGTTTAGAGATTGTGCGTTCAACGAAAAATAATATGACGTGATATCTCATTATATCCCTTGTGTTATATCGTGATTTTTTTTTTCTGATCCTCCCCCTCATTTTCGAGTCTCACGTGATTAATGAACGCCCCTTACATTCTAATAATTAGGTTTCATTCAAATATTTTGAACATGTGAGCCCAAACTTTGTTCACGTCTTTGGCGTCAACAAAACCCGTGCAACGCGATTGGTGCACGTCTATCGCGTTTTTCCGATAAAATAAAAAAAGCTACCCAAAATTAGGGATGTGAAAAAATATCGATTTTATTAGTCAACGATTTTTCTAAAATTATCGATCTCGAAAAATCAATTTTTAATAAAATAATGAATGAAAAAATCATAAAAATACAATTGGAAGAAACCCAAAACAATGATCAGCTTTATTTCTTGTACTAAACTTATAAAAAAGAAAAGAAAAAAGAATTAGCGAAATTGGTCCAGCCGTTCACGCGTGATGCCGTGACCAAGGAAAATAGGGAATCATTTTTATTAGATAACATGTGGTAAAATTAACGGCAAATACTGAGCTAAAAGTATACGTTATAACAAACAGGATAAGCGAAAAAATAATATTATAATTTAGTTTTTCAGAATATGAGGAAAATAAATTGCTCATTGAAAAATCATCATAATGACATTCACAAGGTACACAAATCACAATACACGTAGCTCACTTATACGTAGCGCCACGCATATACGAGCGAGCGAGGCATCAGCTGGTCGGCTCGATCGAGGTCATTGACCTTAAGATACCGGCGCGGCGATGTGTGTGTAAAGCGATTGAGCGGCGAGCACTTTCATACCTAGGTTATATTTTGTTATTGATTTATTTTTGAAAAAAAAAACAAATTAATCTTTTTTATTTCATGATCATGTTTATAACGGCGTATACTTTCAACCCTGTGAATATTTGCAGCTAATTTTACCACACGTTATATTATTATTTATTACTTATTATCATCATCGGTGTCTACACTGTACAGTCTAGTCTATTTCTATGCAAGGCGTGGCGTTGTTGACCACTATCAGGTCGTCGTCCGAGTCCTGCTCGTGCTCGCGCTCCGACCTCACGTCCGTGATGCAGGCTGTGAACGGCGGGTCGACCTGCGAAGACCGACCGGAATGAAATTAAAGCGTGTACCAACCAGACTGTTGTAAACACGCCCAAAACAGATATTTTCAACAGCGGTTTGAAACTTTTACAGCGATGATAGCTCAGTGGTTAGTGCGTTCGGATTATACGCCGCAAGGTGTAGGTTCAAACCCTAACAATGAGCTTGAGCTGTCGGTGAAGGAAAACATCGTGAGGAAACCATAGCATGGTGGTAGGGCGCTCTCTAGTGCCCGGCTGGCTAGCTACCACCTTCAAGTTGCAAATCTGTCGCCAAGCACCTAACGGTGTGTTCCGGCAGCCCCACTTGAAAGCCAGTTCCCATCCCCATTCCAGGTCGGCAACGCACCTGCATGCCTTCTGGTGTTGCAGATGTCTATGGGCAGTGGTAATTACTTAGCATCAGGTGTACCACTTGCCCGTTTGCCCCCTATGACATAAAAAAAAAAAAAAAAAAAACTAAATTACGGGCGACCAACGGTGGTTTATGGCAATAACTAGATCAGCAATGGACAGGTTAAAGAAAATATGGAAAAATCGCAACATAACTAAAGCCACTAGTTAGAACACTAGTATTCCCCATATTTCTGTACGCCGCGGAGACGTGGGCATTACGGGATGTCGAGAAGAGGAAAATAGACGCTCTGGAAATGTGGTGTTGGAGAAAAATGCTTGGAGTATCATGTACTCAGTAGAACTAGGCATCAAGCAGCGACTATTAACCTTACTTAGAGATCGGATCCTACGATTTTTTGGCCATGTATCCCGGCGTGACAACAACTCCATCGAGCGTATCGTAGTGCAGGGAGCGGTGGAAGGTACCAGAGCTCGCGGTAGATCACCAATGCGATGAACCGACCAGGTTGAGGCCGCTGTGGGCACTGAGCAGGCCGCTGCACGAATGCACAAGAACAGCATCTGACCGGGAAGAGTGGCGAGGCGTCGTGAGGCACGTAACATCTGCCCACATTGAGACAAATTCGTGAGGACCACGACCGCTCTGCCAAGAGTGTACCGACGAAGAAGAAGAACGGTGGTTTTAAACCAGCCCCCCGCCAAGGTCACCTTGTGGGGAGGTTTGTTCACAACAGTCTGGTACACGCTTAAGTGAACTTTGTTCACGACAATGTCAGGAAGGAACAAAGATAAATTTGTAAAATGTGGGAAACTCGGCGTTCTCGCAGGAATTCCGGGATACAAAGTACCCTATGACACTCAAGGTCACTGTGGCTTCCTATAAGTAAAAGAATTTTTTAAATCGGTTGACTAGATCCAGAGATTACCCCCTAAAACGTCACAAACTCACAACCCACAAACTTTTGCTCTTTATAATATTAGTATAGATATAATCTGAATCTCGGAAATGGCTCCAACGATTTCCATGGTACAGGGGGCGATTAATCGATTTAGCTAGATTTCATTTGTAGACAACTTCGTTTTATCCGTGTTTTCGGGCAATATAAATAACTGTTTGGTACTGCTTTTCTACTTACCAACAGATGTCGCTACGAGCGAAGCTCGGTCGCCCAGATACTACGTGCATACACGTAGCAACTAGCACACAATATATACAAATAACTAGTACTCACTGTGTGCATTTGCTTTGCGCAGACTGGCTGGTATATCAGGTTGCGGGAGTTCTGGCCCGCTCCTTCCTAAAAAAAAAACTTTGTGTCACTGTCAACTGTCAACATAACCACCATGTCGCGGAACCAAAGATGGCGGGGTTCTGTCATTTATTTTCGTGTCGATGAAAAATTGTTAAAAGTTGATTTTGTTATGTTTTATGGTGCTGCATTGGACATTTCGGACAAGAAATTTCACAGTGACGGTTTTCAATACACCTATGAGGATATATGACATTTTGAGCTGATTTCTTTGGTATCCTCGAAGAGCTCCGAGAAAGATTTTTGCAATTGCAAATGTATTTCTGTTGCGGCTATAATAACAAACAGTTACTAAAAAACAGAATGAAATAAATATTTAAGGGGCTCCCATACAACAAATGTGATTTTTATCGCCGTTTTTATAGATAATGGTACGGAACTCTTCGTGCGCGAGTCCGTAGATATCCCAGAGTAACATAGGTAGCCTGTATTGTAACCCGGAATTCCTACAGGAACTCCGAAATCACCGCGGGGAACAGCTGTCCTTTCGCGCTTGTATGTTTTACAAATTATTTTATCGTGGTTAATATTTGTGTAAATGTGGTGGAATTTGCATAGTAAATAAATAAATAATAGTGATTTAGTGATAGACAGTGTATGGAAACAGTGAAATAAGATGAAATAGAGATTTCGCCGCTGTCGTTTTCGTATTAAGTAGGCTGATCATATAAAAAAAAAAGAAAACATAAGATTCTCCACTCTCCGACCTTTGTCTGTTACCCTGGTCCTGCTATGGATCTCTCTCATTTATCATTCATCATATCATTCAAAATGGGCCACACTTGGAATAAAAATATTTGAAAGTCAAAAAGAGTCACACATTAAATGCCTAGAGATACATTTGACTTTGACATTTAGGTACTTACAACAAAAGATATGAGGTCCATAGGTATCTTGTCCTCCCAATCGATTTTTCTAGGGTCCATCACCGCTTCTTTCGACGTTTGCTCACTGATCCGCGAATTTGGTGCTTGTTCCGCGCTCCTCAAACTCGCTGCTTGTTCCCCGTTCCTCAAATTCGCTGCTTGTTCCCCGCCTCTCAATCTTGCTGCTTGTTCCCCGCCCCATAATCTTGCTGCTTGCTCCCCGCTGCTCGAACTCGCTATTTGCTCTCCGCTCCCCAAACTCGCCGCTTGCTCCCCGCTCCTCAAACACGCTACTTGCTCTCCGCTCCTCAAACTCGCTGTTTGCTCACCACTCCTCAAACTCACTGCTGGTTCCCCACTCCTCAAACTCGCTGTTCGCTCACCACTCCTCAAACTCGCCGCTCGCTCCCCTCTCGAATAGTTCGACGTGACGCTCCCCACCTTCATCCTCTTGGATTCGTTGGTCGTTTCCTGAGTATCATCCTGCATTTTGTCCTTCAACATTTTCCTGATACAATCCTCGCTGTACAGATTTGAATCGTATGTGTTTTCTTGCGTCGCTGGCTGTTTTGTAGCTGTGGGTGGGCGATGCAAGCGGTTCTTCGCTTCGTTTTGTAGGTAGACGATGCCATCGCTGCCGGCGATGACGCGTTGAACGACCAAATCATTGGAATGTTCGTCCTTTGGATTGCCGGCAGGCGTGGGTCCGGTAAAAGCGACTTGTTCCGCGGATGGTATTAAAATGTTCTTGTACAACATAGCATTGGGCAAGTGGGCGAGTACGTTGGGACCGTGACCGTTGGTGGACGCGGGAAACAGTACGATATTGTCCATTAGATTGCGTTGGGTCGAAAAGGGAGCAGGGTCCGGCGTCCTCTGCAGAGGGAAATTGTAGCTGACAGAAAGAGAAAATGCATTTTCAACATCTTCAACTGATGCACAGTGAGCGAGGAGAACTTTGAGAACCGCCTGCGTTACTTTGGACCCAGACAAAACGATACCTATGTAGCTTTAAGAGATGTATGTAATTTATACTAATATTATAAAGAGAAAAAGTTTGTGAGTTTGTGACGTTGTAGGGGGTAATCTCTGGATCTACTGAACCGATTTTGAAAATTCTTTCACTTATAGGAAGCTACAGTGATCCTGAGTATCTGAGTGAGGGAATTCCGGGATATAAAGTAGCCTATGTCCTTTTCTGTACCTCTGACAACGTGTATGCAAAATTTCGTGTTGATCGGTTGAGCTGTTTAGCCATGAAAGCGTAACAAACAAACTCACTTTGGCATTTATAATATTGGTAAGGACTGATTAGAATTTTGATTTTCATACCTTAGAAAATACCCAATTGTCACATGAAGATTCCACATGTGACAATGGATTTAAAAAAACTTTTTTAAATCCTTTAAAAAATTAAAAAACTTTTTTTTGGGCTTGATTACTCTTCTTTTATCACCCCTCTCAATTTTAGGTAAAAATATTCAATGTACAGAATCGCGGATTCTACTCTTTTATTATAGTATAGATTCGTTGGTTTAACTCTATGATTAAATATTATAATACACTCACGAATTGCACACTGATGACTGCTGGCCGGTGTCCTGTGAAGAAGAAATTAAACTAACATTAAAGCTATTACTTGCTAGCAAAACAATAGGGTACTTGCATGAAATTTGTAATAAGAAATTGTGTCAATATTTCAAAAATATAGCCTTAGAAAAGCATTATCGTGAAAGATTTACTAAAAAAATTTCAATAGTTTCCAAAGTATTCAACTTTTAATTTTGTGAAACGGAACGTTGCAATGATACACCAATCACAGCCACGCATAACATATTACGTCACATTTATATTTTAGGAATCATTTACCTCTTTCAGGGAAGGCAAAAGAAACTAAGTGCATACAGTCTACACATATCTTTCCTTTTACTGAAGTTGTTTACTTTAAAATGCGTCGGTAAGATGCATTTCGATTCTTTATTGGAACTTTTGGAAGTAACTCGACACAGTTCAACCTTAATTTCGCTTTTGGATATTGAAGTTATCTGTCTGTCAGTGTCACATGACTCTGTCAATACGACAGTGCCATCTCTATCACAGATAATAAGGCGTAATTTTTGACTAGTGACGTCATTCCTAGTTTCAGCGGTAAAGTCAAAAGTAGGAACTTCGAAACGCTCTATTTAATTAATTTATGCATATATATTTTTTTTTCTTGCTTTGTTTAAGTAGGCCATATATCTTTAAAATAGACTGGAAAAAAAATTAATGCAAGTACCCTTTTTCTAAGAATGTATTATGTACATTAGAAAAGACAAAAAAAAAAATATTTAAATTTAATATCCCTATCTATCGATGCATGTAAATAAAATTGAAGTGTATGTTTGTAATTCCAAAGACAGACACTTCAATTTTATTAAGCGACTTCCAAAAAGGAGGTTCTGCATAGGGATGTTAAAATCGGGTATCAGCTGTCTGGTAACCAAAGTACAATCCCTGCTTAGTTTGGAACCAGGGGCTGCAGTCTCGACATACTTAACGATTGATGTCCTACCGATCTCCTATTAAATTTAGCGAAAAAAATCGCTTGCCGTATCGAGATTATCGTAAAATGCAACCAACTACTGTGAAAGTTATCAACAGTTTTTCTGCATATATATAAGTTATCAATAGAAATCGTTAATTTGAGAGTTGTGTTCGATACTATATCGCAAAAAAGCCGATATTTAAATGGGCATGTTGACTAATTTTTATTATTTAGTCCGTCTTGTAGATTATTAAAAAATATTGGACACGTATTTTTTCTTTTTTTACGTAATCAAAAATTAACGGCGATATATTGAGTTGAAATTTCGCGTGACGTCACTATTCTGACAGTTTGTATGGCGGTTTTAGCAGTTAGTGACATCACGACCCCCTCACCCTAAACTTTAATGCGCTTTATCTCTGTATATTTCAATTTATTTGAAAAAGCTAAAAATACGTGTATATTGTTTTTTTTTATTTTCTAACTTTTTTTTTATTAAAAAACCAATAAGTACAAAATACAAAATTCACATATTTCCAGTGCAACAAAAACCAAATTTGGTTTGTCTGTGCACTGCGACGGTTTGAGGCTACATATACATTATTCTCTGTGTTAAACAGCCGATAGATAAACAGATCTTCCGACCTATCCCTACTTTATACATATTATGTAATTTATAAATTAAATTAAGGCTAGGTAGGTAGGTACTAAAAAGACTGACGGACTAATTAGAATTTTGATTTTCAAAAGTAGTCCACATCCCTATTGTAGAGACTTTCGGCCGCATTCAGAGTCGATTTTAATGATAACTTAGTTAAGTATAGATTTTTAAAACAAAACTGCCGCAATCAGAGACGCTCAGTAAATTAATGTTAATTGGCATTTAATGAGATGTAACTTAATTAGTTAAATGCCAATTAATATTAATTTATTAAACTTGTCTGATTGCGGCAGTTCAGTTTTAAAAATCTTAACTAAGTAATCATTAAAGTCGCACTCAGAGTCGACTTTAATGATTACTTAGTTAAGTATAGATTTTTAAAACAAAACTGCCGCGATCAGACAAGATTAATAAATTAATATTAATTGGCATTTAACTAATTAAGTTACATCTCATTAAATGCCAATTAACATTAATTTACTGAAAGTCTCTGATAGCGGCAGTTTGGTTTTAAAAATCTATACTTAACTAAGTAATCATTAAAGTCGACTCTGAGTGCGGCGGTTAGTGCGGCGGTGAGTGCGGAGGTTACTTTCTTTTTCTTTTTTAAAAATGGATATTTTCTATCGTTAGGAAGCTATCAACCGAAGACGATCAGTGAGCAGTCGTTATGTACCTATGTCGAGGCTACAACCCCAGGTGGCGTTGTGTGATAATGTCCAAGCAATGCGTACCAAATGCTCGACGCAGGCGTGGAGCGTGAGCGTGTCGGTGCGCCGGAACACGGTGCGGTCCCTGACCACGTCCACCATCTCTTCGCAGTCGCACACGTCCGCCATGAACGGCGTGCGTCTCTGGGGACCGACGGAAGACGGACACACTCAGAGTTGTTCATTAAATTAATAATCTTCTTAATATATATACAACGTGTTAACGAATTAACTGAAAACCCAATACACCCCATTTAAAAAATAAACAATGATATGATTAAAATATATTTTGTGTCGAAAAAAAATATATTTTAAAAGTTATTCAACATTAGTTTTGAGGTGACCTATCTACGAAATTCCAAGCGCTACGCCCGCGCCTACCGGTTCGAATTTTTTTGCTGCGGGCGGCGTACGCGCCAAATATTGTATTATAAATAATTTAGACATGGGCAAATAAAAATGAAAAAAATATAACCTATATTAAGACATAGTGCGATCGATTCGCTAGTTGATTCTGAGCAAACTACTTTCTAGTTTTCAGTTAATTCGTTAACACGTTGTACAAATCACGTGTCACGTTGTTTGTCCGCGATGGACTCCGAAACTACTGAACGAATTTTGATAAAATTTTGTAACCATTTATATTATGGTCCAACTTAAAAGATAGGATAGTTTTTATCCCGGAATTCCCGCGGGAACTCTGAAATTAATGAGGGGAACAGCTAATCACCGTAAACTACTGTCAGGGCCGTCAGGGGTACAAAGAAGGACATAGAGTACTTTTTCCCGCAACCTCCGCGGGAACTATACCGCGGATGAAATCGCGGGGGACAGGTAGTTATATTATGTAGTTGAAAATATCTGGGTCACCGAGCTTCGCTCGTTTTGTATAGCGCCATCTGTTGTTAAGTAGAAAAACAAACACTAATTTTTCATTGCCTTAAAACACGGATAACACGACGTTTTCTAAAAATGAAACCTAGCTACATTGAATAATTGCCCCGAAACCCCCTGCATACTTCCAAGATTCAGATTATATATATTAATATATACTAGCTGTCGCGCGCGGTTTCACCCGCGATAATTTCGAAGCTCCCGCGGAATTGTTACACACAAACTTTGCAACCCTTTTTCATAACCTTGAGGGTTGAATTTTCAAAAATCCTTTCTTATCGGACGTCATACAAAGAACACACCCTCCAAGTTTCAGGTCTCTACGATCAGCGGTTTAGGCTGTGTGTTGATCCATCAGTCAGTCAGGACAGAGCATTTTATGTTTATAGATATAATCTGAATCTCGGAAACGGCTCCAACGATTTTCATGAAATTTAGTATGCAGGGGGTTTCGGGGCGATTATTCGATCTAGCTAGGTTTCATTTTTAGAAAACGTAGTTTTATCCGTGATTTCAGGCAATGAAAAATGAGTGTTTCTTTTTATACAAGATCTTTATATTTATACAAGAGTGTGGTATATAATAGATATTGTGTAAAGATAGTAGATAATTGGCAATTTTGTTTTTAAAATCTTTTCTTAAAATTAAATAATCATTATTATCCAATGAATGGAAAAGAAGTAAGAGGAAGACCATACAGACGATGGGAGGATGGCATGGTAGTAGAGGCAGAAAGAACCTGGCACAGAGACGCTGTGAACTGACGGGGGAGGCCTTTGCTAATAGGCACACAGAAATTAAAAAAGGGAGCTAACTTGTTGCCGTTATCAAAATAGTTTTGAGCAATTATGTTTTTCTGAATATAGGAAAGAAAGAAAGAAAAGAAAGAAAGATTTATTCAAGAAAAAGGAGAAACACAACACAAATGAACACATAAATAGTAATAATATAGGCTAATAAATAAATAAAGTAATCATCAAAATGACTCTGAGTGTGGCCGTAAAAACTTAGTACAAATAGTTAACCTTGCTAGAAATTAATAACAATAGTATTTATTATATTGTCTGCTCACTCACAAATTTTGAAGCATCAGTCAACATATCCAACAACCTCTGTTTTGTGTTGTGATATTTGTGGTAATGGGAGAATATGTCCTGCATAATTTTCTCCACAGTCACCGCAAAGTGCACCATCGACACAAACTTCAGTGCCGATTCAGCCTTAGCTTCACACATATAGCATATCATTGGGTTCTGTAACAAATAAGCATGTTAACTCAGAACTGAGATTTTTTAAATGACTTCCAAAAAAGGATCACAGTCACAACTGAGATTTTTTAACAGACTTCTAAAAAAGAGGTTTTAGGGTTACCAAAAGGGTAAAACAGGACTTTATTACTAGACTACTAGCTGTCTGTCCGTCCGTCCATCTGTCTGTCTGTTCGTCCATCACCAGGCTGTATCGCATGAACTGTGATAGTTAGTAGAAATTAATGAGTTAGTTTCACAAATGATGTATTTCTGTTGCCGCTATAAAAA
Organism: Zygaena filipendulae; assembly: GCA_907165275.2. Lineage (NCBI taxonomy): Eukaryota > Metazoa > Arthropoda > Insecta > Lepidoptera > Zygaenidae > Zygaena > Zygaena filipendulae. Next base: position 9,898,559 of record OU015670.1, read on the forward strand.
ACAAACAAAGACTAAAAAGATAATAACGGAACCTTCCGTGCATGAGTCGACTCACACTTGGCCGATTTTTTTGTATGTTTGTTATGTGATTACTGGTGACAGCTAGGCCAATTTGAAAAATTCTTTTTTGTTTGAAAGGGCATACTCTATGACGTGTTTCCATAGAATGATTCCTATGATGGCATCTTGGAGAAATGGAGGGAATTATTCAAATATTTCAGGCACATGTATAGTGATTTGAGTATTTTTATACAAAATAGTCACATTCTTTATAGACCAACCCACTTAAAAGCGAAAAATAAACAAAATTTTACCAAGAAAATGAAAACCAACCAGCAGTTTGTCCACCGCCGCCGTCACCGTTACGTCAACGAGAACGAGATGACGGCGCCGAAGTAGCGATACATGAGACTACTATAGCCGTGTGTCCACCGCACACCCGTCACCCGAGCACCGTCATCCCGGTCTCATGTATCGCTACTTCGGCGGCATCTCGTTCTCGATGACGTGACGGTGACGACGGCGGTGGACAAACGGCCTTAGGTATTATTTCTTACTCTTTACCAGTGCAAGTGAGTAGGGTGTAGGCTAATTTGTTTCTATAATGCCCGCGCCACATTCACGCGAGAATCTTGCGAGAAAACCACGAGAAATGGCGGAGAACGTCTGCTCTACATTCACGTTCTTGTGGAGCGGGCTTACTAATTGATGTATTGAATAGAAATATTACCTTAAACTTGTAATTAAATGATTCCATAAACAAAATGAACGCTTTCGGCTTCACCAGCTTAGTCTCGTTCTGATTCCGAAGGCACAGCACACAAAACGACAGCTCGTTATCTTTGATCAAGTCAAATATATCGAACAACTTCGACTTGGTGACCATCGTCACGGTTTTTTGGACTACACAACAAATAATGCAAACAGCATCAATATGAATGAACTTGATGTGGATTCACGTCCAGTACTGAGTACTCTCGATGGTAGTCACAATGTTTGGTCTTGTTCACAAACTACTTAGAGATATGGTCTTGTTTCTTGTTTACATTTTATTTTATCTCAGCAGTTTACCTACATATTCTAACCAAAAGTATTTGTAATTTGACGAATATATTTCCACGCCTAGGGTAAAGGGTTATATACAAAGATCATATAATCACTGTTATAAGCATATTTCTCCAATGATATTTATGATTTATAAGTACCTAGGTAGTACCTATTTAAATTATTTTTTACAAGAATCAAAGATCAAATCAAACCCAGATCAAACAAACCTTTGAAACAAAATTTTTTTAGCTTGGAAACCGGGAATGCACAGCACAACACGAGATTGATATTGTACGAAACTGAAATGTACACTGGAATACGCGACACTGGATTGTAGTTTGTACGACGCCGGAATGTACAGCACTCCTTTCTTCTTTTCTATGGACTTCCGCATGTAATGCATTTAGCCAGTTTCAAATAAAATTAATTAAAACAATAAAATATTTTCTATTGAAATGCTTCGTTGGACGGTTTTAAATTGCAAGCAACGATACTATAGCTTGCCAGAACTTTCTCGGAGCTCTTGGAGGAAACCGACGAAATTAAAAAACCATCACTGTGAAAATTATTGTCCAATACAGTACCTTATAACACAACAAATTACCTACATTTTTAACCATTTTCGACAAGAAAATAAATGACCAAACCGCCATCTTTGGTTCCCGCCAGAAAACTCAACAACGCTCCTATTAGTCAATGAAATCACGCCTCCTTTCTTTGTGCTCGTTTACGTTACTTACCTAAATACTGGGTCAAGTTATTGCCAAATAGGGCACAAATATTTTATGTTAGATCTGTTTATTGAAGTAAGTAAAAAGTAATAAGAACATTACTGTCAGGGCCACATCGTGAACTGATTACAAGATAGTGTACTCCAACTTCGTACTGATGACCAGGTCTCGCAAGCCGAGCGAGCGTGCCGTGGTAGTAGCCGGCGATGCGCTAAAGACAAAATAAGGTGATATTTATTTGATTAATTCTTAGATGTGGCCACGACATCCTAATAATATTATGTGGAAAAAATAACAATTCATTAAAGTGATAAATAATAATTACGTTAGTAAATATAACTTGGACTGATTGTTATTTGAATTTTCGTCATATTTTGAAACAGTACTAAAAACTCAGTTACCTGCATTGTATTGAATACTACTAAACGGAGCACGAAGTCGGCTAGGCCATGAAATCCGGTGTCGCCAATTCCGGTGCTGTACATTCCGGTGTCATACAATCTCGTGTCGTGCATTCCGGTGTCTCCTTTTCCGGTGCTGGATTGTTCTGAGGGTGCTGTACAATAAAGGGACTCAGCAGTTGTTTTTTAACCGACTTCCAAAAAGGAGGAGGTTCTATGTTCGATTGTATGTTTTTTTTTATGTGTGTTCACCGATTACTCGAAGACTTGAAAAATTTGAAAAATTATTTTTTTGTTTGAAAGGGTATACTCTCAATTAGGTCCCACTGCCACCAAGTCCAGATCTGATGATGGGATCTTGGAGAAATCGAGGAAACTCTTCAAAAATTATAGGCACACATATAGCGATTTGGGTATTTTTTATATTAAATCGTTCATTCGCTTTCGGAAACCACAATTTGAAGAAGTGGACCTGATGATGAAGACTACAGATGGTCACCGGAACTACTTAACAATAATACGTATTTCACGGGTTTCGGTTGAACCGATTTAGAAAATTGTTTTTTTTGTTTGAATGGGTATACTCCCAAGTTGGTCCCATTGACACCAAGTCGAGATCTGATGATGGAATCTTGGCGAAATCGAGGAAACTCTTCAAAAATTACAGGCACACCAATAGCGATTTTTGGATTTTTTATAATAAATCGTTCATTTGCTTTCAGAAAGTAAAATTTGAAGTGGAACTGATGATGAAGACCACAGATGGTCATCAGAACTACTCAATAATAGGTATTTCACGGGTTCTGATTCGCTAACCCAATTATGGTTTCTAAACAATTTATGCTCGTCACAATGTATTTGGTAAAGTGGAACTGATGGTGATGTACCAGGAGAACTCCTCAACTATTAACGTCCGTGCATCGGTAAAAGTAATATTTTGTAAAAGGTGATGAGGAGTTGACATTAGGCTATTGTAACTTAGATAAATTACAAACCAACCCACTGAAAAGCGATTTCGTTATTTTTAGCTTTTTAGTGTTGTTTTAGGAAAAGGTTCTAATGAAAGAAGTTTGCATTCTAAAACTCACGCGAATGAATCTCCGGACTGATTTTGACGGGACTTGCACTGCTAAATAGCTGATGTTAAAACAAGTAAATTACTTAGCCCTAGGGAGAATCGCTTTCAACTGACAGCTGGATACTGCAGAAACTCAAGTTTTGTTTTTATGTCATAGGCGGCATACTTACTGGCCAGTAGCACACCTAATGGTTGATTTATGTAAAATAAAATTCACTCATTTTTTTCTTTAGCTAATACCTATTTTTATTTTGACTTTCCTTGCATTCGTAATGAAAAGCACAGTGTTATCCTCGGGAGAAAGACTTATTTCGGCGCCAAACAAGTTACTTTCACCCCTAGGATAACAATGTACCTACTATTGGAGTTCCTGCAGGAATTCCGAAACTCATGCGGGTGAAACCTCAGGGCACAGCTAGTAGGTACTTACTAATAAAATATAATCTTTAAACTCATGGAGCATATTATATCGCAGTTGTATCAATAATTGCGAAATAAACCAGTCGATAGTATACTTAGGCTAAATGAGCTGAATGCTAACATTAGTGCATCTATTGTTATGTCATTACAATAAAAAGCAAGTTAACAATGTTTATTATATTTGTATATTATAATTAAAACATACAAAAGCAATATTAATACCTACTTAACACGTATGAAGTTTATAAATATCAAAGAAATACAAGTAGGTAACATTCTCAAAACGCGATAGTCTATTGCTTTAAGTCTGCTGCTGCTGCTGTGGATACTGCTGCTGTATGTAGGTACTGCTTTATCTATACTAATATTATATAGAGCAAAAGCTTGTGAATAAAATTGGACATAGATAAGCAATAGTGTGTTAACCCACACTACAGAAATTTTGAGTAAATCGTGTTTTAAAAGTATAGCGCCATTTTGTATCAACATTTTTTATGTTAAATATTGAGTTGCATATTTAAGCAATGTAATAAGGTAAACACATAATTAAAAAACGTTCCCTAACTCTCAATAAATCGTTCTGAAACAATAACTTAATTTGGTGGGTTAACATGTTATTGCTTATCTGCGTCCAATTGTGAGTTTGGTTTGTGGGCTTGTGAGTTTGTGAGTCTGTGACGTTGTAGGGGGTAATCTCTGGATCTACTGAACAGATTTTGAAAATTCTTTTACTTATAAGAAGCTACAGTGATCCTGAGTATCATAGGGCACTTTTATCCCGGGATTCCCGCAGAAACTCCGAATTTCCCGCGGGTAAAACTACGGGGGAACAGCTATCTCTGGATCTACAAAAGCGATTTTGAAAATTCTTTCACTTATAGGAGGCTACAGTGATCCTGAGTGAGGTAGGGTAGTTTATACCCCAGAGGTCCCGCGGGAACTCCAAAATTAACGCAGGTGAAACCGCGGGGGACAGCTAGGTGTGTGATAGATGGACATAGATAAGCAATAGTGTGTTAACCCACACTGGAGAAATTTTGAGTAAATTGTGTTTTAAAAGTATAGCGCCATTTTGTGTCAACATTTTTTATGTTAAACATTTAGTTACATATTTAAGCAATGTAATAAGGTAAACACATAATTAAAAAACGTTCCCTAACTCTCAATAAATCGTTCTGAATCAATAACTTAAGTTTGTGGGTTAACATGTTATTGCTTATCTGCGTCCAATTGTTCTGAATCAATAACTTAAGTTTGTGGGTTAACATGTTATTGCTTATCTGCGTCCAATTGTTCTGAATCAATAACTTAAGTTTGTGGGTTAACATGTTATTGCTTATCTGCGTCCAGATAACTCTAGAAGTATATTGTTTTTAACCACGACAAAACGGAGGTGAGAGCTTGTTTATTCGTCTGTTTGTACAAAAAACTATATGCCCCATTTTATCTCTAAAACCATAAAACAATACCTACTTAACTAATTTAGGTGTGACTTTTTAATCGACTTCCAAAAAGGAGGAGGTTCTATGTTCGATTGTATGTATATTTTTTTTTTCTAAAGGTTGTGATCCATCGACGATTCTTAGATAGGTATTAAATTACCAGAGGGCGCACAACGATATTACAAGTACTAGCTCTTCCCCGCGGTGTCACCCGCTTTAATTTCAGAGATCCCGCGGGAATACTAAGATAAGAGTGAAAAATTTTAAATTTCCCGATGATCGGTTGAGCCGTTAAGGCGTGAAAGCGTAACAAGCAAACGAACACACTCTCGCATTTATACTAGTAGATAAGGATTTCAGCCAATTTTCAAAAGACCTTGACAAATTATATACCTACTTACCTAAACCTTCCTCATAAATAACTCTATCTATTGGTGAAAACTGCATGAGAATCCGTTGAGTTGCCTACTTTTTGAGTTCATCGCGAACAGACAGACAGACAGACAGACTCGGCGGAGGATTTAGCTTTATAATATCTATGTATGGATAGAGATTGGACAATAAGTTAGAAATCGTGAGTCGTGATCGACTAATGAATTGAGACAGAGCAAAATAATTAATAATAATCATCTCCGTCGATTTGAACGCCTTTTGAAATTCAGGATCGATGGTGTAGGTAGCAAATGTAGTGTAATGTAAACGGTTGATCCTATGTCTATGTATAAGTGTCATTTTGTTCGTGTCACCATGGTCACGACTCACGACTGCGAGCATATTGTTACAAACTAGCTGAGCCCCGCGGTTTTACCAGAGTTAATTTGACGGGAAAGCCTCACTAAAATATATTCCACAGATAACCGGTCACGCAGCGTAGGTATGTACCTACAACCTACGCAATGGGAAGCATAATTGGACGCAGATAAGCAATAACATGTTAAGTCACAAAATTAAGTTATCGATTCAGAACGATTTATTGAGAGTTAGGGAACGTTTTTTAATTATGTGTTCACCTTATTACATTGCTTAAATATGTAACTAAATATTGAACATGAAAAATGTTGATACAAAATGGCGCTCCTACTTTTAAAACACGATTTACTCAAAATTTCTCCAGTGTGGGTTAACACACTATTGCTTATCTATGTCCAATTATGTTTTCCCGTTTTTGCACATGCCTGACAGCGTGTAGTTATCGTTATACTTATTACAACCAATTTACACAAAACTTTGACAAATTATACAACGTGTTAATGAATTAACTGAAAACCTGATACACCCCATTTAAAAAAATGAACAATAATATGATAAAGATATATTTTATGTCGAAAAAATTTATACTTTAAAAGTTATGCAACATTAGTTTGGAGGTGACCTATCTACGAAATTCCAAGCGCTACGCCCGCGCCTACCGGTTCGGATTTTTTTGCTGCGGGCGGCGTACGCGCCAAATATTTAATTATAAATAATTTAGACATGGGCTAGTAAAAATGAAAAAATATAACCTATATTAAAACATAGCGCGATCGATTCGCTAGTTGATTCTGAGCAAACTATTTTCTGGTTTTCAGTTAATTAATTAATACGTTGTATAAGTACCTAAACCTTCTTCATGAATCACTCTATCTATTGGTGAAAACCGCATGAAAATCCATCCAGTCGTTTTGAGTTTATTGAGGACAGACAGACAGACGCGGTTGACTTTGTTTTATCATAGGTAGTTATGTACCTGTATGATGTAGTGATTATGTGTGGTATTATATAACACTTTACAAGACTTTATTCACTAAGACCAACAACATTCCTCGCCCATAACGTGCGTCCCAAAAACGCAATCCCGCTGAACGCTCAAGACGCCAAAATATTGTATAGTGAAACTTTTTTGAAGGTAAAACAGTTTTTATGGCGCGTTATCTTAACACGACGCGTCAAGATCACAGTGAATAAGGGCCCAGGAACCAGGTATTTTGGAAATGCTTCATTTGTGGTGTCGAGCCGAACGAGCGTGCCCCGCCCCAGCCAATGCTCTAACAGCAAAACTCTGTGCCTAATAAGCTAGTGTCAAAATGGAGGAAAGTGGTTTGAGAGCACAGGTAAAATAAATAACTAGAGAGGACATGTAGGCGGGGCAGGCGCGCCACGGCTGGAAAGGAAGTTAGGGCAAATGCTCTAACTTGCCCGAAACTTTTTTTACCGCCATCCCAAGTATATTTTCAAAACTGAACTTTGAAAACAGTGAGAAACGTAACCAAAATACTTTTAATATACATATTAATATACGTTAAAGTGCGTGATGAATAGTTTTGTGTGCGAAAATCACTCGGCGACACTGGTTTTCACCTGTTTTCATACTAGACTAAGTCGATGTCACTTCTATTTGTTATTTTCTGTTCTGTGGTTGAGAGTATGGAGGGCGCTGGGGTTGTTGAAGGGTAAAAGCCATATGTACCGAAGTCCAAACACACGCGTGTCACGTTAGTCTTCATTATTTCAGTTTTCTTTCAGCATCTAGGGTATGGTATATGATTGTAGAGATTGTAGACGGATTGAAGTAATCCATATGTACTTATTATAAAACAAAGTCATCCGCCGCTTCTGTCTGTCTGTTTGCGATAAACTCAAAAACAACTGACCGGATTTTCATGTGGTTTTCACCCGTAGATAGAGTGATTCAAGAGGAAGATTTAAGCGTAATAGTTAATTCTGGAATTCCCGCGGGAACTCTGAAATTGCCGCTAATGAAACCGAGGGGAACAGCTAGCTGGTAATACGTATAAGTGAGTCAAGAGTCTTATCAAGCTGGATGCAGTTTTGTTTTCCAACAGCAAATAATATTGAGCAACATTTCTGTGTGTCTGTTTGTTCCAGTTGATCTCTGAAATGGTTGGACCGATTTGGGAAAACTTTCACTGGCAGACAGCTGATGTCACAAGGAGTGACTTAGGCTACTTTTGCAAGAGTGCCTGCGAAAGTTCCGTAACTCATTCGAGTTAAACTGCAGGTGACGGCTAGTTACATAAGTACATAGAGCGAGGCTTTCATTAAAAAATTCGTTAGAAACTAGATGTGCCCCGCGGTTTCACCCGTATGAGTTTAAGTTTAGAAATCCAAGAGGAACTCCAAAGTAGCTTAATTTACTCCTAATGACATCAGCTAATTAGCAGTGAAACTCCCGTCAAAATCGGTCCAACCGTTTCGGAGATTCACGCGCGTGAGTTTCGGAATTCCCGCAGGAACTTCAAACTTATTTTATAAAAACCTTGTCCTGACAATAACGCACAAAAAAAAGGTCTATCCAATTTGTTGGAGTGTTTGCAATTTATACGCTTAGCACACCTTTTTTTTTTTTTTTTTTTTTTTTTTTTTTTTTTTTTTTTTTTTTTTTTTTTTTTTTTTTTTTTTGACCCAGGGAAAATGCTTTATGCATACCACCGCCCCCGGGCCGGGGCGATGGTTATGTGGGACTCTGCCCTGATAAGGGCAACCCGCCCTGAGAAGGGCGGGAATGCTACCCACTAAAAACCCTGGGGTGTTCCTCCTCCGCGCCTGTTGCCGGGGCCGCGGGAATCGCTTTCGCATGCTCCGCAGCCCCGACGGCGCCAGCCCGTTGCCGGGCTCCTCCTCGAGGGGCACGAGTGCCCCTCAGAATGACGACGATGCGCCGGAACACGCGACGCACCGCCGTCCTCCTCCTTCTCGGGGACCTTGTGCAAAGGACGCCGGTCGGGCCCATGACTGGCGCCCGAGGCCCCCTGCGACGGGTCAGGTCCGTGGCCCCGCCGCCCACCACGACGGCCGCAGGGAGTGAGGAGCGCCGACTAGCTCCGCGCCAGCACTCCCCTCCCCCCGCAGCCCCTCCACGCCGCCAATCACCGGGGCGGCCCCGTCGAGGCCGCAGAGGAAAGACATCTCCACGGCCTCCAACCCTCAGCCGCGGTGCTCCCCGAGCCACCGCGGCCAGCCTCAGTCGCGCCGCCGCCCCGGAGGGCGACAGCGCCACCTACGTGGGCCGCCTCGAGCCGAACTTGCCCCCAACAAGTCGGTGAGACGGCCCCCTCCCGGTGCCTCATGCCGGGCGCGGCGCCGGATGAAATCAACGGCGCCGCACTCGCCGGCATTCTGGCCCGCCTCTGGGTTCCTCTTGGCTTCACCGTGGGTGGACAGTCCACGGTTACTAAGCCCCCCCGCCACGACAAGGCGGGAACCCAATTCGGGGGGGACGCTTAGCACACCTAACCTAACCTAACCTAACGCTAACACATTTGGCGATTCATTTTTATTTATACAACGTGTTAATGATACACCAAAAACCTGATACACCCCATTTACAAAAATAAACAATAATGTGACTAAAGTACAAATTGTGTCGAAAAAATTAATAGTTTAAAAGTTATTCAACATTAGTTTGGAGGTGACCTATCTACGCAATTTCAAACGCTACGCCCGCGCCAGCTGTGTGTCAAATGACCGATTTGTTTTTTTATCTGCGGGCGGTGTACGCGCCAGATATTGTATTATCCTATTAATATTATAAATGTGAAAGTGTGGATGTTTGTTACTCAATCACGCAAAAACGGTTGAACGGATTTGGATGAAATTTGTCAGGGGTACAGACAAGGACATCGGGTACTTTTTATCCCGGAATTCCCGTGGTAACTTCAAAATTACCGCGGGTGAAACCGCGGGGCACAGCTAGTAGGTTATATTTTTTAATTTTAACTAGCCCTTGTCTAAATTATTATTTACTAATTATTAGGTAATTTTGGAGTTACCGCGGGAATTCCGGGATAAAAAGTACCTTATGTCCTTCTCTGTACCCCTGACAACGTGCATGCCAAATTTCATCCAAATCCGTTCAGCCGTTTTTGCGTGATTGAGTAACAAACATCCAAACATCTAAACATCCAAACATCTCAAAATCCAAACATCCACACTTTCACATTTATAATATTGGTAGGATTAGTAGGATGTTAAAACATAGTGCGATCGATTCGCTAGTCGATTCTCAGCAAACTACTTTCTAGTTTTCAGTTAATTCATTAACACGTTGTATAGATAGAAAGAAATCTATCTTGTTCGCGTCGACGGACGTAGACGACGTAATGTGGTTCCACCACACGTTCAGTTCCCTCTATGTGTGCTGAATGCAGTTCTATGCCTATTTTTAACCGACTTCCAAAAAGGAGGAGGTTCTATGTTCGATTGTATGTTTTTTTTTTTTTTTTTTTTTAATGTATGTTCACCGATTACTCGAAGACGGTTGGACCGATTTGAAATAGTACATTGTTATCCTAGGGGTGAAAGTAATTTTCTCCCGAGGGTAACACTGTGCTTTTCATTACGAATGCAAGGAAAGTCAAAACAAAAATAGGAATTAGCTAAAGAAAAAATGAGTGAAGATCGGATAGTCGCTTGACACTTTCCCACCTATTTCTTTTTCTTTGGCCGGCTAGCTATTCAGCCAGTATTTTTTATTTACATTGTGGCGACCTAAAAAAAATATTTTCTTTGATTATGAAGTATTAATTAAAGAAAATAAAAAAATATAAATAGGAATTAGCTTAAGAAAAAGTGAGTGAATTTTATTTTAATTAATACCTACTTAAACTTTACGTTATTTCAATTTTACATCGCGCTGGCTGTATAGAAAGTTGAAACATGGTTCAATAGAAATGTGAAAATAGACCTAGTTTTTTTTTTTATAATTTGACAGTTGTCAGTTGAAAGCGATTCTCCCTAGGGCTGAAAAGGGTTACTTTCAACCCGCTTCTCAGGCAACTTCAGACCTACTTTCCGAGTATGAGTAATGAAAAATTCTTTTTTTGTTTGAAAGGGTTTACTCCCAATTAAGTCCCATTGCCACCAAGTCGGGATCTGATGGTGGGATCTTGGAGAAATCGAGGGAACTCTTCAAAAATTATAGGCACACCTATAGCGATTTGGGTATTTTTGATAGTTTATTTGCTTTCGAAAAGCAAAATTTGAAGAAGTGGAACTGATGATGAAGACCACAGGTGGTCATCGCAACAACTCAATAATGGGTATTTCACGGGTTCCGAATCGTTAACTTTATTAACGCCCCTGCGTCGGGAAAAATTTTGTAAAAGGTGATGAGCAGTTGACATTAGGCTATTGTAACTTAGAGAAATTACGAACTAAGTCACTTAAAAGCGAGAAATAAACAAAATTTTAACAAAAAAATTAAAACCGACTTCCAAAAACACAAAACTAAAAAACTAAAAATAAAAAGCTAAAAAAAACAACCGATTTAATCCAAAAGACAAAAACACACGTAATATTATTATTGGTTTGTGCCACGGAGTAGATATCTGCTCCGTGGTTTGTGCTACCACTGATCGGTATGAAGTCGGTGACAAGCCAAATATGGAGGAGGAAGATGGGCTAAGTCGATTCCCGCCACCAGCTCTTCGTGAGCAGAACAACCCAAGTGGGCAGACACCAGCGGGCTTGTCACCGAATTCAAACCGATCAGTGGTAGCACAAACCAATAATAATATTACGTGTGTTTTTGTCTTTTGGATTAAAACGGTATTTTGTTATTTTTAGCTTTTTATTTTTAGTTTTTTACTTTTGTGTTTTTGGAAGTCGGTTTTAATTTTTTTGTTAAAATTTTGTTTTACGATTACAGCATCCATTTTATTGCGGATAATAAGGTGTTGGTGTTATTTAAAACGATAGTTATCTATCTACTCTGCCACCCAATTAATTACGTGTTTTTTGTGAGCTGAGAGGAAATTTTAGGTACCTACCAAATAGGTAGGTATGACGTGTGATAGGTAGGTACGATATTACAATTAAGGCCCATATATTTTTCTATATGGGCCACAAAACAAACAAAACAAATTTTAAAAGCTTTTATTCTAATTAAATTTTATTCAATTAGATATCGATAGGACAAAATATTTATGTAAAATACCGTCAACACAATCATGAAAATCGACAAACTTTTTGATATCAGCCATTTTATCGATTCTCGTCGACATATATATCGTTTCGTTTACCAGTGGTAAAATGGCAGCAAAAAATGTTTAAACGAATTTAGTCTTAACTCAATACCCCACTACTGCACCTTTTTTGCTTGGACGCCCACAAATATTTGCCGTGTCGACAATATAATCTTTCGTTCGATAAACATATCGTGTTGCGCATCTTAGCTCCTTTGGTTTGACTCAAGTAGATCTGTGTGTGGTGAAGTTAATTATTACTATTACTATTACTATTACTTAATTTTGCAGAATTATCATCGAAAATTATTTTTCACCTTATTTTTATAGTTTTAGGTATATTATCTGTGCTTATACTAACATTATAAAGCTGAAATAGTATATTTCATTATAAGTGCGGAAAGCCTGTTATTGCAAAGAGTTCCGACAAATGTCTACCCGAGCCGAGGCGCAGCCGAAGGTGAGGGTTGACAGTCGGAACTCTTTGCAATGACAGTTCCGCACGTGTACTGAACAACTATTTTTAATACAGTTACGAAAAAATTAAGCAATTTAATAAAATATCAAAAACACAACAAACTCAACTAAGTTCCAACTGTGATCAAGAGATGGCGCTAGTCGTATTAGTAATGCGAAACCTACGTTTCGCAATGCAAAAAGTGTGTCAAAGTCGTGTCGCCATTTTTGACAGTTAGCAAAGAGAACGCACGAGTTCGGGAAAGGTAAACAAAAAGCTCGAGTATGTAATAGCCCACATCCCGAACGCTAAACGTCCCTGCAATACGCCACTTTTTGAGCAACTGTATTAAAAAGATTTTTTTCATTACTCATACTCGGAAAGTAGGTCTGAAGTTGCCTGAGAAGCGGGTTGAAAGTAACCCTTTTCAGCCCTAGGGAGAATCGCTTTCAACTGACAACTGTCAAATTATTAAAAAAAAACTAGGTCTATTTTCACATTTCTATTGAACCATGTTTCAACTTTCTATATAGCCAGCGCGATGTAAAATTGAAATAACGTAAAGTTTAAGTAGGTATTAATTAAAATAAAATTCACTCACTTTTTAACCGACTTCCAAAAAGGAGGAGGTTCTATGTTCGATTGTATGTGTTTTTTTTTTTTTTTTTTTTATTTTTTTTTATATTTTTTTTTTTTTTTTTTATGTATGTTCACCGATTACTCGAAGACGGTTGGACCGATTTGAAAAATTCTTTTTTTGTTTGAAAGAGTATACTCCCAATTAGGTCCCATTGCCACCAAGTCGGGATTTGGTGATGGGATCTTGGAGAAATCGAGGGAACTCTTCAAAAATTATAGGCACACCTATAGGGATTTGGGTATTTTTTATAGTAAATCATTCATTTGCTTTCGAAAAGCTAAATTTGAAGAAGTGGAACTGATGATGAAGACCACAGATGGTCATCGGAACTACTCAACAATAATACGTCTTTCAGGGGTCCTAGTTAGAGCGATTTGGAAAATTGTTTTTTTGTTTGAAAGGAGATACTTCCGAATTGGTCACATTGTCATCAAGTCAGGATCTGATGGTGGGATCTTGGAGAAATCGAGGGAACTCTTCAAAATTTATAGGCACACCCATGGCGATTTGGGTATTTTTGATAGTAAATCGTTTATTTGCTTTTGGAAAGTAAAATTTGAAGAAGTGGAACTGATGATGAAGACCGCAGATGGTCATCGAAACTACTAAATAATAGGTATTTCACAGATTCCGATTCATCAACTTTAATGTGGTTTCTAAACAATTTATGTTCGTCATAATGTATATGGTGAAGTGGAACTGATGATGGTGTACCAGCAGAACTCCTCAAAAATTAACGTCCCTGCATCGAGAAAAGCAACATTTTGTAAAAGGTTATGAGCAGTTGACAGTAGGCTATTGTAACTTAGATAAATTATAAGCCGACTCACTAAAAAGCAAGAAATAAACAAATTTTTAACAAAAAAATTAAAACCGACTTCCAAAAAAGCTAAAAATAAAAAGCTAAAAATAACAAAATACCGATTTAATCCAAAAGACAAAAACACACGTAATATTATTATTGGTTTGTGCTACCACTGATCGGTATGAAGTCGGTGACAAGCCAATTATGGAGGGGGTGGATGGGCTAAGTCGACTCCTGCCACCAGCTCTTCGTTAGCAGAACAACTCAAGTGGGCAGACACCAGCGGGCTTGTCACCGAATTCAAACCGATCAGTGGTAGCACAAACCAATAATAATATTACGTGTGTTTTTGTCTTTTGGATTAAATCGGTATTTTGTTATTTTTAGCTTTTTATTTTTAGCTTTTTTGGAAGTCGGTTTTAATTTTTTTGTTATATTTTCTTTAATTAATACTCAATAATTAAAGAAAATATTTTTTTTAGGTCGCCACAATGTAAATAAAAAATACTGGCTGAATAGCTAGCCGGCCAAAGAAAAAGAAATATGTGGGAAAGTGTCAAGCGACTATCCGATCTTCACTCATTTTTTCTTTAGCTAATTCCTATTTTTATTTTGACTTTCCTTGCATTCGTAATGAAAAGCACAGTGTTACCCTCGGGAGAAAGACTACTTTCTTACTTTTTTTACTTTCACCCCTAGGATAACAATGTACTATTGTTTGCTTGAACGCGCTAATTTCAGGGACTACGTTACTGGTCCGATTCTAAAAATTATTTCAGTGTTAGATAGTACATTTATATCGAGGAAGGCTATAAGCTATATTATATTATATTTATTTATTTAAAGAACTTTATTGCACATTTATGTACAAAAGGCGGACTTAATGCCTAAGGTATTCTCTACCAGTCACAGTTAGATCGTCACGCTAAGACCAATAGGAGCCGAGCAGCAATAAAAAATGTTGTTAAAACTATAAAAAACATTCCTTTTGAGAGCTTCCATTGTGTCACTACGTTAACGGCCGGCCCGGTTAGCTGTGGAATATATTTTATTTAGTTTGTTCCTCAAATTAACGCGGGTGAAACCGCGGGGCACAGCTAGTCTTTGGATATAAAGATACGAATTGTTAAGCGAGTGTTGCGGTCAAAACCCCTGCAAGGACCTTAAGGAAACGTTATAATGTTGTAACAAAAATATCTGTTCATTATCTCAGATTTTACGAGTTCGTATTGCATAATTAGTGCATAATTAGTTGTAGGTAGGCTAAACAACATAATATTGAGATTTTATCTTAATTATTATAATAGATATTTCGTAGCATACCTATTTCCTAGCATATTGTCGTGAGAGTACAATGGAGCCGGTGCTGTCGGACCCGGTGCTGCGGTTCCGCCCGGACACGGTGCGTGCGGTGCGCGCGATGTACGGCCTGGACGGGCCGGGCCGGATGGCGGAAGCCGTCGACCTGCTGGACGACTGGGTGAAGAAGCAGCCGCATTTTATGATGAAAGACTTCAGTGAGTATAACACTCCATTGCCGCAAATTAAGCTATCAGCGCACTGCCAAACTGGAATTCTACTTAAAAACAAGCATTTGAAGCTTAAAAGAGACTTTGGGAAACTAATCTCCTAAAAGCTGTTTTAAAACGTACGGCTTATCATATTTGGATCGAATCCGGCACACAGAATATTATGAAGTGGGCACCCCGCGTGGTTTTACACGCGATAATTTCGAAGTTTCTGCGGAATTGTTCCATACAAACTTTGCAACCCCTTTTCATCCCCTTAGGGGTGGAATTTTCAGAAATCCTTTCGTATCGGATGCCTACGTCAAACAAAGAACACACCCTCCAAGTTTCAGGTCTACAATCAGCGGTTTAGGCTGTGCGACGATCCGTCAGTCAGTCATTCAGGACAAAGCATTTTATATATTGTATTGATTAGATAACTACATAGGACACGTACCTACCTACATAGTTTCATCCTGTTAAATGACAAATCAAATAAATGTCAGAAAACGCCAAGACGGGAACCTTTAGAGCCCCTCGACTTTGTCCTCAGTCCGCACTCGTTCCTTAACAATGTTATATGCACTTAATTCTTACGAATATGGGACTGATTCGCATGATCTTCCTTCTGGAATAGAATCAGAAACGACAGTAACGACTTAGATTTTATGTCAGTGTGTTGCTAATGAAACTGACTTCCGACGGCGCAAAAGCTTTAGCACGTGACCGGTCGTCATAAAACCCTTGAGGGTAGCCTTCGTGCTTTTTAGAAGGTGGTACAAGTCATACGCCCACACGGACTTTCATTGACGTAGGTAAAGAAATGTACATATAAAACGTTACATATTTACAGGCTGTTTTAGAAGTTGACTTTGTGTGATAGGTACATTGTAGAAAATATATTTGGGATGCCAGCTATTGCTGCGCAGATCCACGGGGGAGGCTTTCATCTCGCTGTGGACGTCATGCATGAGGACACACGGACTTTCAAAATGAATTAACGCCATTAGGATCTCATTTGGAAACGCAATGACATGCTGTTTTTCAAAATTGACAGTGTATGAAACTGTGGTATATTGTAGAAAATATATATATGTTTTGAGATACCAGCGATAGCCATAGAGCATCTGCACAGACTATATTGCCTTTCTAGTTTATAATTATTTTTCATTACTCATACTCGGAAAGTAGGTCTGAAGTTGCCTGAGAAGCGGGTCGAAAGTAACACTTTTCAGCCCTAGGGAGAATCGCTTTCAACTGACAGCTGGATACTGCAGAAACTCAAGTTTTTTTTTTATGTCATAGGGGGCATACTTACTGGCCAGTAGCACACCTAATGGTTGATTTATGTAAAATAAAATTCACTCATTTTTTTCTTTAGCTAATTCCTATTTTTATTTTAACTTTCCTTGCATTCGTAATGAAAAGCACACTTTCACCCCTAGGATAACAATGTACTATTCTTTTCTCTACGGATGTGATGATAGTGAAATTATATGGTCTGTTCCCACAGGCAGGAGGTTTTTGGAGACCACGATCATTGCGAGCAAAGGATCCGTGGAGAAGGCCAAGTCGAGGATGGATAAATACTGCACCGTCAGGAGTATGGTACCTAGTTTCTTCGACAAACTCAACATACTGACGGACCTGAATGAGGCTACATTGCCAATGTTGTGAGTGAATTCATTAATGTCACCTTTTCAGGGCCTTTATTCACTACTAGCTGTGCCCCGCGGTTTCACCCGCGGTGATTTTGGAGTTCCCGCGGGAATTCCGGGATAAAAAGTACTCTATGTCCTTCTCTGTACCCCTGACAACGTGCATGCAAAATTTCATCCAAATCTGTTCAGCCGTTTTTGCGTGATTGAGTAACAAACATCCAAACATCCAAATATCCAAACATCCAAATATCCAAACATCCACACTTTCACATTAGGTGTGCGTTCCGTGGCTTCGCACGAATGCACTCGAACGCGCTCGAGCGCGCTCTGAACCCGTTCTGTGGCTTAGTGAAATTTTACTCTGACAACTGTCAGAGCGTAGTTTCACCCGTTCCGTGGCTCAGAGTGCAGCAACCAAACAACCATCTTCGAAGCAGGTTAATTTTCACTCTGACAGCTATGTATTGTTTAAGAAGTGTTAAAGTTTGCGCCAAAAACCGGATTCGTTGAAAAAGAAATTAATCGGAGTTCTTACGAACAAAGGTGAGGTGTCGTAGTCACAAAAAGTTTATAATTGGATGTAAAACAGTCTTATTTGCAATGTGAGTTGAGAGAAAACAAATGGCGCCTGAAATTTCAAATATTTTGAGGTTATAAAAACAACTCGATCGTTCTGTGGCTTGGTTGCAACTCAAACGAGTGAAATTTTAACCTAACAACTGCGCCCAAATCCACGGAACGCACACTAGGATGACCACACGACGCGTTGAGATACCGCGCCACACAAATTGTGTTTACCTCGTTCACAAAAAAGTTTTACTTCATAAAAACATATTTGCAACGTTTGTTATGACATACAGAATATTAATCCTTACTATCCTTACTATCCTATCTTCTAATCTAATCTAATATATATAAATCACGTGTCACGTTGTTTGTCCGCGATGGACTCCGAAACTACTGAACGGATTTTGATAAAATTTTGCAACCATTTATAATATGGTCCAACTTAAAAGATGGGATAGTTTTTATCCCGGAATTCCCCCGGGAACTGAAGGACATAGAGTACTTTTTTTCGCAACCTCCGCGGGATCTTCGAAATTACCGCGGATGAAATCGCGGGGGACAGCTAGTATATATATATAAATCACGTGTCACGTTGTTTGTCCGCGATGGACTCCGTAACTACTGAACGGATTTTGATAAAATTTTGTACTTAACCATTTATAATATGGTCCAATTTAAAAGATAGGGTAGTTTTTATCCCGGAATTCCCCCGGGAACTCCGGAACGAATGCGGAGAACACTACTGTCAGGGGTAGGTACAAAGATGGACATACTTAGAGTACTTTTTTTCCGGAATTCCCGCGGGAACTACGAAATTACCGCGGATGAAATCGCGGGGGACAGCTAGTAATATTATAAATGTGAAAGTAACTCTGTCTGTCTGTTACGCTTTCAAGCCTCAACGGCTTAAACGATCATTATGAAATTTTGCATACACGTTGTCAGGGGTATAGAGAAGGACATAGGGCACTTTACTTCGGAACTCCTGCGGGACCTCCGAAATTACGAGGAACAGCTAGTTTGTAATAATTTGGCACCTGAAACATTTGGGAATTATGGGCAAGAAATGTTGTTGGTCATACTGAATAAGGTGCCAAGGCCTTTACCAATCATCGTGAAATTTTTCATACATATACGTTGTCAGGGGCACAGAAAAGGACATAGGGTACTTTTCTCGTGAAACCCTGACAAAATTAACGCATTGGACTCTGACTATGGACGTCTAGTCGATACTAAAAATTCTTGAATTATGTAATTTGATAAGACAAAGGGTTTTTGGAAATTTATCCTCGTAAGAAGGCGTAAAGAGGGTCTTTTATCGTACTCTTTACCAGCTCTAAACCGGTCGTCTCACTATAATCGATAAAATTATATACAAACAATTTACAATCCGATGTTAAAATCAAATTTCAAACTTAGCTTTAGGGGACTGGAGGTGGAACTAGTTGAAACCTGTAATACAACTCTTCAGTGCTCTACAACATATTATGTTGATATTATTTCGTCTGAGATCCTGACTAGGATTATAAACTATTTGCTTTTGCTATGAATGTAAGTTTATTTGTTACTCTTTCGAGCAATTAACTACGTAACCCTTCATTGCATACACGTTTTCGCGGTACAGAAAGGATACATGGAGAGGATTCAATCAGACCGAAGAGGTTTCGGTCGCCCTTCTTCATATTGGCGACACAATATCAGAGACCAGCAGTGCTGGCCGACCCCGCGCGGTGGAGTGTCAATAATGTGCGGGAGATATTATGGTGCCCAATCGAACACCGGTACCAGAAATACTTACTGTTGACCAATCTTCGGTGGGGAATTTTTCGGTCGCGAATTTTACCGAACAAGCCCCTATTTTTCTCTCAGGGTATAGAAAGCCTTTTCATCTAGAAAAAAGTACAACTGTTATTGACAAGAACTACGTTAAAACCACGGGCAGATGCTAGTACAGTATAAAGTGTCATTTAATGTGTAAAATATTTTAATTGTTTAATGCTATTATCCTAATTAAGTGATAAAAATTCAATTTTGTTTTTATTTTGCGACAGAATTAATATTTTTACTAATTTTCAGGTTAATACATATAAGTACCTACACTAGCTGTCCCCCGCGATTTCATCCGCAGTAATTTCGGAGTTCCCGCGGAGGTTGCGGGAAAAAAGTACTCTATGTCCTTCAGTTCCCGCGGGAATTCCGGGATAAAAACTATCCTATCTTTTAAGTTGGACCATTTTATGAATGGTTACAAAATTTTATCAAAATCCGTTCAGTAGTTTCGGAGTCCATCGCGGACAAACAACGTGACATGTGATTTACATATATTAAGACTAGCTGTCCCCCGCGATTTCATCCGCGGTAATTTCGGAGTTCCCGCGGGAATTCCGGGAAAAAAATACTCTACATCCTTCTTTGTACCCCTGACAACGTTGATTACGGTGTACGGTGATTAGCTGTGCCCTGCATTAATTCCGGAGTTCCCGCGGGAATTTCGGGATAACAACTATCCTATCTTTTAAGTTGGACTATATTATAAATGGTTACAAAATTTTATCAAAATCCGTTCAGTAGTTTCGGAGTCCATCGCGGACAAACAACGTGACACATGATTTATATATATTAGATAAGATATACCTACTGCTAATATAGACAATAGACATAACGGTAGGTAGGTACGTATTATTTGATAAAACTAGAATTTGTGCTTCTTGGCATTGAAAATATTTAAAAATAATAATAATCGTACCTATCACCAATGGAATCCATTTCGATCACTGTTTCGATCAGTTTTGGATAATTTGTTTGTAACTTTGCGCGTTGTTCCACAAAAATACACGTAATATTACTGGTTTGTGCTACCGAAGTCGGTGACAAGTCAAATATGGAGTGGGTAGATGGGCTGAGTCCACTCCCGCCACGAGCTCGTCGTGAGCAGAGCAACCCAAGTGGGCAGACACAAGCGGGCTTGGCACCGAATTCAAACCGATCAGTGGTAGCACAAACCAATTATAATAATATTACGTGGTTTTTGTCTTGGATTAAATCGGTATTTTGTTATTTTTAGCTTTTAAGTTTTTTTTTTATCTCAGAAAAGAGTTTTAAGATTTCTTTTTTGTTTTGGTTTTCTTCCCAAATGCGTTGAAAAGCTTCATTTCAAAAGCGAGAACATTGCTCAATGCTCATATTATTTTGTGTCTTAACTCTTATTGACTTTTTAGGCGACTGCAATAAAGGAGGTCCTAACTCCTATGCAAATCCTATCTTTGAATGTATGCATGTTTTTTTTCTAGCTACATGACAGTACTGCCTAAGCTCGACCGCGATCATAATCGAATCATATTCATGAAGTTGAACAACTGTCCAAATATAACATCAGCCACCATGTCGGACTGCTTCGCTTTAGCCACTGTTGTAAGTATCGAAGTCGAACAATTTTAAAGTCAATCCTTAATAATAATAATAATAGTCCACATCACAACACACAGATCTACTTGATCCCACAGTAAGCTACTATTAGCTTGTGTCGTGGAAACCAAGCAAACGTGGTATATACTACATAGAATTACTTATATACTATACTATAGATATATAAACACACCCAGACTGGAAAATGGAACCCTGTGTTCATCACACAAAGTCCACCCCCACCGGGAATCGAACCCGGGACCCCTTGATTAGCGGGTAGGCATGGTGACCTCTGCGCCAATCGGGTCGTCATCCTTATGCGAATGGATAGGAGAATGGTTCGTTACGGAGCCTGGGCTGTCCGCGGCCAAGAATAATTCTGATATTTATGGTTGCACCCGCGATAATTTCGAAGTTCCGGCAGAACTGTTCCATACAAACTTTGCTTCCCCTTAGGGGTTGAAATTTCAAAAATCCTTTCTTATCGGATGCCTACGTGATACGTCATGCAAAGAACGCACCCTACAAGTTTCAGGTCTCTACGATCAGTGGTTTAGGCTGTGCGTTGATCCATCAGTCATTCAGGACAAAGCACTTTATATGTAGGTATAGATGGTGAGGTAAATCCTACAATTACTGTGGAGAATTATTATCAAGTAGGTAGGACTTCTAAAACGAATTAAATAGATTTTTGTTTTTGTGTATTTTGCTATGTATTTTGATTTGAGTTCAGTGCAAAATGGAAAAGTAAAGAATAGAAAAAAAATCGTCAACATGCCCATTGCTCGTTTAAAGATAGTAGATTTTTATTATGTGGTTCCCTCGACAACTCTATGATAAAAGTTCAGTGCTACTCGTAGCTGATGATACTAGTCCTATTATAGAATATAACTACGTCGGATTTACTATTTTCTATCGCGAAAAGCCAACACTTCCATGTTCCTCAGTCGACCGGTGCACATCGTAATCCTAAACTAATCTTGGTTTCTTGTTTCAGTACATGGAATACATAAAGGCTCATGATTACTTCAACGGTTTTATATTCATCATCGACTTCACAGACTTCAATATGGTTGAGATTTTATCGAAGTTGAATTGGATGGAGACCAATGAATGGTACACGTTTCTCTTGGTAAGTGCCTGCCAAGGGATGTGGTTTAATAACTTTATTAGGGATGTCAAACTTGTCAAACTTTTAAAAATCAAAATTTTAATGAGTCCATCTTTTAGAAAATTAAAAATCATTAGACACGTATTTTTATTATTTTTCAAATAAATTAAAATACACAAAGATAAAGCGCATTAAAGTATAGAGTGGGGGCTCGTGAGTCGTGACGTCACTTACCGCTACAAGCCGCCATACAAACTGCAATAGTTAGTGGCGTCACGCGAAATTTCTACTCAATGTATCGCTGTTATTTTTTGATTACATAAAAAAAGAAAAAAATCGTGTCCAATATTTTTTATTAATCTACAAGACGGACTAAAAAAAAATAGTCAATAGCTTATTTCGTAATAAAATTGATGCAGGTGAAAAAGTTGGGACTCCATCTTTTCCCCTCGCGTCTATCTCGTAATTTACCCCAATTCCTATTCCAAGATCGAAATTACATCCATGATTTGGATATCAAAATTTGTTTATCAGGGTGTTTGACTAAGAAAATAATCGATTAGTCACGCTATTGAATAGTACCTAAAGAACATAACTATTAAACAAAGTGAAGAACGTTAAAGGTACATGACGGGAGCTGTGATTTATGGAACTCCGAAAGAACTTGGTATCCTGATAAATCTCACTTCTTTTACCAACGAAGTTGCTTAATAAGCATAATCTCACAAGAAACTTCAGTATGAGTTTGTCTATCACTAGTAATATAATGTTAAGGTGATTTTCAAACGCTACCTAAGACTTAAAGTATTTTCGTCTTTGCAGCAACGTTCCTCACACGTCGGCTAAGATCTTGCAAAGTTTACATTTTGAAGTTATTATGCTCCAATTTGCAAAGTTCACCAATATTGTTGCAATGTCTGCTTGCCCACTAAGGGCATTATCTTGCAAGATTATGGTGTTAACTTAGCTTTCTTTCACATTTATATTTTTTTTGGCATTTTCATTTCCAGAACGGCTACGGCTACAGAATACTCAGCATACACCTGATATCGTCATCGAAGCTGGTGGAGGTGTTCGCCGGGCTGTTCAAGAAGGTTCTACCCGCGAAGCTGGGGGACAGGTTCAGGTTCCACGAGGACCGGGAGATGCTGCACGAGGTGGTGGAGAAGGAAGCCCTCCCCCAGGACTACGGTGGCAACGAGAAACCATTGAAAGAACTATTTGGTGAGCATCAGCCATATTGTTCCATGTCTTGCGTCCCTCGGAAATTAAGAAAACGCGGCTGGAGCTGCGTGGGACAGCTAGTAGATCTGTCTGCCAGTTGAATGGAAGGAAATTTTGTGAACATCCTTGCATTTTATAAAACAAACTCCTCCACCACGGCTGTCTGTTCACGATAAACTCAAAAACTACTGAACGGATTTTCATGTGGTTTTCACCAATAGATAAAGTGATTCAAGAAAAAGGTTTATGCGTATAGTTCATCCAGCAATTCCCGCGGGAACTCCTACATTATTGCGGGTGAAACCGCCGAGGACAGCTAGTCGAAATAAATGACGGATCCGCCATCTTTGTTTCCCGCCAAAAACTCTAATATCTTCAACTGTGTTCTGAAACTACACACTGGGCGATCTTATGGTTTCACAGAAAATTAAGAGGGGATGTTGTGTGTACTCCGGTGTGATATATTTTCAAACAACGTTAAATGAAGGACTGCGAGTCCGCACCGAATTCCCGTACTATTTCGCCGAGTGGTGTTGTGACACTTTAGTGTATACCGCCTAACCCGCTGCATGTTTCCGAACGGCTCACTCGTGCGCAACGGACTCATACTAGCCGTTCCGAAATCGTGTGAGACTGGTGTGGCCTCGGTGAGCTGTTCGGAAACATCGTGATTCGTGACGTGTATACAATAGTGTGCCACAAAACCACCCGTCTGGACTTGGAGTCCTTCATTTAACATCGTTTGGAGTTCATTAGGAGTGCACTGACATCTCCACTTCTTCACTCCGTGTGTGTAGTTTCGGAACGCAACCTTACCGTTCTCGATCCTCACCTCTTTCGTCAGAGCAATGGGTGTCGCTGCTCAGTTCCCCGGCGCACGTGCGGCACATGAGCGCGATGCGCGCCGCGCGCACGGACGAGGCGCGCCGCCCGCCCCCGCCCGACGCGGCGGGGGGCGGGCGCGACCAGCTCGCCGGCACCTTCCGGAAACTCAACGTCGACTGAACAAAGCTGGTGCCCTCGTTTACATAGCGCTACCAGCGCTAGGTGTTCCCGCACCTAGCTAATCGGCAGAGCATGCAAGAGATATTATCTATGTCTCTTTAGATTAAGCACTGTTTATGTTTGTCTCTTTTTCTTGTATGTTTTGCTGAAATAAATGTATTTTCTTTCTTTCTTTCTTTCAAGTGGGCGTATATTAAATTCAGATACTTAGTCTAAAAAATCTACTAGTAGTAACTAGGTTTTTCTCCTCAGTTTAACGCAGATGCAACCGCGGGGGCTGAATCTACTCCCCTAAACGAGCAATTATCTGAATCTCAGAAACGGCCCCACCGATTTTCATAAAATTTAGTATGCAGGGGGTTTCGAGGGCTCTAGCTAGGTTTTATTTTTAGAAAACGTTGTTTTATTAATATTATGTAAGTAACCTGCAACAATATAACTGTACCAAAAACTTCGGTCAATGTGTTTTATTTAATACTAGCATTTGCCCGCGACTTTGTCCGCGTGGTAGTTGAAATTCTTCAAAATTGAAATATTTAGGTCCAGCTTGACCTGAAATTTCTTCCAAAAAAAACGCGTTATTCCATACAACCACTTTACACCCCCATAAGGGTTGAATTTTCAAAAATCCTTTCTTAGTGCACAGTTGCACACCCACGTCACTCGAGGAATATTTGTGCATTTTAATTAGGTCCCATTGCCACCAAATCGGGATCTGATGACGTTTATTATTTATTTGCTTTTGGAAAGCAATATTTGAAGAAATCGAGGGATTAAATAAGTCTTTCTCCCGAGGACAGTGTTAACTGTGCTTTTCATTACGAATGCAAAGAAAGTCAAAATAAAAATTAGCTAAAGATCATAATCGAATCATATTCATGAAGTTGAACAACTGTCCAAATATAACATCAGCCACTATGTCGGACTGCTATGCTTTAGCCACTGTTGTAAGTACTTTCTTCTTCTTCTTTAATAATGGCGTCTATAATTGGACGCAGATAAGCAATAACATGTTAACCCACAAAATTAAGTTATTGGTTCAGAACGATTTATTGAGAGTTGGGGAACGTTTTTTACATTGCTTAAATATGTAACTAAATATTGAACATAAAAAATGTTGATACAAAATGGCGCTCCTACGTTTAAAACACTATTAACTCAAAATTTCTCCAGTGTGGGTTAACACACTATTGCTTATCTATGTCCAATTATAATTTGCCAATGACAATGTTTCTTAGTAATAAAAATCTCTTCATCTACTTCTTCAATGATGGCGAAATGACAATGTCCGATTAAACCCCAAGAAGCAAGTTAAACCCGGTTGTTGACCGGTGGAGGTCGTAGCGAGTGGACGCCCGTCGCGTTTTTATTCAATACTAGTTGTGCCCCGCGGTTTCACCCGCGTTAATTTCATAGTTCTCGCGGGAATTCCGGGATAAAAAGTACCCTATATGTTAATCTGATGTATAAGCTATATTATTGTAAAGTTTCATTTAAATCCATTCAGTAGTTTTTGCGTGAAAGAGTAATAAACATCCTGCGATGCGGTGGCCCGGGGGGGGGTTCGCCTGGGGGCCACGGGCTATCGTATATCTTCGAGGAGAGGAAGGTGCGACGGTCCCTAGCCACAAAGAAACGCTCGGTTTACGGTAACTGAGGGCGGCTGCCCGTTTATTACAATCATGCACGGATATATACACTCGCAAGCACTTAACACTAGTACACACTTACGGCTAGCTTAATTAGGGTTTACACGGGCCCTACGGTCGGCGGAGACGGTCGGGGAGCGAGACGGGATGGTAGACGGGGGGTACGGGCGCCGGGACGGCGTCCGGTGTGTTCTGGAGTTACTAGGCGTGTCGGTGCGGGTTAGTCCCCGCGGGGCCGAGGCCAGCTACACCACGGGTCTGCTTTTGCCAACGCTCGTGTTCACGGGCCACGGTCCGACGAGGTGTAGTGTGTGGGACCCTCGACGAACCCGGAACTCGCCACACCGGTCCCCCGGTCGTCCAACGCTGGTGTGGTCGAGTTGGAGTTCGCCGATACGTCGGGTGTCAGGTCGGGCGACGGTCGGCAACGGGAGCGTTACCGGCCGGAGCTCGTAGTTGTGATTATGTGCGTGTTGTGCTGGACGGGGTCTGTATGACAGGGAAGACGGGATTACGGGATTCACCGGGCTACGGGGCTCGTTAAGCGTGGGGCGTCGCCGGACGGCGCGAGAGCGGCGTCCGGGTAGGCCGACAGAATGCGAGCACGTAGCGCGGCGAAGGTAAGGTTTGGACGGTGGATGTTCTGGAAGCGGAGGTGGATAGTCACCACACCGCTGGGTTCGAGCGTCACCGGGCACGTGCGCCTTGCGGAGAGGTACAAAGCGAACGTGCGGCAGCGCAGGTGAGTGACGCCGGCGCGCCGGTCGCGGCGGGTTTTATAGCCGCGGTTGTGGGGGCCGGGCGCGCGGGGGTGGTCGTCGCCCGTCGTCGGTGCATATCCGGGGCGCGAGGTGGGGCGTCGCTGGCTGCGTGGCGCGCCTCGTGTTGCTAGGCGGCTGTCGCGGTGGTGTGCATCCGGGGTACGGGGCGAGGGGAGCGGGCACGCGGCGGCCGCGTGTCCGCTTCCTTACAATCCATCCATCCATCCACCACCGTTCAGCAGCCATTTTGTTTTCCAAGAAAGAAGCTGGTTTTCGAGAGAGAACCGTGTTTTATCTTGGAGAACAATCTAACACCGTCATTGGCATTTCGCCATAATTACTTTAATTGCTTAAAATACGTTAAAATAAATGGCAGAATTAAATGCGATAAATCGCGATAGATTGCCATAATTGAAGAGAAGAAGAAGAACAAGTTAAAACCTGGTTCTCTCGAAAATCAGTCTCCTGTCCAGGGTTCAAAATAGATGCTATGTCTATGCTGAAAGCTTTCACGCGTTGACGGCTCGACCGATCGTCATCAAATTTTGCATACTAACGTCAGGACTACAAAAAAAAGAACATGGCGAACTTTTTCTCCCGGATATCTTGCGGCAACATCGAAATTAACGCCGATGATTTCTCAGAAAATTTTACATACTCTTTGTCAGTTGTCAGGGGTACAGAAAAGGACATAGGATATTCTTATGCCAGGATTCCCGCGGGGACTCCGAAATTACCGCGGGTGAAACCGAGGGAAATAGCTAGTTGAATCAATAAAAACCCTATTCCAAGACCTGAAGTTGCCTGCCAATCCAGCCACGTGAATTTTGTGGTTGCCTCGACAACTCTATGATAAAAGTTCTGCGCTACCCGTATATAGCTGATACAGGGGCGGATCCAGGATTTGGTAGAGGGGGGGGCAATTTGGTTGCACCATGAATTCTCTAGAATTAACAGGATAGACAAAAAAGTCCATTAATAAAATTTAAGTGCCTCATATTGAGAGCATCTGAATTGAGCTTATGTATGTATTATATTATCTGTGTGTATGTTTCGCGATTTTTTTACCGACTTCCAAAAAGGAAGAGGTTTCGCATTCGGCTGTATGTTTTTTTTTTTAATATTACTCGAAGCTAGGGTTGGACCGATTTCGAAAATTCATTTTTTGTTTGAAAGCGTATACTCCCAATTAGGTCCTAATGCCACCAAGTCGGGATCTAATGATGGGATCTTATGGTTTAAGAATCTTTATTATCCTCAAAAGATCTTGGGGAAATCGTGGGAACTCTTCAAAAATAATAGGCACACCTATAACGATTTGGGTATTTTTTATAGTAAATCGTTCATTTGCTTTCGGAAAGCAAAATTTGAAGAAGTGGAACTGATCATGAAGACCACGAGTGGTCATCGGAACTATTCAACAATAATACGTATTTCACGGGTTTCGATTGGACCGATTTAGAAAATTGATTTTGTTGTTTGAAAGGGTATACTCCCAAGTTGGTCCCATTGTCACCAAATCGAGAACCTGACGATGGAATCATGGAGAAATCGAGAGAACTCTTCAAAAATTACAGACACACCTATAGCGATTTTTGTATTGTTTATAGTAAATCGTTTATTTGCTTTTGGAAAGCAAAATTTGAAGAAGTGAAACTGATGATGAAGACCACAGATGGTCATCGGAACTACTCAATAAAAGGTATTTCACGAGTTCCGATTCGTTAACTTTAATATGGTTCCTTAATAATTTATGCTCGTCACAATGTATATGGTAAAATAGAACTGATGATGGCGTACCAGGAGAACTCCTCAACAATCAACGTCCCTGTCGTCCTATCGGTAAAAGCAGTATTTTGTAAAAGGTGATGAGCAATTGACATTAGGCTACTGTAACTTAGATAAATTACAAACGGACTCACTTGAAAGCAAGAAATAAACAAAATTTTAACAAAAAAATTAAAACCGACTTCCAACAACACAAAACTAAAAAGCTAAAAATAACAAAATATCGATTTTATCCAACAGACAAAAATACACGTAAGTTTATTTTTGGTAGTTATTACCAGTAGTTATTATACCAGTACCAGTAGTTATTATTGGTTTATTCTACCACTTGACTACTATTACTATTTGAAGTCGGTGACAAGCCAAATATGGCGTAGGTATATGGGCCAAGTCCAGTCCCGCCACGAGCTCGTTGTGAGCTGAACAACCCAAGTGGGCAGACGTAAGCGGGCTTGGCAGCGAATTTAAATCAAAAAGTGGTAGCACAAACCAACAATAGTATTACGTGTATTTTTGTCTGACGGATTAAGTCGGTATTTTGTTATTTTTAGCTTTTTAGTTTTATGTTTTTCATATTTAAAAAAAATGTGATGTTGAAAACGATTGAGCTTAGGTAGGTATAGCGGTTTTTGAGTACGATTCTCTGTAAAATCAAAGTTTTTTTCGTATTTCATTATTTTCAACTTGTACTTTCATGCATAAAATAATCTACATGGAAGCTACAACAGATAAAAGTAAAAAATGAAAAATTTACGTTCCAGTGAATCTGACCTGAATTAACAACTTTAAATTAAAATTTTGTAGCTTTATATCTATAAAGTGATAGGAAAATAATGGGAAGTGTTATGATTAATAGCGATTTTTTTACTAAACTGAGGAAAAATAAATGTGATAAAAACGTGTTTCGTGATCAGAAGAACAAAGAACTACCTAACTACCTGACATAGCTTCACGACCGACATAAAGCAATCTGAAACTTTCTTTGAAGTAAGTCGGTGATTTGGGATCCCCCAGTACCAAGATGGTACAAAGAATATGTGTAGTGCGTCTGGCGAATATGTAAGGCACACACATTTTGCAGCCGCTCCAACTTATCGCGTTACTCTTCTGTCAGATTCATACAGCACACATCGGCGTAGACAAAAAGGAGAAAGTTACTCCTTGAATTAGTAAAATGAGGAGAAAATTTGGGAAATAACGCAGAAAACTCAGAGAAGTGAATAATTTTCGTCTATATGACGAGATTACGGAAAAATAGGTACTATTGAAAAAAAAAAGATGTTTTTGACCATAGAAGATTTTAAAATTTACAGTCAACAGAAGAAAAATTTGATAAATTTTGGAAATTTGCCCAAAATTTTTTCCAAATCGAATTCATCGCGCACCGCACGTGATAAAAATCGTCGGCTATTTTTTGAGCACAGAGGTACAATATGACGGGGAATAAAAATCGAAATTCTATTAATTCCATTTAGTTCGTCAGTTACATATAATATAATATGAATAAATAATATGGATAGATTTGCTTTGAACATGGAAAAAAGTAGAAGAGTTAGGTACCAACTAGTTTTGGGAAGTGAAATCACAATAGCTTACTTCCAAGTCTGTTGATGTTGGATGTTGGATGAAGTTAAAGAAAAGGGATAGAGAAACTACATAATAAGGATAATTTTAAAAACATATATACAGCCAAACACAGAAACTTCTCCGTTTAAATAAGAAATATACCATACGGCACGTAGTTTCAAACCAGAAAATTTGTTTTAACGAGAAAGAATTGACAGATTTTTTGTTTGTTTTACAATAATAGATACAACGACGTCCGACGTATCTCAGGAGCTTCTTAATAAATTGGATCGTCTTCTTAATAACTGCATTAGATTTATTTTCGGCCTTCGCAAATATGACCATATTTCCCAATATCGTTCTCAACTTAAATGGTTACCTATTCAACACCGTAGGAATGTCCGAGTCCTCTGTACCCTTTTCTCTATTTTATACGATCCACACTGTCCCGAATATTTAAAATCTCAATTCAAATTTCTTTCAGATACTCATTCATTGTCACTACGTTCCTCTAACAACCTTCTCCTCTTCATTCCATCCCATCGTACTGGGTTCATCTCAAAATCTTTTGCTGTCACTGCTGTGCGACTCTGGAACAGCTTGCCCTTAGAGCTGCGCAAATGCCCTAACAAATTCATTTTCAAATATAGAGTGCGAAATTATTTCCTAGACTCTGGTGGCTTGCCGGGAGTAGCCATTTAGAACCTGCAGTCGTTTGTAACTCTCCCACCCTTCCAACTATTATGTATTAAGTTAGATATCCCTATTATTAAATGTTTCTGTAATTCCTTTTGGTGTGAGTGTGTGTGTGTGTGTGTGATATGTGTGTGTGTGTATATTTACTTATATATATTTATGTATATTTATATAATACCTAAATATTTAAATACGTATTTATGCTGTGTAATATATATTTATATATCAATTATCTCTATATTTAGTCCTTTTTTATGTCTTAGTTTATAACTTTTTTAGTTTTAATACTATTATTTTTATTTATTTTTCGTTTTTTCCGTAGGTTGCACACCCCTTCCCTTTTATCTCTCTGTCAACCCAATGGTTAACTGTCAGAGAATGCCGCAAGGCATTAAGTTCGCCATTTGTACTATTTTGTGCAAGAAGAATAAATAAATAAATAAATACAAACTTCCATAGGGGTTCGTTACGAACTAATAATTTATAGAGTTTTAAAAATGAATATTTGTTCGTTCATTCAGGTTCATTCGCATAATATTTCTATTCAAATTACGATGAAACTTTGGTGAAAAGCCACAAACTTGCGAAGATTTTTCTAAGGTCTAATTAAAGTAGGTACCTATTTAGGTCTTCAGGGGGGGCAATTGCCCCCAGTGCCCCCCCCCTGGATCCGCCCCTGAGCTGATAATGCTTCCTAAAATGCAATATACGTCGGTTCATTTTCTATCGCGAAAGGCCAACACTTCCATGTTTCTCCGTCGACCGGAGCACGTGCTAATTCTAAACTAATCTTGGATTCATATTTCAGTTCATAGAATACATAAAGGCTCACGATTACTTCAACGGTTTTATATTCATCATCGACTTCACCGGCTTCAATTTGGTTGAGATTATATCGAAGTTGAATTGGATGGAGACCAGTGAATGGTACACTTTTCTCTTGGTAAGTACCGAGTAAAGGATGTGGTTGAATATCTAACTTTGTTCTCCCACGATTTCCACAAAAAATCTTTATATCAAGGAGAAGTAGCCTATCTCCTATTCCAAGACCTAAATTACTCGTACCTAGGTAAACAGTAAATACCAAATTGTCAAATATGACTAAGAGAAAAGTGGTTAAGTCGCTTTATTGAATAGCAAAGGACATAAAAAATACTTATAAACCAACTGAAGAACGACACATGACGGGAGCTATGATATTATATGGAACACATAACACTAAGCATGTATCTTACAGAAAGTATTTAACACCAGTAATATTATGGATATTCCAAATGGTCTAAGACTTTATTTTTCACATTAGCTACTTTGCAGCAACGTAACTCGCACATATGTAGCTAGGACTTTGCAAGTTTACAATTTTGTGAGTTACATACTCCCATTTGCAATGTTCAGCAATATTATTGCAATTTGTTCTTGCTTAGCGGGCGTTATCTGTGAAAATGACCGATTGCCCCTCACCCAGCACACCCTTCTATTTCCTTCACAATATTTGTTAAAGTATCTATCTTTACTGTTTCTTATTGTGTACCTTTTATGTGGGGACCAATAAACTCCTTTTCTTTCCTTCTTTCTTCTTATTTTGTAAGATTTTTGGTGCAAACTTGACTATCTTCCACATTTTATATTTTTGTTGGCGTTTTCATTTCCAGAACGGCTACGGCTATAGAATACTCAGCATACACCTGATATCGTCATCGAAGCTGGTGGAGGTGTTCGCCGGGCTGTTCAAGAAGGTTCTGCCCGCGAAGCTGGGGGACCGGTTCAGGTTCCACGAGGACCGGGAGAAGCTGCACGAGGTGGTGGAGAAGGAAGCCCTCCCCCAGGATTACGGTGGCAACGAGAAGCCATTGAAAGAACTATTTGGTGAGCATCAACCATACTGCTCCATGCCTTACGTCCCTCGTAAATTAAGAAAATGTGGTTGGAGCTGCGTGGGACAGCTAGTAAATATTATGTCTTCCAGTTGAATGGAAGGAAGTTTTGTGGACATCCTTACATTTTATAAAACAAAGTCCTCTGCCACGGCTGTTTGTTCACGATAAACTCAAAAACTACTGAACGGATTTTCATGCGGTTTTCACCAATACACACCAGCACCAGCACACCCTTCTATCTCCTTCAAATAATATTTGTTACTCCGACTCCGAAATTATCACGGGTAAAACCGCGAAGGACAGCTAGTCGAAAATAAATGACAGATGCGCCATCTTTGTTTCCCGCCAAAAACTCTGACATCTTCAACTACATTCCGAAACTACACACTGTGCGATCTCCTGGTTGCATAGGAAATATATATAGTAACTGAGTCCGAAATGCACCGAATTCCCGTACTGTTTCGCCGGGTGGTGTTGTGGCACTTTAGAGTATAAAGCTGCATGTTGCCGAACGGCTCACTCGTGTGCAACGAACTCATACTAGCCGTTCCGAAATCGTGTGTGACTGGTGTGGCCTCGGTGAGCTGTTCGGAAACATGGTGTACACACTGGTGTGCCACAAAACCACCTGGCGAAATAGCACGGGAATTCGGTGTGGACTCGGAGTCCTTCATTTAACATCGTTTGGAGTTCATTAGGAGTGCACTGACATCTCCACTTCTTCACTCCGTGTGTGTAGTTTCGGAACGCAACCTTACCGTTCTCGATCCTCACCTCTTTCGTCAGAGCAATGGGTGTCGCTGCTCAGTTCCCCGGCGCACGTGCGGCACATGAGCGCGATGCGCGCCGCGCGCACGGACGAGGCGCGCCGCCCGCCCCCGCCCGACGCGGCGGGCGCCGGGCGCGACCAGCTCGCCGGCACCTTCCGGAAACTCAACGTCGACTGAACAAAGCTGGTGCCTTCGTTTACATAGCCCTTACAGAAGGGGGCGTATACCTAATACCTAACGTGTAGTCTAAAAAAATACGCTTTAAGACTAAAACTAAACTAGAAAAAATGTGAAACATCGAATTTATTATGTAGAAAATAATAAGCTTAAATTATAATATTAGTCAGATTTTTTTTTAATTGTTTATTTTATACAATTAAAACCGACTTCCGAAAACACAAAACTAATAAACAAAATTTTAACAAAAAATTAAAACCGACTTCCGAAAACACAAAACTAATAAACAAAATTTTAACAAAAAATTAAAACCGACTTCCGAAAACACAAAATTAAAAAGTTAAAAATTACAAAATACCGATTTAATCCAAAAGACAAAAATGCAAGTAATATTATTATTAGTTTGTGCTACCATTGATAGGTTTGAAGTCGGTGACAAGCCAAATATGGAGTAGGTATTTTGTTATTTTCAGCTTTTTAACTGACTTCCAAAAAGGAGGAGGTTCAAGACATAGATGGTCATCGGAACTACTCTACAATAATACGTATTTCACGGATTCCGATTGGAGCGATTTCAAAAATTGTTTTTTTGTTTGAAAGGGGATACTCCCAAATTGATTCCATTGTCACCAAGTGGAGATCTTATGATGGGATCTTGGAGTAATCGAGGGAACTCTTAAAAAATTATAGGTACACCTATAGCGATTTTTGGATTTTTTAAAGTAAATCGTTTATTTGCTTTCGGAAAGTAAAATTTGAAGAAGTGGAACTGATGATGAAGACTACAGATGGTCATCAGATCTACTAAATAATAGGTATTTCACAGATTCCGATTCGTTAACTTTAATATGGTTTCTAAACAATTTATGCTCGTCACAATGTATATGGTGAAGTGGAACTGATGATGATGTACCAGGAGAACTCCTCAACAATTAACGTCCCTGCGTCGGGAAAAGCAATATTTTGTAAAAGGTGATGAGCAGTTGACTAAGTCACTTGAAAGCGAGAAATAAACAAAAGTTTAACAAAAAAATTAAAACCGACTTCCAAAAACACAAAACTAAAAATCTAAAAATAAAAAGCTAAAAATAACAACATACCGATTTAATCCAAAAGACAAAAACACACGTAATATTATTATTGGTTTGTGCTACCACTGATCGGTATGAAGTCGGTGACAAGCCAAATATGGAGGGGGTATATGGGCTAAGTCGACTCCCGCCACCAGCTCTTCGTGAGCAGGACAACCCAAGTGGGCAGACACCAGCGGGCTTGTCACCGAATTCAAACCGATCAGTGATAGTCTTTTGGATTAAATCGGTATGTTGTTATTTATAGCTTTTTATTTTTAGATTTTTAGATTAGATTATTTGATTTGATTTTATATTCAATTGATTTGTATAATGTAATTTAATTTGTCAATTTGATTCGATTATTTTTTATTTTATTTTTTGTTCAATTGATTTGTGTAATTCAATTGATTTTCTCAAGTCGTATAGAAATTGTTCAAAAATGTCATATATATAAGAATATTGTTTGTACGCCTCATTGGCAGAATGCAGATGTGCAAATCTAACATTAACAACTTATTATTTGCTGTATTCACAAACTTAATAAAAATAAATAAATAAATAAATAAATTTTTAGATTTTTAGTTTTGTGTTTTTGGAAGTCGGTTTTAAATTTTTTGTTAAAACTTTGTTTATTTTTAGTTTCGTGTTTTTGAAAGTCGGTCTTTACTTTTTTGTTAAAATTTTGTTTATTTCTCGCTTTTCAGTGGGTTGGTTTGTAATTTATCTAAGTTATAATAGCCTAATGTCAACTGCTCATCACCTTTCAAACAAAAAAAAAAACAATTTTGCAAATCGCTCCAATCGGAACCCGTGAAATACGTATTATAGTTGAGTAGTTCCGATGACCACCTGTGGTTCTTATCATCAGTTCCGCCTCTTCAAATTTTGCTTTCCGAAAGCAAATGAACGATTTACTATAAAAAATACCCAAATCGCTATAGGTGTGCCTGTAATTTTTGAAGAGTTCCCTCGTCAAAAAAAATAAACAATAATATGATTAAAATATAAATTACCTATTCTAAAAGTTATTCAACATTAGTTTGGAGGTGACCTGTCTACGAAATTTCAAGCGCCACGCCAGCGTCTACGAGTCAATGACCGATTCGATTTTTTTGCTAATTATTATAAATAATTTAGGCATAGGCTAGTAAAATTTAAAAAATATGTATAAACTATATTAAAACATGGTGCGATCGATTCGGAAGACGGTTCTGAAAAAAACTACTTTCTAGTTTTATAAACAATGTTGCAATCTTAATGCAATGTTGCAAGGCTGCCCTCAGCGGACCTAGACGTACTTATACCTATCCATTTATCGCGCACGTGTTCAATAATCTCTAATTGCGCGTACAAATAACTCATTACTCCTTCATTAGTTACAATGTCGTCTCAATTATAAATATTTATTTACTAGCGATTTTGAATGACAATTTCCAGGGATTCTATACATACTTACACACTTTTATTTACCAGTATAGATAGATAGAACCAAGTTGTACATTAATATAATTCAGGAGTACAGAGATGTCTTTTCTTTCTTTCTTTCTAAATACATATTTATTTTATTTATTTTTATTTTATTTATTTAGAACACAAAACAGATTACAGTCTTAACGATCATAATAAACGTCTTAATGAATTAATAGAAAACCTGATACAACAACAAAAACAAACTATAATAATTTTGATATATTTTATGACGAAAAAATTAATAATTACTTTTCATTACTCATGCTCGGAAAGTAGGTCTGAAGTTGCCTGAGAAGCGGGTTGAAAGTAGCCCTTTTCAGCCCTAGGGAGAATCGCTTTCAACTGACAACTGTCAAATTATTAAAAAAAACTAGGTCTATTTTCACATTTCTATTGAACCATGTTTCAACTTTCTATACAGCCAGCGCGATGTAAAATTGAAATAACGTAAAGTTTAAGTAGGTATTAATTAAAATAAAATTCACTCACTTTTTCTTAAGCTAATTCCTATTTATATTTTTTTATTTTCTTTAATTAATACTTAATAATTAAAGAAAATATTTTTTTTAGGTCGCCACAATGTAAATAAAAAATACTGGCTGAATAGCTAGCCGGCCAAAGAAAAAGAAATAGGTGGGAAAGTGTCAAGCGACTATCCGATCTTCACTCATTTTTTCTTTAGCTAATTCCTATTTTTATTTTGACTTTCCTTGCATTCGTAATGAAAAGCACAGTGTTACCCTCGGGAGAAAGTAACTTATTTAGTGCCTCGAACTATTGGCGCCCTCGCTACGCTCGGGCGCCAAACCCCGTCTCGGCACTAAATGAGTTACTTTCACCCCTTGGATAACAATGTACTATTAAAAGTTATTCGCTGTCTCGCGCGGTTTCACCCGCGATAAGATGAAAGTCTTAAAAAAAGTTAAAAGTCGCTTCGCTTTCTAATGGTGAAAGAATTTTTGAAATCTGTCAAGTAGTTTTTGAATTAAATCGTAAAAACAAACAAAAAAAATTCAAATCTTTCCTCTTTATAATATTAGTATAGATAAGTTTGGAGGTGACCTATCTATCTACGAAATTCCAAGCGCTACGCCAGGCCCGCAACTTGCGGACGACGTACGCGCCAAATACTGAATCTAGCTAGACATATGAATAAAATTGAAGTGTCTGTTTGTAATTTCAAATTAACAGTTTTTCTCTAAATGCATACGGTTAACGAAAGTATACTTATACGGTACTAAGTAACATGAAAAAAAACAATTTTTAATTTTTTCTCTGCCTGTCTGTCTGTCGGTCTGTCTGTCTGTTTATTATGGGTAATCTCTGAAACAGCTGGATCGATTTTGACGGGACTTTCACTGGGAGATAGCTGATGTTAAAATGAGTAATTTAAGCTACTTTTTATCCCGAAATTCCCGCGGGATCTCTGAAATTAACGCGGGTGAAACCGCGGGGAACTACTAGCTATAAATAATTTAGACATGGGCTAATAAAAGTGAAAAATGTAACCTATCGTTACGTACGTTACGTACCGATGCGTTTGTCTCGCTAAAACTCGAGAATGGCTGGACCGATTTGGCTAATTTTGATCTTGAAATATTTGTGAAAGTTCAGGGAAGGTTTAAGAAACAAATTAGGCTGCTTTGGAGGTCGTGCGGGAGTTCCGAAACTAACGCGGGTGAAACCGTGGGGCACGGCTAGTGTACACACAAATTAGAAAGATAATAATTAACTATCTTAATAAATTACGAATATAGTTCACGACAACAATATTATTGAGTAGGTACTTATATGCTTTTACGATAATAGCCTGCTTAATTAGGTGTAATTAACCATAGTTATATCTTACGAGCTGTGCGCCGCGGTTACACCCGCGGTAATTTTGAAGTTTCCGCGGGAATTCCGGAATAAAAAGTACCCTATGTCCTTCTCTGTACCCCTGACAACGTGCATGCCAAATTTCATCCAAGTCCGTTCAGCCGTTTTTGCGTGATTGAGTAACAAACATCCAAACATCCAAACATCCAAACATCCAAACATCCACACTTTCACATTTATAATATTAGTAGGATATATATTATAGTAGGTATAGATATATTATATACACACCCAGACTGGAAAATGGAACCCTGTGTCCATCACACAAAGTCCACCCCCGCCGGGAATCGAACCCGGAACCTCTTGAAATATCTAATATATAAATCTTCTTATATAAAATTCTCGTGTCACAATGTTCGTTCCCATACTCCTCCGAAACGGCTTGACCGATTCTCATGAAATTTTATATGCATATTCAGTAGGTCTGAGAATCGGCTACTATCTATTTTTCATCCCCCTAAAGGAAGTTCCTGCAGGAATACCGAATCTCACGCGGGTGATACCGCGGGGCACAGCTAGTCTAATATATAAAATTCTCGTGTCACAATGTTCGTTCCCATACTCCTCCGAAACGGCTTGACCAATTCTCATGAAATTTTTTATGCATACTCAGTATGAGTATGGTCTGAGAATCGGCTACTATCTATTTTTCATCCCCCTAAAGGGAGTTCCTGCGGGAATGGGCATGTTGACTAATTTTTATTTTTTAGTCAGTCTTGTAGATTAATAAAAAATATTGGACACGTATTTTTTCTTTTTTTACGTAATCAAAAAATAACGGCGATATATTGAGTTGAAATTTCGCGTGACGTCACTATTCTGACAGTTTGAATGGCTGTTTTGCGGATAGTGACGTCACGACCTCCTCATCCTAAACTTTAATGCGCTTTATCTCTGAATATTTTAATTTATTTAAAAAAGCAAAAAATTCGTGTCTATTGTTTTTTTATTTTGTAACTGACGGACTAATTAGAATTTTGATTTTCAAAAGTAGTCCACATTCCTATTCCGAAACTCACGCGGGTGGAACCGCGGGGCACAGCTAGTAGTATTATAATATTATGCCCTTGATCAGCGGACAGGCATGGACCTACTGCGCGAATCGGGTCGTCATACATTTGCTTAAAATGTTGTTTTTTATTATTATTTTATTATTATTTATTTTGTTTTTCCGTGTGGTGTAGGTACGTGTTTATCTCATCTTATCTTATTATAAACCGTTTATATTATTATCTATAGGTAGGTCTAATATCATAAAGCTGTTAGAAACTACTGGTCCGATTTGAAAAATTGTTTCAGTGCTAGATAGCCCATTAACCGAGAAAGGCTATAGGCTATATGGACATAGATAAGCAATAGTGTGTTAACCCACACTGGAGAAATTTTGATTAAATTAAAGTTTTAAAATTATAGCGCCATTTTGTGTCAAATTTTTGATGTTCAATATTTAGTTACATATTTAAACAATGTAATAAGGTAAACACATAATTAAAAAACGTTCTCTAACTCTCAATAAATCGTTCTGAATCAATAACTTCATTTTGTGGGTTAAAATGTTTGCTTATCTGCGTCCATATATTATCATCATGCTAAGACCAATAGGAGCGGAGCAGAAGTGAAAAACGTTGCGCAAAAAACGGGAAAAATTACCTGTTCCCTTTGAGAGCTTCCGTAGCGTAAGTAATTGAATATATTTCGCACTAGCTGTGCCCTCGGTTTCACCCGTGTCAGTTTCGGCATTCCCCCAGCAACTAAATTTTTTCTAAGATAAAAGTACTTAGTCGTAAGTTACTCATTATAACATAAGCTATCTGCTAATGAAATACCTGTTAAAATCGATCCAGCCGTTTCAGAGATTAGCCGTAACAGACAGACAGACAGAGAAAAATTTTAATAGGTAGGTACTTAATTGATTTTTTATGTTAGTACCGTATATACTTTCATAGGTATGCATTTAGTGAAAAGCTGTTAATTAGGAACTACTAACAGACACGTTAATTTTATTTATATGTAGGTATAGATGTATAGATGCCTTTTTGTTGCGACACGCTGTTTGTGCTAATACTTTTTAATGTATTGTCGTTACGAATGAACTTTCATTTTATTTCATTTCATTTATGTATGTATAGAAAAGCGCATGAATACGCGCGGCACAGCTAGTATAAAATACAGGCTAATCGGTGTTTTTTTTTCTAACCAAACTAATCTGTCCTTCTGTCTAAAGTTATCATGTTATAAGCTAATCTAATAACATTTTATAGTGACCATATCAAATTTAAAAATCTTTTATGTTTTAAATAGATTGATTGGCTTGGCGATCACGTGAAAACACAATGTATCTCACAAGTAATACATATTATAATTAAATTAGATTGTTTAGAACCATAATTATGTATTACATGTGAGATATATCTGGTTGTGTTTTCACGTGATCGCCAAGCCAATCAATCTATTTAAAACATAAAAGATTTTTAAATTTGATATGGTCACTATAAAATGTTATTAGATTAGCTTATAACATGATAACTTTAGACAGAAGGACCCTTAAGTAGGCACTGAATAAATTAACCGACTTGGTATTACATTGATCTCACAACTTTTTACTGTAGAAGAACTGAGTTGCGAGACTTGGGACTTTTTTACAAGTTTGTTTTTGATGGGATATGATTTCCACAACCTTATTGAACCGTACCTACGCTATCTACAGTAGTAAGTAGGTACTTGAGCGTTCACTTTTGCTTTAGATTGTCTTTGCATTGGTTGCGTCAATGGTATGCGCCTAGATACCTATTGGATGATTAAATTTTATATCTTTTCGCTTACACCCCCGTTAATTTCGGAGTTCCCGCGGGAGTTCTGGGATAAAAATTACCCCAAGTCCTTTTCTGTGCCCGTTACAACGTGTATGCAGAATTTCATGATGATTGGTTAAGACTTAAGCTGTTAAGGAGTAAAAGCGTAACAAACAAACAAACAAACTTTCGCAAGGATTATACGATAATAATACATATTAAAGATGTCGTTGTGGGATGTGGTTGTAGAAACCAAATTGAAAAGCAACACCGTGTATTATTGCCATAACGCTATAAAAATCTATAAAAATCTTTGAGATATGTAGGTATTTCATTTATAAATACCTACCCGGTAGTAGAATACCCGCGGTAATTCCGGCATTCCCGCAGGAATTACAGGATAAACTATACGTATAAACCTTCCTCGTGAATCACTCTATCTATCGGTGAAAACCGCATGAAAATCCGTTCAGTAGTTTTAAGTTTATCGCAAACAGACAGCGGCGGCGGACTGCCTTACCTATAATAATACTAGCCGTGCCCCGCGGTTTCACCCGCGTGAGTTTCGGAATTCCCGCAGGGACTCCAAACTTCTTTTATTCTCCTTCCCCTTACAATAGCAACACACAACAAAAAAAGAATTATCGAAATTGGTCCAGCCGTTTACGCGTGATACCGTGCTCAAGGGAAGTATAGATACGTGATTCTTTATCTTTAAATTGGCATAACTTTTTATTTGTGAACCGACTAGCTGTTGCCCGCGGTTTCACCCGCGGTAATTAAGGAGTTGTACCCAATGTACTTCTGTGTACCCCTGACAACGTGTATGCAAAATTTCATAACATTTTACCCGTGTTAATTACGGAGTTCCCGCGGAAATACCGGGATAAAAAGTACACTGTGTCCTCTCTGTACCCCTGACAACGTGTGCGCAGAATCTCATGATGATCGGTTGAGCCGTTGAGGCGTGAAAGCGTAACAAACAAACAAACTCACTTTCGCATTTATAATAGTGAGGATTGACTTGTAAAAACTAAGTGAAGCTTACAAGCATATATTAATGAAAACTTCACCTAAATCGGATAAGCCATTTCTGAGATTAACGTGCACAAACGCACAGACAAACAGACAAAATTCTAACGATCACTGTATGGGGTGCTATTGCGTTGACATTGACCTTTGTCAACGCCGCCGTTGATAAAGGAGTACGTTTACGTAATATATTTATTACTCTGAGATAAAGGTTTCAATAATATTTTTTTCTCATGATAGGTATATCTTCCATGTACAGACAGCGATCCGTTACATATTTATATGTGTATGTAGCTAGTATTAGCTGACCCACGCGGTTTCACCCGCGGTAATTTCGGCGTAGGTACTCGCGGGGATTACGGGACAAAAAGTACCCTATGTCACTCAGGATCACTTTAGCTACCTATAAGCGAAAGAATTTTCAAAATCGGTTCAGCAGTTCCAGAGATTATAACCTCACAAACTTCGGAAATCCCGCGAGAATCCCGGTATAAAAAGCACCCTATGTCACTTAGGATCACTGAAAATTTTTAAATGTGAAAGAATTTTCAAAATCGGTTCAGTACATCCAGAGATTACCCCCTACAACGCCACAAACTCACAAACTTTTGCTCTTAATAATATTAGTATAGATATAGATGTACCTATATAAGGAAGTTGCGTCACCATACCATAAAATTAACCTATAAAAAAAAATTAAAACCGACTTCCAAAAACACAAAACTAAAAAACTAAAAATAAAAAGCTAAAAATAACAACATATCGATTTAATCCAAAAGACAAAAACACACGTAATATTCTTATTGATTTATGCTACCACTAATCGGTTTGAATTCGGTGACAAGCCCGCTGGTGTCTGCCCACTTGGGTTGTCCTGCTCACGAAGAGCTGGTGGCGGGAGTCGACTTAGTCCATCTACCCTCTTCATATTTGGCTTGTCACCGACTTCATACCGATTAGTGGTAGCATAAATCAATAAGAATATTACGTGTGTTTTTGTCTTTTGGATTAAATCGATATGTTGTTATTTTTAGCTTTTTATTTTTAGTTTTTTAGTTTTGTGTTTTTGGAAGTCGGTTTTAATTTTTTTGTTAAAATTTTGTTTATTTTTCGCTTTTAAGTGACTTAGTTCGTAATTTCTCTAAGTTACAATAGCCTAATGTCAACTGCTCATCACCTTTTACAAAATATTGCTTTTCCCGACGCAGGGACGTTAATTGTTGAGGAGTTCTCCTGGTACATCATCATCAGTTCCACTTCACCATATACATTGTGACGAGCATAAATTGTATAGAAGTCATATTAAAGTTAACGAATTGGAATCTGTGAAATCTGGGGGCACGGCAGTGCCCCCGCCAAGTCGAGCAACAAAAGCGGCACGGCCGTACTATCCTTTTCTCGAAGCAATTCAGGCCATTTTCGACCCCCTATAACTTCGTTGTGGATAAAACTAGAAGCCTGAATTTTTAGTAAACAAGCAGGTATTGTATAAAGACGGTATAATTTAAATTTCATTCGATTTGAACCAGTAGTTTAGGAATTATAACTAGTCGAAGTTTCTTAATTTTGTAGGTCACTCACTCACTCACTCACTCACTCACTCACTGACCGATCATCAAAATTCTAAGGCACTTCTAGCAGACATAGAAGTTTGAAATTTAGAATAAAATTAGTGTTTATTGTATAAATCAAGGAAAAATTAAAATATTTAGCAATTTCAGTCCAGTTTTCTAGATACACTAAGTGCATAAATAACTTTGTAATCCCATATAAATGTATGGAATTACAAAGTTATATATGCAGTTATATGTACCAACTGCACAAATAACTTTGTAATCCCATATAAATATATGAGACTAGCTGTTCCCCGCGGTTTCACCCGCGTTAATTTCGGAGATCCCGCGGGAATTCAGAGATGCAAAGTAGTTAGTACCCTATATCCCTAGGTTTTCTTTACCCCTGACAACGTGCATGCAAAATTTCATGAGATTTCACCAGCGTTAATTTCGGAGATCCTTCGGGAATTCCGAGATAAAATTACCCTAATCTGAATGCTCCAACGATTTTCATGAAATTTTGTATA
Organism: Zygaena filipendulae; assembly: GCA_907165275.2. NCBI lineage: Eukaryota > Metazoa > Arthropoda > Insecta > Lepidoptera > Zygaenidae > Zygaena > Zygaena filipendulae. The sequence continues at coordinate 9,942,635 of OU015670.1, forward strand.
CAGGGGATTTCGGGGGCCATAAATCGATCTAGCTAGGATTCATTTCTGGAATTCCCGCGCGAACTCTGATATCAACGCGGGTGAATTAATTATTGCATACTACACGTTGTCAAGGGTACAGGAAAGGTCATAGGGTAGTACTTTTATCTCAGAATACCCGCGGGATCTCCGAAATTAACGTGGGTTAAACCGCGGGGAACAGCTATTTAAGCCGTTGCCCAGATATTAATAAATAATAATAATAAGTGTAGCTATAGTTACCTACCTAGATATAAAGTGTAGATACATAGTTACCTAGACATAATTATGTTCAAAGGTACAATGGTCAACGGAATGAAAAAGCAAAAATGGGGCATGTGTTTATATATATTATAAAGTTGTACCAAAATCTTTCAAGTTATTAAAGTAGACTAAATTGCTCAAAGGAGGAAGACCATTTACAAAAAGAAATGAGATCCCATCAAAAACAAACTTGTAAAAAAGTCCAAGTCTCGCAACTCACTTCTTCTACAGTAAAAAGTTGTGAGATCAATGTAATACCAAGTCGGTTAATTTATTCAGTGCCTACTTAAGGGTCCTTCTGTCTAAAGTTATCATGTTATAAGCTAATCTAATAACATTTTATAGTGACCATATCAAATTTAAAAACCTTTTATGTTTTAAATAGATTGATTGGCTTGGCGATCACGTGAAAACACAATGTATCTCACAAGTAATACATATTATAATTAAATTAGATTGTTTAGAACCATAATTATGTATTACATGTGAGATATAGGTATTGTGTTTTCACGTGATCGCCATGCCAATCAATCTATTTAAAACATAAAAGGTTTTTAAATTTGATATGGTCACTATAAAATGTTATTAGATTAGCTTATAACATGATAACTTTAGACAGAAGGACCCTTAAGTAGGCACTGAATAAATTAACCGACTTGGTATTACATTGATCTCACAACTTTTTACTGTAGAAGAAGTGAGTTGCGAGACTTGGACTTTTTTACAAGTTTGTTTTTGATGGTACCTATTATTTAGTAGTTCTGATGACCATCTGTGGTCTTCATCATCAGTTCCACTTCTTCAAATTTTACTTTCCAAAAGCAAATAAACGATTTACTTTAAAAAATCCAGAAATCGTTATAAATTTACCTATAATTTTTGAAGAGTTTCCTCGATTACTCCAAGATCCCATCATCAGATCTCGACTTGGTGACAATGGAATCAATTTGGGAGTATCCCCTATCAAACAAAAAACCAGTTTTCGAAATCGCTGCAATCGGAACCCGTGAAATACGTATTATTGTTGAGTAGTTCCGATGACCATCTGTGGTCTTCATCATCAGTTCCACTTCTTCAAATTTTGCTTTCCAGAAGCAAATGAACGATTTACTATAAAAAATACCGAAATCGCTATAGGTGTGCCTATAATTTTTGAAGAGTTCCCTCGATTTCTCCAAGATCCCATCATCAGATTCCGACTTGGTGGCAATGGGACCTAATTGGGAGTAAACCCTTTCAAACAAAAGAAGAATTTTCGAAATCGGTCCAACCGTCATCGAGTAATCGGTGAACATACATAAAAAAAAAAAAAAAAAAAAAAAACATACATACAATCGAACATAGAACCTCCTCCTTTTTGGAAGTCGGTTAAAAATACCTAGAAATACAAATTTATATTTAGTTTTAACACTATTCTACATCATAATAATCTTCCTTCATCTCTTTTGAAAATTTAAGAAGTAGATAAGAGCTATATTCGCTATCTATGTATATAAAGATCGTCTAAACAAGTGAATTTTGTTGTTCATCTCAACCACTTTAATAGTTCTTTGAACTGATCAGATAATTATGATGAACAGTTATAATTTGGCATATACCTACTCATTTGGTATGTACTAGTCCTAATGGACTTTAGTGTGAGTAAACACTGATTAATTATTTGATCGTTTTATCATTGTATCATTTTAATATTATAAATGCGAAAGTGAGTGTGTTTGTTTGTTACGCTTTCACGGCTTAACGGCTCAACCGATCATCATGTTTGCCAGTAACTTGTTCGTCTATCTGCCTGTTTACATTTCACACCTTAACTATTCTGAGTGACATAATATTATAATCGTTATTAGAGTTCTTGAACCTGAGGGAGTCTCGAAATTCACTCTGGTAAGCACTGGCGGACTAAGGGGGGGCGGAAGGGGCGGCCCGCCCCGGGCCTCCAGGCCAGGGGGGCCTCCAAACACCTCCATCGTCTCTTGACAAAAAGATTTTACCTAGCCTTCGTTGATTACTTGGACACACCTCAAAGGTCACAAGGTCATCCATAATTAGGCACTTTTCTGATATTAGGTATTTTGGGAGAATTTATGGAGCTAATTTGGCGGTAATTCGGTTGAGTAAAAAATAATTACCAATTTTATTTAACTTTAATTAAATGTGAACTGAACACAAAGCTTGTAAAATTATATCAACTGGGGGCCACCAATGAAGTATATTATCATTGGGGGGCCTCATTTAGCTTTACCGCCCCGGGCCTCTGACGGGCTTAGTCCGCCACTGCTGGTAAGACCGCCAGGAAACCGCTATTCGGCGAGCTCTAGAGCGTGAGTTACGAAACGAGTAATTTAGATCTTGGAATAGGAGGTAAGTGCGGATTACACGAAGCCAGTAACGCTGGCGCCAGTCCTCAGACAAGCCTGCGCTGGCTGCTTGTGGTGTGAACACGTCATAAACACGAAGCCAGTAACGCTGGCGCGAGCCCGACAAGCAGTCAGACAAGCGTCCGCAACGCAGGCGTGGGGGTCGAGGGGTGTGCAGGCGGAGGTCACTGGCTAGAAAAATAGAACGGCGCTCTATTTCCGCCAGTGCTGGCAGCCAGCGCTGGCTTGGCTTGAAAAACTGTTTATACAAGGCCAATGACAAGCCAGCGCTGGCTGCCAGTCTTATTGGCAGCCAGTGTTTGCTTCGTGTAAACTTACCTGCACGTAGTGATTACCTTCTCTCTGCTTACCTGTAGGGTAATTTCATTTTAATATTATTAAACAGTTCTCGGGGTGGTTCCGAAACCGGGCGCACTAGCTAGTCACAAAAAATGTCTATTTTACTTTTGGCTGTAGGTAGGTATCTAAGTGTTATAGTATAGAAGTCGGTTAAAAAATGACGCTATTTTTATCGCTCTTGGCATTTTGGTTGTAATATTTTTTTTCTAATTTCAAACCGGCTCCCGTGCACCGACCGCGATCGCGCTCGTGGATCGTGTGATTTGCAATCAGTTTGTTGTGATATCTCGCGCGGCGTGGTCGCGTGACGAAATGGAGCCGGTGCTGTCGGAGCCGGTGCTGTCGGAGCCGGTGCTGTCGAACCCGGTGCTGCGGTTCCGCCCGGACACGGTGCGTGCGGTGCGCGCGATGTACGGCCTGGACGGGCCGGGCCGGATGGAGGAAGTCATCGATCAGCTCCACGACTGGGTGAAGAAGCAAGACAGTATTCACATCAAGGATTTCAGTGAGTCTGCACTCAGTAGCTTATGCCTTATTTTATCTACGTTTCCGGTCGGTTTGCCGCGGTAACTAAGTGTACGTACCGCGATATTACATTGACCTTGGATTAGATGCTTTGTTTTTTAATTTGTTTACTAGCTGTGCCCCGCGGTTTCACCCGCGCGCGTTTCGGATTTCCCCTCAGGAACTATTTGTTTTTCTAAAATAAAAGTAGGCTATTCTTTTCGCCCGTACCTGTCCGCGTCTGCGCGGCCGTGTGAATACGTTAATACGCACTGTATTGGAGAATAATATTTTGTCTGCGACGGAACGTGTCGGACACGCTCAATGTCTGTTGATATAAATGGACCTTTAGAATAACCTGCCGACTGCCACATATACCTACGTAGGCACCTAGGTATACACTTGCATACTGTATATGATATTTACCCCGTATATACAACGTGTTAATGAATCGACTGAAAACCTGATACACCCCATTTAAAAAATAAACAATAATAAATGATTAAAATATATTTTATGTCGAAAAAATTAATACTTTTAAGGCTCGATTTTTTTTGCTGTGGGCGGCGTACGCGCCTAATATACAACGTGTTAATGAATTAACTGAAAACTAGAAAGTAGTTAGCTCAGAATCAACTAGCGAATCGATCGCACTTTGTTTTAATATAGGTAATATTTTTACATTTTTACTAGCCCATGTTTAAATTATTTATAATACAATATTAGGCGCGTACTCCGCCCGCAGCAAAATAATACGAACCGGTAGGCGCGGGCGTAGCGCTTGGAATTTCGTAGATAGGTCACCTCCAAACTAATGTTGATTAACTTTTAAAGTTTACATTTTTTCGGCATAAAATATATTTTAATCATATTATTGTTTATTTTTTTAATGGATTGTATCAGGTTTTCAGCTAATTCATTAACACGTTGTAGTATAATTAATTTAGACATAGGGTAATAAAAGTGAAAAATATAACCTATATTAAAACATAGTGCGATCGGTTCGCTAGTTGATTCTGAGCAAACTACTTTCTAGTTTTCAGTTAATTCATTAACACGATGTTTATATGTATATAACTTAGTAAATAAATCGTGTTTAAGTTAACTAATTTAAATTCACTTTCCGCCTTCACGCTTAAAATGATTCAAGTAGAATATATTCACTGATAAAATATATCCATTGTTATAAACGAATGACAAAATACCTAAACGAAATTAATTAATCGATCGATATCGATTGATCGATCGATATATCTGTTCTGCGATTGTGCTGCAGGCCGCCAGTTCCTGGAGAACACACTGTTGTCGAGCAAGGGTTGCGTGGAGCGGGCGCGCCTGCGCCTCGAGCGGTACAGCCGCATGAGGGTCACCATGCCCAAGTTCTTCGAGAAGTGCGACGTCAACACCGAGTTCCAAGACATGCACGCCACTTTGTGAGTATGGTGACGTCGACATCTATGTATCCAAATCTTCAAATCAAATCAAATCAATCAAAAATCTTATATCCTACTAATCTTATCTACTAATGGCATAAATGTGAAAGTGTGGATGTTTGGATGTTTGTTACTCAATCACGCAAAAAAGGCTGAGCGAATTCTTTCACTTATAAGAAGCTACAGTGATCCTGAATGACAGAGGGTACTTTTTATCGCGGAATTCCCACGGGAACTCCGGACATTGTGAGTTTGTGAGGTTGTAGGGGTATAGTCTCTGGATCTAACGTTGAACCGATTTTAAAAATTCATTCACTTATTTATTTATTTATTCAAAACAAGAAAGGCTTTCAGTGTTCGCCAAATCGCCTCTCTTGTAACAGTGTTGTTGAGAACAAACATCTATACACTATGGCATATACAATCTTAATATGAATATTAATTTGCTAATATTATCTACAAATATGTCGACTTGCGGGATCTCTCCTGCGACTCGGTTGAGCCTTTTTATCCCGTAATTCTCGCGGGAACTCCGAAATAACCGCGGGTGAAACCGCGGGGATCAGCTAATAGTGAATAAAGGCCCAGCAAAGCTATTATGTAACTTTTGTTTCTAACATTTTTCGGTTGCAATCAAAAATATGACAGTTTTGCGATTACAATTTGCACGTTGTGACACCTAAAATTTCTAACAATCAACCAAAATAAACATACTTCAAAAGTTGAAGCTGTCTAAACATGATTAATTAATCACAAAATCGGTTTTTTTCTGATTGAAACTGAAATATGATAGCAATAAAAGTTACATAATAGGCTAGTTTCCTAAATTTTCTTTTTTAGTCCGTTTTGTAGATTATTAAAAAATATTGGACACGTATTTTTTTATTTTTTATGTAACCAAAAAATAACGGAGATATATCAAGTCGAAATTTCACATGACGTCACGCCTCGCTACAGTTTGTTCGCACGTTATAGCGAGCTGTGACATCACGAGTCCCCCACCCTAAACTTTAATGCGCTTTATCTATGCATATTTCAATATTTTTAAAAAAGCAAAAAATACGTGTCTTTTATTTTTTTATTATCTAACTGACGGACTAAATAGAATTTTGATTTTTTTACCTAGGAAACTAGCCTATTGCCTTATAGGGCTCCACTTTCCAGTCTGGACTTGTTAATCTTACCACAGATAATATAAAACTATACTAGCTTATCCTACTAATATTATACCTAAATTTGAAAGTGTGGATACTCGTAAGAATAAGAAGAAGAAGAAGAAAGACTTCTTGACTAATGACTTTCAGGTTAGTTAGGATATAATAATGTTAGACTATATTTTTATCGGGGTCGCGGTGTCACTTGCCTTAACTTAAAATACCTGCCTACTTAGTTCCCGATGTGTGCGTATATCTGTTTCCAGTTCAATAGTTGTGATGCCGAAAGCCATGGCGGACTACAGTCGGGTGATCGTCGTTAAATACTCCAAGGAGCGCCTGAAGGGGTGCGCTCTGTCGGACTTGTACAAGTTCGTCACAGTGGTGAGTTGATTTAACACAGGCTTAAAAGTTTAAAATATTTAACCGACAGAACGGTAACTTCCCACGTTTCCGATTGCGATTGCAATGCAATATTATAGTACCTACCATCGAGCTGATCTGATGATGGAGCCGGGATGCACCGATAGAAACTCCCTGATGGCATATGGGTAGGACAAGCGAATTATGTCGACAAACGATCTGTAAATATGACTAAACCAACCCTAACAAATGAGCTTGAGCTGTCGGTGAAGGAAAACATCGTGAGGAAACCATAGCATGGTGGTAGGGTTCTTTAGTGCCCGGCTGGCTAGCTACCACCTTCAAGTTGCAAATCTGTCGCCGAGCACCTAACGGTGTGTTCCGGCAGCCCCACTTGAAAGCCAGTTCCCATTCCCATTGCAGGTCGGCAACGCACCTGCATGCCTTCTGGTGTTGCAGATGTCTATGGGCGGCGGTAATCACTTACCATCAGGTGTACCACTTGCCTGTTTGCCCCCTATGACATAAAAAAAAATAAAAAATAAACCTTACTGTAACATTCTGTATACTTAAAGTAATATAATAATATAGTAATATAGTAATATAATCGCATTAGGTTAGCCTGTAAGGATTATGTGGTTTTTGAAATAAATAAATAAATAAATAAATAAAACTATGAAGCCTGTCGACTTTGGGAGAAAGTTATAACTTATTTGCGAGCGAAAGTTATTCATAATATGATCACTTTGTAAACGTTTCGGTCTACTACCCCCTTCCTTACCAACTTTATAATACACCAGCTACTCCCCGTGATTTCACCCGCGGTAATTTTGGGGTTCCCGCTGGAATTCCGAGACACAAACTGCCCAATGTCCTTCTCTACACCCCTGAAAACGTGCATGCCAAATTTCATAATGATTGGTTGCGACGTTGAGACGTGAAATCGCTACAAACAAATAAACAAACAAACCAACCAACAAACTCACTTTCGGATTATAATAGTAGGAATTACCTATTTATGTACCTACTTTAGACCCGCAGACATTTAGTGTGACCCTGAATATTGAGCACGAATTAAAAATGTTATTTGCAAACCAAAATATATGTATGTATGTCATTAAACATATTCGTAATTTTAATTAATCATAAAAAAGCTTTTTATGCGAAAAAATCCATTACCTACTACATAAAAAAACATGTACTCATAGCAATGTCAATGATAATTTGGACACGGAATGTTATACGAAACATGTTATAACTTAGTCACGTTCGTTTTTTTTCGTTTTTCTTTTGTTATTTATAACAAAAAAATTAAAAACGTATTTCCAAAAAAACAAAACTAAAAAGCTAAAAATAAAAAGCTAAAACAAAAAGCTAGATCATAGAACCTCCTCCTTCTTGGAAGTCGGTCAAAAACGTGTCAAAAAGTACAACAGTCACAGCCAGTGAAACGTCCTCTCAGCGACATTGTGGATAGCATAGCACTGAAGAACGAGAAACGACAGTGGTTATATGGACGCAGATAAGCAATAACGTGTTAACCCACAAAATCAAGTTATTGATACAGAACAATTTATTGAGAGTAATAGAAAGTTTTTTAATTATTTTTTTACCTTATTACATTGTTTAAATACTAACGAATTTCTGAACATAAAAAAATTGTGAAACAAAAAGGTGTTATAATTTTAAAACATGATTTACTAAAAATTTCTCCAATGTGGGTTAACACACTATTGCTTATCTATGTCCATATATCATTGTTAATCTAATGTGGGTACAGTCTTATTTTTTAACCGACTTCCAAAAAGGAGGAGGTTCTATGTTCGATTGTATGTATGTTTTTTTTTTTTTTTTTTTTTTTTTTTTTTTTTTTTTATGTATGTTCACCGATTACTCGAAGACGGTTGGACCGATTTGGAAAATTCTTTTTTTGTTTGAAAGGGTTTACTCCCAATTAGGTCCCATTGCCACCAAGTCGGGATCTGATGATGGAATCTTGGAGAAACCGAGGGAACTCTTCAAAAATTATAGGCACACCTATAGCGATTTGGGTATTTTTTATAGTAAATCGTTCATTTGCTTTTGGAAAGCAATATTTGAAGAAGCGGAACTGATGATGAAGACCACAGATGGTCATCGGAACTACTCAACAATAATACATATTTCACGGGTTCCCATTGGAGTGATTTCAAAAATTGTTTTTTTGTTTGAAAGGGGATACTCCCAAATTGATTCCATTGTCACCAAGTCGAGATCTGATGATGGGATCTTGGAGTAATCGAAGGAACTCTTCAAAAATTATAGGTACACCTATAGCGATTTTTATATTTTTTATAGTAAATCGTTTATTTGCTTTCGGAAAGTAAAATTTGAAGAAGTGGAACTGATGATGAAGACCACAGATGGTTATGGGAACTACTCAATAATAGGTATTTCACGGGTTCCGAATCGTTAACTTTAAAATGGTTTCTAAACAATTTATGCTCGTCACAATGTATATGGTGAAGTGGAACTGTTGGTGATGTACTAGGAGAACTCCTCAATAATTAACGTCCCTGCGTCGGGAAAAGCAATATTTTGTAAAAGGCGATGAGCAGTTGACATTAGCCTATTGTAACTTAGAGTAATTACGAACTATGTCACTTAAAAGCGAAAAATAAACAAAATTTTAACAAAAAAATTAAAACCGACTTCCAAAAACACAAAACTAAAAAAGCTTAAAAATAAAAAGCTAAAAATAACAAAATACCGATTTAATCCAAAAGACAAAAACACACATAATATTATTATTGGTTTGTGCTACCACTGATCGGTATGAAGTCGGTGACAAGCCAAATATGGAGGGGGCAGATGGGCTAAGTCGACTCCCGCCACCAGCTCTTCGTGAGCAGAATAACCCAAGTGGGCGGACACCAGCACGGCCAGCACCGGGCTTGTCACCGAATTCAAACCGATCAGTGGTAGCACAAACCAATAATAATATTATGTGTGTTTTTGTCTTTTGGATTAAATCGGTATTTTGTTATTTTTAGCTTTTTATTTTTAAGCTTTTTTAGTTTTGTGTTTTTGGAAGTCGGTTTTAATTTTTTTGTTAATTTGTTGCAATGTTGAATAACGATGTTACATAATGAGGACGTGTTATAGCACATCGCTAGAAGAGCAGCTGATGACCGATAAAATGGGAATGTTCAGTGGCGACCACAAACCGGAGACCCAGCGTGGGTGGACCGACGACTCGGTGGGGGTCGGGGGCACAGAGCAAACAAATTAACTAGAGAGGACATTCAGTTGCAAAGGAAGTTTGAGCAAATGCTCTAACTTGCCCAAAACTTCTTTTGCTGCCATCCCAAGTATACTATTTACCGCGATATTCCCAAAACTGTGAATTTTGAAAATAGCGACTAAGTAAAATAGTACATTGTTATCCTAGGGGTGAAAGTAACTTAAGTAAAGTTAACTTACGTAAGAAAGAAAAAGTTATCTAGTCCCGAGACGGGGTTTGGCCTATCGAGGGACTAAATAAGTCTTTCTCCCGAGGATAACACTGTGCTTTTCATTACGAATGCAAGGAAAGTCAAAATAAAAATAGGAATTAGCTAAAGTTTTTGTTTAGCTAATTCCTATTTTTATTTTTATTTGAAAAAATGAGTGAATTTTATTTTACATAAATCAACCATTAGGTGTGCTACTGGCCAGTAAGTATGCCCCCTATGACATAAAAAAAAACTTGAGTTTCTGCAGTATCCAGCTGTCAGTTGAAAGCGATTCTCCCCAGGGCTGAAAAGTGTTACTTTCAACCCGCTTCTCAGGCAACTTCAAATCTACTTTCCGAGTATGAGTAATGAAAACATCATTGCGTTAGTGAATGTTTTAGTGCGTGATGAATAGTTTTGTGTGAGAAAATCACCCGGTGACACTGGTTTCCATCTGTTTTCATACTAAACTAAGTTTGGTGTCCCTTCCATCTGTTATTTTATGTTCTGTGGTCGCGGGCCGCCATTGAATGCGAGAAGCGGCGGAGCGGTCGTTGTAGCGATCCTTGGGGGAGGCCTGTGTCCAGCAGTGGACGTCTTTCGGCTGATATGATGACGTAACGTTGTTCCAGGTGGCAGAATACATGAAGCTGCACGATTACTTCAACGGAGTGTGCATAGTGGTTGACTACACCAACTTCAGCATGCTGGATCTGATCACCAAACTGAACCCCATCGAGCTGAGTCAGGCGAGCAAACTGTTTATGGTGAGTCAAAACTCATAGTCAAAACTCTCAAGTATATAATACTAGCTGTCCCCCGCGGTTTTACCCTCGGTAATTACGGAGCTCCCGCGGGAATTCCGGGATAAAAAGTACCCTACGTTACTCAATATTACTGTAGCTTCCTATAAGTGTAAGAATTGTCATAATCGGTTCAGTAGATCCAGAGATTACCCCCTACAACGTCACAAACTCGCAATGCACAAACTTCTGCTCTTTATCAACCAACCTACTTTAAAGCGAAAAATAAAAAAATTACAAAAAATTAAAAACACAATAATGAACCACACTAAAAGTTAAAAACAAACTGCGTATCTATATAGCTATACTTACTGATCGTTTCAAAGTCGGTGCCAAGCCCGCTCGTGTCTGCAGTGTGGTGGGTAGGTAAGTCTATCTACGAGTACCTACCTATCACTCATTTGGCTTGGCACCGACTTGTAGTTTTGTTTTTTTGGAAGTCGGTTTTATCCATTTCATAATATTAGTACGTACGTTCCCAGGACGGCTACGGCGCGAGGATCACGGGCATCCACATGCTGACGCAGTCGACCCTGGTGCACGTGGTGGTGCCCATCATCAAGTCGGTGCTGAGCAGCAAGCTGGGCGGCCGGATCCGCGTGCACAGGTCAGATATCAAGGATCAAAATATGTTTTTATACTACCAAGTGTGCCATTTCAGATGTTACATAGATTTTGTTCTTACAACTGCGGCGACTCCTACGCCATACAAGTCACGAACTGCAGCGAAGCGACGAGTACCGGCAGGAAGCTTCCCCTTTGGTGGCGGTCGAGCCATATCAGCCATCTCGCTCCCGGTACACAACTTAGTGACACTTTTCGGGTATGGCAATAATTCGGAGTTTATATCGCTTCGCTCGTAGCGCCATAATTATGTTGCTAAGTAGAAAAGCAGTACTAAACACTCATTTTTCATTGCCCGAAAACATGGATAAAACGTTATTTTCTAAAAATTTAATCAAGCTAGATCGATTAATCACCCCCGAAACCCCCTGCATACTAAATTTCATGAAAATCGTTGCAGCCGTTTCCGAGATACAGATAGCTGTCCCGCGCGGTTTCACCCGCGATAAATTCGCAACCCCTTTTCACCCCGTTAGGGGTTGAATTTTCAAAAAATCCTTTCTTATCGGATGCCTACGTCATCCAAAGAACACACCCTCCAAGTTTCAGATCTCTACGATCAGCGGTTTAGGCTGTGCGTTGATCCATCAGTCATTCAGAGAAAGAATTTTATATGTATAGATAGATCGATAAGAATTGCTTGTTTAAAGATAGTAGATTTCTTATTAGGTTACCTACCTAATATATTTCGCATTCACAATTAAATTTATTTCAACAAGTCATGCTCGGCTTATAATTTTTTTGTTTCAAAAAGTTCGTCCAGAAAATAGCCCTCGGTAGACTTAATTCACCTGGAGTAAATCACCTGGGTGCATTAAGTGCTACACACGGTAGACTTTGCGCACCTGGGTGAACTAAGCACAGAATTCAATAAAGCCTGAACTTTTTATAGAACTCGTAAATTTATAACATTCATTCAAAATACGTATAGTATGACTAGCTGTGCCCCGGGCCGCGGTATCACCCGCGTGAGTTTCGGAGTTCCCGCGGGGATTCCGGGACGAAAAATATAAAATTTCATAAAAATCGGTCGAGCCGTTTCGGAGGAGTCAAATTACAAACACCGTGACACGAGAATTTTATATATTAGATATCAGGCAGACGTATTATAAGTAGGTATAGATTTTAGGCATGTAGGTTTAGTTTTCGGTTTTTATAGAAACATTTGGTATGTTTTTTTTTTATTTTTTTTATTTATGGTTAAAAGATCTATAGAGAGCGTGCACGAAGCGGTCCCCAGGGAACTGCTGCCCGAGGAGTACGGCGGCGACGAGAAACCTACCGAGAAGCTGTACCGTAAGTATCAATGAGCATACTCGGAATGGGGATGTGGACTACTTTTGAAAATCAAAATTCTAATTAGTCCGTCAGTTAGAAAATAAAAAAACAATAGACACGTATTTTTTGCTTTTTCTAATAAATTAAAATATACAGAAATAAAGCGCATTAAAGTTTAGGGTGAGGGGGTCGTGACGTCACTAACCGCTAAAACCGCCATACAAACTGTCAGAATAGTGACGTCACGCGAAATTTCAACTCAATATATCGCCGTTATTTTTTGATTAGATACGTAAAAAAAGAAAATATACGTGTCCAATATTTTTTAATAATCTACAAAGACGGACTAAAAATAAAAATTAGTCAACATGCCCATTACCGGAGGGATTCCATAGTAAATGGGCATGATGCCTAAATATTAATTTTTAGTCCGTCTTGTAGATTAATAAAAAATATTGGACGCGTATTTTTCCTTTATTTACATTGGTAATCAATAACGGCGATACATTGAGTTGAGATTCCGTGTGACGTCACACCTAGGTGCAATGCTTTAAACTTAGTTACGACGTCGCGGCCTTCCACCCCTGACCTTTAATGCGTTTTGTCTAAGTACTTTTTCAATAATTCTAAAAAGCAACAAAATACGTGTCTATTATTTTTTTACTATCTAACTGACGGACTGAATAGAATTTTGATTTGTATACTTTGTCATTATGCCCATTGACACGTAGTGAAAGTCCCATTAAAATTAGTCCAACAGTTTCGGAGATTCACCCGCGTGAGTTTTAGAATTCCCGCAGGAGCTCCACAGTAGCCTAATTTACACCTTATGACATCAGTTAATTGGCAGTGAGAGTCCTGTTAAAATCGGTTCAGCCGTTTCGGAGATTCACGTGGAAATTCCCGGATAGTAAATACGATAATATTATGTCCTTTTCTGTACTCATGACAAAGTGTACGGGAAATATCACGACGGTCAGTTGATCGTGCGTGTTAATCTGATGTATAAGCTATATTATTGTAAAGTTTCATTTAAATCCATCCAGTAGTTTTTGCGTGAAAGAGTAACAAACATTCATCCAATCCATCCATCCATCCATCCATACATTCTTACAAACTTTCGCGTTTATAATATTAGTAGGATAAGTTATACAGGTTGTTCAGAAAGTGCAATTTTAATTTATTTTTAAGATTTTTTCTCGTGATATACTGCTTTTTAAGGATAAATCAATATCATTTAATAGACGAGGAACCAAATAGTAAATAATAAATAAATACATACCGATATGTTGCCGACAGAGGACTGGACCTCGTTGCTGGGCAGCGAGCAGCACGTGGCGCACATACGCACGCGCCGCGCTCAGGACGAGGCCCGGCGCGCCGCCCAGCGCGCCCCCGCCACCGGCAGCCGCCCGCCCATCGACTGACACCATACCCGCCCGACACCGTAGAGTATGGAGTACTAGCTGTCACCCCCGCGGCGTCAATTCCGGAGATCCCGCGGAAGCCCCGGGATAAAAAGTACCCTATGTGTTGTTCTGATGTATAAGCTATATTGTTGTAAGGTTTCATTAAAATACATTCAGTAGTTTTTGCGTGAAAGAGTAACAAACATCCATGCATAGTACATACGAACTTTAGCGTTTTTAATATTACTAGCTGCCCCCCGCGGTTTCACTCACGGTAATTTCTGAGTTCCCGCGGGAACTCCAGCATAAAATATAAATATGAATCTTCCTCACGAATCATCTAGTTGATTCTGAGCAAACTACTTTCTAGTTTTCAGATAACTGGGGAACGCCAACTTTTTAGTTGAAATAGTTTTAATCTAGAGCCAGATTCTTCGTCGAGACCAAACAAACGAGCTCCAACTCGATGGGGTCGCGTCGTCTGTTCCCACGGCCACCTCCCGGCTCCATCATCAGATCAGCTCCGAGCTCCATGTCATGATAGGTAATATTGCATTGTCGTTATGGTGGCAGTGTGGTGGCTTTATGTTTTGCTTGAGCCTCCAGCCGCCTGTCTTTTAATGATTACTTAATTCTAAGCAAAGAAAAGCAAACCAAAAGAAGATAATAGATAAGATAGATAATTTAGATAAGGTGGAAACTCTAATGGATTTAATTTCGATGTAAGGTTTTTAAGATATTTTGGTCTTGGGTGCCAACAATGTTGAGTGAAACGTACTTTTTGTTAATTTTTGAAGGGTTCCATACCTTATGAGGGAAACGGAATCCTTAATAATAATATCATTCCTGTGTCCGTCCGTTTGTCATGGATATTTTTTGATACTAATCTATTACTATTTGGACATAGATAAGCAATAGTGTTAACCCACACTGGAGAAATTTTGATTAAATTAAAGTGTTAAAATTGTAGCGCCATTTTCTGTCAATTTTTTTATGTTAAATATTTAATTACATATTTAAACAATGTAATAAGGTAAACACATAATTAAAAAACGTTCTCTAACTCTCAATAAATCGTTCTGAATTTTGTGGGTTAACATGTTATTGCTTATCTGCGTCCATTTGCTAGAGGATACCTAAATTATGCACAAAAATTAGTATCGCATTGAATTTGGTCGTGTAGGCATTGGAAATACTGTGAATTTTTGTAAATAATAATTATTATTGAATGTTCAGCAAACCTTTTTCATAACTCCGAATGCGGTTTATTCTTCGTTCGTCCCAAAGTTTTGTCCCACATTCCAAAAAATTCTTGGTTCGTCCCATATCACTATTAATGTCTCGCTTCGTCCCAAACTTACAAGTACTTTAAAGGTACAGTCAAAAAAAAAGAGAAAGTACTTATTCCCAATTTTTTTAAGATAAATTTAATAATAAATAATTCTAAATATTTGGGAATAAATCATCTTTATTATCTAGTATCACACCTTCAGGCAATGGTATCATCATAAACCCTGTCTGTGCATGTCCCGCTGTCTCTTAATAACAACTTGGCAAAAACACTCTAAAAAACGCAAATGTCCCAAATATTGGAGTCATGTGCAGCCGTGCAGGTCCATGCCAACGAGCAACTAAATCAATGAATGAGAGGTCAGCAGCAGCCACACATTGTGTATTTATTGAAAAATATCCCTTGCGATTTCTGTACAGTTCTGCATTATTACCTACTACCTGGTGAAATTATTCTCACATGTGCAGTCCATGTGGAAATTTTGCAATCTTATAAAGCAAGTTCTTGTTGTTTCTGATTGGTTTTAGGATACTTTATATACTTTTTGTACAATGAAGCAATAGCAATGGGTTACTCTATCGATTATTCTGCGAGTTGAACAGCCATCAGAGTGCATTTAATTTTGACAGATCGCTAAACGTGTTTAGAAACGGTGAAAGACGTGAGATGCATTTAAACTTAAAATAGGGATGTTGACTACTTTTGAAAATCAAAATCCTAATTAGTCCCTCAGTTAGAAAATAAAAAAACAATGGACACGTATTTTTTACTCCTCAAATAAATGAAAATATACAGAGATAAAGCGCATTAAAGTTTAGGGTGGGGGGTCCTGACGTCACTAACCGCTATAAGCTGCCATACAAACTGTCCGGTTAGTGACGTCGCGCGAAATTTCAACTCAATGTATCGCCGTTATTTTTTGAATAAGTAAAAAAATAAAAAATGCGTGTCCAATATTTTTAATTAATTTACAAGACGGACAAAAAAAATTTATTCAACATGGGCCCCATTCTGTTTTTGAGCGTAGCACATTGGTGAAAGTCGCTCAGTGGCTAAAGAGTGTTATTATAATAATAGGAGTAAATCTTCTCTCGCAGAGAAGACTGGGAGGAGCGGTTGTTTTAAATGTGTGGTTGATAGATGTTAAAATATTTAAAAATACGTAACTCTTTTTTGCTGATGGTACAAAAAAGCAAGTTTGGCATATACAAAAAAAATATGGGCCATAGAAGGAATATAAAATAGGACGAAGCGAGAATAAAATAATCAAAATTATATTTTGGGACGAAGAAAGCATATTGTTTGGGACGAACCAGGAATTTTTTATGTGGGCCGAAACTTGGCGGGCCGAATGAAGAATAAATCCCGAATGCTGGCTAGTTAAATTACCTACTTAATATTGTGATTTTGAAATATATACCAGCCCCCCGTAGCCAAATTGACATTCTACAATCGTAAACGCAAAAAACTAAGGAAAGAATCTAGAGGTTTTTTGGACGACTAAGCGCGACTTCTTTACGTAGATTATTGTAGAAAGTCAGTTTGGCTAGGGGTGCAGGTTGGAATAGTACATTGTTATCCAAGGGGTGAAAGTAACTCATTTAGTGCCGAGACGGGGTTTGGCGCCCGAGCGTAGTGAGGGCGCCAATAGTTCGAGGCACTAAATAAGTTACTTTCTCCCGAGGGTAACACTGTGCTTTTCATTACGAATGCAAGGAAAATCAAAATAAAAATAGGAATTAGCTAAAGAAAAAATGAGTGAAGATCGGATAGTCGCTTGACACTTTCCCACCTATTTCTTTTTCTTTGGCCGGCTAGCTATTCAGCCAGTATTTTTTATTTACATTGTGGCGACCTAAAAAAAAATATTATCTTTAATTATTAAGTATTAATTAAAGAAAATAAAAAAATATAAATAGGAATTAGCTTAAGAAAAAGTGAGTGAATTTTATTTTAGTTAATACCTACTTAAACTTTACGTTATTTCAATTTTACATGGCGCTGGCTGTATAGAAAGTTGAAACATGGTTCAATAGAAATGTGAAAATAGACCTAGTTTTTTTTTAATAATTTGACAGTTGTCAGTTGAAAGCGATTCTCCCTAGGGCTGAAAAGGGTTACTTTCAACCCGCTTCTCAGGCAACTTCAGACCTACTTTCCGAGTATGAGTAATGAAAAGTATATTACTCTCGCGTGAGTTTCGGATTTACTTCTTAAACCTTTCCTAAACATCCACAAATCTTTCAAGATCAAAATTTGCCAAGTCCGTCCAGCCACTGCCGAGTTTTAGCAAGACAAACGGGCAGCAATTCATTTTTATATGTATATGTATAAGATAATATATAACAAAAAATAATGTTCTAGACCGCCTTTTAGTTATGTTACTTATGTAGTTACAATTTTAGTTAAAATCAAACGAGGAGGGGGTACCGAACCAAACGGCGAGCTCTTTGTACGATCAACGTGATGATAATTATGTTTCGCGACGCGCGACTTTCGCTCACTTTACCAAAGTGTATTTGAACGAAAAAGTGTATTTATTTATTTAATAATTAATGCACACAAGGACAACAAAAAAAGGAAAAAAACTATAAAAGTAATCATGTACAAGGGTCATGCTTATTCCATGTGGAATTTCTTCCAGCAGACCCGCAACAGGAAAAAAGAAAACAATAGGCTGTATTTGTATGGAACAAACCGTTTGTCACATAATTTAATTTTTTTAAAGATAAATTATGTAAAAAAGGCGTACAGTCAAAAGTAGATATTCTCAGTTCTAAAACCTGTTAGACATGTAGGAAATTGTTAATTGTAGCCACAGTACTGTGATGGACACTTTGATGCTGTTTTGGTTTGGCAACCCCTTTTCGAGTAAGCTTTCTGTCTTACCTTGGGTGGATCCTTTTTGTTTCTTAGTTTTAATTTGTGTAGATAGATATTTGTGATATTTTCATTTTATACTGTTTCAACAAAAAAAAGTTAGTCAAAAATAAATGATTACAAAAAGTATTTTCTACAAAGTTTTTGAATGAATTTTCTATTAATTAGATATTTAAATAGTAGTATAACATTCTCTGACGTGACTAGTATTATTAGTATTACTAGCTGTGCCCCGCGGTTTCACCCGCGTGAGGTTTGGGATCAGGAACCTTGGCGGACGCAGGCAGAACAACCCGCCAAAGTTTCATCACAATCGGACCAATGGTTTCAAAACGCATAGAGGACAGACATACAAGCATTCATTTTTATTTATAACTAGCTGACCCCCGCGTCACCCGCGGTAATTTCGGAGTTCCCGCGGGAATTCCGGAATAAAAAGTAAGTACCCTTTGACAATCAGGATCACTGTAGCTTCCTACAAGTGAAAGAATTTCGAAAATCGGTTCAGTAGATCCAGAGATTACCTCCTACAACGTCACAAACTCACAAACTTTTGCTCTTTATAGTATTAGTATAGAAGAAGATAAAAAGTATCACACTCACAGGGCAAACCCGCTGCTTGGGATTAATCCCCATAAAAGACTGTGCTGGCATTTATCGGGTTTAAAAATTTGCCCATCTATGTATAGTTACACTTTCTTAAGCAACTAATATTATACAAGTATGTAATCACATTTTCTCAAGCAGTATTATACAAATGTCATAACTTAAGTGACTTACCGCCGCACTCAGAGTTGACTTTAATGATTACTTAGTTAAGTATAGATTTTTAAAACAAAATTGCCGCAATCAGAGACGTTCAGTAAATTTATGTTAATTGGCATTTAATGAGGTGTAACTTAATAAATGCTATACAACATGTCACATTTTCTCAAGTGACTAGTATTATACAAGATGCCACATTCTATCGACACATACTCACTGCAGCAGTCACCAGTCCGCTCACTGGACGGGCTTCTGTTTGTAGACGCCGTGCGCGACCTTGAGGTGCTGCTTCAGGTTGATGCGCGACTTGAACACCTTCCCGGCGCAGTGCGGGCACTCCACGCGGGCGCTGCGCGGCGGGTGCACGTGCTTCACGTGCTGGTGCAGGCACAGCCGCGACTTGAACTGCTTCAGGCATATCTCGCACTTGTGCACCTTGTCGCCTTGACACATACACACACAAGTTGCTCATTATTATAATACTATACTATGACAAACATTCACATTTATAATACTAGTTAGGATATATAATCCAAACCTACCAAACAAATTTTCTGGTGGTTATGACAGATATAAAGGAAGAAAGAAAGATTTATTGAAGCAAAAAAGACACACAACAAATTGTATGTCGGGAAAAATGAAATTGTCACTTGAAAGTATTTTGGAAAATACCTACCTACAATTTATATCTAGAATATATTTTTTTACATGTATATCTAATATATAAAATTCTCGTGTCACAATGTTCGTTCCCATACTCCTCCGAAACGGCTTGACCGATTCTCATGAAATTTTATATGCATATTCAGTAAGCCCGAGAATCGGCTACTATCTATTTTTCATCCCCCTAAAGGGAGTTCCTACGGGAATTCCGAAACTCACGCGGGTGGAACCGCCGGGCACTGTTAGTAAACTATAAACTTCTTTGTGAAACTATCAAATATATTGCTTACTAGCTTTTCGGAATTCCCAAAGGAACTCTAAAGTAGCCTAATTTATTTCTTATAACATCAGCTAATTAGTAGTGAAAGTGCAGTTAAAATAGGTCCAACCGTTTCGGAGATTCACCCACGTGAGTTTCGGAATTCCTGCAGGAACTCCAAACTTCTTTCATAAGAACCTTTTCCTTAGAATAACAAACACAATACACTCCGGTGGTTCATGCATAATGTCAGATCTAATCCCCTAGACTTTAAACTCACCAGTAGGGTGCACGTTCCTCTTATGATTGGACAGGTACTTGAGCGAGCTAAACTTCTGTCCGCACAGCTCACACTCCTCAGAATCCTCGACCGACTGATGCACCAACTTTATGTGCTCTCTTAACGTCAACTTTGATTTAAAATTCCGACTGCAAATCTCGCACGTCAACGACAACTCGGGCTCTTTGTGCGCCTCTATCAGATGATCTTTGAGGCAGAACTTGGGCAATTCCAACATACAAATAGGACATACCCCATCGTAATCCTGCCCTATGCCTGTACCTTTCTCCAGCTGTCGCATGATCTGTTTGAACGACTTCCGTTTACCAGGCTTCTGTGGTACACGGCATTCTTTCTTGTGTATTTGGAGTAAGTTGCGTTCGTAAAATGTACTATTGCATATGTGACATTTGTATAGTATTCTTCGGTAATTGTGGACTGTGACCATATGATGCTGCAGGGCTGTGGGTTCGAGCTCTGTGAGGCAGTGCAAGCAAACAACATTGCCTGTTTTCTGGTATACCATAGCATCAGTGGAGTTGAAATCTATTTGCTCGTGGGTGTTTTGGACACATGTTGCTAGCTCCAGCAAGGCCCTGGAATGTAATATATCACTCAATTTATTTATCAAATCCACCAAGCAAACCTAATAAATAAATAAAAACTTTTATACTTTCATTTTTTTTTATGTTGTTTGTATTTATGGATCTTATAGATCTCTATTATAAACTAGCTGAATCCAATCTTGCTTTGTTCCTGCTTTGATAAGGGTCTAGCTGCATACGCCGCTTTCGCAACAGCTTTATTGGCCTGACAAGTATTGATATTATGTGGAGCGATATCCTTACCAAAGTGGGATCAAAGTGGTCTGAGTAGAACTGAGAGATCTCCAAAAACTTACATAGTGTTGAAATTGTCTTCATCTTCGTGATCGAGCGGTTCGTCCTTTATCTCGGACTTCACTACCGTCACGTCGCAGTCAAAACTGCTGCCTTCCCGAGGGTCCGTGTCGGACTCCATCGTGATTGTGCTCGTAATACGATCCTCGTTCTCATTAAACATCAACATGACTCTTCAGTCCCTTCAATCCAGAATCCAAACAACTACTCCTGTTAAGTTCTGATTTCTTGATAAAATCATTACCTATTATTACAGCTGTTGTCCGTACAATGTGCATGCTAATCTGTTAATATTATTATTAATTTCATTGAGCTGAAGGTGCTTCTAAATTAAAATTACATTACTACCTACTAGGCTACTATTAATCTATCTATTCTATACTAAATTATTTTATTAAATAATCTAAAATCGTAAATAAATAAGTAATTCTGTAAATAGGTAAATAGTAAATAAATACCTACTAAATCGTACTAAATATTTTTCTGACTTTTTTATGACATAAACGATATCTGTCAATTTGACAGTGGCTAAACTAAAACTGATTTTTTTTTTTTGCTGTTAATGTAGGTACGTAATTACACACTAAATACCGTAGATGGCTCCGTCTACGCTAAATACCTATTTACCTATTTCATTACCTTCTCTCTGGTACCTACCAGAGAAAAGGTAATGATAGGTACCTGAACCTAGTTTGTTTTAATACTACATCTTAAATGATCGAAACTGACAATTCGAATTTTTTTTTTCATAGAAACCAACAAGGAATTACAGAATAAAATAATAAAATTGTTTAAAATTATAATACTTTATAATACACTTAATTTATTTACTACAAGCATATTGTTTATACTTTAAACCGATAACATACGATTTGTCTATAGTATCACACACATCGATAAAGTCCTCTTTACTTTTATATTTATTCAACAAACGCTCAGATTTCCATTTTGTCGCAAATCTCTCGTCGCCGAAAAAGGGTTCCGGGGTCTGAATGTCCAAAGGCTCTTGTTGCATTGGTAGCACCAATCTGAAAAAGGTATTCAAGTATCTATAATCATGTAATATTTCTGTGTACAGATTGTAATGGCTCCACTATATTATCGCCGAGTACAGACGATTGATTTTACGCGAGTAGAGGGCATACTCGGCTGTACTTGACGATCATCGTTTATGATCCTGCCTGCGACCCGTGATTAGGGAGTCGCCTGTGATTGCGTTCAGGTGTCCACATTATCGCCGATCACACGATCACATGATCAACGATCATCGGCGATAATGAAGTGTAGGTATACGGTTGAACGAGAGACGTATTAAAGCCCTAAGTAATTCATGCTTACATGAATTTGATAAAAAATGGTAATGGTACAATGGTAAATCACAGAGGAAAAGTTAGTTATAAACATGGGTTAACGCAGGGGAATTTCCTTTATATTACATTAACAACATTTTCCAGTAAAACAGCGGCAAAACAACGGAAAAGTGCGTTAAATGACCACTAGGGAGTAGAGTATATAACTGTCCCGCTCAATTTTTTTTTAGTTAATTATGACAAAAATTGATCACCGAATACGCTCCTGCACAACATCCGTCGTTTAGTGATATACAAGGTGTACCTTGTATACCATGACATGTATTTTTTCTTTTTTCACGTAAGCAAAAAATAACGGAGATACGTTGAGTCGAAATGTCGCGTGACGTTTGAAAAAGCAAAATATACGTGTCTATTATTTATTTTTTTAATTTAGAAAAAAAAATTGTCAATCAGTCTATTGATAAGCGGGATAAGCCATTGGTACAATACTAGTACCAGTTTAAATACCAGTTTACTTAAACTGGTTATAGTGTGTAGTGTATCAGTGACTAATGACTTACCGAGTAGCGTGCAAGAACATTCGATGTGGCGCGCTGTCCTGCGTACCGCTGTACGTATAGTCACCTAGTATCGTGTGTCCCACAGCTGAGCAGTGCACGCGCAACTGGTGCCGGCGACCTGGCAGATAGAAACTTGTAGTAATAATCCACTTCGCAACACACTAGTCACTAAGCAATTAACTCGTGTAGCAAGCAACACGTAGTATATACTACATAATATTATATACTTAGATGTAAAACTTACCACGAGTTTTATGAATATAACTTAATTTAAAATTCTGTGGTAATGATTATTATAATTTTACCCGTGATGGGCTTCAGTAGCACCACAGAGACGGGGTCCATCTCGTAGTAGCCCAACTCGAGGAGCAGAAGTCGCGTGTGCGCCGCTCGAGGACCGGTGCAGAGCGTGGAAGTAGAAGTGTCAGTGAGGGCCATCATTGTGTGGCTGGAGTCTGCTTTCAAAGGGTCCGTACCTTCAAGATACCATAAACCTATCATTAGATACCAAGAAGCCTATGCAATTAAGATTCATGTTTATACTTATCTAAATTATCTGGCACATAAAACTAATGGTCTCGAAAATAGAGTCACCACACAACAAAGCATGTGTATTGTACGCGTTTTTATACGTCATTTTTCCGGGCTACTGACAAATTAGGCAGTAATAGATAAGTGCTATCGTTACTAACTTTATACCAACGTATTTTTTTGCAATTTTTCTTATCATCTTCTTAAAAATTTACTAGTTACCCGTAATGAAAATTAATAATTCAATCAAAACCAAATCGACATACCAACTTGAAATTCAATATCACAGAGCTCATCTTCTACGTGTCCTCTGACCATAGCCAGATAATATTTCCTAGTTTCACGCTTCTCAAACAGTTTACCAGCGATGGAAGCTGCTCGTTTCTTCTTAGCTATGCAGAGGACACCACTCGTGGCATAGTCCAGCCGATGAACAAAGTATAGTGGGTTCACGGATGTAGATAAGTGCGAGTCGTGAGATGCTATGTGATATGTTACCGTGTTCTGTTAGAAATAGAAAAAAAAGGCAACTTATTTTTTATACGATAGAGATGACACTAGTTGACTATAAATTTGATTGTGCAGAAAAAGTGAAAGAGGTCACAGTTTTTAGCTTAAACTTTCGACCTATAAATTATCATTTATACGGCCAAATACGCCAAATATTTTCCTGATGATTTTTTTTAATAAGTTCTTAGGAAACCTATAAAAACCTGGCAGGTTCTAGGAAAAATTCTAAGAATCTTTTTAAAAAAGAACTTTTTAAATGAAGGAGGTTAATGGAAATAAGGCCACAATGTTTATATCACTACTAGCTGTCCACTGAAGTTTCACCAGCGATAATTTTAGAGTTCCCATGGGAATTCCAAGATCAAAAGTACCCTATTCTCTTTTCTGTACTCCTGAAAACGTGTATGCAAAATTTCATGTTGGGCTGAGCTATTCTAGCGTGAAAGCGTAAAAAACATTTGTTTTTTTACGCTTTCACGTACATTACATACATTCGCATTTATAACAGTAAGGATTTACGTAAATTAACCTAATGCGACTCTTTTAGAAGTTTTTTTTTATAGAATAGGGGGCAAACAGGCAGTTGCACCTGATTTTACCGCCGCCGATAGACACCTACAACACCAGAAGGCATGCAGGTGCATTTTGCACCTTTAAGAAAAGAGTAGGCTCGGTTTTTGAAGGTGCCCAGGACCCTTATTCACTATGACCAACAACATTCCTTGCCCATAACACGCGTCCCAAAACGCATTTCCAAACGTTCTAGCTGCCAAGATATTAGAAATTATTATTCTTTATGCCATAAGAAATGTTATAAATGTATTTTTTTGCAGTAAAACTTCTTTGATTACGAGGGAAAGACAGTTTTTGCGGCGTCTTATCTTAGCGCGGCGCGTTATGGTAATAGTGAATAAAGGCCCAGGTGGCATCTGTTCGGAACTGCCGGCGAAAGCTGATTCCACAGAGTGATTGTGCGAAGCAGAAAATATCTAAGAAATCGCGCAGTTTTTAGACATCGAGATGGTACGCATATTTCTGAAGCTATGTCCGATGTCGGAACTCAGCAGCCGCTATTAATCCGAACAACTCCTCTGAACTCTCCCCGTGATAAATGCGATACGTTAATAAAATATCAAGAAAACATACTAGTAGTAACGTTACATGTTTAGTTAAATTTTTAAGCAACCTTTTTTACAGTGTCCCTTCTAACTTTGACATTGGCAGAATCACCCTCAAGTTGTGTAATATCTTTAATCTGATTTATAATGTGAGAACCAAATGCCGTAAGTTTTAATTATTGTAAACCAAGAAACAGAGACATCAGTAATACTAAAATGCCGTCAACTGGTACTCGTTAGGTATATACAACGTTCTCCACATCCCATCCCTATTAGTTGTTTATGAATTCCTTATTCCATACAAAAGTGAAAAAGCCAAAAGACAGTAAGCTCTCGGCCACTCCATAAAAAAAATATACACAAACAAAAACATAACCTCAAAATTTAGCAAAGTTAAATTAATTTAGTAAATCAAGACAATTAAGTATTAACTAATAAAAATTTGATCTACTTACCTTTTCATTTTCGTCATCGGAATTGATGTACATATCGTAAGGTTTATTTAATACTACGAAATTTTCGCTTTCGTAAAGCCTTTCGATAACCATTCTGTAGGTGTTTTTTTCTTTCAAGACAGGCAAAGGAAATAATTTTCTGTTCAGAAATAAGAAAATTTCGGTAGTAAAAAAATATTTTTTGATGATATTGTGTTACAAGTGAGAGCTCGTGGTATTACTGTTGGACAGAAATGGAAAATAAATGTTTTAAATACGCTCTGAATTGCTCTATCCAGATATGCGCTCAACATTTCTTCCAGCGGCATTTTGTATACGATTAGTTACCTTTTCATTTTTAATAATTCATAATAGGAGTATAACCTACCTATTGAACGTTTTTATTTTAATTTTTAGAAATTTTGTCCATTTTATCAAAGTACCTAATATTGACAGAAAAACAAAAGAGCAAAAAAACAGTTTCATAAAATATTCAAGTAAGTATCTATTCACGCTACAAAACTTTTTCAACTCTCTTACATCTTTGTAAGTGGCTTTACAAAGGATTTTTCGGAATAGGTAATTGACGGAAATCAAAGATTGTAGTAACTACAATGTAGTTCCAATAATAAGTAATTTTGTCATTAAAAAATCAACAGTTACGCAGTAGGTTGGTGCTAATTCCTTCGATGTCTGCCAAGTACCCACCTTGTACGCATAAAAAAATACTTATGTTCCGTAAACACTGCGGGCACTGCAAGGTATGACGTCACTTCAATATACTGAGAAGCCGATCCTATAAAGTTAGCTATACTGGTTACCTACTTTTTAAAACGGAACGCATTCCTTATACAGTCATCCATGTCAGTCATGTCACACTGTCAATCACTCATGTCAACCCACCGAAGCGGTTGAACAATTATTGGTCCGAGGTTGATCACGTGATCAAACTACTAGAACACTCGGCAGTCGGCCCCTCAGAACAATAACAGTGTCGGCACCTTTTACTCACAGTACAGAAATGGCGACGATTATGACGTCATACCGCCTACTGTGGATACTGCGACAGTATGCTGAAAGTAATTCGGCTCAAATTTCAGGGCACTGGGCCAGTGCTATCAGTATATTTCGGAACATTTCCGTGATATTTTTGTCTTTTGGATTAAATTGGTACAGTCTATTTTGTTATACTCACCTATTTAACTTTTTAGTGTAGAGCATTTTTTATGGAAGTAATAAGAGCATTTTTGTGTTTTTTGAAGCGCATTTCCGAACTCCTACAGCAATGTCATTATGTCAATTGTCAAATGTCAACAAAACAAACTCAACTCAAACAACTCAAGGAAAAATTGGCGAAAGGTTTGCATTTTGGGTTGCATTTTGCTGTTTGCTAAAATGCTATTGCTTGCAAATAAAAAGTAACGGAACTCATGATTTTATTCCCTCAGTCAACATTTAAATTAGGAAGAAAAGTGCAGATTGGTTTAACAGCTTGGTAGTGTAACGTGTAGGTAAAACGTAGTGATTGCAATCTCAGGGTATAGGTATTTGTTTTCGTTTGAGCCGATGATTTAATTGAATTACACACGGTAAATCAAATAATCAGAACAGTTCTATAAAAATGAAGCGAATGAAACACAAAATCAAAAGGGAAGTGCCCGAAGCGTCGACGTCTCGCAACGATGAGCATGATTTGGCTTATTACATCCACGACCGGGTGGAGTTGATGCATCAAGTGTTTTCCGTGTTAAAACACAAGGATCTGAAAGCGATGGCCCCTGAATGTGTCAGGAAACTATCTATTGACGATCTACAAGAGCTGTGTCTTGAGGAGGTTGGTGTGTTATTGAATATTATGTTATTTATGCAGCTAAAGGAGAAATCTATACATATAATAAAATAGGGATGTTGACTACTTTTGAAAATCAAAATTCTAATTAGTCCGTCAGTTAGAAAATAAAAAAACAATAGACACGTATTTTTTGCTTTTTTAAATAAATTAAAATATACAGAAATAAAGCGCATTAAAGTTTAGGGTGGGGGCTCGTGATGTCACTTACCGCTACAAGCCGCCATACAAACTGCACTAGTTAGTGACGTCACGCGAAATTTCAACTCAATGTATCGCTGTTATTTTATGATTACGTAAAAAAAGAAAAAATACGTGTCCAATATTTTTTAATAATCTACAAGACGGACTAAAAAATAAAAATTAGTCAACATGCCCATTGTAACAGGTTGATGTCTGTACA
Organism: Zygaena filipendulae; assembly: GCA_907165275.2. Lineage (NCBI taxonomy): Eukaryota > Metazoa > Arthropoda > Insecta > Lepidoptera > Zygaenidae > Zygaena > Zygaena filipendulae. Next base: position 9,970,430 of record OU015670.1, read on the forward strand.
ATGTACATAGGATATAAATAAGAAAAAATAAATTTAGGCTACCCTATAAGTAATATAGAAGCCAAAAATACCGTTTTTAGAATTTTTGTCAGTCTGTCTGTATGTTTGTTTCGTGCTACACAAAAACTGCTGCACCAAATTGAATGCGGTTTTTTTTGTTGTATTGCTAAGGGTCTAACTTAGATACTCATGTTTTGATTTTTCGAAATTCCATCTGGAACTCGAGATATTAAAAAAAATGCTGGTCATCCTACTAATATTATAAATGTGAAAGAGTGGCCTGTGGATCTTTGGATTTTTAGATATTTTTGGATGTTTGTTACTCAATCAAGCAAAAACGGCTGAACGGATTAAGATGAAATTTGGCATGCACGTTTTCAGCGGAACAGAGAAGGACATTGGGGAACTTTTTATCGCGGAATTCCCATGGGAACTCCGAAATTACCGCAGGTGAAACCGCAAGGCAGAACTAGTACTGAATATAAACTTCAAAAGATTTTTTTTTTCTGCAAACATTACCTACCTACCTTACATATTTATTCAGTTACTTGGCATCAGTTCGAAGCGTCTGTGCGCTACACTGGACGGTGCTGAACCTCCCTCTGACACGGAGTCCTCGAGCCAGTCAGTATCTCCGCAACAGATGGAGACTATATCGCTTGACAGTATCTCGTCTGATGAAGAAATACTGAGCGAGGCCAGTAAGAAAAGCAAAAAGGTATATTGTACATGCTTCCTAGCAGTCTCTCAATCTCTCAATTTATATTTATTTTGTGAATTATGGGTGCTTTTGCCTTTTACTTTATTTTATATACCTTAAGTTGAATGTCAAAACTGAAAAAGCATTAAAGTAGGTATACAGTCCACTTACAACAGGTTATAAATTTGATAGTTCAGGATAAAAATAATCTAATTTCAACAGCATAAGCATCACCGCAAATCTAAAACAAAGCACAAGCGGAAAAAATCCAAAGACGTGCCGGAGACTGAGGAAACGGAGAAGAGCAAAGCTTCTAGAGCAGGGCTGACCGTGCTGGAGCTGTTGGAGCTGCAGGCGAGAGCCAGGGCCATACGGGCTCAGTTGCAGAATGAGCAAATCAATAGTATGTTTTGTTATAATATTCATTTTCAGACATTCATAAGCAATGGCCAATGGTCAATCAATAGCTTATATACACACATTATTTATACACGTTTGGTGCAAATAAATACCTAATCGTAGTATTAAAAAATGATAGTCAATGGGAAAAAAACAATAGTAAAACAGAAACTATCTGAACAGTGTGTCAACTCGGAAAATACAGTCCAATCTGTTTCTCCTAATGTGGCTACAGAAGTAAAACTTTAAGGTAGGCGTCCACATTTACGCATCGGACGACGCGGAGCGAGCGAGAGCGTGGAGTTCGTCCACTGGTTCATTTTGTATGACGTCATTGGCACGCATCACAGAAGTTGCCCATCGAAGCATCGGCATTGCCGACGGGCACATTCGTGCGTGCGATCCGTCGATGCGGATCAGAGGACACATTTACACATTTACATGACTCTGTACAAAGAATACTACAATCCGTTTGGTGCGATGCGTCCGATGCGTATACGTGAACTCCTACCTTTGATAGGTTAGATGATAAAATTATAGTTTTTAGTCTGTAAAAATATTAGACACGAATTTTGCCTTTTCTTATGTATTCAAAAAATAATGGCGATACATTGAGATGAAATTTCGTCTGACGTCACGTCTAGGTACACTTATTATGACGTCACGAGCCCCAACTCTTTTAATGTGTTTTATCTTAGTATTTTTTCAATAATTGAAAAGCAAAAAATACGTGTCCAGAAATATTTTACTATCTAACTGACGGACTGAATAGAATTTTCATTCCATCCTTTCACCCGATCGTCATGCCCACCGTACTATACCAACAGAACCAGCGTCGGAGACAGTGGTAGCTGAATCGAGTCACCACTCCTCAGAGAATGAGGTGGAAATCAAAGAGGAGCCAGCCGAGGTTGTGGAGATTAGCAGTGAAGATGAGAAGCCTAATGTGAAAGAGTTAAAGAAAGGTATGTTCTATTTGTGGAACATCCTGTATGCTTGCTGTTTCCCTGCAGTCTCACTGGTGTCACTCGCTCACTCAGGAACTATCTGTTCCAGGATATGAATTGTCTTATGTGTTAATTCAGAATTTTTCCAGCAGCTTATTTTTATTTTATTAGCCTGTATTCAGAAAAAAACAATTGTTTAAAACTATTTTGACCACGGTAACAAGTTAGCTCCCTTTATTTTCTGTGTGCCCATTAGCAAAGGCCTCCCCCATCAGTCTCCATTTGCTCGCGTTTAGTGCGTCCCTGTGCCAGGTTCTTCCTGCCTCTACTACCATATCATCCTCCCATCGTCTGTAAGGTCTTCCTCTTATCCTTTTTCCGTCCCTTGGATACCAGGTAGTAATAATCTTGCTCCATTTATCTGGACCCCTCATCAGTTGGCCAGACCATTTCCATTTCAAATGTCTTATTTTGGAACTTATGTCAGCTACCCTAGTTCTCTTTCTCAGGTCTTTGTTGCTCACTTTGTTCATTCTTCTTTTCCCGATCATACTTCTTTCCATTCCAGCAGCTTAACCACATAAAATTCAGAATAGATTCATTAGTTGCAGTGATTACGTTCCTAGCTAACAAACAAACTTTTCCTGGTTATAACATACATATAAATAGTAGAGACTACCTGTACAATTCCTGTTTCCTTATCAAAAAATAATAAAATGAAATGAAATCAAGTTTAATCTTTACGACAATAATTAAATAATATGCATTGACGAAAAATAGCACAAACAGCGTGTTGCAACAAAAAGGCAACCAGCTCAGCATAAGCCGGGAACTATCAGGGGCCCGACGCTGGTCTTCCGCTGGTGCCGCGTGTGACGTCACGGGTGCGGGCACCGAGAGAAAAATATAAATTATTTTTTTATTAATTCGATAACATATAACCATGATACGCAAATGCTAAAACAAATCTAAATAAACGACTAAATACTGAACTCCACGACTTCTAAACTAATGGTATTTCTATTAACTTCACTTTCATTTTCACCACTTATTTGAAGGATTTCCAAATACCCTTTTTTACCCTAAATTCTCGAAGGTTTGGGCTGAGTGCAGTGTGACCAGATTTAGCAGAGTTATGCGATTATAGAGCCTATTCACAGTGCAATTTGGCTGGCAATTTATTGCTGCGATTTGTTGCAATCGCGGTTGGCATAATATACGTCAACCCGGTGCTTGAGTTTAAACCCGATAAAAGCCTGCTGTAATCATAATTGTAGTTCTGCTAAATCTAGTCACACTGGCTGAGTGTTAATCCATCAGTCAGAAGTCGTGACATGTAATTTATTATGTTCAGATTGTAAAAAAATGTAATAATGAATGTGTTTATTTTTACAGCATTAGAAGAAGCAAAGCAACCAGAGCAACCAACGGCAAAGGTCCAGTCAGTAACCAAAAAGATAAACGATCTTATAATAACAGTTCCTCAAACACAACAATCAAGAAAGATAAAATTACACAGGAATAAAGTCTCAGTGTCAGTGCCAAATAAGCCTAGGAAAGATATTAACATCGACACTAACGGGGGGAATACTCCCAAAAAAGTAGTTGAAGAACCTAAAACAAACGCTAAAATTACAACTCCAGCAAAAGCGTCTGAGAATAGAATAGAAAAATCTAAAGGCAAAACCAAAAAGAAGCTCAAGAAAAAAGAAAAGAAACAACGTAAAACAGACAAAGAAGGCAGTGATCACGATGAGATCACTCTGCAACTATCTGATTCAGAGAAACTGGATCTTCTCGAGGATTTAGACAGAAAGAATTTTGATAATGTGACCAGTTCCAGCTCCGCTGATAGTGAGAGCAGTAGCTCTGAATCAGACAGTGATAACGCTGAAAACATTACTAATAATAATGGTAGTAAAGAAGATGATGGTGCAAAATTAGCTGAAACAATTGAAAAAGTTGACGAAAAAGGAACTGAAAACGTTATCAAAGTTACTTTAGAAAAGAATCCTGAGGTTGACGTCTCTAAAAATAAAGAAGATCTCAAAAATAATGATAATAACTCAATGTTTGTACAAAATGTTAACAGTATCAAAGACACCGAAACAATAACTACTCAGGTGACGATAGATTTAGTAGGTGAATCTTGTGCAACAGTTAATATAGAAGAAAATAATGAACGATTAGACACGTCTAACAATTCTACTAAGGAAAAAGATATTGATAAGTCATCAGAAGTAACCTGTATAAAGGATACTTGTGATAATTCTACTAATGAAGAAAGTGTTCTTATTGTGAAACCTATAGAAGTAACGTGCATAGAGGATATACCTGTAGTAAATGACGACAACGTAGCAACAGATAAAGAAACCGATTCGACACCTATTGAAATAAACAAAGAATGTACAAGCTCCAATAAAAATGAAGGTGAGCTGGTAAACCAAGATCCGATGGGAGATGATAAAAAATCGTCCACAGATACGACAGAAATCACAGACAGACATCTATCTGAAGGTGAAATTTCAGAACAGAGCAGCTCGGAAATAGAAGCTGTTGATATACGCCCGGAAGTGGTATGTATATCCGATGAAGAAGCCAATAAGACTGCTAAAAAGAAGAAGAAAAAAGAAAAGAAAGCGAAAAAAGAAAAGAAAACTAAAAAGACAAAGTCGGATTTTCTCAAGGACGCTGATCAAAACTTTTACAGAGATTCTAATGTCGATAGTGCAGAGAAAACTGATCGGAGAACAGAAATTTCTAATCTTACAGCGAGAGAAGACATACCAGATGACGATGTGTATGAAATTCTAGAACTATCCGATGATTCTTCTTGTTATGAAGTAGAGGGCGTTTCCGTGCTCTCAAAAGAGCCAACTGCAGAAGAAATTGAGGCACTATCAGCAAAGATAGACGAGATAGAAAGAGAAGAAGTCGTCACAGAAGAACAAATCAGAGAACATGAGAGACAAACGGTAGACAAGACCCCGAGTGCTGAAGAAGAATTGGAAATTGAGAATATATCGTGGAAAGATCGTTATTTGGGAAGCAAAAAAGTCAAACGTGTACTTACAACAGCAAACATAATAAATGCTATACGAAAGAAAAATAAAGAGCTAAAGAAAAAGCTGGAAGATTCCAAAAAGAAAGAACTAGAAGTTGAAACAGAAATAGAGAAAGAAGAACAAGTAAAACCTGTTGAAAGTAATTTAGAAGAGGGTTCAATTGAACATTACAATACGTTGCTGGGTTCAACTAAATATGTTGATCCGGTTTTAGAAGAAGTTGACACTAGTGGGGAGAAAGATAATATCACAAAAGAAATGAAGAAAGACGCGAAGCAATTGTTGAAAATGTATAAGAGATTGCTTAAATATAATGACATGAATAAACAAAAGGATCCAAATAAGAAGAAAAAGAAACAGAAGAAGACTAAAGAAAAAGAGAATGTTGTTAAATGTGACGCTAAGACCGCTACAACTTCAAAATAAGTTAAGTTACAATGTTGTTTAAAATGTAAAATACATTTTTGTAAGTGCGCAAGAAATACTTCATTCATACATAATACAACTTTAAAATATAATTTGCATTTTTTTGTCAAAGTTACAGACGAATAAGAGGTCATTGGTAAACGGGCAAAGAGCGATTCAAACGATATTAAATTCTAAGGTTATGACAAATTTGCAGAAATTATAAATCGGTAAAGTCATAATATGACGAGCGACGCGATTATCTTTGCACTTTCCCGCAAGTAAAGACGGCCGCGGCTGGCTAGAACATACGTCCACGAGTTGTGCGTGTGTGCATAAAATACTCTAGGTTGACAGCATGCTGACAGTAACTGTAAGATTTTAGATTCTTCTGAGGATTTTAGTGAATAATTTGTCGTAATATACATGTTTCAAACTTTCCATTGAAATAATGAAATAAATTTCAAATAATGAAAACAATGAAACATTGTAATTGGCAAATTATAATAGAATTATTATTATAATTATATTTCGTTCGTTTAATTCTTCAGATATAACATTGTAGTACTGTATCGTACTGGCAACATATTGCACCTTTAGAGTAGGTAGTAATAAAAAAACAAAGTACTGTCTACCTACGAGTGGATAAACGCGGCTCTCGTTCATCATCTGGGGGCACGGCAGTGCCCCCGCCAAGTCGAGCAACAAAAGCGGCACGGCCGTACTATCCTTTTCTCGAAGCAATTCAGGCCATTTTCGACCCCCTATAACTTCGTTGTGGATAAAACTAGAAGCCTGAATTTTTAGTAAACAAGCAGGTATTGTATAAAGACGGTATAATTTAAATTTCATTCGATTTGAACCAGTAAAAAAATTCAAAATTCAAAAGCTCTTTATTACTTAGGATTGGTTACAATCACTTGTAATCGTCAGCAGGTTCTTAAAACTATAAATTACCGTCAGTTCGGAATACGTCCTCTGCTGAGAAGAACTGACAAGAAACTCAGCAGGGCTGTCTTTAAATGACTTAAACTAGGAGAACAAAAAATTGTAATTGGATAGAGCAATTCATTCCCAAACGTCTGTATCATTTAAATAGTCTACTACACTATAATATGCTTTATCGCATAATCTGTGTTTAATAAGCGTCTTGAATTTATTAATTGACAAATTAATTATATCGTTTGGGAGTTTGTTGTAAAAGCGTATACATTGTCCTTTAAATGACTTAGAAATTTTATGGAGCCTAGTCTTAGGCACAGCGAGTTTATCTTTATTTCTTAAGTTAAGATTATGTAAATCACTGTTTTTCTTAAAGTTGCCTAAATTTTTGTGAACATATAATAAATTCTCGTATATATACTGAGAATGTACAGTCATTATTTTAAACTCGCTGAATTTAGTTCTCAGTGAATCCCGAGGGCCCAACTTATAGATTGCGCGAATGGCTCGTTTCTGCAACACGAATACAGAATCGATATCCGCGGCACTACCCCACAGCAGTATGCCGTATGACATAATGCTGTGGAAATAACTGAAATAAACTAAACGCGCGGTATTAATATCAGTAAGTTGACGGATTTTCTTAACAGCATAAGCCGCCGAGCTTAATCTACCTGAAGTTTAAGTTTAAGAATTATAACTAGTCAAAGTTCCTTAATTTTGTAGGTCACTCACTCACTCACTGACCGATCATCAAAACTCTAAGGCACTTCTAGCAGACATAGAAGTTTGAAATTTAGAATACAATTAGTGTTTATTGTATAAATCAAGGAAAAATTAAAATATTTTGCAATTTCGGTCCAGTTTTCTAGATACACCAACTGCATAAATAACTTTGTAATCCCATATAAATGTATCGAATTACAAAGTTATATATGCAGTTATATGTACCAACTGCACAAATAACTTTGTAATCCCATATAGATATATGAGACTAGCTGTTCCCCGCGGTTTCACCCGCGTTAATTTCGGAGATCCAGCGGGAATTCAGAGATGCAAAGTAGTTAGTACCCTATATCCCTAGGTTTTCTTTACCCCTGACAACGTGCATGCAAAATTTCATGAGATTTCACCAGCGTTAATTTCGGAGATCCTTCGGAAATTCCGAGATAAAATTACCCTAATCTGAATGCTCCAACGATTTTCATGAAATTTTGTATACAGGGGATTTCGGGGGCCATAAATCGATCTAGCTAGGATTCATTTCTGGAATTCCCGCGCGAACTCTGATATCAACGCGGGTGAATTAATTATTGCATACTACACGTTAAGGGTACAGGAAAGGTCATAGGGTAGTACTTTTATCTCAGAATACCCGCGGGATCTCCGAAATTAACGTGGATTAAACCGCGGTTAACAGCTATTTAAGCTGAGCGAAGCTCGGTTGCCCAGATATTAATAAATAATAATAATAAGTGTAGCTAGTTACCTACCTAGATATAAAGTGTAGATACATAGTTACCTAGACATAATTATGTTCAAAGGTACCTACAATGGTCAACGGAATGAAAAAGCAAGAATGGGCCATGTGTTTATATTATAAAAGTAGACTAAATTGCTCAAAGGAGGAAGATCATTTACAAAAAGAAATGAGATCCCATCAAAAACAAACTTGTAAAAAAGTCCAAGTCTCGCAACTCAGTTCTTCTACAGTAAAAAGTTGTGAGATCAATGTAATACCAAGTCGGTTAATTTATTCAGTGCCTACTTAAGGGTCCTTCTGTCTAAAGTTATCATGTTATAAGCTAATCTAATAACATTTTATAGTGACCATATCAAATTTAAAAATCTTTTATGTTTTAAATAGATTGATTGGCTTGGCGATCATGTGAAAACACAATGTATGTCACAAGTAATACATATTGTAATTAAATTAGATTGTTTAGAACCATAATTATGTATTGCATGTGAGATATATTGTGTTTTCACGTGATCGCCAAGCCAATCAATCTATTTAAAACATAAAAGATTTTTAAATTTGATATGGTCACTATAAAATGTTATTAGATTAGCTTATAACATGATAACTTTAGACAGAAGGACCCTTAAGTAGGCACTGAATAAATTAACCGACTTGGTATTACATTGATCTCACAACTTTTTACTGTAGAAGAACTGAGTTGCGAGACTTGGACTTTTTTACAAGTTTGTTTTTGATGGGATTTCTTTATCGTGCAACGGCAACAAGCACACGTTCCCCAAATACTTAAGTAAGAAAGTTTAGCAAAATGCCTAAACGAAGTGCCGAGGACAAAATAGAATATTATCATTCTAAAATTAAAAAACTGCGCAAGCGCAAAACTAGGAAACCACGTAATCGTGTGATTGTGTACTCGTCCTCGTCAAGCTCTGATGAAAATTCAGGTAAGTTTTATTTGACTATTTACAAGTGAAGTGAAAAATAAATAAATAAAATCATTAAGTAAAATTTCATATTATCATGCGTTCAGCATCTATAAGCTTCCCTGGAGGTTAACCGTGTGTTATCACGATGGGTTAGCATGATGCTCAGAAAAACCAACCTGGCGGTTTGACTGCGGGTCAACACGAAGGTTTTTATGTTTGAAGACTTTAACTTCAACAAATATTATAAAATTGAGTCACATTGTTATACACCACTTTATAAATATATTTTTTATTCTACCCTCAAAAAAAAAAAAAAAATTAAATTAAATATTTTTTGTTCATTCAGACAAAGAAATTCAACGCATGGATCAGAATAATGACGACACGTTGTCGCCTCTGGTGCAAGTCATCGAACCATCTTATGACGTCTCATCAGTTCCACATGAAGAGACTGCAGAGCCGGCACCTGAACTCAATGCAGAGCCGGCACCTGAACTCAATCCTGACTTACTCGAAGCCTTAGGCGATGCTATGGATGATATTCCCATATATGGGCCAGATATTCATAGTAAGCTGGCCCAGCGTTGGCTACCTATCCTTAAAAAAGGTATACCAAACGAAGCAAAAGAAAAACTTCTGAAAGATTATTCCATCCCCGACAATTGCAGGTTGCTGAAGGCACCTACTCTGAATGCAGAAATATCTGCGGCTGTCCCCGACATAGTGAGGTCTAGGGACAAGAAAATTCAAGCTAAACAGGACCAGCTTGGCCGAGGCATAACGGCCATCAATAAAGCGATGACTTTACTTCTGACCGGTGAAGACAAGGTTCAAGCGGTAAAAATTTTATCGGATGGTTGTCGTATACTTACCGACCTGCACTTTATAGAGACACAAGTGAGAACCAAACTCATCCTACCTGGATTGGACAAAGCTTTCCTTACACTGATACAGGATCAAGACAGAGACGAGACTCTGTTTGGAAATAAATTACCGGAAAAAATCAAGGCTTCAAAAGCCATTGAAAAACAAGGGCTCCAAATCAAAAAAGTCCATAATCCAAAAGCTTCATCGGCAGGGACTGCAACATCTATTGCTCGCTCTCAGTACCAGGGAAACTGGTCGACCCCTCCTCGTTACCCGCCGCCAGCGAGACGAGGAGGGAGATCGTTTTCGCACAACCCGTACCGGACGCCGGCGCCGCAAGCATATCGCCGAGCGCAACCCGCACTGACGACGGCGCCCTCGGCGCGCCCTCCGCAGTCCTCGGGCTACAACAAACGTGCCCCTGCGAAGCAGTAGTACAGGTACATGCTGGTAGATTAAAATATTACTATGATTGCTGGCTAGGCATCACAGGTAATCCAGTTATTCTAGATTTAATTCGTAATGGCTATAGTATACCCTTTGCTCGTAAAGTAGAACAAGTTTATTCCCCACGCAGCTCTTTTTCTATAAAAGAAAAACAGGAAGTAGCACTTGCCATCCGTAAATTGAAAGATTTAGGTGCTATTACAAAATGTAAGCCTCAAAAAGATCAATTCATATCTAATATCTTTTTGGTTCCAAAACCGAATGGCGGTCATAGATTCATACTAAACCTTAAACAGTTGAATAAGTTCGTTTCTAATGAACATTTCAAAATGGAGGATTATAGAACAGCCTCAAAGATGATACCAAAAAATGGTTTCATGGCGACTATTGATCTCAAAGAATCTTATTTACTTGTACCTGTCGCTCGCACTCATCGTAAGTATCTTAGATTTAAATTTGAAGACGAAAACCACTTTGTATGAGTTCACTGCTATGCCGTACGGATTATCGTCGGCACCGCGAACATTTACAAAGATCATGAGAGAAGTAGTAGGTTATTTAAGGCATCGTGGATTTAAATCTGTCATTTATCTCGACGACTGGCTATGTATAGGCGATAATTATGGTGATTGTCAGAGAAATGTTAGTGAAACTCTTAAATTACTCAACTGTTTAGGCTTCGTAGTGAACTTTGATAAAAGCTGTTTACGCCCAAAACAATGTTGTAAATTTTTAGGGTTTATATACAACTCGGTGGATATGTCAATTTCGTTACCACTAGACAAGCGTAACAAAATACTACAATTAGTGCAAAAATTTACTTTACTACCGGTGTGTTCCATAAGAGACTTTGCACATTTATTAGGAGTCCTAACCGCAGCATGCCCAGCCGTTAGATACGGCTGGCTTTATACAAAAGAATTAGAGCGACAGAAATATTTAGCTTTAATAAAACTTCAAAGTTACGAAGTAAAATTTAAACCTCCGGTTACTATCTTGCCGGACTTAGAATGGTGGATTAAAATCATTTTCTCCACAGCGAATTCCATCGAAATGCCTGATTACGTTCTAGAAATATTTACTGACGCGTCTATGACCGGCTGGGGTGCATATTGTAATAACAATCGTGTTAATGGTGGATGGAAACACAGTGAGCGTAGTTATCATATAAATTATCTGGAACTACTCGCAGTCTTTCTCGGTCTGAAATGCTTTGCTCGAGAATATGAAAATTGTAATATTTTGTTACGCATTGATAATACAACTGCGATCAGTTACATCAATAGAATGGGAGGAGTTCAATTTCCCCACTTGACCGATTTGACCAAAACTATTTGGCAGTGGTGCGAAAAGCGAAATATATGGTTGTTCGCTTCTTATATAAACACAAAAGATAACATAGAAGCAGACCAAGAGTCAAGAAAGATTAACCCCGATATCGAGTGGTGTCTGTCTGACGAAGAGTATCGAAGGGTTATAAAAACATTCGGTGAACCAGCTATAGATCTGTTCGCCTCTCGCACTACCGCTAAATGCGAAACATACGTCTCGTGGAAACCTGATCCAGACGCCTGGACAGTAGACGCATTTACAATAAACTGGAAATCTACGTATTTTTATGCATTTCCACCTTTTTCATTAATCTTAAAATGCATACAGAAAATAATTAGAGATGAAGCAGAAGGTATCTTCATATTCCCTTATTGGCCGTCCCAGCCTTGGTTTCCCTTGCTTATGAAAATAGTTCAATCAGATATTGTATATTTTTATCCAGATCCAAACTTCTCGTTGTCTTTTGCCAGGACTCATCAACTCCCTCCGAGGCAGTTTACCCTGGCTGCGGCGATACTCTCCGGGCTGCCTTCGCAACCAGAGGGACACCATACCCGGCGCTCGACCTAATTATGGCTTCACTCTCCAAAAACACTATACTCCAGTATAGCGTAACCTATAAACTGTGGTGGGAGTTCTGTCGAACCAATCGCCTAAGTCCTTTCACAACCTCATCTTCGAATGTTATTCTTTTTCTAACTGAACAGTTCAATAAAGGAGCCGCGTATGGATCCTTGAATAGCCATCGCTCAGCTCTGTCTCTACTTTTAGGTAATAACACAACTTCTAATGATCTAGTAAAACGACTTCTCAAAGGCGTTTATAAATTAAGACCCGCTACTCCAAAATACTCACACACTTGGGATCCACAGTTAGTTTTAAATTTTGTCGCAAATTGGATGCCCAATAGGGACCTCTCAATTGAAAAAATTACTAAGAAATTGGTGGTTCTCTTAGCACTCTGTACAGCGCATAGAGTACAAACTCTATCTCTAATAAAATTAGATAATATCCTCATAGGTCCTTCGGGTATCCAAATAGGTATTTCGGATATAATTAAAACTTCTGCAGCCGGACGAGACCAACCAGTGCTGACGTTGCCCTATTTTGAAGAAAATAGAGCAATCTGTCCAGCTACTTTAATAGAAGACTATATGTTTGTTACAAAAGATCTAAGAAGTCAGACCACAAATACTCTTATAGTAACGTTCAAGCGGCCTCACAAGGCGGCAACTGCTCAAACCATCAGCAGATGGATTAAGCAGGTGCTGAGCGAGAGCGGCGTGGATGTGGCGAGGTTCAGCGCGCACAGCACGCGGCACGCCGCTACATCCGCGGCCAGCTCGAGTGGCCTCTCCTTAGAAGCCATTAGGAAAGCGGCAGGTTGGACAAGCAGGTCTCAGACCTTTGCTAAATTTTACCATCGTCCAATAGTAAGCCAAGATAACTTCGCAAGATCGGTATTACTGCCTAACGAATGAAAGTGTTTTGAGTCTATCTAAAAATTCAAATACGAATTGGTATTATTAGAATTATAGTGATTAAATTTTATTTTTATTTCTAAGATGATTTCATTGTATTGATATAAAGATTTGAATTATTTCTTAAAGAATAAATAAAGATTGTTTACATTTCACAAAATTTTCATCTCTGAACATCTACAATGTTATATCTGAAGAATTAAACGAACGAAATATAATATATGATCAAACGAACTTGCAAAGTGAAGTTCGCTCAATATTATATGAGTACGTTTAATTCGAAGATATAGACTCCCCCCCACCCGATACCCAAATAGAAAATTTTGAGTTTTCTCTAAAAGAATGATGAACGAGAGCCGCGTTTATCCACTCGTAGGTAGACAGTACTTTGTTTTTTTATTACTACCTACTCTAAAGGTGCAATATGTTGCCAGTACGATACAGTACTACAATGTTATATCTTCGAATTAAACGTACTCATATAATATTGAGCGAACTTCACTTTGCAAGTTCGTTTGATCATATATTATAGACGCCATTAATAAAGAAGAAGAAAAACGTATGGCTGACGGCTGTCAATATCAAATAATTTGTCAACTGACAAATGACAACTCTCAAGCAACTAGCAAGCCTAGGGATGGACATTGAGAGAAAAAAATAGCTTTTTTTTTAATCGATTTTTCTCTTAATAATAATCGGTTTTGAATTAATCGAAATGAAAAAAAAAACTATTTTTAAGGAAAAATCGATTTTTTATAATGAAAATCTGCATACTTGTAGTAATAAAACTCTAAGATTAACTTTAACAATTTATGAAAATAAAAATCAAATATAATTTTAAATATGAATACAAACTTTTTAAAAGCCTTATCCTGATCATTAAATCCTAACCTGATAGTAAATAGGCCCTGTTTCCAGGGTTCCTGCGAAGTATATCCTTTCCAATGAAAAAAGAATTTCCAAATCGGTTTACAAATAACGGAGTTCTAAAGTATGGTACGGTCTACGGTATGTGACCTTGTATATAAAAAATAGATTTTTAAACCTTTAACTTCCACGTTTTTGTAGCCTAAATTTAACCCTAGCGCCACACGCTTTAGGCATGATTTTTCTTAGTGTTGGGAATGCTTAATATCGATAAATAATTAAATCTTAATTTTAAAAGTCAGTGCAGTGTTTTGTTCGTGTATACCGCTAATCGATTATATCTGAAATGTTAGAAAATTATCTGAAATATTCCGAAACGTTATAAAACCGTCTTGAAGATTCTGGAAAGTTTAGGCTGTAGTTCAGGAAATAAGGAGATAAGACAGTTTGTAACTAAAATAATTTATTATTATAGGTACTAGCTGTTCCCTGTGGTTTCACCCGCGTTAATTTCGGAGATCCCGCGGGAATTCCGAGATAAAAATACCCAAAATTGTTTTCTGTAACACTTAAAAAGTATAGTATGCAAATTCAATTCAGTTTCATCCGCGTTAATTTCGAACTTCCTATGGGAATTCCGGGATAAAAATTGGAAATAAAATGGATTGGAAAATCGATTTTTAATCGATTATTTTAATAATCGATTATTTTTTCACATCCCTACAAGCCCACTTCGGCCTTCGCGTTTTTCGCGATTTCGAAGGAAGAATATTATGTTTTAATATTTCTTCTAATTAAATCCTTAAATCAACAAAATCTGTTAATATAAAATAAGGTTTATTACTACTATTGTTTTCACACCAAAATGGGTGATTTGTGTACATCCTGTCTCTGTGCCGGTCGAAATTTGTCTACAATAAACGAAACTGGACTCTATGACATATTTTTACAAATATTGAATGAAATACCGGTAGGAAACATATTAAAATACTTTTTTGGACCGTCGCGAAGTTATTTAGTTGCTTGGGGGCCAATTTAATTTAGTTTAATTATTATATTCTTATAAGATTTCGAAGTGTCTAGTCGTCCACTAAACGGATTATTTATTTATTAATCGTCCACGGGTACTAAACTAAATAAATTTGTCGGCGTGAGGGTAGTTTCGTTATCTATAACGTTTCCCGCCGACGTATAGTTGTCGTAACTCGTTCGTTCCCCCGCTCCACTCCATTGCCCGACTCGTCTTTGTTAGAACTTGATATAAAATGCGGGTATGCGTAAGCCACGGTTCATTGTTACTTTGTGTTCCGTTCAGTGCAATTATAGTGTCGTATCAATCTAATAGTGATTATGTGTGCTGTGTCATCTAGTTGTTTCCAGAGGTTTGCTTAAGTCGGGAGCACGGGCAGTGGAGGTGAGCGTTCATGCATTGTAAAGGGGCCCCATTAAACCTACACCTGGGTCGCAAGTCCCAGGCACTGCTCCGTGTTCCCTACGGATATCTGGTATGCTGTATTATCTATAACTATGTTGGTGCATTTGCTTATTATAGTCCCATGTTTATATCTCTATTCCCTACAAATTCACAAATGAGGTCAATATAATATTGTTGTTTGTCCTAACCATCTGTAAAGATTATTAAAGTGATTTAAAAAAAAAATGAAATACCTATATCACCGTACAATATAATTGTAAAATTGTTAAATAAAAAATTAATATAAAAATTATAATATTACTATGTATTCCAGGCCCATGACATGTCCAATCTATTTATCCGTATCTGCTGGGAGTGCCACGCTGAGCTGCGTCGGTATCAAAGGTTCAAGAAGCAAACTATACAGTGTTACAGAGAGCTCACTATGTTTTTACATCAGGTAAAAAAGAATATTATATACAGGCTGTTAAGTTAAATGAGGGATACATTGAAACTCTCGATAATTCGGTTTTATGTAACTTATAAAAAAAAGAGTGTGGTGTCATGGGACACCGAATAGGAACAAAGTTCTTTAATATAAAAATATTAATTTTAAGTTCTATTTGAGGTATAAAGAAAATAATTATTCGGGAATACATCTTTTATTAATATTTTATTATTGATAAAAAAAAAATAACTACAAAGTTTATAACAATAATATACTTACAAAGAAATCAAAAATGTAGACGATTTAATTTAGGACTGTATTTTGAATAGTAAAATTATTATTTTAAATGAAAAACTGCAGTGTATGTAGTAAAGCAAACACAATTTATTTGAACAGCAAAACTAAAAGTCAAGAGCGACATTCCTTATTGAAAATATCAAAACAAAAGAAAATTTAAAAAATATAAAATTTTTAAACTAAAAGGAGTTTGCAACATTCGCCACCATTTTCTAGGCATTACTGTAGTGCCCAGGACGCTACAGGTACAAAAACAGCTGGGCACTATTCTCGGGATACAAGTCTTACGTTACGGACGGTTTTTCCCGGTTAGGGTACCCCTCCGCATCGTCCCATAAGGAACTTCGCTCCAAAAGTCACTGATAAATCACAGAAAAAATCTTTTTAAAATAATGTGGGTTCATGCAGGTGAATGACCTTTGCTTTTAATCTGTCATCAGTTACAATATGTATAAAGGAATGGGACATTAATGGGGTGTAATCGTTACTGATTCATGATGTCAAAAAAAGTAAAAAATTTATGAAGACATCACTTGTTCAACCCTTTCACCACATTTTTTGTAGCCTTAATAATTTAAAGCTACACAGGTCAGCTTCAGATGGAGTCCATGGGACTCACCCTACAAATTAAGGATTGAACCACCCCTGCTATTTTGATCCAAGAAGTTAAAACACAAAACAACACATTTCAAATAAGGTCGAGATTTCATTGTATTTACAGGATGCATAACACACACTTAACGATTAAAACTCTTCGTTATTTCTTTTGCCCGCTCCACATTCACGCAAGAATCTTGCGAGAACGCGAGAAATACCACGAGAACGTGAATGTGGAGCTGATGTTCTCTGCCGTTTCTGGTGGTTTTCTCGCATTCTCACAAGATTCTCGGCTTTTGAATTTTATTCTACCTCCTACATTTACTCTCAACTACGTGACATTGGCGGAGTCACTGTGAGAAAGGCAACACAGTGGAAGCCATTCTTTTAAAAAGAAGAAGAAGAAGAACTTTAAGTTCCATGCACTAAACTCGTTCGAGTAGTAAACCTAGGCATAATTTACATTGGGTTGTTTTCTATCGCAAACTGCAAGCTCCATGTTTCTTCCTCCACCGTTTTAACGACTAGAAAACGAAACTCAGTTTGTCTGTCAATATGTGTCAACCACACTGTTCGATTTTGCCGCCCTGTAGAATCCACCCGAGTTGAAACTCTCCCTGGCCAAGCCGTCGCGCCTCCAAATACACCACACGACGGACTACCCGCAAATCGAAATCAAACGCGAGTTGGACGTCGACGATGACGGCAGTCACGCCACAGACCATCTAGACGTGGCCATGGACGACGTCAAGAGCGAGATGTCGGACACCGAGACGCATTGCGAGCCGGAGACGTTTGTGAACGACTTGAAAGTGAGGAAGAGTCCGCGGAAGAGAAAAGAGACGGTTAAGGTGAGAGACATGCTAGTTTCACTGCTGTAATGTAATCATTGAATTTTCCTTTAAGTGACAAACGATTTGATACTTGGACGCAGATAAGCAATAACATGTTAATCCACAAAATTAAGTTATTGATACAGAACGATTTATTGAGAGTTACAAAACGTTTTTTTAATTATATGTTTACCTTATTACATTGTTTAAATATGTATCAAAATGTTGAACATAAAAAATGTTGACACAAAATGGTAATAATATGATTTTAAAACACGATTTACTCAAAATTTCTCCAGTGTGAGTTAACACACTATTGCTTATCTATGTCCACTTTTCAATTAAAAAAATTAATAAAAATGTTCTATAATATCTTACTGCAAACAAAAATGAAACATCCAAAGTTAATGATAAATTATTCATATCAAAGCATCATGCTTTGTGACACACAAATCAATAACTTTATCATTGATTCTAACTTTGTTCTTTACAGAAAAAAGAAAAGAAGATCACAAAAGAGAAGAAGTCAAAGAAACCCATAACAAAGAAGAAGAAGGCCAAACTAAAGAATCGCAAAGTATCAGTATCATCGAATAACTTGATCAACACAAGTGGTGTGGGCAAGATAAGTGAATTGGAATCGACGCCAGATGAAAAAGTGAAAGACGAGAAAGAGATGACAGACCCGGCGGTAGAGAATAAGAGAGAGACGGAAGAGTCCACTTGTGATGCCTGCGGCAGGAGATTCAAAGTGAAAAGTGAACTCGAAAGTCATATTTCGAGTGAACATTGTGAAAAGGTATGTGCTATTCTGTACTAGCTTTTGGCCGCGACTTCGTCCGCGCAGTAGTCGGAATCAGACTTGGAAGAGGTTAAAACGAATAAATCAAGATCATATTTATAAAAGCGGAAACTGACTGGCTGAATGATAGATTAACGTTAATTGTTGCTTAAGTATGTGTTAACGACAATATTTCTAATATGAAATGGTGGGGTCTAGAAATTTCTTGATCTGCTTCCAAGAAAACATGCTGTGGAGGCAACTCTGAAATTTATGTATTTAAAGAACTTTATTGCACTTTATCGTACAAAAGGCGGAATTAATGCCTAAGGCATTCTCTACCAGTCAACCTTTTGGCTAGGGAATCATCTTCTTACTAATATTATAAATGCAAAAATGAGTTTGTTTCTTTGTTTGTTACGCTTTCACGGCTTACCGGCGCAACCGATCTTCATGTAATTTTGCATGCACGTCGTCAGGGGTACACGGAAGGACATTGTGCACTTTTTAACGCGGCACTCCCGCGGCAACTCCGAAATTGATCGTCTAGAGTTCATTACAAAACAAGCCTCCCCGTCCGCTTCCCCAGCGCCCGCCCAAGAACGGCGCGGTCGTGAAGAGAGCTAAGCCAAGCGAGGAGCTGAGCGAGCGGCCCGAGTGCGCGGAGTGCGGCAAGGTGTTCAGCTCCAGGAAGACGTACCGATACCACCTCAAGTGAGTTGGCCAATAAAATTGATCTTCTTTGTTTTTAACCGACTTCAAAAAAAGGAGGTCCTCAGTTTGACCTGTGCATATTATGTTTGTGATGGTTTGTTTAAAAAATAAATAAAAATTTTAACAAAAAATTAAAACCGACTTCCAAAAACACAAAACTAAAAAACTAAAAATAAAAGCTAAAAATAACAACGTACCGATTTAATCCAAAAGACAAAAACACACGTAATATTCTTATTGATTTATGCTACCACTAATCGGTTTGAATTCGGTGACAAGCCCGCTAGTGTCTGGCCACTTGGGTTGTCCTGCTCACGAAGAGCTGGTGGCGGGAGTCGACTTAGCCCATCTACCCCCTTCATATTTGGCTTGTCACCGACTTCATACCGATTAGTGGTAGCATAAATCAATAAGAATATTACGTGTGTTTTTGTCTTTTGGATTAAATCGGTACGTTGTTATTTTTAGCTTTTATTTTTAGTTTTTTAGTTTTGTGTTTTTGGAAGTCGGTTTTAATTTTTTGTTAAAATTTTGTTTATTTTTCGCTTTTAAGTGACTTAGTTCGTAATTTCTCTAAGTTACAATAGCCTAATGTCAACTGCTAATCACCTTTTACAAAATATTGCTTTTCCCGACGCAGGGACGTTAATTGTTGAAGAGTTCTCCTGGTACATCATCATCAGTTCCACTTCACCATATACATTTTGACGAGCATAAATTGTTTAGAAACCATATTAAAGTTAACGAATCGGAATCTGTGAAATACCTATTATTCTTCTGACCTTCGACCCACCGACAATTCTGATGACCATCTGTGGTCTTCATCATCAGTTCCACTTCTTCAAATTTTACTTTCCGAAAGCATATAAACGATTTACTATAAAAAATCCAAAAATTGCTATAGGTGTACCTATTATTTTTGAAGAGTTCCCTCGATTACTCCAAGATCCCATCATCAGATCTCGACTTGGTGACAATGGAATCAATTCGGGAGTATCCCCTATCAAACAAAAAACCAATTTTCGAAATCGCTGCAATCGGAACCCGTGAAATACGTATTATTGTTGAGTAGTTCCGATGACCATCTATGGTCTTCATCATCAGTTCCACTTCTCCAAATTTTGCTTTCCAGAAGCAAATGAACGATGTACTATAAAAAATACCCAAATCGCTATAGGTGTGCCTATAATTTTTGAAGAGTTCCCTCGATTTCTCCAAGATCCCATCATCAGATCTCGACTTGGTGGCAATGGGACCTAATTGGGAGTAAACCCTTTCAAACAAAAAAAGAATTTTCGAAATCGGTCCAACTGTCTTCGAGTAATCGGTGAACATACATAAAAAAAAAAAAAAAAAAAAAAAACATACATACAATCGAACATAGAACCTCCTCCTTTTTGGAAGTCGGTTAAAAATTTTAACAAACATGAGAAAACAGACTTCAAAACACAACAATGCCCTACACTTAAAAAGTTGAATTGAATTGAATTTATAAACTTTATTTGACACAATACAAGGTTAAAAATAATCTTTTTGAAAATTCTTTCACCGATAGAGAGCCACGTTATTTATGAGTGTAACACGGAATTCCCGCGGGAACTCCGAAATTACCGCTCGTGAAACTGCGGGGGAACAGCAAATTCTTTGTAAAAAGTTGTTTTTTTAGCCATAATTTATATTATGTCATTTGGTTACCTATACAGGAATATTTTTTATTCACTGTGCAAACTTTTACAAATTAAACTTACGCGGGTTACAATGTACCGACAGCTGATCGAGGTCGTTCACCCCCGCTGCAACACCCCCGCGTACGCGCCGCCCATTGATATTATTACGAATAGATAGTGTCCATGTTTTGCTAATTTAAAGCCGGATAAAATAGTACATTGTTATCCTAGGGGTGAAAGTAATTTATTTAGTCCCGAGACGGGGTTTGGCGCCCGAGCGTAGCGAAGGAGCCAATAGATCGACGGACTAAATAAGTCTTTCTCCCGAGGGTAACACTGTTCTTTTCATTACGAATGCAAGGAAAGTCAAAATAAAAATAGGAATTAGCTAAAGAAAAAAATGAGTGAATTTTATTTTACATAAATCAACCATTAGGTGTGCTACTGGCCAGTAAGTATGCCCCCTATGACATAAAAAAAAAACTTGAGTTTCTGCAGTATCCAGCTGTCAGTTGAAAGCGATTCTCCCTAGGGCTGAAAAGGGTTACTTTCAACCCGCTTCTCAGGCAACTTCAGACCTACTTTCCGAGTATGAGTAATGAAAAAATATAAAAAAGTTTTGAACAAATAATGAAAATGCAGTGTTCTATTACTGATACTGAACCACCGAAATTTTTTTGCGCATTGCTTTAAAAAATACTCCTGTATACTTTTGCCCTGTTTTCGTTTATTGAAATCCTGAAAATTGTAGAAAGTATGCGTGTACTTGCCCATTATCGTGGTCCGTGTCTGTTCGATGGTTGATTGGTTGGTGCGGCAGCGTGCTGCACGAGGGCCACAACCGGTACCCGTGCCCGCGCTGCGGCAAGGTGTACCAGTGGAAGTCCAACCTCGGCAGGCACATGCGCAGTCACAAGGTAAGGCACTGCAGTGGCGAAGCTAAGTACCATAGAAGCCGATCCCCGCCGGCTTCCCTTCAGAAGTCTGGAACGCAACCATTCTCTACCGTAATTGAGAAATGGCACAATCAGTAATTAAACCAAATCTAAACTATGAACATAATTTGCTCTTCAACAACAAATTGCTTTAAAATAAGCCGCAGGCGCGATCAGCTTTTTGGCAGTTAAACTTCTATACAAAATAATGTCATGGTATCACATCGAGGTGCCTAAAGTAGGTACTATGGTAAGCCGCTGCAATTCGAGTTATTTGACGAGACAGTAATAGAAAATGCGTGCGCGTGAGCGAGATGGAGGAATATTCTTGTTGGTCCTAGAATGGGCATGTTGACTAATTTTTATTTTTTAGTCCGTCTTGTAGATTATTAAAAAATATTGGACACGTTTTTTTTCTTTTTTTACGTAATCAAAAAATAACGGCGATATATTGAGTTGAAATTTCGCGTGACGTCACTATTCTGACAATTTGTATGGCGGTTTTGCGGTTAGTGACGTCACGACCTCCTCATCCTAAACTTTAATGCGCTTTATCTCTGTATATTTTAATTTATTTAAAAAAGCAAAAAATACGTGTCTATTGTATTTTTATTTTCTAACTGACGGACTAATTAGAATTTTGATTTTCAATAGTAGTCAACATCCCTATTTAGAAACGAAGCGAACAGTTACCGTGTTGACTGTTGACACACAACTTGAATTTATGATTTTGAGTATTCTTGATAATTTCCGCGGGAACTCCAAAATTAATGCAAATGAAACCACGGAGATCGGCTAGTACCTAATAAATTGATGAGTTGAAGGACGTTCTGTAGCGTCGCGCTTGTGTGCGTGACGTTGTCTTAAAAATGATAAATTTATCGTCTTGTCAAACTTGACACTGGCCAAATGTAGGTATGCATTATCTGCGAAAATCCGTCACGAAGAGAAAGTAGGACGTGAATACTGAGTAGGTAGTAGAGAATGTACTAAGAATATTGTGTGTTGTGCTCGTTATTTCAGGCGAAGGACTCGGGCGAGCTGCACTGCGACGTGTGCGACAAGCGCTTCGCCTCCATCGCCACGTACCGGCAGCACCTGCGCGTGTCGCGGCGGCACGTCTCCGAGAGCGAGTTCACGTGAGGCGCCTGTACACTTGATACTTCAATGTAGAGTTTGACAGGTTGGGCGCCAGTGTGACAGTGGTGTCTTCAGTTGGGCGCCAGTGTGACAGTGGTGTCTTCAGTTGGGCGCCAGTGTGACAGTGGTGTCTTCAGTTGGGCGCCAGTGTGACAGTGGTGTCTTCAGTTGGGCGCCAGTGTGACAGTGATGTCTTCAGTTGGGCGCCAGTGTGACAGTGGTGTCTTCAGTTGGGCGCCAGTGTGACAGTGGTGTCTTCAGTTGGGCGCCAGTGTGACAGTGGTGTCTTCAGTTGGGCGCCAGTGTGACAGTGATGTCTTCAGTTGGGCGCCAGTGTGACAGTGGTGTCTTCAGTTGGGCGCCAGTGTGACAGTGGTGTCTTCAGTTGGGCGCCAGTGTGACAGTGGTGTCTTCAGTTGGGCGCCAGTGTGATAGTGGTGTCTTCAGTTGGGCGCCAGTGTGACAGTGGTGTCTTCAGTTGGGCGCCAGTGTGACAGTGGTGTCTTCAGTTGGGCGCCAGTGTGACAGTGTAGTGGTGTCTCCAGTTGGGCACCATATTCAGTAAGTTCACGAATGATGAGTGACGTTACTGTATGCGAGACGTGTGGTCAGTTTCATGTGCAACGAGTGCGGCAAGAAGTTCGTGAACAAGACGCGGCTTCGCGACCACATCGACTGGGAGCACCTCAAGAAGATCAAGTTCCGGTGCCAGCTGTGCAACAAGGTGACCGCACTGTGCCTTCGGGACATTTGTCTATTTACTAGCTGTTCCGTGTTCCGTTTGTTTTAAGAAAATGTGTCATGGCTGTATGCACTTAGTTTCTTTTGCCTTCACTGAAAGAAGTAAAATTTTACAAAAAAAAAGACTGTGACGTAAGGTGTTAGCCGTGGCTGTGATTGAGGTTTCATTGTGATGTTCCTTTCCGCCATATTAAGTTGTACATTTTGGAAAATATTCATTAAATGTATACACTAATATTATAAAGAGATAAAGTTTTGTGAGTTTGTGACTGAACTGCTGAACCGATTTTGATATTTTTTTCACTTATAGGAAGCTACGGTAGTCCTGAGTGACATAGAGTACTTTTCATCTTGAAATTCTCGCGGGAACTCTGAAACTAAAGGGTACAGCTAGTTTCTTGTCACGGGCTTTACTTTTGAAATATTGTCTTTTTAAAAATTTCGTACAAATTCCCTATTACATATTTCATGAATCCAGCAATAAATGGTGGAACCTTCTAACTTCGTTTCCTGTCAAAAACTTCCAAGTTGTCCTCATCCCCCGCAGCCGTTCAAGTGCCACACGTCGCTGTACGTGCACATGCAGAACGTGCACCGAAACAAGGAGAAGAAGGACAACCTGTGCCACGTCTGCGGCAAGTCCTATCAGGTGGGAACACGTTGCCATATGTTTCTTTTCAAATAACTTTTTTGCACCGCATGTTTTCCAGATAAAAACTAAGGGTACGTTCCGTTATTACGGATAACACTGTAGGGTATGCCGTATGACGTCAATTTAGTATACTGCTAAGCCGTTCCTTTATAGTTTCTTTCTTTCTTCTTTTTTATGGACTTTAATCGCACATTATTGTTATATTGTTTTTGTGAAGTACTTACAGTGCGCCAAATATTTCTACTTAACATTATTCTAAAGCAACATTCTATGCTGCCATATGACCAGACGGTTTTAAATGTACGTCGGAAACATGTCGTTGTTAAAATAAATCGCACCTATTCCACTTCTTTCATACGGCGTTTCTCCGTGTTTTTAGGCCCATACATTTATAACCGCATTAACAAGCAGCTTAATTTGTATCCATTGACTAAATTTGAATGCAAGAGGAAAGTGCAAAATTGGTTGCAATTACTCTCTTATGATGAAACGGAAGAGTTGTTGCAAATTTCAGAATAAATCATCTTATCCTAAAGGACACTAAACTTAGGCTGCAGTGTAATTACACACCCTCTCACACACACTCACACACAATTCACCCACACACACAGAGAGGTTCATATTTTACATATTTCACTTATCTTATATATATACAGGCTGTTGTTTTGCTCAGCAACGCGCGTAACGGAGGTAGTAATATAACTAATATGGGTTCTAAAAAAAATATAAAAAAAAAATATTTTTTATAATTCGGAACATTATTTAAAAGAAAATCTCTGCACAAGATATCTAAAAATGTTTACATTAAATGGTAATTGGTAAAGCCTTAGCGCGTAGACTAGAGCTACGACATCATAGATTCTACGCGCTACGAGCAGCTACATCGCGCGTCTCGTCGTCGTCGGTACCTACTTTTGCACAAACGTTTTACCTATTTAGATCACGGTAAGTAAACAAAACATTTTAGACTCTCTTTCCCTCCATACTTTACTGGGCTTAGGACCGGCAAAGGAACTGAATAATTTAGAAATTATTAAATTAGAAATGACATTTTTATCCATTAATAATATCCATTAAAGTTCTATGGCGCTGTTATTAAGTACCTTTGGCGTATTTAAAAAGGTGAACGAACTTATTTACAATCATTAAACGTGATTTGCAAATTATTGATTACACATAACACGAAGTCTTCTAAAAGTTTTTTTTATTTACACTGATTTTACGTTAACGGTTTATCTGTTCAGTGTCTACCGCGTTGCGCGATGCACACAGAAGCACGACATCGCAAATTGTCTTTTAATCGCGATAAAACAGTTTCATTCTTCGTAATCACTTCTAAAGCGTTCAGTACCTATCTCTTGTTTTAATGTGTCGGCGTATTCGTCATGCGTACCACTTTACGTCACCCCACAAATAAAAGTCCAATTGAGTTAGATCGGGTGAACGTGGTGGCCACGGTATGGGTCCACCTCTTCCTATCCAACGATCACCAAACTCCGATGTTAAATGGTCAATGCCAAAGCTTCGCCCAGCATCCCAGGTAGGTAGGTATTCGCGCGCGGCTGCGCACGAAAGTAGGTATTCAAGGACTGCATCTTGAACATTAACAGGGAGCCCAGATTGACCTCTAGGTACCTGTTGTGTGACGAGGTGTAGCGAATGTTACCCATTCCCTGAGACTAAAAACAACAGTCCTTATGGTGTAACGAGTTAAACTTGGACGAGTTGAAAACGTCGCACTCCACTCGGCCACACTATTCGCTTCATCTTCGCTATTACTAAATACTCAATAAATCGTAAATTTCACTATTGGTTAATCCTGCGAACGACCGAGCCATTTTAGCATAGAAACAACGCACGCGCAATAGCCGCGGCTGTGGGAGGCAGACTGGCTGGCGCCTGGCGCTGGCCGCTGGCGCTAGCGCCGGCGGGCGGGGGTGGCACATCGCCGCGCCCCCCGGCCCCCGCCGCCCGCCCGCCCCGCCGCATTCGCCCGCGTTCCCACCGAGGCGGGGTGTATGTAGGTACTATGTACGTAGGTACTATTGCATGCCATATGATGCGCGCCGCGCCGCGCGGTCAACGACCGGTAGCGTAGGCTCGCCCGCTTGTATAAACAAAATAAATAATTTTTTCGGATTTTCCTTGAAAAAATAATTATTTTTTTTTTATATTTTTTTTGACATCAGTATCGTTAGTACAACCACCTCTGTGACGGGCGTTGTTGACCAAAACAACAGCCTGTATATCTTATTTCTACATTATTTATTTTAAAAATTTCTTTGTAACAATACTAGTGATATAATAATATGAACTTATCTTCGGATGTTTGAGGTTTGGGCGCTGTACGCCGTATTACAGGTATTTACACCTAGTTCGGCAACAGATAATACTAAACTTATACATGTACTTTTTGGAAATAAATATTATTATTATTATTATATAAAATGCATTTAGCCAGTTTCAAGTAATGTATTTTCTATTAAAATGCTTCGTTGTACTGTTTGAAATTGTAAACCACGGTGCTACAGCTTGCAAGAACTTTTTACAGAGCTCTTGGAGGAAACCGAAGAAATCAGTCCGAAATGTCATATATTTTGAGCACATAAAAAACCGTCACTGTGAAAATTATTGTCGAATACAGCACCTTATAACACAACAAAATCCATTTTTCACCAGTTTTTATGGAATAAATGACCGAACCGCCATCTTTGATTGCCGCCAAAAAGAACTGTTTTATAGTTAGCTATACTGGTTACTAATTTTTTCTAAAATATTTCCATCCTCTGTCGGCAGAACGCGGCGAAGCTCAAATACCACATAGTGGCGATGCACACGAGCGAGACGCCCTACCAGTGCGAGCAGTGCAGCTCCGCCTTCGGCTGGTACTCCAGCCTGTACCGGCACGTGCGCGAGGTGCACTACAAGGTACGTGCCCGCCCCGCGGTGATTGGTGACTGAGCGGACTCTACCGGCAGTAGGCGGCGACTGAGCGGACTCTACCCGCAGTAGGTGGCGACTGAGCGGACTCTACCCGCAGTAGGTGGTGACTGAGCGGACTCTACCCGCAGTAGGTGGTGACTGAGCGGACTCTACCCGCAGTAGGTGGCGACTGAGCGGACTCTACCCGCAGTAGGGGGTGACTGAGCGGACTCTACCCGCAGTAGGTGGCGACTGAGCGGACTTTACCCGCAGTAGGCGGCGACTGAGCAGACTCTACCCGCAGTAGGCGGTGACTGAGCGGACTCTACCCGCAGTAGGCGGTGACTGAGTAGACTCTACCCGCAGTAGGCGGTGACTGAGCGGACTCTACCCGCAGTAGGTGGTGACTGAGCGGACTCTACCCGCAGTAGGTGGTGACTGAGCGGACTCTACCCGCAGTAGGCAGTGATCGAGTGGACTTTACCCGCGGTAGGTAGCGACTGAGCGGACTTTACCCGCAGTAGGCGGCGACTGAGCAGACTCTACCCGCAGTAGGCGGTGACTGAGCGGACTCTACCGGCAGTAGGCGGCGACTGAGCGGACTCTACCCGCAGTAGGTGGCGACTGAGCGGACTCTACCCGCAGTAGGTGGTGACTGAGCGGACTCTACCCGCAGTAGGTGGTGACTGAGCGGACTCTACCCGCAGTAGGTGGCGACTGAGCGGACTCTACCCGCAGTAGGGGGTGACTGAGCGGACTCTACCCGCAGTAGGTGGCGACTGAGCGGACTTTACCCGCAGTAGGCGGCGACTGAGCAGACTCTACCCGCAGTAGGCGGTGACTGAGCGGACTCTACCCGCAGTAGGCGGTGACTGAGCGGACTCTACCCGCAGTAGGCGGTGACTGAGCGGACTCTACCCGCAGTAGGTGGTGACTGAGCGGACTCTACCCGCAGTAGGTGGTGACTGAGCGGACTCTACCCGCAGTAGGCAGTGATCGAGTGGACTTTACCCGCGGTAGGTAGCGACTGAGCGGACTTTACCCGCAGTAGGCGGCGACTGAGCAGACTCTACCCGCAGTAGGCGGTGACTGAGCGGACTCTACCGGCAGTAGGCGGCGACTGAGCGGACTCTACCCGCAGTAGGTGGCGACTGAGCGGACTCTACCCGCAGTAGGTGGTGACTGAGCGGACTCTACCCGCAGTAGGTGGTGACTGAGCGGACTCTACCCGCAGTAGGTGGCGACTGAGCGGACTCTACCCGCAGTAGGGGGTGACTGAGCGGACTCTACCCGCAGTAGGTGGCGACTGAGCGGACTTTACCCGCAGTAGGCGGCGACTGAGCAGACTCTACCCGCAGTAGGCGGTGACTGAGCGGACTCTACCCGCAGTAGGCGGTGACTGAGTAGACTCTACCCGCAGTAGGCGGTGACTGAGCGGACTCTACCCGCAGTAGGTGGTGACTGAGCGGACTCTACCCGCAGTAGGTGGTGACTGAGCGGACTCTACCCGCAGTAGGCAGTGATCGAGTGGACTTTACCCGCGGTAGGTAGCGACTGAGCGGACTTTACCCGCAGTAGGCGGCGACTGAGCAGACTCTACCCGCAGTAGGCGGTGACTGAGCGGACTCTACCCGCAGTAGGTGGTGACTGAGCGGACTCTACCCGCAGTAGGTGGTGACTGAGCGGACTCTACCCGCAGTAGGTGGTGACTGAGCGGACTCTACCCGCAGTAGGCAGTGATCGAGTGGACTTTACCCGCGGTAGGTAGCCACTGAGCGGACTTTACCCGCAGTAGGCGGCGACTGAGCAGACTACCCGCAGTAGGCGGTGACTGAGCGGACTTTACCCGCAGTAGGCGGCGACTGAGCAGACTCTACCCGGAGTAGTTGGTGACTGAGCGTACTTTACTCGCTGTAGTTGATGACTGAGCGGACTCTACCCTTAGTAGTTAACGTCTCCTTCCCTTAGTAGTTGGTTACTGAGTTAACATGTCCTTCTGTGTTTTTGTGACCGAGCTAACATGTCTCTCATTAGTGTTGGACCGAACAAACATTATAGTGACTAGAAATATTACTAATTACAGTTCTTTTTAATAATCAGATGAAACTGCAACCCAAGAAAGCGAAGAAGACGAAGAAGGCGACGGAAGTGTTGCCACCGATGGCGCAGCACCAGCAGCCGCCGCCGGCCGAGGCCGGGTACCCGGGGAAGGCGCCCGCCCACACCCGGCACGCGCCCGCCTAGCTCGCCGCGGGAATACCTTATGCTGTGGTGGCCGGCCCCCCTAGCCAAAATGACATTGTATTATACAATAGTACAATCGTTGACGCGTAGAAAACTAAGGCACGAATCGGCAAGTCACGTGGTTAGACTAAAACTAGGGTTTTACGGTCGCACTCAAGTCGTTTTAATGATTACTTAAATTAATTTTAAGGAAAGATCTTTAAAACAAATATTTTTTAATCAGAGATTGCAGCAGTTTTGTTTAAAAAATCTTTACTTAAAATTAAGTAATCATTAAAACGACGCTCCGTTAGAGTATAGAGACTTACGGCCGCACTCAGAGTCGACTTTAATGATTACTTAGTTAAGTATAGATTTTTAAAACAAAACTGCCGCCATCAGAGACGTTCATTAAATTAATGTTAATTGGCATTTAATGAGATGTAACTTAATTAGTTAAATGCCAATTAACATTAATTTATTAAACTTGTCTGATTGCGGCAGTTTTGTTCTAAAAATCTATACTTAACTAAGTAATCATTAAAGTCGACTCTGAGTGCGGCGGTTAACGATTCGTTAGTTTTCTATGCGTTAGCGATTGTAGTTTGTATGTATAATGCGATAATTTCAGAGTTCCCGCGGGAATTCCTGATTTAACTATACGTATAAACCTTCCTTTTGAATCATGCTATTGAAAATCCGTTCAGTTGAGTTTATCGCGAACAGACAGACATACAGATAGACGCGGTGGAGGACTTATGTAGTGAAAACCGTATCCTATGTCACAAATAACGAGGATGTGGACTATTTTGAAAATCAAAATTGTAATAATTGTAAAGTCCGTCAGTTGGAGAATAAAAAAACAATAGACACGTATTTTTCAAAGATAAAGCGCATTAAAGTTTAGGGTGAGCGGGTCGTGACGTCACTAACCGCTAAAACCGTCACAAACTGACCGTCAAGTGACGTCACGCGAAATTTCAACTCAATGTATCGTCGTTATTTTTTGATTTCCTACGTAAAAAAAGTTCGTGTCCAATATTTTTTATGAATCTAAAAGACGGACTAAAAAAAAATTAGTCAACATGCCCACTGCTGTTGTGAATTTGTGAACAGATATATAAACATGTAGATAAAACGCAGGCTGTCCCCCACGGTAACTTCAGCGTTCCCGGGGGAATTCCAGGATAAAATATAGACACAATACCTTCCTCATGAATCACTCTATCTATTTAAAGTACCTACCGCATTAAAATCCGTCGCGTAGTTCTAAAGATCTAAGCATACATAGGGACAGACAGACAACAGGAAGCGAGTGTTTTATACAGTAAAAATGAATTCAAGACCACACGACCATCAACGTCACTGGTTTTCTACAGGAATCGAACCCAATAGCTCTCGGGATACAAACCTTTCGACAGTATTATTGAGAAAAATAAAAATAAAACAAAAATCTTGTGTAACCTTTATTAGACTGAATGAAATTTTATTTATTTTAATTTTATTTCTATAAAGAATCGATGTAAATAAAATTATGTGAACACTACACAATAAGTATGTATTATGAAATTGAATCTGAAAATAGAAGATAAGAAATAAAAATGCAGTATTTTTCAATTTAGAAAATTGGTTTTTTTATTTCTAAAATTATTATATTATATACACAAATTATTTACAGGATGTTAACAAACATGAGATATTATAATATTATAAAGAGGAAAGACTTGACTTTTTGTTTGTTTGTTACGATTTAACTCAAAAACTACTTGACTGATTTCAAAAATTCTTTCACCATTAGAAAGTTACATTATCCCTGAGTAACAAAGGCTATATTGTAATCAAAATTAACGCGGGTGAAACCGCGGGAAACAGCAAGTTTTTGAATAAAATTTCAAATAACAAGTAGAGCCGCGGGTACAAATATAAAAAAAACAGCCAAGTTGTTCTATAAATAAACTAGAGAAAACCAAAGAGCTAGAGTCACGCGGTGGCGTGAAATCATCCAATCAGGACCCTTATTCACTATGACCATAACACGCCGCGCTTAGATAACGCAAAAACTGTCTTTTCCTTGTAATCAAAGAAGTTTTACTGCAAAAAAATACATTTACAACGTTTCTTATGTCATAAAGAATAATAATTTCTAATATCTTGGCATCTTGAACGTTTGGAAATGCGTTTTTGGGACGCGCGTTATGGGCAATGGATGTTGTTGGTCATAGCGAATAAGGGCCCAGTCTTGTCTTTTTTCCTCCAATAAATAAACAAACACCCAACTTGTGCAATCATCGAGCCGTCTCCCAACTCCTGGCCGGGCCTCAGCTGGCGCGGCCGTCGTACATCTCCCTGATGACGCGCAGCAGCTCGCCGAGGTTCAGGCCCGTCTTGGCGGAGATGCCTATGACCCGCATCCCACTTCTGATCTCGTCGAATCTCGCCCTACCCTCGGGCAGGTCGAGCTTGTTGACGACGGCGCAGCTCGGGCGGCTCGCGAGCGCGGCGCTGTACTGCGCCAGCTCGTGCGAGAGCGTCTCGTACTGCGCGAGCGGGTCCTCGGCCCCGTCCAGCAGGTATATCAGGCCTTTGCACCGCTCCGCGTGCCGCAGGAACTGGATGCCTGGTTAAATTGGATGGGCATGTTGACTAATTTTTATTTTTTAGTTCGTCTTGTAGATTATTAAAAAATATTGGACACGTATTTTTTCTTTTTTTACGTAATCAAAAAATAACGGCGACATATTGAGTTGAAATTTCGCGTGACGTCACTATTCGAACAGTTTGTATGGCGGTTTTAGCGGTTAGTGACGTCACGAGCCGCTCACCCTAAACTTTAATGCGCTTTATCTCTGTATACTTTAATTTATTTGAAAAAGCAAAAAATACGTGTCTATTGTTTTTTTTATTTTCTAACTGACGGACTAATTAGAATTTTGATTTTCAAAAGTAGTCCACATCCCCATTGAAAATTGAAATTGAAAGAACTTTATTTGACACAATACATAGAGAAAGTTACAACATACATTAATTTAAAAAAAAAGTATGAATGAGGGACCGCTTCCGGATGCTCAATCTAATCTAATATATATAAATCACGTGTCACGTTGTTTGTCCGCGATGGACTCCGAAACTACTGAACGGATTTTGATAAAATTATGTAACCATTTATAATATGGGCCAACTTAAAAGATAGGATAGTTTTTGTCCCGGAATTCCCTCGGGAACTGAAGGACATAGAGTACTTTTTTCCCGCAACCTCCGCGGGAACTCCGAATTTACCGCGGATGAAATCGCGTGGGACAGCTAGTCTGTATAATAATATATTACCGGCTGTCCCCCGCGGTGAGTGCGGACTTCCCGCGGGAATTCCGGATTACAATAACGTAGCTTTCTATTGGTGAAAAAAATAGGATAAAGTTTGTGTCATTGTAGGAGAGTAATCTCTGGATCTACTGAACCGATTTTGGAAATTCTTTCACTTATAGGAAGCTACAGTGATTCTGAGGGACATAGGGCACTTTTTCGGGAATTCCCGCGGGAACTCCGGAGTTCGTGAGGTTATCTCTGGATCTACTGAAATAATTTTGAAAATTCCTAAAGTGGATTTTGAGGTTACATTTTGTCCCGGAATTCCGAAATCAACCGCAGGTGAAACCGCGGGGGTAGGCTAGTATTATTATAACTGCGAAAGTAACTCTGTCTATCTGTTACGCTTTCACGCCTCGACGGCTTAACCGATCACGATAAAATTTTGCATACATATTGTCAGGGGTACAGAAAAGGACATAGCGCGCTTTTATCGCAGAATTCCCGCGGGAACTCCGAAATTAACGCCGGTGAAATGTCATGAAATTTTGCATACACGTTGTCGGAGGTAGAGAAAGGGACATAGGGTACTTTTTATTACCGAATTCCCGCGGGATCTCCGAAATTACCGGGCGGAACAGCTAGTGATATAATGACGAGGAGATGCCATACCGAGCCCGTAGTTGCGGTGCGAGCCGGGGATGAGGCCGGGCAGGTCCGCGATGGCGACCTGCTCGTAGTCGTCGTACGGCACCATGCCTGGAAGCGCCAATTTAAACAATTAATTAATTATTAATCTATTTAGCGACTCACCGACAACATTAAAAATATTAGTAACCGTATCCGTTACTTTTCTGGCGGATCGAATTATTGTTTCATTCAGATATAAACAAAACAAACGAAAGAATCGCGCAATGCAGCAAGTTGAAACATATCCTGTCAGTGTCATGCAAAGCGGCGAGTGCGTCAACTATCGTTTCAAGGTCACACCAATTGAGTACAAAAGTTAAGATCCGTATCCGAGGATGACACCAAATATACATTTTTAACGATCCGGCACATCACTAATAAGGGAGCCACCAGGATCCAGCCCCACGCGCGCCGTCGCACAGAGTATGTCAACACTGGTGCTTACAGATCACTCAGGGACAAAAGAACACCTCACGAAAATGAAACTCGCGAGCGATTCATCCTGCAGGAAGTGGGGCATAGAGGTGGAAACAATGGCACATCTCAGCCTTACCCAGAACCAGAGGATTTTAGGACTTTCCTACCCCTCCACTGCCCAATAGCCTTCGCCGCCGAGGTCGTCGGTTAGTAGAGGGAGGATCACAGGATGGGGATGGCCTAAAAGATCCCAATGGTCGAAGTACCGAGGCTTCAGCTGCCTACCCCGTTAACTAAGACAAGTGTGAGACTCACCGACGTGCGGGCGCAGCGTGGTGAAGGGGTAGGGCGCCACCTGCGGGCGCGCGCGCGTCAGGGCGCGCAGCAGCGAGCTCTTGCCCGCGTTGGGGAACCCGATGAGCCCCACGTGCGCCATGGAGCGCACCTCCAGCGTGTACGTGCGGGCCTCGCCGCGCGCGCCCACCTCCGCCACGTCCGGCGCCTGCCGGGAGGGTTCGGTTCCCGTCTCGTCTCAAATACTCACTTTCATAAATGTGAATTCGTTTGATTGTTACACGCTCCGATCAACCGATCATGATGAAATTTTGCATTCACGTTGTCAGAGTGCATGGGTGTTTCATCGCTTAATTTCTGCGCAAACCGTCGGGAATAGCTAGTCCTACTAATATTACAAATGTGAAAGTGGACGTTTGGATGTATGTTACTCGATCACGGAAAAACGGCTGAACGGATTTGGATGAAATTTGGCATGCACATTGTCAGGGGTACAGAGAAGGACATAGGGTACTCTTTGTCCCGGAATTCTCGCGGGAACTCCGAAATTACCGCGAGTGAAACCGCGGGGCACAGCTAGTAAAATAAATAAAAAATTGAACTGTGAAATCTGGACATGAAAATCATAATATGGTCGGTTCTCAGATCCAATCATGCCTTTCATGTTGTTCAGGAGGAAACCTCTTTCATGATTTTGGTTACCTCTTTATAATATTAGTAGGTATAGACTAATTTATATAGATGGTATAATGAACGAATTATATCGCACTATGGTTTTGTTGCCATCTACATAGTATAGCATAACAATTTGTAAATATTTTGTACATTTGTTCCTCGCAATAAATCCTAGTTTGACCCTCGTAAACCTGAAGTTTTGATTCGTCTTCACATGTCCAGAAATATGAAATGAAAACAATAAAAGAATAGAAATAAGAATAAGAACAGTATTTCGCAACAAAATAAAACCAGCTCAGCATAAGCCGGTAACCGCTAGGGGCCCGATGATAGCGATTAAATAACAAAATATCTATGAGAACTTATTTTTCTTCTTTTTAAAAAAAAAATATGGCTTCCACCTTATCGTACTCAGCTGACCTGCTCAGTGTTGGTGGTGAAAAACTTGTTCCCCTTGCCCCCCGCACCGCCGCGCGCCGCCACGAACATGGTGCCCTCCTCGCTGAGGTCCCCCACCATGGTGCCGGCGCTGTTCCTCACTATGGTGCCTGGTGGGGAACGCGGCAACTTTACAATCTTGTTTTGCTATCCAAGTGCCGATATCAAAACTCAACTCAACTATAGATCATCAACCTGGTGCTTGGGTTTAGACCTGATAAAAGCCAGCCTTTTACGAGTTTAAACTCAAAAATGGCAGCCCATCTATAAACTCAACATTATTATATCTATTTACTTGCTGACCCACGCGGTTTCACCCGCAATAATTTCGAAGTTCCAGCGGAATTGTTCCATACAAACTTTGCGACCCCTTTTTATCCCATTAGGGGGGTTGAATTTTCAAAAATCCTTTCATATCGAACGCCTACGTCATACAAAGAACACACCCTCCAAGTTTCAGGTCTCTACGATCAGCGGTTTAGGCTGTGCGTTGATCCATCAGTCAAAGCATTTTATATACACACATCAAAAGTGTCTAGGGATCAACATATATTTTTGCAATAACTTTTCTCCTGATTGATATTAATTAAAATTTTCTCTAAGGATTCATCAAATAAAGTGTTTTCGTTTGTCACAGTAACGATAAACCAAGTCACCTTTGCATTAATAAAGAAATTTGCCATTTTCCTAATAAAGGGATTGACATTTGAACCACTAACATTAAAGTTCGAAAAAAAGACTGAAATAACAGTTTTCTTTAAAATTTTATTGGGTAACTTAAACAATTAATAATCGGTGTTTCGGGGCAAAGTTTGTATGAAACAATTCCACAGAAACTCCGAAATTATCACAGGTGAAACCGCAAGGGACAGCTAGTGAATCAATATAAATTTCCTTCCTCTGACTTACCCAAGGGCACTGGTATCACAATGTGGGGTGCATTCTTCCCACAACAGTCCCTGTTGTATCCCTTCTCACCGTGTTGTGCCTGGACAATTGCCTTGCAGTGATTCAGGCTTTTGACGGTGTGGGTTGCCTAAGAGAATGAAAAGTCTAATAATAACTGATCCGGGACTTTCCAAGGATGTGTTTCACAACCTAGTTACAAAAAATACTGGATTTCAATATTTTTCAATGGTCATACCTTCGACAAATAGTCCTAAAACCAATAAACTTCACAGTTATTTGATTATAAATGTAGGTATTACTTCAAAAGGTTCCATGTTGTAGAATGCAAGAGGCAGAGGCGTCTCTACCTATAGTGCAGGGTGTGCGTTGCACACGGGCGCAGCAGTCCTAGAGGGCGCCGAGCGCTCGCTACGGAAACTCAGCGGTAATTTCATCTTCAAAAATCTCCAAACAATTGAGTTTATTATCCACTGGGGTTTGTCAGTTTGTGGTAACTTGATACATATCACAACAAGTAACATTACTTGTACTTTGTACCTATTCCATTTTGACCGCGCGCTTACTAGGGGCGCTAGGGTAATGTTTGCACACGGGCGCTACGTAGGCTAGAGACGCCTCTGGCAAGAGGTGAAGAAATATCGGAGAATACGTTCAGCATTAGCCATTTCACGCTTAAAACGATGACTATGAGCCCCTTTTTAGGGTTTACTGCCCCAGTTAACGATGCTTTTGTACCAATAGAAGTCTTGGATCAAAAACTAACCTGAAAAATTACATGACCTCCGTTTCCGCCATCGCCGCCGTCGGGGCCCGCGTGCTCGTTGCACCACGCACTGAGGAACGATATCTTCCCATCACCTCCAGATCCACCGACTGTCCTGATACGGAACGCATCGACGTAGTACTGCACAGTGTTGCGAGTGGACTTCGCCTTCAGACTCCTCAACGCTATCGGCGTGTAATCCTGCGAGTGATTCCTCACTAAAACTGTTCTCGCTGATACCCTTAAGGTTTGTATCAACTTTTTAATCAACATTTTACTGGTTTTTCATGGGAATTTGGGCATGTTTTATTGTTTTAGAATTGTGTTTTCAAAACCAAATTGTCAAATTCAAAATTTCAAATTGACATGACAAAACTGAAGTTGACGGGTGTGATTTTTTAAATTGAGTAGTGTTTTCCGTTATTGTAAATAACTGGTATTTGGAACTGTAATTTAAGTTGTACCCATCGTTGTGCCATATTATTGCATAGCGTAACTAAATTAGTATTTTTAATCGCCTGGCTAGGATCTAGGTGTAATTCGAACATCGATTCCAATAAAAATAGTGTATATAATGTAAAATATTTTTTAATTATACAATTTACAGTAGTTTAAATTTTAATTTTATCATAAGATTTACGATCGGTAAATTCAAAATTCAGCTAATATTGTCTTCTTGTGTTGGCTGGAGAGGTGCTGGCGGAGCGGGGGGCGCAGGCCACGCGGGCGCCGCCACCGGCGGGGGAGCGCGGCCGCGACCAGTCTGGTGACATACGAAACAACTTTGTACTTGCTTCTTTACAAAAAAAAACCTGTGCAGTGGGACTTTGACTAAATTTTTGTTATTAGTCCGTCCTGTAGATTCATAAGAAATATTTGACACATGTTTTTTCCTTAGATACGTTAAGTCGAAATGTCGCGTGACGTCACAAGCAGGTACAGCTTTTACCTGCATATGACGTTACGAGCCCCGACTCCTAAATATTAACGCGCTATATCCAAGTATATTTTCATTAAATTTAAAAAGCAAAATATACCAGTCCGTTATTTTATTACTATCTAACTGACGCACTAAATAGTATAATTTAGAAAAAAAATAGTTAAATAACCTAATCCGCACGCCTGTCCTTCAGCTCCGAATCAAACAAAACTAAATGAAACAAATCTAGTGTCAATAGAGATGGACAATCAACCCGGTGCCTGGGAATAAACTCGATAACCATCTGCCCTTTTCGGGTCTAAAACCGAATAAAATGCTGGCTTAAACCCATGACCCAAGCACCGGGTTGATTGCCAATCTATGAGTGTCAGGTATCAAACCCGCTAAACATAAACGATGATTAATTACATACTGATTACGTCTCTCTGATATAATAATCCACTTCACAACACACAGATCTACTTGATCCCACACTAAGCTATTATATTATGTAACATCAGACTTGAAATGTACACTTGGTTGCAATAAATGTTTGATTGATTGATTGATATTGGCTTGTGTCGTGGAAACCAAGCAAACGTGGTATATACTACATAGAATTACATATTATATTATACTATAGATATATAAACACATCCAGACTGGAAAGCGGAACCATGTGTTCATCAGTCATCACACAAAGTGCACCACCACCGGGAATCGAACCCGGAACCTCTTGATCAGCGGGCAGGCATGGTGACCTACCGCTCCAATCGGGTCACCAAATTTATTGAATGATATTTAACCTAACATGGTATCTACCGACGGGTAGTAACAAAATACCAGTTGGTATTATGGTATCATACCTTGGGCTTGAGGTGCACCAGTTTGTTGTGGTTGTAGAGCGCCGCCTCGTAGCCGAACCTCGAGGGGCACAGCTGGCAGCGGAAGGGCCGCTCGCCCGTGTGCGAGCGCATGTGGCCCTCCAGGGTCTTCTTGGTCTGGAGGGGGCAAAGTATTTGTGGATACACTGGAGAAATTTTGAGTAAATCGTGTTTTAAAAGTAGGAGCGCCATTTTGTGTCAATGTTATTATGTTCAATATTTAGTTACATATTTAAGCAATGTAATAAGGTAAACACATAATTAAAAAACGTTCCCTAACTCTCAATAAATCGTTCTGAATCGATAACTTAATTTTGTGGGTTAACATGTTATTGCTTATCTGCGTCCAAGTAAGATGGTAAGCTAATAAACTTACTTACTACTTATGGAAGTGTAAACCGGCCATTAGAAGGCCTTTTTATGGCTATAAGATAAAATGTTAATTAGGAAAAAACACGTAAGTACAATATTAAAAAAAAAATACAAATTATAATAAATAACAAAAGCAAAGTATAATAGTGTGTTTAACGCCTATCTTTTTATCTATCTATTTATATTATGCATGTATTGTTATGTAAACGACAGACAAAGTATAGATGTATATAAGGTGTGACAAAATTAATTGAAAATATTTACAGGGTTGAAAGTATACACCGTTATAAACGTGTTGATAAAAAAAAAATCAAACAAAATAAATCAACCAAAAAGATAACAACCTGTGAAGGCGCTCGCCGCTCAATCGCTTTACGCACACATCGCCACGCGCCGATATCTTAAGGTCAATGACCTCGATCGAACTGATGCATCGCTCGCTGTGTGCGTGACGCGTGCCTTGCGTATGTACTAGTGAGCTACGTGTATTATGTAGGTACCATGTGAATGTAGTTGTAATGTTTTTTCATTAAATTTATTTTCCCTATATTCTGAAAAACTACCGAACTTACAATATTATTTTTTCGCTTATCCCGTTTGTTATAGCGTATACTTTCAGCCCTGTAAATATTTGCAGCTAGCTTTACCACACCTCATAGAAGTGACGAGTGTTGTTGTTACTGTGCCGTGCCTCACCGTGTACGCCTTCCCGCACGCGTGGCACACGTGGTTGCGCGCGGCGCGCTTGTTGCGGTGCACCATCCGCACGTGCGTGCGCAGCACGGGCCGCGACGAGCACGCCTGCGCACGCGCACGCGCACGCACGCCACCACCATCAAGCATCAACACACAACATCACAACAATCAATCATTGAAGAACAGAGCCAAGCCCAAACAAAGCCCAAGAACAGAGTTACACTTCAACAACAATCAATTACTGGGCGACCGAGCGTCGCCCCAGAGCGGTGGCAGAATCATATCACAATCTATCCTTACTAATATTATAAATTGTGAAAGTGAGTTTGTTTGTTACGCTTTCACGCCTTAACGGCTCAACCGATCATCATGAAATTTTGAATACACGTTTTCAGGGATACAGTTAAGGACATAGGATACTTTTTACCCCGGAATTTCCGCGGGAACTACGAAATCAACGCGAGCGGAACTTTATTCAATTTTGCATACTACAAGTTGTCAAGGATAGGTGCAGAAAAAATATAGGGTAGTACTTTTGACTCGGAATACCCGCGGGATCTCCGAAATGAGCCCGGATGAAACCGCGGCGGTCAGCTAGTACTGAATAAGGACTCTGTTTTCCGCCGCAATCCCCTTGTTTTTCCATATGGGGATGAAACATATATACATATATTTATATTTATATATTTTTTATTCTTTTTCATTACTCATACTCGGAAAGTAGGTCTGAAGTTGCCTGAGAAGCGGGTTGAAAGTAACCCTTTTCAGCCCTAGGAAGAATCGCTTTCAACTAACAGCTGGATACTGCAGAAACTCAAGTTTTGTTTTTATGTCATAGGGTGCATACTTACTGGCCAGTAGCACACCTAATGGTTGATTTATGTAAAATAAAATTCACTCATTTTTTCTTTAGCTAATTCCTATTTTTATTTTGACTTTCCTTGGATTCGTAATGAAAAGCACAGTGTTACCCTCGGGAGAAAGACTTATTTAGTCCCTCGATCCCCGTCTCGGGACTAAATAAGTTACTTTCACCCCTAGGATAACAATGTACTATTAAATTTTTTAGAATTCTTTTCTTTTTTATTGTTTCGAAAGTTTTTTTTTGTTTAATATTCTATTTAATTTTTTGTTTTGTTATTTTGGTGAGATATTTTGTTGTTTTATGTCGTGGTGTGTGTGCGTGTAAATGAATATGTAGGAAACAATGATAGGAATATGAAACTATAATAGGCAATTGCACCAACATAGTTATAGATAATACAGCATACCAGATATCCGTAGGGAACACGGAGCAGTGCCTGGGACTTGCGACCCAGGTGTAGGTTTAATGGGGCCCCTTTACAATGCATGAACGCTCACCTCCACTGCCCGTGCTCCCGACTTAAGCAAACCTCTGGAAAGTATTAGATGACACAGCACACGTAATCACTATTAGATTGATACGACACTGATACGACACTACAACTGCACTGCACCGAACACAAAGTAACAATGAACCGTGGCTTACGCATACCCGCGTTTTATATCAAGTTCTAACAAAGACGAGTCGGGCAATGGAGTGGAGCGGGGGAACGGACGAGTTACGACAACTATACGTCGGCGGCAAACGTTATTGATAACGAAACTACCCTCACGCCGACAAATATATTTCTATGCTATTCTATTCTAAAACACAGGAGTGGAAACTGTGATAGCTGTGGCCTGTGAGTGTGTGGTGTGACTCACGAAAGTGCAGTCTTGGTGCGTGCACTTGACGGGCGTCGCCTTCAGGTGCACGGCCACGTGGTGCTCCTCGAGGCGGCGCGCCTTCACGAAGCGCTTGTCGCACAGCTGGCACGCGAACCTGGCGGTGGGGTTTCCAAACGAGAGTGGATAAATGGACATAGATAAGCAATAGTGTGTTAACCCACATTGGAGAAATTTTGAATAAATCGTGTTTTAAAATCATATTATCGTCATTTTTTTTCAGCATTTTTTTATGTTTAAATGTTTTTTGGTATTTAAACAATGTATTATGGTAAACACATAATTAAAAAACTCTCAATAAAGCGTTTTGAATCAATAACTTAATATTGTGGGTTAACATGTCATTGCTTATCTGCGTCCAAATGGACATAGATAGCAGTGGCGAAGGGTGAAATATTGAGAGGGGGAAGCCGGAAATCTATACTTTAATTTGCAACTTATTAAACTATTAACTGTTAACACGAATCACCAGCGATAAGTTCGGAGTTCCCGCGGGAATTCTCCGTTCTCAATTACGGCAGAGAGAGATGTTGCGTCTGAAGGGAAGCCGGTGGGAATCGGCTTCTATGGTATCTTCGCCACTGATAGATAGGCAATCGTGTGTTAACCCACACTGGAGAAATTTTCAGTAAATTAAAGTTTTAAAATTATAACGCCATTTCGCTTCAACATTTTTATGTTCAACTTTCAATAAATCGTTCGGAATCAACAACAAAACAATCGTTTTGTGGGTTAACATGTTATTGCTTATCGGCGTCCAAATCGCACCTTTAGAATAGGGAATTTTAGTGTTTACTTTTTGCTAGCTGTGCCCCGCGGTTTCACCCGCGGTAATTTTGGAGCTCCGCGGGAATTTCGCGGTGAAAAGTACCCTATGTCCTTCTCTGTACCCTTGAAAACGTGCATGACAAATTTCATCCGAATCGGTTCAGCCGTTTTTGCGTGATCCAAACATCTACACTTTCACATTTACCTATAATATTAGTAGGATTATTATTTTATAAACCTTTATAAACCTTTATTAGTAGCTTAATAGCATTATTCTTTTACAAATA
This sequence comes from Zygaena filipendulae, assembly GCA_907165275.2. Lineage (NCBI taxonomy): Eukaryota > Metazoa > Arthropoda > Insecta > Lepidoptera > Zygaenidae > Zygaena > Zygaena filipendulae. Next base: position 10,012,816 of record OU015670.1, read on the forward strand.
TCTTTTGTACTTTCAGACATATGACTCTTTAAAAGTTCAAGTTGGACAAGGAAAGCGCTAGTCCTATAGTGACGTCACTCGGCTTGTGACGCCCTACAACCGCCATACAAAATTCCGTTTTAGAAACATACAGACATAATCAAAATTAAATAGTTTATAACTATTTTATTTTTTAATCAAATCTATTGACTTTTCGTTAATGTTGTGCTTATCCATGATATTTTCAAGTGTAATTATTGGATATCAACATTTCAACAACAGTGAAATAGCCTATTAAACTGACCTAACTCAAAATTCCTGTAACTGTTGATATTGATATAAATTGGCTTAAAAAAAAACTCGCTCTAAAACCTTGTGCCAAAATCAAAGCCTGGAATTATGAGTAAATAAGGGATAACCTATACAATGTCATTTTAGTTCGGCAGAGCATGCAAGAGATATAATGTGTATCATATAAATGAAAATATACAGAGATAAAGTGCATTAAAGTTTAGGGTGGGGGCTCGTGACGTCACTAACCGCTATAAGCCGCCATACAAAATGCTCGGTTAGTGAAGTCACACAAAATTTCAACTCAATGTAGCTCCGTTATTTTTCGATTACGTAAAAAAAGAAAAAATACATGTCCAATATTTTTTAATAATCTACAAGACGGACTAAAACAAATTTAGCCAACATGCCTCAGTTGCGGTTACTGCCCCGCTGTAAGTGTCCACCTTGTATAGCTACACGGTGTATACGTATAAGTATGGACGGGCTCCATTACTCACCTCAGCATGGCGGGGTCGACGTGCTTCAGGTTGTACTTCATGTGCTGGTAGTAGGACATGCGGTTCTTGAAGTTCATGTCGCACTGCAACAGGCGGGGCGAGGCTGTCAGTCGGCGAGGACTGAGGACTCCACAGAACTCACAACGAGATCTTAAACGAACTGTTATTGAAAATTTAAACAAAATAGCTCCCGGGGGGGGGGGGGTGGGGGGGGGGGCTGAAATCTTTACTTCCTTACTAATATTATAAAAGCGAAAGTGAGTTTGTTTGTTACATTTTCGCTTGTGCGGTGGGCGGTGGGGTGGGCGGTGAGCGGTGGGCGGTTGGGGGTTGGTGAGAGATGGGTGGTGGGCAGTGAGCGATGGGCGGTGGGGTGGGCGGTGAACGATGGGCAGTGGGCGGTGAGCGGTGGGGTGGGCGGTAGGGGACGGTGAGCGATGGGGTGGGCGGTAGGGGACGGTGAGCGATGGGCGGTGAGCGGTGGGGGACGGTGAGCGATGGGCGGTGAGTGGTGGGGTGGGCGGTGGGGGACGGTGAGCGATGGGCGGTGAGCGGTGGGGTGGGCGGTGGGGGACGGTGAGCGATGGGCAGTGAGTGGTGGGGTGGGCGGTGGGGGACGGTGAGCGATGGGCGGTGAGTGGTGGAGTGGGCGGTGGGGGACGGTGAGCGATGGGCGGTGAGCGGTGGGGTGAGCGGTGGGGGACGGTGAGCGATGGGCGGTGAGTGGTGGGGTGGGCGGTGGGGGACGGTGAGCGATGGGCGGTGAGCGGTGGGGTGGGCGGTGGGGGACGGTGAGCGATGGGCGGTGAGTGGTGGGGTGGGCGGTGGGGGACGGTGAGCGATGGGCGGTGAGCGGTGGGGTGGGCGGTGGGGGACGGTGAGCGATGGGCGGTGAGTGGTGGGGTGGGCGGTGGGGGACGGTGAGCGATGGGCGGTGAGCGGTGGGGTGGGCGGTGGGGGACGGTGAGCGATGGGCGGTGAGTGGTGGGGTGGGCGGTGGGGGACGGTGAGCGATGGGCGGTGAGCGGTGGGGGACGGTGAGCGATGGGCGGTGAGCGGTGGGGGACGGTGGGCGATGGCCGGTGGGGTGGGCGGTGAGCGATAGGCTGTAGGCGTTGAGCGATGGGCGGTGGGGTGGGCGGTGAGCGGTAGGGTGGGCGGTGAGCGATGGGGTGGGCGGTGAGCGACGCTTGTCACCTGGTGGCAGTAGAGGTGCTGCGAGGCGTCGTGCGTGACGAGGTGCACCTCCATCGCCTTCTTGAACAGGAACTGCTTGCCGCAGCGCGGGCACGAGTACTCCTTCTCGCCGCGGTGGATGCTGCGGGGGCGGGGGGAGGGGTTACAACCTGTATATTGTACCTAGCTACTGTCAGTATAGTTTATATCAAAGAGAACCAACTCACAACAGATGCGTCCGCAGCGAGGTCCTGTCGCGGAATGTTTTGTCGCAGAGCTCGCATTTTTGCCGCTCGGAGTGATTTTTTATGTGATTCCTGAGTTTTCCAAGAGATCTGGTTCACAAAAATTTATATTGAAACAAAGCACTACATACCTACATATTGTATCAACTTAACAACCCAAGAAACATGAAGATAATTGTTTTTGGTGCTAGTTTGTGTTTGAATCTCGTGAGCAGACGACTGTAACGAGAATCCTGAACGTAGCGTGTGTCTCATGTTGTGTGTGTGAAATATGTGTCCCTCCCTATGTGTGTCCCATGTGTCCCCGTGTGTCACTTATGTGTGTCTTTATGTGTGTATCACATATGTTTCCCTGTGTGTCTCATGTGTGTGTGTCACATAATTATGTGTCCTTATGTGTGTGTCACATATGTATGTGTCCTTATGTGTGTGTGTCACATATGTGTCAATATGTGTTTTTTACATATGTGTCCCTGTGTGTGTCACACGTGTCCCTATGTGTGTGTCACACGTGTCCCTATGTGTGTCACACGTGTCCCTACGTGTGTCGCGTGCGCGCACTCACGGCTCGGTGTGCCCGCACAGGCGGCAGGTGTGCGTGGGCGCGGGCGCGCGGTGCTGGCGCGCCAGGTGGTCGGCCGCGACGCCCGCGCGGGACCACGTCGCGCCGCAGCGCACGCAGCGCCACCTGCCGCAACGCACGACACGTTTAAATAAGTTTATTCAATAGGTAACTTCAAAGTAAACTAGAACATGACTGGAGTCTCCTTTTAAGTATAACAATACCTGTGAGGAGACCCCGCTCTTCTATAGCTAATTACAATTATAATTTTAACAGTAGGTATCCTCCTTGTTCAATTAACCTTATTACCTAAGAATAACAGAGACAGTTTTATACATTTAAAATAAAGAAGTTTAAAAAAATAAAATAAAATATAAATCGTAGATGTTTGTATGGCTGTGTGTGTTTGTATTATTTATTTATTCATTTATTCAGCCAACAGAAATACACCAGCTTACAAATTACAACGTACAAATCAATGGAAAGCATTGTTAGGGTATTTCCTATAATAGGCTAAAACAACAAGTTACCGAGTAGTTAAATTAACAAACATTAGTAGGCTATTGATTGACCATTTATCATGTGCTCCTAGACTTATACAGAATAGATTTGAACTCGTAAAGACTGCAATTCAACAAGCCTATTTGTATGTGTGTGTGTGTGTGTGTGTGTGTGCGCGCGCGTGCATGTGCGAATGTGCGTGTGAGTGTGTGTAAGGGTGTATGTGTACGTTATATGTACTCTCTCCCCCCCACAAGGCTGTTGGGGGCCGACGGGCGCTGTACCTGAGGCGGTGCCGCCGGGTGTGCGCGGCGAGCGCGCGCGCGTCGCGGCACACCACGCCGCACACCGCGCACCGCGCCGTGCCCGCCGCCTGGTGGGGAGACGTGCACGTGTCATATCCCACAAGTGTATAACGGGCTGCCCGAACAAATAACTGCGGCTCCATCCCTGGCCTCTATCAAACGTAGGCTCAAGAAATGGCTTCTCGAGGATACATTTTATAATTTTAAAGAGTTCATAATTTTTTTTAATTGACTAGAATAAGATATTTTATTTATTTTTATTTATTTATTCAATTTGGTAAAATATAATACTTTTACACGTCAACTTGTCTTAGGTTACATTACGATAAGTAGGTACACTATCATAATTATAGTTATTTATAAAATATGTGTGTACTTGCTTATTAATTAAGCAGTTGCAATCATAATTTTGATACAAATACATTTGGTAGTATCATTATTCATTATACACAATATAATTATTCAATATATTATTATTCAATATATTATTATTCATTATATAAATTATTCATTATATATGATTTATTATTAACATACTACATAAGATCTGTACTAAGTTTACAAGTACTTGATATTGTTTTTTTTTTCTGTTGTTTTTAACATAACCTATATCTACCTACCTGATACTATCTACCTATCTAATATATATAAATCACGTGTCACGTTGTTTGTCCGCGATGGACTCCGAAACTACTGAACGGATTTTGATAAAATTTTGTGACCATTTATAATATGGTCTAACTTAAAAGATAGGATAGTTTTAATCCAGGAATTCCCGCGGGAACTCCGGCGCACTAATGCGGGGAACAGCTAATCACCGTAAACTACTGTTGGGGTACAAAGAAGGACATAGAGTACTTTTTCCCGCAACCTCCGCGGGAACTCCGAAATTACCGCGGATGAAATCGCGCGGGATAGCTAGTAATATTATAAAATTTACGTATAACTTCTAATTAATATTACCAATAAATAAACTATGAATTATCTCTACGTAAGTCAGTGTAAGTGAATCAGATGTACAACAAGAAGAGCCGCGGCCTCACCGGGTCGTGTTTCTTCATGTGAGTCTCGAGCTTCGTCCGGTGGTTGAAGCCGAGCACGCACGAGTGGCAGCGGTACTCGTGGCGGGTGAACGTCTCGCTCGACAGCGCGAGCTGGCGCTCCGCCTCCACCTAAGGACGGAAGTTAGCTGGTCTAAGTGAGCTTAGACAAGACAAACTTAGTTCAAACAGGGCAAACGTTAGTTTAGACAAGGCAAAGTGAGTTTAGATAAGGCAAACGTTGGTTTAGACAAGGCAAAGTGAGTTTAGACAAGGCAACGTTTGTTTAGACAAGGCAAACGTTAGTTTAGACAAGGCAAAGTGAGTTTAGACAAGGCAACGTTAATTTAGACACTACAAAGTTAGTTTAGACAAAGCAAAGTGAGTTTAGAAGAGGCAACGTTAGTTTACACAAGGCAAACGTTAGTTTAAACAAGGCAAAGTGAGTTTAGACGAGGCAAAGTTAGTTTAGACAAGAGAAAGTTAGTTTAGACAAGGCCAAGAAACTTTAATCAGGGCAAAATTAATTCAGACAAGGTAAATTGATTATGGACAAGTCAACGTGAGTTTAGACAGGGCAAAGTGAATGTTACTAATGCAACGTTAGTGAGGGAAAGGTGAAGGGATTGTAGACAAGAGGATTTTAGAGCAGACAGTGCAAAGTAAGCTTAGATAGGGCAAATTAACTGTAAACAAGATAGATAAGGGAAAATAAGTGCCGACAAGAAAAAAGTATTTTTGTCACAAGGAAAAGTTAATGTAAACAATGTAAAGTAAGTTTAGACAAGGCAAAGTGGATGAAAAAACGGTTTGTGTGGATATACGAAAGTAATGTAAGTTGAACAGAATTCCTCACCTCCTCCCAGCTGAGCACAACCATTTCTAGTTGCGATGCGTCTATGTTCAGCTGCTCCAGCTTCCGGCGGACGCGGGCGTTGTCTATGACACCCGGCGGCTTTTCGCGACGCTTGCCGGGTTGTTTCCGTTTGTCAGTCTTTGGTGTTGCTAGTGTAGAGAAAACGTCCCACGTGCACACACAATATGACACGTCGGGTTGTAGTTTCATAGTTTCAGGGTGAATTTTTGAGACGGGACAGTAAGAGCCAACCCACACGGTGCGGCGCGGCTCAGGTCAGGCGCCGCTGCGGTATATTACATACAAAAATTCGTTGTGGCTCCGGCGCCGCGCCGCGCTCGCTTCAGAGTCGAGACGAGGCGGGGAGGGGAGTAAGCGGCTCGCTGTTGTTTGTCCTGCTCTGTCACGTAGCGATGAGCATGCCTATTCTTTCTGTCGCCGCTGCGGCGCCGCGCTGCCCGTGTGGGCGCCCATGCGGCGAAATGGCTTGGGCTGCGGCGCCGCACCGCATCGTGTGGGTTGGCACTAAGGCAGTAGGTTTGTAACTTTACTTCTACTTTTTCAGCCAATATTCTTCATAGCGGATCTACCCATATCAAAAAGTTTGACTTATTTAGAGGATCGAGTCTTTTACCGAAATGTATGGGAAAAGTTTTTTGCGATTTCTGACATTTCTAGTACCCAAACCTCAGTCTATGCAGTAGAGACTTTTGTTTTTCTTTTTTTACGTAATCAAAAAATAACGGCGATACATTGAGTTGAAATTTCGCGTGACGTCACTATCTTCGCAGTTAGTGACGTCACGAGCCACCCTAAACTTTAATGCGCTTTATTTCTGTATATTTTCATTAATTTGAAAAAGCAAAAAATACGTGTCCATTGTTTTTTTATTTTCCAACCGACGAGTTATTAGAATTTTGATTTTCAAAAGTCGCCAACATCCCTATTTCCTACCGGCGCAGAAAAGGTCGCAGTGGGGAAACCTTGAGGGAAACCTCGAGGGAAAACTTTGCCCAGTAGTGGACATGCATGACTGTTGTCTGTTTCTTACCATCATTCTCGTTCTTTTTCCTTCTGCCTCTAGGTTTTCGCTCTTTGGACTCGGTACTTCCCCTCATCTTCTTCACATTGAGCGGTTCGTCGTCAGACTCATCAAATTCAATTTCCTTCGCCTTCTTTTTACTCCTTTTCGTGGTTGTCACGACTCCGTCAACGGGCACTTCGTATTGGAACGGATCTGATTTTAATGGTGACTGAAATGGGTTTTGACAATATTAAATCACACACATGGATGGATAGACCTCAAACAAACAAACAAACTAAATTTTTTTACCTTACTGTAATGCAATATAATCTGTAGGTACTGATAAATATAATTGAAGTGTCTGTTTGTAATTTCAAATTAACAGTTTTTCACTAAATGCATCATTATGAAATTAGATTTTTTAATTTTTTGTCTGTCTGTCTGTTTGTTCGTTCCGGCTAATATCTGAAACGGCCGGACTAATTTTAACGGGACTTTCACTGGCAGATATCTGATGTTATTAGGGGTAGCCTTTTTTAAAAATTCTTTCTCCGAATGGTGAATGGTGCTATATTATCTGAGCAGCATAGGCTGTATTGTAACCTGGAATTCCCGCGGGAACTCAGAAATTACCGCGGAACAGCTATCTTTGCATAAATTGACACCAAATAATACTGTAACAGTTCGCCTGCTGATCTATGGTGACCCTTAGCATGCCATAACTTACCTTTTTCTCAGACTCTTCACTCTCAAAATTGCTGTTTTTATCGACTCCTTCATCATCAACATAAAATCCATCATCATCCATCATATCCTCCATCTTGATGAACGCCAGCGGTTCAGTTTTGGCATCACCAACACTATCTACCCAAGCGTTAGGTGTAACTTCGCTGTGAACTTGTGTGTCAGCTATAGATGCCAGTGGGTTTGCCTGTGCCACTGGGCTGTCCGTGTGACAGATAATGATGAGTTGATTCGGTGATGAACATGACAGTTTAGTTTGCGGCGTCATATTTTGTGATTGGTCCAGCTAAAACGTAAAATTGACACAGTCAAAAATACTTTTTGTTTGCTTGTAAATTCTCTGTGTGACCGATTGCAGTCATATTTGCAATCCGATAAGTATTTTGTTGAGACAAGGGTTTATTTATAGCTAGCTAAGCTTGAAAAGACTATAGAATTATACCATGCTAACATAAAACTAAATAATATTTTCTTTCAGTCAACTTTTGAACTGTCAAGCCCACTCCACATTCACACGAGAATCTTGCGAGAACGGGAGAAAACCACGAGAAACGGTGGAGAACATCGGCTCCACATTCACGTTCTTCTTCTACTTTAATAATGGCGTTTATAATTATAATTTGCCAATGACAATATTTCTTAATAATAACAATCTCTTAATCTACTTCTTCAATTATGGCGAAACGCCAATGACAATGTTAGATTATTCCCCGAGTTAAAACATGGTTCTCTTGAAAGTCAGTTTCCTGCTCAGGGTCCAAAATAGATGCTGAAAAGTGACTGAAATAACGAAAAACGTGACACGTGTGTTTTCGATACGGCCTTCACTCGTCAACAACCCACTCACGTTGTCGTGGTTTTCTCGCGTTCTCGCAAGATTCTCAAGTGAATGTGGAGCGGGCATCAAACTTAAGTGTTGTCTAAGTAACTACCTACTTATGTTTCTGATTGTATTATAACAACTTTTGAAATGAAACTACATACTCACCCTATTTCAAAGAATTCAAACTTTTTTATGTGTATATTTTTTACCATCAAAAGTACTTCTCACCCTGTATTTAATCAGAGACTCCTGTGCACTCTTCACTCGTCCTCTGAACTGGACCCCTCTCCGCACCAATGATGCACACTCCCAGCACAGAAGTGGCAGCGAGCCACCTGCCCCATCCTTTGAAGCACATATCCTTATGTTTATATATAAAAATGAATTTCTATTTCCCTTGGTCACGGCATCACTCATGGACGGCTGGACGAATTTCGCGGATTCTATTTTTCGGTGTGTTTGTTATATGGAGAGGAAGAATAAAAGAAGTTTGGATTTCCTGTGGGAATTTTGAAAATGACTCGGGTGTAACCGCAGGGCACAGCTAGACAACACATGACAAATGAGAAAGTTTGTTTGTTTGTTACACTTTCACGACTCAACGGATCATCCAATTGTCATGAAATTTTGCATACACATTGTCAGAGCTACAGAGAAAACATGGTGTTGGTGCAGGTGAAACTTCACAAAAACGTACTTAAAAAAAGGAATTTCTGTGGATCTCCAAAATTACTGTTGGCTGAACTGTGGTATGTGGGAACAGTATTTTATAATAGTAGAATAGAATAGAATAGAAAAAAGTTAATTTGATACCATAAAGATAAAATAAGTACAATCGTGAGACTTAAACTAGAATAGTAATGCTTAGAAATGATCACGCATCGACACCTGGTACTAAGCAGAGTTTGTAATATGGGTACCAGGCAACAGATAAATTAGAATTTATACTAATATTATAAACTAGCTGGTGCCTGCGGTTCCACCCGCGTAAATTTTCGACCCTTGCAATGACAGTAATGACGTTAGATTTTCTTGCTCTTTTAAAACGTAGTAGGTTATATACTCTTTGGTCTCAAAGAAAATATAATCACATCATCTGTTTCTCCAAGCAAAAAAAAAAAAACTTCGTGAAAAATTAATTCAAAAGGAAAAAGAAATGCATATCTCTTAAAAGGTTTTATCATGTTTGTTATGCAACATTATATCGAAGCTTTCGACCATTGCATTGCGCTGAAGTCTTTAACTGATGATAACTTTTTTCCCCTATGTCCTATTTTGAAGAAACAAAGCCTATATGTTGCTCCAGACATAGCTTAATCTACTACTGAAAACTGCATGACAACCCGTTCAGTAGATGCGGAGATTATTGCGAACAGACAGATAGAAAAGAATTTTAAAAACTTTTTTTTGGCTTGGTTACTCTTCTTTTATCACCCCTCTCAATTTTAGCTAAAAATATTCAATGTACAGAATCGCGGATTCTACTCTTTTATTATAGTATAGATGTGAAAGTTTGGATGGATGGATGAGGCCTGGCTGAACAGAATTAGATGGAATTTGGCACAGAGATAGATTATAGTCTAGAACCGGACATAGGTTACTTTTTATTCTGGAATTCCCGCAGGAACTCCGATTCAACATATAGCTTATAATTTTAATCCAGGAATTAATTAAACTATACCTCTTAAATACTGCCGTACTAAAATGCCGTACTAATAGGGTGAAGAAGAAGCGAGTTTTGCACAATTTTTCCTTTTATAATGTAGGTAACCACTAGAAAAAGGATTTCGTAAATTCAACCTTTAATGGTAAGGCCCGCCGCTGATTGTGACTTTTTGTCGACGAGTCACCGTATTATCACGTTACCATAATGAGCGCACTCAGTATAGTTTTCATTGCACTTGACTAAGTGACAGAAAGTCACGTCGACAAAAAGTCACAATCAGCGGCGGGCCTAAGAAGGATGGTACGCGTAGGTATCAGAAAACCGGGAACAGCTTTGAGCGTAACTTACTATCACAAAAGATTCCAATATAGAGCGGAAGTATTTTCTACATTCCTCATCGTTTAAACTTGTCAGTTTCCTGTCCACGCTCAGGCAGCCCGCGCAAATTGTGTCTGGCGAATACTTTATTTGATAACCCATCTTATTTTCATCATAAGTTAAATAGGAACCTAATTTAGTGTAAATCCTGATTATGTTAAAAAGTAAAAGTAAAAACAAACAATCAAAAATGCAAACAAATGAAAATGTCAATTTGACAATTGATTGACAAACAAATGACAGATCCATTTGACAGCATACCTGTCAGGTATGAAACTTCAATATTTTTTTCGAAATAACTGACTACGGTAACTCTGCCAATTACTGGGCATACACGAGGTTATTACAAAACTACCACAAAACGCTATGATTATTTTTGATTACTACTAGATTTATTATAGATTTGAGCCTAGAGAGACATATCCAGGTTAAATTATTTAAATTAACCTCGGCTTAATTAGGTAGGTACGGTACTAATTTAGTGTTGTACCTTAATGCAAAACTTAAATGTACACAGAGCAGCGTGAAACTCAATTAAATTCACTTGTAAGAATTTTGTCAAAAAAAATACATGGCAGACCAACACTTATTTTTTTCTTTCGAACTGAATAGTGATGTGCAATCTAAATATCGATAATTTCATAATTATATTTCTTTGGATTATTTTAATCTGATTATCAAAGCGATCTACAATGTTAGATTGCTAGTTTATTAAAGACCCATTGAATAATATTAAAATGCTGTGCTGAGATGAGCTTGTTAGCAGGTTTCAGTAGGTACTCATAGTATATTGGTAAGTACCATACGTTCTTATGCATTATGTAAAAAGCTGTTACCTAATTTGGAATTACAAACAGACACTTAAATTTTATTTGTTTGTACCTATAGATTAAATGCAATTTTTTTTTACATCAATCATAATTTTTCTTTCGTAGTTCCCAACACGTGAAGTAATAGGATTTATAAGAAAACTACAAAGTGTTTTAAATGACTGTACATTTTTGTTTAATTTTATTTCACTTAAACTTATCGGATAATAAATTAACATTAAAAATACGTATATTTTGTACATAAATTGTACATACAGTTATAATCCATTTGAATCTCCCTCTCATTAAAAATATAAGTAAACTAAGTAATAAATATTGTTGTTACTGGAAGCTTAAAATTATTTATTTCAACTTTTATAGATTAAGTATAAATAAAATTATAAATTCTAAGCAACGCACACCCACGGACAAATGAATAAAACCACCTGAGATATCCACTTGATTATTTTGATCTTAATTGCTCTGAATTAAGTACCTATTAAGTACTTTGCGATTGGTTGTTTTAATGAAATGTATATAATAAGGTATTCAAGTGGCTCCAATAATTTGTACGCGGTAGTGTTGTTGGAATAAAAAATTTGCAGTGCATCCAATAAAGTCGGACTCGATTTTAAAAAAGATCAAAAACTATGGATGCGCTTCAAACTTTAATATCGATATCAAAATGACGTTTTATTGAAAAAATTACGCCCGAAAGTCATGTTGAAAAGCAACTTCAAGAAAATTACATGGTTAATTAACGAAGTAGGTAGTAGGTCATTTTTATGCACACTACAAAAAAATTGCTAGACATTAAGTATGTTGTTTTTTTGCGTTTCATGAAAATAATGTAATGGATTTTCAAGAGATGGCGTTGTAACATAAGAAACATATTATTGTCGCAGATACAATTTTTTTCATAAAATATAATCGTTTAGTTTGTACATTTATTTAATTAAAAAACCTATTTAATTTGTATCTTTTTCCTTGAAGTCGGTTTCTCGTATGACAATAAAGAAACGGCGCAAGATTACCATAAAGAAATGGCACCAATGAGCTTGTTAACTTAAAATCTAATCATTTTAGCCTCATCAGTATCAATTCCTCGTTATAATATTCAGCCCACTGGTTTCATTAGACTAGAAACTAACAAAATAAGCTTTTGAACAATTTTTTGAAGTTATACTTCTTTTGGCGCCGTTTTTAGCGGTCAACTGAAGTGTTGTGTTCATATTTTAAAATCACGTCAACGATGTATCATGACGTTTGTACAAAAGCATGTGTGTACTTACACACATGCTTTTTTATTCTTATTGCGTCTTCGTAACTTTATCGCGATCAGTGCTGCTTTCTTCAGTTATACTAGTAGACATTGATACTTCAGTCACTTCGTAAGTATTCTCTTTTTTCTCACTCTCTTTCGGGGCTTCATCAAAAAATATTGCCACATCGTTGTCGTCCAGTTCCGGTACAGTTGCTTCTTCGATTTTCGATGGAGGAGCTGGCACGACCACCTCGTGCCTTATGGAATTGTCGGCTCGTAAGTCACACTCAGTTTGTGGAATGTCTCCTCTGTGTTTATTGACTATTTCATTTTTCAACAAGTGTCGTATGTTTTTATTGCTCGCGCTTATTTCTTGGTCTTTATCGGAATTTAGGTTGTTATTTTTGGTGTGGTCCACCGGTTCGTAGCCGTCTGGAAGAGTTAAACCCCCATAGTCCAAGTTCCCGAAATCCATTTCGTTTCCTTGGTTGATATTATTATTGTTTTGACTGTGGTTTTGATCAGAAATCTGATTGTTCTGTGACGGTTTTTCTATTGCTTGTAAAATGCTTTGTAATAAACCTTCAGATAGTAACTGATCGTGGGGTATGGAAGGTGCGAATTGATTGCCATCGGCTGCTTGGATCTGCACAGCATAGGTCCCAGGGTTCCCGTTACGTGGTAATTCTTGAGAATATTTGCCCTTTATAATATTCTGACTCGAAGATGCGATTTTCTGTTGTAAATCTTTAGTTTCTTCGCTCAAATTCCTAATTTTCTCTGAAGTCTGGAATATTTGGTCTGAAACTAGCTGTAGATTTTGATCATTACTGTACTCTTTGCCTTCTTTTAACGATTTACCTTTCTGGTTATTCCTGAAGTCTTCGCTCGGCAACACGGTTTGCACTAGTGAATGCGAAGCTGTGGCTAGGTCTTTCGAATTGTACGACACAGAGTCGCTGCCTGGGAGAGGTGTATTGAAACTATTTAGTGGTGATATTAAAGTTTGATGACTTTTTGTGAACGTTGAACCCAAAGAGCTCAAACTAGCGACGTATTTAGAGGCTAAATCATTAGGAATCTTCTCACCCGTTCTTGCCGCCTTTAAAATAGCTTCGTGATAAGGACAGTGTTTCAGAATAGCTGTTATTTCAGCCTTTGATAAATTAGACAGCACTGTACCATCGATCGTTGATGTTATTGCGTTAGTATTAGATCCCGATGCAGTGTGATCACCTACAGTGAGTAAAGGTACTGAGTAAGAGTCGATTGGTGAGCCATACAAGCTGTTCGGTTGCGATTCATGTTGGTGGAAGTTAACAGGGTTGCCAGCATGAGGCAGACTGTACAGATTAGAAGGTTCTATAGATAAGGAGAAACTGTTCGATCCGTGATTCCCAGAGTGTTTGTTCACGTCTTTAACCTCTCTGATGGGTGGTGGTAAGTACTGCTGTCCTTGTTTCAAATGATCTAATCCATGGTTGTCTTTGTGATGGGTAAAATGACCGATTTGCTCAATCAAACCATCTGGAACTGGCTCCCGGAATTTGACGGGAACGCGGGGAGAGCTGCCTCCTGTATGGATGGAATGACCTCCTCCTGAATAAGATCCATATGGTATTGGTAAGTTAGCTTGTGGTAGTTTAGGAGGGACGCCGTATTGACCATCTGGAGGCACACCATATATACCAGAGGGGGGAATTAAGCCTTTAGCTCCCTGAGCTCTTATTGACGAAGGATACGGTTCTAGTGAAAGTGACTCTGCGGGCGGGGGGCCGTAACTTTCCAAAGGCTTTTCAAAGCCACTTGATGATCCTTGAATGATGTTCAGTTGTTGAGGGTTCTGCGGCTCAATGTAATGAGCTTCGAAGACTGTTTTTGATTGGTCAATGTTATTTGAGTCCCCTCCGACGATAGCGTTCAAGTCAATATCAGATAAAGCATCGTGGTGGACGCTCGAGTATCCTGTGTTGATTTGAGCATTGCTTGAAAATTGAGGCGGCTGGTTCAGATTGGGTAAGGAATGACCGTCTAAGTTTAGATGGAATTCTTGGAATTTTGGAGGCGGAGGTGGCGGTGGGCCATACTGGTCTTCAATATGCTGTTCTATGTGGTTGTTTATTGGTTGAGATATGCCGGGTATGGGTTTCCAGCCATCGTAAAGCACATGCGGTGGGGTAGGTGGAGCTGGGATGCCTGGGTGAGGTGGTCTTGGATTGGGATCGGGTTGTGGAGGACCATAATGTCCTATACTTCCGGAATCTTGGATGACGATCTGCTCGTTAGGTCCTACAGGTCCTAGAACTTGACCTGGTGGCCCATAACTGTCAGTTGGAAGAGGAAAGTTCGGTTTCAAGTCGAGTGGTAGATTCGTAAACGGAGTTCCGTATATTGGCGCTGGGAGCTTTATGCCTAAGTCTAAATCTGATCCGAAATTCCCAAAATCAGTATCCAAGTTTGGTAAGTTTAATGGCGGAAACTCTGGTAGTTCAGGAAGGACTTGTCCTTTAGGAGGTCCATATGTTGGTTTTGGAGGTCCATACACTGGCTTCGGTGGTCCGTAAATAGCTTTTGGTGCGCCATAAATTGGTTTTGGCAATGATATCTTTGGAGGCTTGAATGGTGCTCCATATGTAGGTTTCGGAAGGCTTTGCTTGGGGGGCCCATAAAGCTTTTTTGGAGGTCCATAGATAGGTTTGGGTGGTCCATACGACTGTTTTGGTGGCCCATACGTCTGTTTAGGTGGTCCATAAGTTTGTTTTGGCGGGCCGTAGATGGGTTTTGGTCTGGATACGGGTGGGGGTGGTCCTTCGTAGTTCTGGTTCGGGAAGACGATTGGTGATGGCGGTCCATATGCACCTGGCGGTGGGTTCTGGTTGTTGTTCTGGAAATTCGGAACGCCGTATACCGGAACTGGTAGTGGAAGGTCTGCAACTGGAAAAAATTATTGAAAACTTTAATAACTTGGTAAAATTTAAGCTTTGTAAATGTGTCTGTTTTCATTTGTTAAATTTTTTTTTCATTAGCCCCATCTTATTTATGGGTAAAATCTAGTTTCGTAAACCTAATAATATCCTCATTTTAGGCGATATCCGTGGTTTTAACACTTTTAACATTACTGGGATGAAAAATAAGATAATTTATTTGAAGTTATAAAGGCAAGCTTTTTTCCAGAGATGGCTTGAGGACTGCTTATATTAGCGATGATGAAACAATAAATTCAACGTACTTATGTTTGAAGAAGTGTCTTGCGGCGGTCCATATGAATCAGACAGGAGCGGTTCGCCGTAGGAATTAGATAATCCCGCTTCACGTTTCTGCGCTTGAGCTCCTGGAATATAGAAGAAACATCTTTGAAGAAATCGTAGTTAAAGTTAAAGTCCATTTTGACAACCATATAAGACAGGTAAGGTTTAGCTTTTATGTTCATTGTGTACTAGCTGTTCCCGTGGTTTCACCTGCAGTAATTTCGGAATTCATGTGGAAATTCCCAGTTAGAATGTAGCCTATGACACTCACAAATAACGTGGCTTTCTATTGATAAAAGAAATTTCAAAATTGATTCAGTAGATCCAGAGATTACCCTCTACAACCTCACAAAATAATTACCTCTTTATCTGTACTAATAATAATATTATAAACAGGTAAAGTTTGTGAATTATGAGTTTGTGAGTTTGTGACGTTGCAGGGGGTAATCTCTGGATCTACTGAACCGATTTTGATTTTTTCCAGTCTTCCGCTGGAGCCTTGCGGAAATTTCAAATTATTATTAGAGGATGAATGGTGATCGATACTGATGCCAAAAATGCAATCAGTAAATGTTTTGTCTGTCTAACTGTCTGTCTGTCTGTCTATCTGTCTGTATGTGCACGCATGGGTCAAAAACTACTGAAGGGATTTTAACCAAACATGGTACGATTGTAGTCCATACTCCTGGGCAGGTTAGGCTATACAACATAACGCCAAGACACATAGGAGCTGAGCAGTGACGATAAATTTGAAGCAAGTCGGATGAAAATGCGCTTTCGAGCTCTTATCCTCGCATACGTTTACTCAATCACGCAAAAACGACTGAACGGATTTGGATGAAATATGGCATACACGTTGTCAGGGGTACACAGAAGGACATAGGGTACTTATTATCCCAGAACTCCCGCGGGAACTCCGAAATTACCACGGGTGAAACCGCGGGGCACAGCTAGTTATTAAATAATTGGTAAGATTAGGTTTATCAGATATTTTAATTTATATAAATTATAGTCTCAGACGAAATAAAAAGTCTGAGATTATAGTATTATTTTTAGTGTAGTCCAGATACCTACATTATCTAGTGATTGCTCACCATAGTGTAATTAAACTTAAATACGTACCTACTACCGTTACAAACAAGTGTTTACATATTTTCTTCAACCCCCTAGCGATAATCGGAGGTTACAGAAACGTCCCATTGTCAACAGTCGATGACATAATAAAAATATGATATACCCGATTGTGAAGCTTCAGCGATAAGATCCTGTTCTGTGTCCTTAGTGATCAGACCGGGGGGTGTGTCCTCGCACAGCACCACGGCTAGGAGTACACACCACAAGAACACCGCCTGGAAATGAAATTGTCTATGTTAGCGATTCCTTTCGGCTATTTGTTAAATCGGTTAAATTGTAATTTTATTGTATACTATAACTTAGCTTAGCTTATACAACGTTGTAATGAATTAACTAAAAACTAGAAAGTAGTTTGCTCAGAATCGACTAGCGAATCGATCGCACTATGTTTTAATATAGGTTATAGTTTTTCATTTTTACTAGCCCATGTCTAAGTTATTTATAATACAATATTTGGCGCGTACGCCGCCCGCAGCAAAAAAATTCGAACCGGTAGGCGCGGGCGTAGCGCTAGGAATTTCGTAGATAGGTCACCTCTAAACTAATGTTGAATAACTTTTAAAGTATAAATTTTTTCGACATAAAATATATTTTTATCATATTATTTTTAATTTTTTTAAATGGGGTGTATCAGGTTTTCAGTTAATTCATTAACACGTTGTATAAGTGTTACCTACCTATCATTTAAAATATATAATTTATTGATAAGTATTTACATTAATGATAGCAAATTAAAACATCGACCTCATCACATCTCTATGCACTTTCGCCGGTTCTCAGGCTCATAATGTAGTGCTCCCGATTTCAGCGAAAGTTGAAAGATCTAGATCATTGACACTAGTGATGTGCTTTTTAATTTATTGCATATTTAAGCCGCAATTTTGTAGTAGGTGTTTCCGATCGTATAATAACAACTTTTAAAGTTTTTTGTTATTTTTCACTAACTGACCGAAATATGCAATATATTATCTACTACAATTAAACTTATTCATCTCTCGATTATCACACAAATAATATAAAAACAATAGTTCATTTTAATGCTACTACTGTAACATTGACGAAATTATTTTTAAACTGTTCAATTGAACCACAAGCATCGAATTCATACCGGTGAACTCATACTCATAGAAATAAATAAAAATGGTGTGAAAATAATGAAAACAAAATATAAACAATTATATTTAACTGCAAACGTACAATTCTAAAATGTATCGTGAAAACGAAACCGCACAGTAGGACGTTAAGTGTTGTTGTAGATAGTTGTTGCATTGCGTTAAAAGATTACTAATTTTTATGAGCGGTAAATATCGATAAAATTTAACTACAGTCTGTACTACATCACTATTTTATAGAGACGAACAATTAGGTATGTTACCTGGTTTTGTTTTTTTTTTTAATCAATTGTCTGTTTATTACGAAACAATCTGATTCACTCAATGAGTCTCATGTTTTTTTTTTTGTTTTCTGATGAGAAAGGTTAGATGCTGTATGCTCAGTGGAAGCGCAATAATTATACCTAGACGGGGGCGGAATTAACTTGGTTCCTTTGCCTTTCATTGTAAATGCCGTGTCGGAGAAGTTTTTTTTTTTAATAAGTAACAATATTTTTATCAATTTCCTGTCTTTTTTGTGATGGGAAAAACTGGAAAAACCATAGAGGATTGTCATTTGCGGAGTTTAAGTAGGTAGGTATTCACAGTAGATACTAAGTGAAGGTAAAAACCTTGTGAAAAACATTGTAGATTTTAGCGGGAAACGAAGGCATCGTCTGTAATTGTGTCATTTGTTTTTTTGTTTAAAATAATGGAATGAATTTTATGTTTATGTAATTTACGCGGTCGGTGATGTTAATGCTGCACCTATAGAAGGTTTTAATGTTCACAGGATCAGAAAAATGATAGTAGTAGGTAGGTATTTTACTTATAGTAGTATAGTATGGTAAAATACCAATTTAAAAAACTAAACGTAACGATCCCTCTTGAAAACGACTATGAAAAGGTAGGTTATTGGCTCAGACGAAGACTTTTTATTTCGTCTGAGGTTATTGGCTTATCTGATGAAAAAAAACATTCCAATCCAATCCAATTTGTGGTGTAATTACTTCACTGTTTAAAGATTTTAATGATAGGCAGTGTTTTTATACTATAGTATAACAAAAAAATACAATATTTTTTCATCAAATACTTTTATTTTGTAAAAACACTGCCGACGGATTGAGTAACACACGTCTTTAATCAAAATAAACCATGGAATTCAAAATTTCTCACGCACCAAAGATTATACAGAATTAAATTATCAAACCACCATAACAATATGGGCACTAGACTCAAATTACCTACTATGATTTTTTTTTTGTAGACGAAGAAGATTCAATTTACTATCTCAATTCGTGATCTGACGAAAGTGCTTAGCGCCGTGGGTAAAAGTGCCGTCATTTCTTATTTTTATTGCGATTGTGGCTGGCTGTACAGTGAATGACCTTTGTTTCAAACTATGTGATTACAGAGCCAATTGTCTATGGGCCGTTGTTAATTTCGTTTTTGCCGCCATTGTGGTTTATTATTTTGGGAAACTTTTTTTTTAAAATAATATTAAATAATTATAAGTAAAGATTTTGCGCGGTTTTTAATGAATTCGGTGAAAGTTTCTCACATTGACGTGAACGTTAGACGCTTATTTCCACTCTAATTTTTTTACATAACTACTTCAAATCGGCTGCCCTACGGAAAAACAAAGCAACTGACATTTTTTTTTTACAAAATGCATCTTTTTGTATTATTGGCACTTTTCACACTTTAGTCTTATAGAAATTGAAATTAAGAAAATCCTTAAATTATGGAAGGGGTGTTTTGAATAATTAAAGCTATTTCCGGTTCTTTTCTTCTGTCAAATTTATTCCGCTGTAATTACTTTGTTTTTCCGTAGGGCAGCCGAAATTGCGTTCATCCATTTCGCTATCACCTTTTTTATCGCTTGATTGCGGTAAAAATGTATGTTACCTTTTTATATTAACTTTACTATGATACTGTGAAGTTATGAGATACAAAGCACCCTGTCATGCTAGCTTAATTGAGGTTTGCAGATACTGCTGAGCAGTGACTAGGATGCGCGAGCCGAGCGAGCGCAGCGAGCGTGCCGCGGCAGCAGCCAGCCATGTTTATTACCGAATACGATTGAACGTCACGATTTGCACGGAACGCTCCCTCCCTCCGATGTGACGCATGACGATTTCTGCCAGTGAACTTCCCCAAGCCGCGTTAAGAGACTTCGTTCCAAAAATTTCACACAACTCACACAAATACCACTAAGTAACTATTCGTCAGCGAGGGATTACGTCCACACGCGCAACACCGTAACATCAGCCTCTATCTATTACCGCTGTTGCGAGTTGCGACTTGCGTGGTTATCAGATGCCGCGTGGCGAGCCAATCTGTTGATACCTACAAACAGCTAGGTACCTAGATAGACTTTCACTTACCTATAGTATTTCAAGATTGTAAATAAACTTAACACTTCCTATTAGAAAACGAACGCGGCCTCAATGGAATGGTAGAGCGACAGTCCAATTGACAACAATTAATTTTTTTTTTCCTTATGCTAAATAAATAGTATACCTATTAAGAAAACAATTTTTATTGTCCCCAAAATTTTCATTCTAAGTTATTCAAAAATTAATTTGAAATGTTGAAAATTTAAAAAAATCATATCGCGATCGGGATGAACATATACGTTTCCTTTGCCCCACTTGACATAGCAAAAAAAAATCGAGAATAACTATAACATTGACACTTCATTTTTTAATTTAGGTATACATATAGGTACGGTGAGCGCAAAGGTATTTACGGTGTACATCCTAACTTTGGACCTCACGAAGTTTTTTTTAATATTTCGTAAAATAAGTAATAAAAAAGGTCTAAAAAATGTGTACGGTGATATTTAAACAAATATCTCGAAATGGTTTCCGATTTAAAGTACCTACTTAAAATTGAAATGTTGTCAATTAGAGATGGTTTGGTGGGTTAATGTAAGAACTGAAATTCACTAATGGAAAATGGTGGGACGGTCCAACTAGAGATGGTTTGTTTTGTTCTTATGATATACCTTCTTATACTATATGACCTATACCTTCCATTGCACATTTGACCTGATATTAAGGCTTGTTTAAATAATACTTCACATTTATTTTCCATTATTTTTAAATAAATTCCCGGCCGTCCCTATGCTGGACGAAAAGTAAAGAGGACAAAAACAGAGACATAGACAAAGTCTCGTAACTCATAAACTTATCGTAAGTTTCTTGCGGTCATTATAAAACTATGTTAGTCAATAATCACAATTAAGAACTGTACTCATACCGATCTCCATCTCGTGATCTGAAACAAAAAAAAATATTTCTTTACTAAAACATCTTCGTTCGCTTACTACTTATACCTACGTATTAAAAAGAAAAAAAAACCGCTTTTGAACCCTATTATCATCAGTAATGTGCCTGTATTTCGGTTTGGATTAATAGATTTGCGTAAATGCGAAATTATCTACCGGTTTTATTAAAAAAAAAAACCGAATACGAAAAATCGTAGTATCAATGGACAGAACCTCAAGCATCCTGTATCTACGAAGAAAGGTCTACACTTTTGCCTAATAGTTAAAGCGTGAAAAGGTGACAGACGGACAGACACACAGAGTTACTTAGTACACTTAGTTGTGTTCCCCGCGATTTCACCCGCGATAATTTATGAGTTCCCGCGGGAATTCCGGGGTAAAAAGTACCCTATGTCCTTTTCGGTGACCCCTGACAACCAGGGGCGGATCCAGGATTTGGTTGAGGGGGGGCAGTTTGGTTGCACCATGAAATTTTTTGAATTAACAGGATAGACAAAAAGTCCATTAATAAAATTTAAGTGCTTCATATTGAGAGCATCTGAATTGAGCTTATGTATGTATTATATTATCTGTGTGTATGTTTCGCGATTTTTTAACCGACTTCCAAAAAGGAGGAGGTTACGCATTCGGCTGTATGTTTTTTTTTTTATATTACTCGAAGCTAAGGTTGGAACGATTTCGAAAATTCATTTTTTGTTTGAAAGCGTATACCTACTCCCAATTAGGTCCTATTGCCACCAAGTGGGATCTGAATTCTGATGATGGGATCTTATGGTTTAAGAATCTTTATTATCCTCAAAAGATCTTGGGGAAATCGTGGGAACTCTTCAAAAATAATAGGCACACCTATAGCGATTTGGGTATATTTTATAGTAAATCGTTCATTTGCTTTCGGAAAGCAAAATTTGAAGAAGTGGAACTGATCATGAAGACCACAAGTGTTCATCGGAACTACTCAACAATAATACGTATTTCACGGGTTTCGATTGGACCGATTTAGAAAATTAATTTTGTTGTTTGAAAGGGTATACTCCCAAGTTGGTCCCATTGTCACCAAATCGAGAACCTGATGATGGAATCATGAAGAAATCAAGAGAACTCTTCAAAAATTACAGACACACCTATAGCGATTTTTGTATTTTTTATAGTAAATCGTTTATTTGCTTTTGGAAAGCAAAATTTGAAGAAGTGAAACTGATGATGAAGACCACAGATGGTCATTGGAACTACTCAATAAAAGGTATTTCACGAGTTCCGATTCGTTAACTTTAATATGGTTCCTAAATAATTTATGCTCGTCACAATGTATATGGTAAAGTGGAACTGATGATGACGTACCAGGAGAACTCCTCAACAATCAACGTCCCTGTCGTCCCGTCGGTAAAAGCAGTATTTTGTAAAAGGCGATGAGCAATTGACATTAGGCTATTGTAACTTAGATAAATTACAAACGGACTCACTTGAAAGCAAGAAATAAACAAAATTTTAACAAAAAAATTAAAACCGACTTCCAACAACACAAAACTAAAAAGCTAAAAATAACAAAATATCGATTTTATCCAACAGACAAAAATACACGTAAGTTTATTTTTGGTAGTTATTACCAGTAGTTATTATACCAGTACCAGTAGTTATTATTGGTTTATTCTACCACTTTACTACTATTATTATTTGAAGTCGGTGACAAGCCAAATATGGCGTAGGTACATGGGCTAAGTCCAGTCCCGCCACGAGTTCGTTGTGAGCTGAACAACCCAAGTGGGTAGACGTAAGCGGGCTTGGCACCGAATTTAAATCAAAAAGTGGTAGCACAAACCAACAACAGTATTACATGTATTTTTGTCTGATGGATTAAGTCGGTATTTTGTTATTTTTAGCTTTTTAGTTTTATATTATGTAAATTACGCGGGACTTGAACGCGATGTTTTTTATTACCTTTTTTGCCTGACGTTTCGGCTGAGTTGCATCACGCCGTGGTCACAGGCTGACTAAAGCATTGCGGCGTCGATAGCTCAAAACGCGAAAATCTAAAAACTTTTTTAGTTTTATGTTTTTCATATTTAAAAAAAATGTGCTGTCGAAAACGATAGAGCTTAGGCGCTGTCTTCACGAGCGAGAGAATCGCGGCGATATTATCGTCGTGCCACGTATTTCTATCGAGAGAATCGCGGCGATAATATCGTCGCGTGGAGACGGCTCCATAGAGAGGGTATAGAAATACGTGGCACGACGATAATATCGCCGCGATTCTCTCGCTCGTGGAGACAGCGCCTTAGGTAGGTATAGCGGTTTTTGAGTACGATTCTCTGTAAAATCAAAGTTTTTTTAGTATTTCATTATTTTCAACTTGTACTTTCATGCATAAAATAATCTACATGGAAGCTACAACAGATAAAAGTAAAAAATGAAAAATTTACGTTCCAGCGAATCTGACCTGAATTAACAACTTTAAATTAAAATTTTGTAGGTTTGTATCTATAAAGTGATAGGAAAATAATGGGAAGTGTTATGGTTAATAGCGATTTTTTTACTAAACTGAGGAAAAATACCATCAGAGGTGCACATGTGATGTGATAAAAACGTGTTTCGTGATCAGAAATACAAAGAACTACCTAACTACCTGACGTAGCTTCACGACCGACATAAAGCAATCTGAAACTTTCTTTGAAGTAAGTCGGTGATTTGGGATCCCTCAGCACTTTAAAGATGATACAAAGAATATGTGTAGTGCGCCTGGCGAATATGTAAAGCACACACATTTTGCAGCCGCTCCAACTTATCGCGTTACTATGTCTAGTTGTTGTATACGTATGCTGTAAATCTTTGTGTTGTGTCAAATAAAGTTTTTTCAATTTCAATTTTCAATTTCAATTACTCTTCTGTCAGATTCATACAGCACACATCGGCGTAAACAAAAAGGAGAAGGTTACTCCTTGGATTAGTAAAATGAGGAGAAAATTTGGGAAATAACGCAGAAAACTCAGAGAAGTGAATAATTTTCGTCCATATGACGAGATACGGAAAAATAGGTACTATTGAAACAAAAAGATGTTTTTGACCATAGAAGATTTTAAAATTTACAGTCAACAGAAGAAAAATTTGATAAATTTTGGAAATTTGCCCAAATTTTTTTCCAAATCCGAATTCATCGCGCACCGCACGTGATAAAAGTCGCCGACTATTTTTTGAGCACAGAGGTACAATATGACGGGGAATAAAAATCGAAATTCTATTAATTCCATTTAGTTCGTCAGTTACATATAACATAATATAAATAAATAATATGGATAGATTTGCTTTGAACGTGGATAAAAGTAGAAGAGTTAGGTACCAACTAGTTTTGGGAAGTGAAATCACAATAGCTTACTTCCAAGTCTCAAGGATGTTGGATGAAGTTAAAGAAAAGGGATAGAGAAACTACATATATAAGGATAATAGGCTAGTTTCCTAAATTTTCTTTTTTAGTCCGTTTTGTAGATTATTAAAAAATATTGGACACGTATTTTTTTATTTTTTATGTAACCAAGAAATAACGGAGATATATCAAGTCGAAATTTCACATGACGTCACGCCTCGCTGCAGTTTGTTCGCAAGTTATAGCGAGCTGTGACATCACGAGTCCCCCACCCTAAACTTTAATGCGCTTTATCTATGCATATTTTCATTATTTTAAAAAAGCAAAAAATACGTGTCTTTTATTTTTTTATTATCTAACTGACGGACTAAATAGAATTTTGATTTTTCTACCCAGGAAACTAGCCTATTGTAAAAACATATATACAGCCAAACACAGAAACTTCTCCTTTTAAATGAGAAATATACCATACGGCACGTAGTTTCAAAACAGAAAATTTGTTTTAACGAGAAAGAATTGACAGATTTTGTGTTTGTTTTACAATAATAGATACAAACTTCCATAGGGGTTCGTTACGAACTAATAATTTATAGAGTTTTAAAAATGAATATTTGTTCGTTCCTTCAGGTTCATTCGTATATTTCTATTCAAATTACGATGAAACTTTGGTGAAAAGCCACAACCTTGCGAAGATTTTTCTAAGGTCTAATTAAAGTAGGTACCTATTTAGGTCTTCAGGGGGGGCAATTGCCCCCAGTGCCCCCCCCCTGGATCCGCCCCTGCTGACAACGTGTGTGCATTTCATGATGTGATGAGATGAGCGCTTCCTCGCCAACAACCTATTTATAAGTTGCCGAGATACGTAAGTCATATTGTATATTTATTACTTGTGGTTAAACAAATAAATTAAAAAAATAAAATAATGACCGGTTGAGCTGTTAAGACGTTAAACAAACAAACAAACTCACTTTCGAATTTATAAATAATAGTAAGGATATTATTGGTATGGATTATAATATAGCATACA
Source organism: Zygaena filipendulae (assembly GCA_907165275.2). Classification (NCBI taxonomy): domain Eukaryota; kingdom Metazoa; phylum Arthropoda; class Insecta; order Lepidoptera; family Zygaenidae; genus Zygaena; species Zygaena filipendulae. The sequence goes on from OU015670.1 coordinate 10,038,126, forward strand.
GAAATCTGTTTATATAGTTATTGTTTTTATAAATTGGAGTTGTTGAAAACGGAACTAAAGTGTTTGCGCACAGTGCACACATCCGCGCAACCATCGACAATAATGTCACATCCAGGCGCGTCCACACTCCATACAACCGAACCGGTCCGCCAACATTCCCCCAGTGAAAGCAAAATGTGACGCAGGTGTATGTACGGATCTACGAAAGTATTGCGTCCATGGCCCACCGTGCCATCGAGTCATTCACCGCGCGTCGCGTCGTCATTAGATATTGAAATATGATGTATCAAGTTCATTGACACTCGATGTTAGAAGTTACAACACCCAATCCATTTACCTTTGGTGCTGAGTGCTGACTATCGTGTTTATTATGAGCCATAAAAAAATCTTTATTGAGCCTAATACTTACCAAAAATTATTTAATGATATAGGAATTTCTGTACCCATCTATATATCTATTATCTATATATCTATACCTACATATAAATAAAATTGAAATCTGCTTTTAATTTCAAATTAACAGCTTTTCTCTAAATGTATACGAAATTATATACGGTACTCACATAAAAAAATAAATTTTTAAATTTTTCTCTGTCTGTCTGTATTATGTCTGTTTGTTCCGGGTAATCTTTGAAACGGCTGGATCGAATAGGTAGCTATGTTATAAGAAGTAACCTAAGATACTTGTATCCCGGAATTCCCGCGGGTACTCCGAAACTAACGCGGGTGAAACCGCGGGGAACAGCTAGTTCGTAATAAATAGAGGGCTCTGTTTTGCTTTCCGGGGGACAGGCGTGAGCTTTTACACAACGTGTTGATGAATTAACTGAAAACTAGAAAGTAGTTTGCTGAGAATCGACTAGCGAATCGATCGCTCTATGTTTTAATATAGGTTATATTTTTTCATTTTTACTAGCCCATGTCTAAATTATTTATAATACAATATTAGGCGCGTACGCTGCCCGCAGCAAAAAAATTCGAACCGGTAGGCGCGGGCGTAGCGCTTGGAATTTCGTAGATAGGTCACCTCCAAACTAATGTTGAATAACTTTTGAAGTATAAATTTTTTCGTCTTAAAATATATTTTAATCATATTATTGTGTATTTTTTTAAATGGGGTGTATCAGGTTTTCAGTTAATTTAAGATTGCAAGCGACGCCCGAAATCCCATAGAGGTAAGAATATAGCAAAACCCAGAGTAGCCAACCTTGTCCACCGAATACGAAAGCAGACCATTCTGAACGGTAATACACCAAAGCATCAGAAATGCGTAAATAGTATATTTCATTATAAGTGCGGAAAGCCTGTCATTGCAAAGAGTTCCGACAAATGTCTACCCGAGCCGAGGCGCAGCCGAAGGTGAGGGTTGACAGTCGGAACTAGTTGCAATGACGGTTCCGCACGTGTACTGAACAACTATTTTTAATACAGTTACGAAAAAATTAAGCAATTTAATAAAATATCAAAAACACAACAAACTCAACTAAGTTCCAACTGTGATCAAGAGATGGCGCTAGTCGTAATAGTAATGCGAAACCTACGTTTCGCAATGCAAAAAGTGTGTCAAAGTCGTATCGCCATTTTTGACAGTTGGCAAAGAGAACGCACGAGTTCGGGAAAGGTAAACAAAAAGCTCGAGTATGTAATAGCCCACATCCCGAACGCTAAACGTCCCTGCAATACGCCACTTTTTGAGCAACTGTATTAAAAAAGCATATTTTTCCACTTTCGCAAGAAAAATGTATTTTAAGTAAACGCTTTCATCGGAAACAAACAAAACGCGTTTCGTAACATTGCATACGCGAGTGTACAGTCAGCGACGAGTGGAGATAGTAAAGTTAGGTCTCAAAGCTCTTTCGATGTGCCCGCGGGCCTACCCTACCGTCCCCGCATGGGCCCAGATGGCGCGGGGGATGCGACAAACGCCAACTGCTGCTTTTCTTAACTCTAACCCCTTTTGAATAAGAAGTGAAAATAAATAAGCCATGTATTTGAAGTTAGTTTAAAAAAAACTCGTTATCCTTTGGTGGCGCTAGATGGCGCTTAATAAAATAGCATGGCAGTTATGTGTGGTGTTAAATACTTATAGAAAAACTAGCTGACCCGGCAAACGTTGTTTTGCCATATATTTCTTTTGCGGTGGACCACCCTTGTCACTTAGGGGTAAGAAACATAGTTTACGTCCTATTCTCAGACCTACCGAATATAGGTACACAAAACATTTCACAGAAATCGGTCAAGCCGTTTCGGAGGAGTTTGGCAACAAACACTGTGACACGAGATTTTTAACTAATAGACGTTTATTTAGTTTGTGAAATGAAGTGAAATTTGTGGTCAAAAGGATATTTGATTTGATATTAGGAAGCAAAAATCCACCATATCAATTTTGTGGCAGAGTGTACATACTTAGGTGTGTCGTAACTACATATTATGAGTATTGTAAAAGCAAACTTACTTAAAATGAGTAAAAGTGTCACTAATTAAGTTTCGTTTGTCTAAATAAATATCTACTGTTTGTCCGAAATAAAATCCGCTACAAACCTTGAATAGGTGCTAAATTTGTTTGAGAAAGAGAACTTCGCAAAACACAATGCACTTACGTACGAGGAAATTGCTGACTGGAAGACATTTTGAAAAATAGGTTATTAGGTAGGTAAGTATCTAAAAAAAATGCGTGAGTATCGTTATTTTTTAATATTATTTTCTAATATCTATACTAATATTATAAAGAGGAAAGATTTGATTTTTGTTTGTTTGTTTGTTACGATGTAACTCAAAAACTACCGGACCGATTTCAAAAATTCTTTCACCAAGCTACACTATCTCCGAGTAAGCTGTATCATAGGCTATATTGTAATCCGGAATTCCCGCGGGAACTGCGAAATTAACGCGGGTGAAACCGCTAGTACCGTATATATAAAGACAACGCCGGCCGCTTATTGAACGGCTTCTTCTTCTTTCAATGTGGCCACAGGCGCCTGGGTAAGTAGCGCATTATTCGTACCAGTGTCAGTTAGAGATAACAGTGGGCAGTTACAAAGCATGAGTCAAGTTTGTCAGCAGGGTTGCCACTCGTACTATACATATACCTACAATGGGGATGTGGACTACTTTTGAAAATCAAAATTCTAATTAGTCCGTCAGTTAGAAAATAAAAAAACAATAGACACGTATTTTTTGCTTTTTCAAATAAATTAAAATACACAGAGAAAAAGCGCATTAAAGTTTAGGGTGAGGGGGTCGTGACGTCACTAACCGCAAAACCGCCATACAAACTGTCAGAATAGTGACGTCACGCGAAATTTCAACTCAATATGTCGCCGTTGTTTGTTGTTTACGTAAAAAAAGAAAAAAAACGTGTCCAATATTTTTAACAATCTACAAGACGGACTAAAAAATAAAAATTAGTCACATGCCTATTACTAGCTGTTCCTCCCGGTTTCACCTGCGTTAATTTCGAAGTTCCCGCAGGAATTCCGGATTACACGTCTACGTAAAAGATACGTAGTGGGGTATTGAGTCAAGACAAGATTCGGTATCTAGAATAGCCAATGGGCATGTGGACTAATTTTTATTTTTTAGTCCGTCTTGTTGATTATTAAAAAATATTGGACACGTATTTTTTCTTTTTTTACGTAATCAAAAAATAACGGCGATATATTGAGTTGAAATTTCGCGTGACGTCACTATTCTGACAGTTTGTATGGCGGTTTTGCGGTTAGTGACGTCACGACGATCCTAAATTTGAATGCGCTTTATCTCTGTATATTTTAATTTATTTAAAAAACCAAAAAATACGTGTCTATTGTTTTTTTATTTTCTAACTGACGGACTAATTAGAATTTTGATTTTCAAAAGTAGTCCTCATCCCCATTGATAGTAAGGATTGTACAGCGGATAACAAGCTAGATAGCAATGACATCTAAACAAGAGCTGACAAAACCGCTCTCTGACCCTCAGACCGGGATGTTGAAGTCAAACTTCATAATATTTGCTATCACTTTCACCGCCTCTCGGTGAAGAAACGAAACGCAACGCGAGCTTTCACAGCGTGCGTTCTGTTAATGCTTCACTTTTCTATATTTAATGTTGCTGACATGTGAATAATTGAATATATTACCCACTAGCTAGCTGTGCTCCACGGATTCGCACTAAAAAAGGAATCAAAATACTCAGGAATACTGAGCTTTTGTTCAGTAGTTTCAGAGATTATCTCCTACATCCAAACTTACAAAACTTTACCTCTCATAAAGCAGTACAGAAGTAGAAAAATAAAGATTACTAGTTATCCCCTGCGATTTCATCCGCCCCCAAGTTAATTTGGGAGTTCCCGCGGAAACTCCGGGAAATATGTTCTTAACCGACGTCTAACAATAAACGATCTACCTGCCGAATTTCAGCTCTAGATTTCCAGTTTTTTTGTGTTCAATCAGTGACTCACTGACTGAACCCAAATTATTATCTTTCGCTTTTTAGCGAATTATTTTTCAGAATTCCCGTGAAAATTTTACCCTATGTCACTCAGGACTACTGTAGCTTCCTATAAGCTACAGTATGAGTCCTGGGTTCAGTAGATCCAGAAATTACCCCCTTCAACGTCACAAACTCACAAACTTTACCTCTTTATAATATCAGTATAGACTAAGTAAAAAGTACTATACTTAATACATAATTTTGTCCTGTACCCCTGACAACGTGTATGTACCGATGATGATCGGAACAAACAAACAAACAAACTCACATTTACCTACGTTTAAAAATATTAGTATAGTTTTCACTCAGAGTTTTCATCAATATGCTAAAAAACCTTACTTGTAAATCAATGTTTGTTTCTAATAAACTAATTAATTTCCCCTTTATTAATATAAAATGTGATTTATGCACATTTCATATAACATCATATTATATTATTATGTATATCGAAAATATTCGTGAATTTCTCGCCTCGAACTAAGCCATATTAGAAAGTTATTTGTGGGTACGCATATTGAAAGTGAATTTCTTTCACCCAAACAGGTATTTTGATTTATATAATAGTTTTAATGGCGTACGATGAAATAACCTCATCGGTATACTCGCCCGTCTCTCGGTAATCGCACCTATGTAAAATAAGTTCAAATTGTAAAAAAAAAAACCAAAAACCCGCTTCAAGAGTAAAGTGAAATGAAATATCATAGTATAGAACCATATTGCTTGTCGAGGCCAATCAGACGAGCCCCAACCCGATGGGGTTGCGTGGCCACCTCCCGGCTCCATTATCAGATCAGGCTCCACGTCATAATAGTATTACATAGTCCGAACTACATTTACTACATTGAAAACTTTATTTCATTGTTACAAGTGAAACTATTATTTAAAAAGCGTGTTCAAAGTAAATATGTACATTGTATCAGCATAGCTCACCCTACTTACAATAGGGATGTTGACGACTTTTGAAAATCAAAATTCTAATTAGTCCGTCGGTTAGAAAATTGAAAATCATTAGACACGGAGTTCTCGCGGAATTGTTCCATACAAACTTTGCCCCCCTTTTTCACCCCCTCAGGAGTAGAATTTCAGAAAATCCTTTCTTATCGGATGCGTACGTCATACAAAGAATACACCCTACAATTTTCAGATCTCTACGATCAGCGGTTTAGGCTGGGCGTTGATCCGTCATTCAGTCACTGGACAAAGTATTTTATGTGTAAGTTTAGATTTTACAACACTGTCTGTAATTGAGTACAAACAAACATTTATAGACACCTATTAACATGGTATTTCAAGAACACATCCATAACATATTGCGTTTTATAGTAAAGTAAGATATAAAATGTAAAAAAAAAACCCACACACAAGTGGAATTTTTTTGTTTTTCATCCAAAAAATATACGAAAATAATGGAAGTAGTAACATAAATATATACAAATAAACCATTATTTTTAACGAGTATACCTACTGCAGTATGGTTTGTATTGTAACACAATGGAATTGCAAAACGGCTGTGCGTTTGGTTGTTTAAAATGTTATTAGTGTTGTAAATGGTTAGGTATGTACCTACATAATAATATTATACAGGTTGTCCCGTAAATCGACGTCAATCTAGAACCAGGTGATAGGCTAAGTCACAACAGCTGTTAACAGAAAAAAAAATCTTTGCTATGCCTATTGAAAAAAGGACAGTCATTAAAAACTGACGAAAGCAATAATTTTGAAAACTTCGTTTGCGAAAACTTAAATTTGAAGCATTAGTTTTCAGAAACACTATTCAGGATTACACAATAAGAAGAAAATTGAAAAAAAGTTAAGTTTTGTAGCAACAGGAGTTAAAAAATCGTCGCAGGGTGTAAATTTTTATACATTTTAAAGATTATTTTCACGTTTTTCTATAAAGCTATGACTTAGAATACCTATCTTTATTAATAAGTTTCTGGCTTGACGTCGATTTTCGGGACACCTGTATACAGAGTAACACCCTGTACATTGGCACCAAACTGGGAGCATTTCAACCAATTTCAACCATTGATTTACAACGCACAACATAAAGATAAGGCAAGACGAAAAAACTAAGCGTCTCAAAAAAGTAAACAAACGATAATATCAAAATGGCGTCTCGAATCGTTAACAAAGCGAGACAGATCGTTTCGTAATGTCTCCGTTACAAATGTTATCGTTATTGGACGTAGATAAAATATAATAGGTAATATATTTGGTGACATTGTTGAAAGTTTTTGAACGAAAATCGTCGTCAGCAGACAGCACTACACACGAAGTCTCTATCCCCAACGCTAATCGAACACGGAGCCTCTGGTTCAGTGACCGCCGTAGTGACCACATGCACCATTACATATGGACATAGATAAGCGATAGTGCGTCAACCCACATTGCGAGAAATTTTGAATAAATTGTGTTTTAATATCATATCATTTTGTTTCAGCATTTTTTAAAGTTTAAATGTTTTTTTGTATTTAAACATTGTAATAAGGCAAACACATAATTAAAACACGCTCTATAACTCTCAATAAAGCGTTTTGAATCAATAACTTAATATTGTGGGTTAACACGTTATTGCTTATCTGCGTCCAATATTAATTACTACATAGTATCACAGATAATCTATATATATAAAATCCTTTGTCCTGTACGTATGACTGATGGATCAAAGCACAGCCTAAACCGCTGATCGTAGAGACCTGAAACTTGGAGGGTGTGTTCTTTGTATGACGTAGGCATCCGATAAGGAAGGATTTTTGAAAATTCAACCCCTAAGGGGATGAAAATCCCTTTGGAACAATTCCGCGGGAACTTCGAAATTCTCGCGGGCGTAACCGCGTGGGACAGCTAGTATAATAATAATAATAATTTATTTATTTCAGGCAAAATAACTCATATAAATAATTCATCAAATAAAATAAAATAAAAATAAAATTGAAATGAAATTAAAATAAAATTAAAATGAAATTAAAATAAGATTAAATTTAAATTCAATAAGTTAAATTAGAATTTATACAAATTTCATTGAATAAATTAAATAAACTAAATCAAAAAAACAAATAAAATTTCTTTAAAAATAATACTGTAATAGCAGTAATTCACTTCCCGCTGTCTGTCTGTCCCTCCCTATGTATATGCTTAGGTCTTAAAAACTACGCAACGGATTTTCATGCGGTTTTCACTAATAGATAGACTCAGTCTAGACTCATCACTCATCTCATAGAAATCGGATACTCATCAGATAGAAAAAACCAGTTTATTCTATCTGATAGAGTGATTCATGAGGAAGGTTTATATAGATTTTATCCCGGAATTCCCACGAGAACTCCGAAATTACCACGGGTGAAACCGTGGGGCACAGCTAGTATGTCTATATGTCGATAAAACTTGACTTTCCTTTGTAGGTACCTACTGCGTTTGTCTCATCTAGAACGGTTTTCATGGATCTCTTCGCTTTAGGAGACCACTGGCTCCTCCTCCTTCTGGGATGGATTCTCCCCCTCTACACCTATCTACGCTTGTCATCAACAGAATCTCTAGACTCGGTAATAAAGCTTTCTAACCGCGAAAAAAGCCAAAGAATTCGTCGCGTTCACTTGTCTCAGTTGTTATACATAGTTGTCTCTCAAAAGCAGGTTAGCTCCGCTTCCGGTCGTTCCATAGACAATGCAAGGTGTCGTTCCATTGTTCAGCCGAGTCGCTTCCCACGACAGCCGCTCGGCCGAGGCACTGGCACACCATGCGAAGCCTTCACAGGGGCAGCATCACCTTTACATTGATCTTATTACTACACTTGTCTCGCTCATACGACACGCTACTTCCACTCGATTATAATCGAAGCAAACTGTCTCCCAAAAAATCGAGACGTAGCCCTCTAATTCGATTTTAACCCTCTGCAACTGACGTGCAATTTCTGTCAACATTCTACTGACGTGCAGTCTGTCAGACTACCTTTTTCAGGACCTAATAATTTAAAAAAATTCATGGAATTTAACAAAAAGGTTTCTTTATATTCTTTCGTGGTCTATAACCAGTTTGTTGTGGTGTTGTAAGATTAAATAAAATCGTGTAGTTTGTTTCATAATCAGTCTTGTTTATTATCATCAAAATTTAGGAACATTTGGTATACGCCACAGTAATGTAAAAAAATATATTCAAAAAACATTAAATTAACCACACAAACATAACTGTTGCCTTCTTCTAGCATAAACGTATAAGAAAATGAAAACTAAAAAATATCGTTAGGACACTTTTTTCAAGATCGGTATCAAATCTCTTCTACTGACTTTACGTCTCCTAGACACCACAAGCTCTCTCTCTACTTATGCGCAAGCTTGATCAGCCTCAGGCCACTGGCAGCGAGCTCGTGCTCTCCCACGAAGGTACAGGGCTCGCTCGAACGATATCACGCGTTATGGCGACATGGCATCGTCGGATAGTTTTTGAGGTGTCTGTCAGACTGTCAGTTGCAGAGGGTTAAGTTATCGTTTCGGTATAGGCGGCGTGTAGGCTTTTAGTGAAAAAAAACTAAAAAAAACACGCTTTAAGAGTAAACTGAACTGAAAATAAATCATCTAGGACCAGAATCCTTGTCGAGACCGATTGGCCGAGCCCCGTTGAATAGAATAAGTATAGAAAGATAGATAGATTTTTATTTAGTCGAATACAGAACGGCGTTGTCTTGGGTGAGTCGCGTGGTCGTCGACCAAAGATAGCACAGAATTCGAGCCGGGCTTTTAAAATCGAGCGCGTCAGAAGCTCGGGCGCAGCCACATAGATGGAATGGAGCCACCCAATTGCATTTCTCAATTAGATTTTGCATTTAATTAGGTACGCATGTAAGTCGGTCTGTGCATAACTGTTAACAATTATACAAATTAATGGCGCAGTTAACTTCAATACATACATTAAAGTAGAACAACTGACACATATTGAATAATAACATGTTGTTCTTCCTACAAAAGTGTTACAACACGGATTAGTACAACTGTTGGTATATTTTTTTTTATTTTTATGTTTACTGCAAATATTATAATTTTCGCAACTTTGTAATACCACCATAATATCTAGGTAGGTACCATAAACCGACTACAAATTTTCATCAGATCTTAAGCGATCTCAAAGAGTAAAATAGTGTAAATACAACTAAACTAAATACAAATTCTTATCAAACTCCGTGATGAAAGATCTTTCGATGAAAAAACTACCTCCATGCCAAATTTCATCCAAATTCGTCCAGCCGTTTCAACGTAAAGGCGCAACGAACCGACTAATTCACACACACATACTTTCGCGATTATATTGTTATCTATTATGATGTGTGATTTTTTTGTCAGCAAGGTATGGTTCGCAAAAACTGTGATTTTAGAAACTTTACCTCATTTTAGAGATAGAAGCACGGACCTGTATATTAATGTTTGGGTATAGACAGTAGTAAATCAATGGGATAGACCCATAACCTACAGGTACTCGTGGCACAGATATTATAGTATGGTATTATAATTAGAAAACATTATGAAATGGAAGTCAGTGTTTACTTAGAAAAAATATGAATTTTACTTGTATAGAAACAAGCTGCGACATAATAAATGACGAGAAAACAAAAAAGAAACAAATAAAATATCTACAGAAGTACGTACCTACGTATATCAAGACCAATTTAAAAAAAGACAATATTAGTTAATTAATATAAATTTTGAGTAACAAATAAATCACAAACTATTTTTCTATAACTATTATATTACTAGCTGTGCCCCGCGGTTATTTCGGAGTTCCCGCGGGACTTCCCAGATGAAAGTACCCTGTGTCCTTCTCTATACCCCTGACAACGTGCATGCCAAATTTCATTCAAATCCGTTCAGCCGTTTTTGCGTGATTGAGTAACAAACATCAACACTTTCACATTTAAAATATTAGTAGGAAGTAGGATAATAAGTTGTAGACTTTTTAATTATGTTTTTTTTTTTTTTGTTTTCTCGTAATTTATTATGTCTTAGCTTGTTTCTATACAAGCAAAATTAATATTAATTTATTAATAAGTAAACACTGACTTCCATTTCAAAATGTTTTATAATAATACTAGCTATCCCGCGCGGTTTCACCCGCGATCTCCCCCCTCTTCATCCCCATAGGGGTTGAATTTTCAAAAGTCCTTTCTTATCGGATGCCTACGTCGTACGAAGAACACACCCTCCAAGTTTCAGGTCTCTACGATCAGCGGTTTGGGCTGTGCGTTGATCCATCAGTCATTCAGGACAAAGCATTTTATATGTATAGATAGATTAAAAACAATTTTCAAATACATTTTTTTTCGTTGGCACTCACATTGCTGTCGCTACCAAAAATAGCGATTCGCTTTCACAATTTTTTTCACTAATTAACATAAATTAACTGGCGAAACCAAAACATCTCATATACAGGGTGGGCCGGACGGGAATGCACTTTTTGTATGTATCTGAGAGTCAATTCTAAAACACAAAAAATTAACAAAAAAATTAAAACCGACTTCCAAAAACATAAAACTAAAAATCTCAAAATAAAAAGCTAAAAACAACAACATACCGATTTAATCCAAAAGACAAAACACACGTAATATTATTATTGGTTTGTGCTACCACTAATCGGTTTGAATTCGGTGACAAGCCTCTGCCCACTTGGGTTGTCCTGTTCACAAAAAACTGGTAGCGGGAGTCGATTTAGCCCATCTACCCCCTCCATATTTGGCTTGTCACCGACTTCATACCGATTAGTGGTAGCACAAACCAATAATAATATTACGTGTGTTTTGTCTTTTGGATTAAATCGGTATGTTGTTGTTTTTAGCTTTTTATTTTGAGATTTTTAGTTTTATGTTTTTGGAAGTCGGTTTTAATTTTTTTGTTAAAAATTTGTTTATTTCTCGCTTTTAAGTGACTTAGTTCGTAATTTCTCTAAGTTACAATAGCCTAATGTCAACTGCTCATCACCTTTTACAAAATATTGCTTTTCCCGACGCAGGGACGTTAATTGTTGAGGAGTTCTCCTGGTACATCATCATCAGTTCCACTTCACCATATACATTGTGACGAACATAAATTATTTAGAAACCATATTAAAGTTAACGAATCGGAATCTGTGAAATACCTATTATTTAGCAGTTCTGATGACCATCTTTGGTCTTCATCATCAGTTCCACTTCTTCAAATTTTACTTTCCAAAAGCAAATAAACGATTTACTATAAAAAATCCAGAAATCGCTATAGGTGTACCTATAATTTTTGAAGAGTTCCCTCGATTACTCCAAGATCCCATCATCAGATCTCGACTTGGTGACAATGGAATCAATTTGGAAGTATCCCCTTTCAAACAAAAAAACAATTTTCGAAATCGCTCCAATCGGAATCCGTGAAATACGTATTATTGTTGAGTAGTTCCGATGACCATCTGTGGTCTTCATCATCAGTTCCACTTCTTCAAATTTTGCTTTTCATAAGCAAATGAACGATTTACTATAAAAAATACCCAAATCGCTATAGGTGTGCCTATAATTTTTGAAGAGTTCCCTCGATTTCTCCAAGATCCCATCATCAGATCTGGACTTGGTGGCAATGGGACCTAATTGGGAGTATACCCTTATAAACAAAAAAAGAATTTTTCAAATCGGTCCAACCGTCTTCGAGTAATCGGTGAACATACATAAAAAAAAAAAAAAAAAAAAAAAAAAAAAAAAAACATACAATCGAACATAGAACCTCCTCCTTTTTGGAAGTCGGTTAAAAAAAACAATACTAAACCGTCCAGTGGAGCTAGGATGCGCAACTTGATAAAATTTTATCGAGCCATTTTATCGATTCTCGTCGACATAATATATCGTTTTGTCTACCAGTGGTAAAAATGTTTAACCGAATCTAGTCTTAACTCAATACCCCACTACTGCACTTTATTGCTCGGACGCCCACAAATATTTGTCGTGTCGACAATTTTATCTTTCGTTCGATAAACATATCATGTTGCGCATCCTAGCTCCGCTGCTCCTGCATCTATCTACTATCTGTAAATCTCGGAAACGGCTCCAACGATTTTCATGAAATTTAGTAGGTATGCATAAAAGGGGTTTCGGGGGCGAGTAATCCATCTAGCTACGTTTCATTTTAAGAAAACGTCATTTTATCCGTATTTTCAGGCAATGAAAAGTTAGTGTTGGGTACTGTTTTTCTACTTAACTATAGATGGCGCTACGAGCGAAGCTCGGTCGCCCAGATATTCTATACTAATATTATAAAAAGGGTAAAATTTGTGGATTATTGTGAGTTTGTGACGTTGTAGGGGGTAATCTCCGGATCTACTAAACAGATTTTAAAAATTCTTTCACTTATAGGAAGCTACGGTAGCCCTGAGTGACATAAGGTACTTTTTATCCCGAAATTCCCACGGAAACTCTGAAATAATCGCGAGTGAAATCGCGGGGGCAGCTATAAAATGATAAAGGTCTTCCCCGATACACCAACGTCGTGATCGTCGATCGGCTTAGCATGATTGTGCTAATATCAGTAAACGTGGAGAGACCCTTTTCTATGTCATCCTAAGGCTAAGGAGCTAAGTTGACTAATTTGAAATTACAAACAGACACTTCAATTTTATTTATGTGACTAGATTTCTACCTCACCCTGTAGCTCCCCTGCGTTCTAAAGCTACTCGCTCTGTGATGATACTAATAGAATATTAAGGTGATGTTGTACTCTCTAACACACTCTAAAAATCTCTTGATTAAATCATTATGTAGCAAAAACTTAATTTTTTGTTTAATTTCCAAAAGAAAATTTGTGGACTGTTCGATGTCTCCTTTGCTAGGCCACAGCCAACCATAAAGCTGTGAGCAAAGAGACTTGAATTTCAATTGAAACCGCAGGGAAGACCTAGTATTGACTAAGTTTCACTTATCTATACTAATTTTATAAAGAGCAAAAGTTTGTGAGTTTGTGTGTTTGAGGGGTAATCTCTGGATCTACTGAACCGATTTTGAAAATTCTTTCACTTATCGAAAGTTACAGTGATCCTGAGTGACATAGAGTACTTTTTATCACGGAATTTCCACGGGAACTCTTAAATTGCCGCGGGTGAAACTGCGGGGGTCAGCTAGTATTATATAGACATTTACGATCCTCTTTAAAACATGTTCATCGTACTTATATGGGGGGCGTCCGTTTAAAACGTGAGGCGTTTGGGGGGAGGAGGTTAAGCCGAACCTCACCCAATCTGACTTAAGGGAGGGGGGCCTTGGCAAATACCTATCACGTAATTTTTTTTACCGTGAGGAAATCCGGTTCTTATACATTTAAAAAAATAATTATAAGCAAATTGTTTTTTTAATAATTCCAACGCGATCAAGCGCAGATTAACTGATTTACTTAAAAAATACGCATATTTAAAACACTCCTTATAACATCAGCTATCTGCCTGTGAACGACCCGTTAAAATCGGTCCAGCCGTTTTAGAGATTAGCCGGAACAAACAGACAGACTGACAAACAGACAAAATTAAAAAAAAAAACCTATGTAAGTACCGTATATAGTTACTTTCATATGCATTTAGTGAAACTGTTAATTTGGAATTACAAACAGACACTTCAATTTCATTTATATTATGTATCTATACATATAAAATGCTTTGTCCTGAATGACTGATGGATCAACGCACAGCCTGAACCGCTGGTCGTAGAGACCTGAAACTTGGAGGGTGTGTTCTTTGTATGACGTAGGCATCCGATAAGGAAGGATTTTAGAAAATTCAACCCCTAAGGGGATGAAAAGGGGTTGCAAAGTTTGTATGGAACAATTCCGCGGGAACTTCGAAATTATTGCGGGTGAAACCGCGCGGGACAGCTAGTAGATGTATAGACGTACAGACCTACAGATGGTTTTAATTATGTGGTTTGCACTTATTTAATTATAATGAGCTTGTACCGTTCCGGAAGTAGATTGCACGCATACATTATATTCTAATTACAAAAAATTATAAAATTAATTTAATTAAGTAAATAGAAATCAGGTGATGAATAAAAATTCGCAATTTTAAAATTACCTATTTTAGTTGATAAAAATTGCAACTCCTTGTTTATTAAAAATTTATCTTCTTAGGTAGGTACACAAAACTAATAGTACTCAGAACGAACAGACATACTTTTATGAATAGTACTTAGTAGCAAAGCTCCTTTTAAACTTTCTTGTGACAGAAATCAAAGGAAAATTATATACAAAAGTAAAGTTAAAAACTTACCATTTTTTCAAAATACTTTTCTAATTATATCCCAGCCTAATATCACCGAATAAATTGTTAATATGAACACCGACAAAAAACCACTTCTGAAGTATTTTTAACAAAAAAAAAATATACACAATAGACAAAAAGCGCGGCACAAAATTTCTCATTCGATACCTAGGTATTTTTTACACTTTCGCGCGCTGATTTTTGGGCTGTCCAAAGGTTTTTTTTTTTTTTAGTTTTCACCGTCGACGAAGGCACATCTTGCTTCGTCACACAACTTCGAGCGATGAGATGAGACTGACTGAACCGACGAGATGCGAAGAAAGTGGGGTCCCGTTCCCCATACGAGCGGCGTCTTACCGAAACCCGCGTTGCACGTCTCGTTAACAAAGCTAATCGATTCTGATACTTACTTCGTGTACAATAAAGATAATTTTACAACGATTCGCGTGTGAAAAAACTTCCGTTGTCAAGTATGAGCTTTCAATCGGAAATGAACTTTACACCGCATAGGTTTTGATGTGGTTTTATAATATAATAATTAATTTTTTTTATTGCGGTTTTAAAACCGGATACTTACTCTTTCTTAATAGTTCTCTTTTCTTTGGTGCGTACGCAAGGTGCGGTTTCTTATAGAACGGCAATTTCGCAACTTACGCAACATTACTACAGCATGATTTCATAAAGAAAGTGTTGGTTTGGCACACCCCATATGTAAGTAGGTACTTTAAGGCCTCAATTCGAGCTTCATGAAGTGAGGAATGCGTTTTTTTTTCATAGATAATGATACCAATTATGAACGTACCGTATAGCCCTGTTCATTAACTTGATAATGCCAATATAGCAGCTTTTTTAAAAGCTTTTATTTAACTTGCAATGTATGTATGTATGTATCTTACTATGTACTGGTGGAATCTTGCAACCCAATTTTGAAGCAGATATCTTTAACCGATTGAACTGAAATTTTGTGCACGTTTAGTTTGAATGACAATGCATGGTTTATCCTTTTTAGCGCATATGAATGAAAATTTGTTTAAAAAAAAAAATTTTTTTCTATAGAGACTTATTTTACCATCAAATTAATCTATACCTACTTCTCCTTACTCATCTGTTTTTTTTTTTCATCCTTATTACTAAATGGCAATGCGACGGCTCATCGATCATCATAGAATTTTGCATACAAGTCGTCAAGGGTACAGAAAAGGACATAGGGTACTTGTTATTCCGAAATTCACTCGGGAAAAACTGCTTCTAATTTTGCATACTAGGTACACGTTGTCAGCTCAGGTTGTCAGGGGTACAGAAAAGGCCATGGGACCCCATGGCCAGAAAAGGCCATAGGGCAAATGTATAAAAGTGGTATGTACCTACTTTTTATCCTGGCATTCCCGCGGGAACTCCGAAAGAATGCGGGTGAAATCGCGAGGAATAGCCTAGGTAGGTACCTAATATTTTTAATTTACAATTAGAATAATTAAGTGCATATTAACTAGGCTTCTATAACGAACAGTCGCTTGCCGGAACTGACACGGCTACGATAGCATACATGCGAGATTTTCTACAACATGTTAAGACCGGTTCCGTCTGTCTTCAATCACATACTTCTTAAACTTATGTACACACAGAGAAACGTACGTCGCTATGTTTGCGTATGGTAAATAGTTATAATCTACAGAACCGTTGGTTTAGTAGTTAATCAACCAGTTAAATCAGGCTTCATGGGTTCGATTCCCTCGTCTATTCTGTTTTTGAAAGCTAACTCCGTCGTTTCACCCGCGTTTTTAGGAGTTCCCGCGGGAATTCTGGGACTGAAAGTACCCTATGTCCCTATGTCCTTAAATTTCATGACCATCGGGTGGGTAGGTAAGGCGTGAAAGCGTCACAAACAAATAAATAAACTACAGATTCGCATTTACATTACTAAGAATAAATCCTAAGTAGGTATTATAAATGCTTTAGAGTTTCTACCAAGTCAAATTCTAGCTTTGTCGATATTTAGAGAAAATAACAATCTAGGTATCTTCATGAAATCAAGTCTCGAATATTTATACAAGCACTAGGTTTCACTTTCATCCATTCATTTCGGAGATTCCACGGGAATCCCGGGACAATCCGGTGTCCTTCTCTGTACCCCTGACAACGGGTATGCAAAATTTTATGGTGATCGGTTGAGCCGTTTGTGGCGTGAAAGCGTAAGAAGGAAACAAACGAACAAACAATTTCAGTAATAAAACAGAGAGAGTTTTGGATTTTCCGTCACGTCTCTTGGTTTCAATCAAAATACCATCTGAATCAAACTGAATATGACATGACCTACTTTAGAATTGATAATTATTTATGTTGTCTAAATGTTTTTTTAGTCTGTCTTGTAGTTTAATAAAAAATATTGGACACATAATAATATATTTTTTCTTTTTTTACGCAGGTAATCAAAAAATAACGGCGATACATTGAGTTGAAATTTCGCGTGACGTCACTATCTTCGCAGTTTGTATGGCGGTTTATAGCGGTTAGTGACGTCACGAGCCCCCACTCCTAAACTTTAATGCGCTTTATCTCTGTATATTTTCATTTATTTGAAAAAGCAAAAAAATACGTGTCTATTGTTTTTTTATTTTCTAACTGACGGACTGATTAGAATTTTAAATTGCAAAAGTCGCCAACATCCCTATTACTGACGCTTTTGTAATATGTATTACCAGTGTTACATAATGATTAGTATTTTAATGATTTTAATAATTTTTATATTGTTTCTATTCAAATTCAGCGAAGTTATCAGTACGTAGCCGTAGCTATATCATTTTGAAGCAGGTGCTGTTAGCTTTCTTTTATTACCTACTGTTAGATAACAGACAATCATTATTGTAATTTTATTTTCGTTTAATCTATACATCTTATCTTAATATATATAAATCACGTGTCACGTTGTTTGTCCGCGATGGACTCCGAAACTACTGAACGGATTTTGATAAAATTTTGCATCCATTTATAATATGGTCCAACTTAAAAGATAGGATAGTTTTTATCCCGGAATACCCGCGGGAACTCCGGAATTAATGTGGGGAACAGCTACTGGCAGGGGTACAAAGAACTTTTTCCCCGCAATTCCCGCGGGAACTCCGAAATTACCGCGGATGAAATCGAGTGGACAGTTAGTATTATATATAAAATCCTTTGTCCTGAATGACTGATGGATCGACGCACAGCCTAAACCGCTGATCGTAGAGACCTGAAACTTGGAGGGTATGTTCTTTGTATGACGTAGGCATCCGATAAGACACGATTTTCTCCGCCCATATCCCCTAAGGGGATGAATAGGGGTTGCAAAGTTTGTATGGAACAATTCCGTGGGAACTTCGAAATTATCGCGAGTGAAACCGCGCGGGACAGCTAGTATTACATATTGTTTATACTAGCCGTGCCCCGCGGTTTCACCCGCGTGAGTTTCGGAATTCCCACAGAAACTCCAAAGCAGTCTAATTTACTCCTCATAACATCAGCTAATTAGCAGTCAAAGTCCCGTCTAAATTCCGAAATTAACGCGAGGGAGAGCTAGTATGGAAGAGGTATATAAACGCCCGCCCATCAGAGCTTCCTAGGGCTGTCAGGTCAGAGATTAAAACTGCCTAAAAAATCAACCCCATTATAATGGGCATGTTGACTAATTTTTATTTTTTAGTCCGTCTTGTAGATTATTAAAAAATATTGGACACGTATTTTTTTCTTTTTTTACGTAATCAAAAATAACGGCGATATATTGAGTTGAAATTTCGCGTGACGTCACTATTCTGACAGTTTGTATGGCGGTTTTGCGGTTAGTGACGTCACGACCCCCTCACCCTAAACTTTAAAGCGCTTTATCTCTGTATATTTTAATTTATTTAAAAAAGCAAAAAATACGTGTCCATTGTTTTTTTATTTTCTAACTGACGGACTAATTAGAATTTTGATTTTCAATAGTAGTCAACATCCCTCTGATCTTCGCTGGTACTCGATGTAAGTTTAGAAAGTCCCCGGCGCAGGTTGGCCGCGGAAGGTCATTGAGATGACACTTTCATTTTTTTTTCTCCACCTTATGTTAATATATTCATAAGTGTTCCGTCATAAGTATTCAGTCCATATCCTATTGTAGCATTTGTAGCGCTGGTAACCAGTTGACGCAAACTGCGTTACGTCGCACGTGCATTTTGTTGTTATTGCCCGAGTTTTCACCAGAATGATATTGGAGTTTCCGCGGGAATACCCTTTTTTTCGGGGTGTGAAAATCAAAATTCTGTTTAGTCCGTCTTGTAGATTAATAAAAAAATATCTGGGTTGTGTATAGCGCCATCTGTTGTTAAGTAGAACTATAGACTCATTTTTCATTGCCTGAAACACGGATAAAACGCGTTTTCTAAAAATGAAACCTAGCTACATCGATTAATCGCCCCCGAAACCCCGTGCATACTAAATTTCATGAAAATCGTTGGAGCCGTTTCCGAGATTCAGATTAAGAATTATTATTATTGCTCGTTTAAAGATAACTTATAGATCAAGACATATATTTTTTGCTTTTTCAAATCATTGAATAAAATCCTAAGGTGAAACGCATTAAAGTTCAGGAACATGACGTGAGGTCACGCGATATTGTTATTTTTTGATTAGGTAGGTACGTAAACATAAAAAAAAAAAAAAAAAAAAAAAAAAAACATACATACAATCGAACATAGAACCTCCTCCTTTTTGGAAGTCGGTTAAAAAATTAAAAAATACGTGTCCGATATTTTTTATTAATCTACAAGACGGACCAAAAAAAAATTTGTCAACATGCCCATTTCGGGATAAAAAGTACCCTATGCATTCAGAGCTACCGTAACCGTAGCTTCCTAATATTTTACTAATTGAAAGAATTTTCAAAATCGGTTCTTAACAGCGATGATAGCTCAGTGGTTGGTGCGTTCAGAAAAAACGCCGCAAGGCGTAGGTTCAAATCTTAACAATGATCTTGAGCTGTCGGTGAAGGAAAACGTCGTGAGGAAACCATAGCATGGTGGTAGGGCGCTCTCTAGTGCCCGGCTGGCTAGCTACCACCTTCAAGTTGCAAATCTGTCGCCGAGCACCTAACGGTGTGTTCCGGCAGCCCCACTTGAAAGCCAGTTCCCATCCCCATTCCAGGTCGGCAACGCACCTGCATGCCTTCTGGTGTCGCAGATGTCTATGGGCGGCGGTAATCACTTACCATCAGGTGTACCACTTGCCCGTTTGCTCCCTATGACATAAAAAAAAAAGATCCAGAGATTACTCCCTACTCGTACAACGTCACAAACTTACAAACTTTTCATTACTCATACTCGGAAAGTAGGCCTGAGAAGCGGGTTGAAAGTAACACTTTTCAGCCCTAGGGAGAATCGCTTTCAACTGACAACTGGTTACTGCAGAAACTCAAGTTTTTTTTTTATGTCATAGGGGGCATACTTACTGGCCAGTAGCACACCTAATGGTTGATTTATGTAAAATAAAATTCACTCATTTTTTTCTTTAGCTAATTCCGATTTTTATTTTGACTTTCCTTGCATTCGTAATGAAAAGCACAGTGTTATCCTCGGGAGAAAGTCTTATTTAGTCCCTCGAACTATTGGCGTCCCCGTCCCCCCGTCTGGGGACTAAATAAGTTACTTTCACCCCAAGGATAACAATGTACTATTACCTCTTTATAATATTGTATATTCTAGGTGCTTACACAGATGTTCTACCCTGACCTACTTATTTGCCAAATAAATATAACAATATTACATAACAGTGACACTTCTACCTCCAACCGGAACATTTCAAATATTTGCAGTGAAATCAGTTATGATTCCTTAATTAAATAACAAATAACAATGCGCTAAGTCTTGGCTCTGTTAGGTAAGTTTTGAGCAAACAACTAGGTATTGAACTCTCGCTCATTATACTTATTGTGTAATTGACGAGAATTATGTAACAAATAAGTATAAAGATATAACTTATTTATTTATTTATTTATTTATTTATTACTAGTTTGTGATCACAGGTACGGTACAGGTGTGATGTTTTACAAAGTATATGATTCTACTGTGACCTGTCATTTAGACGTACAAACACAAAACAGAAATTAAAATAAACCTTACAAAGCAACATAGTTCTGCAGAAACTTAATAAAAAAAAACTTAAATGGAAACTTAAATAAAACTCTAATGAAGAAAAAAAAACATAGAGGATAAAAACATAGAGGATAAAAACATAGAGGATAAAAAGCAAGTCAGACCCACGATAAAATGACAAAATGTTGCCACTCCCAAGCGAAGTACAAATCTAATAAAGTAAAATCTAGTAATACGTAATAAGTAAAATCTAGTAAATCAAATAAAACTATGTACGATACCTATCCTTACTATTATAAATGGACGCAGATAAACAATAACATGTTGACCCAAAATATGAAGTTATTGATTCAGAACGCTTTATTGAGAGACATAGAACGTTTTTTTTTTAATAGTTTATACCTTATTACATTGTTTTTAAATACTAACAAAACGTTAAACATAAAAAAAAAAATGTTGAAATAAAATGGCGCTAGAATATTAAAACACGGTTTACTCAACATTTCTCCAGTGTGGGTTAACACATTATTGCTTATCTATGTCCAAATTCGAAAGTGAGTTTGTTTGTTTGTCAAGTTTTTCCGCCTTAACGGCTCAATCGGTCATCATGAAATTTTGCGCACACGTTGTCAGGGGTACAGAGAAGCACATAGGGTACGTTTATTCCAGAATTCCCGCGGGGTTTCCGAAACTATCGCTAAATTATATAATAACTATAGCCGTCACACGCGGTTTCACCCGCATGAGTTTCGGAAATCCCGCGGGAACTCAGTTGAGTTAGTAAAGTTGAGTGGTTTAAGTTAATTATAGTCTTATAAATTGTTAGTCTCAGGTACTACGTACGTACTGTGACGCAGGATCGAACCCGTGACCTGGTTTAGCTAGCCGCTATACCACTGGCGCTATTGCTATCGTCTATTGCGGTACCCATGTTTACGCAATCCGAATATTTCAACGACGAGTAACTTTTTTTTCTAATTCAAATACTACGTACAGCTGAGCTAAATTTCATATTTAATACATATTTATTTAAACTCATTAATATTATAAAGTTTCACTCACAATAGAAAACTATGATGTATCTAATAATTATCTTTGCAAGATCATTATCATATTTCTGTTGTCCAAATGCGGAAGTGTTTGTTTGTTTGTTTGTCAGAAAATTGTATAGGTCATAGAGATATTACACCGGTGGAGGTCGTAGCGAGAGGACGCCTAGCTGTCGCGTTACTTATTCGATATTTTCACCACCGTTCAGCAGCCATTTTGTTTTCCAAGAAAGAAGCTGATTTTGGAGAGGGGATCGTGTTTTATCTTGGGGAACAATCTAATACTGTGATTGGCGTTTCGCCGTAATTACTTTAATCGCTAAAAATACGTACATTGGCAGAATTAAATGCGATAAATCGCGATAGATTGCCATAATTGAAGAAGAAAAAGAAAAAGAGATATGACACTTAGGTACACCTAGAGCGTAGACGGAGAATGAACTAGACGAGGCATTTGCGTATAGCGTAAGAGAAAGTGATATTCTTCCTATGCACACATGTAAACTACCAGTATTGCCACTAAATAACTTATTCTCAATTTCCAAGGAGTTTTAGCTTGTTTGGTGATGAAAAAGCTATAGGAAGTAAAATGTAGTTTTATAGGATATGTTTTGTATATAAACTATAAATTATCGATCCCTGATGGTGTCGAAGGGATTTATGATATACTAGCTGACGCGCGTGGTTTCACCCGTGGTAATTTCGGAGTTCCCGCGGGAATTCCAGAATAAAATATAGTTACAAACCTTCCTCATGAATCACTCTATCTATTGGTGAAAAACGCATCAAAATCCGTTGGGTAGTTTAAAGACTTAAGCATACATAGGGATATAGGGACAGAGAAAGCGACTTTATACTATGTAGTGAAGCGGGGCAAGTGAAATGAATACTATGTAGGTGCAAATAACGTTTTATTGGAACTTAAGTTCCTTAGCGCACGGTACAGATGAGCAAACCAGCTTATTTCTCGTCAGGGCATCATAAAAGTTGCGCGCTTGGCTTATGGTTTTTGTAACGATTATTATTATTGCTTGCTTATTGGTTCGCGCCAGCTGCACTCATTGTAATTAAGTTTAGTTTTTCGAAAGAAACTGCTTGGGAAATGCTTGAAACGAATCCTTGAATAGCTATTTGGTTTCCAATTTACACGACCAGTGCTTGCTATCCAGTTAATAAGAGTAACCAATTTAAAAGGAAATCTGAAAAAGAAAAAAAATATAGAATACACACTGTATTAACATGAAAAATTAAAAAGTATATGACGTGGACAATGTAGTTATCGAATCTAAAATTGTTTATTTCATACACTACTCATACAGTCAAGAGCATGCAAGATTTTCAGCCAGTCTTACACGCGAAGGGTACAGTGCACGTGATTCTGTTGACGGTCAAATTGAACTTATTCGATTCGATACCGAAGTTTTAAAATACAGCGTCTGAGACATAGTTAACTAGAATCTTTCAGTATTTTATCCCACGTTGAAAAAAAAAAAACAAATGATGGAAACGATTGGCACTTGGCATGAAACTTGGTCGAGATAAAAAAAAAAAATTCCAGTCTATTTTAAAGATATATGTATGGCCTACTTAAATAAAGCAATAAAAAGAAAATATATATGCATAAATTAATTAAATAGAGCGTTTCAAAGTTCCTACTTTTGACTTTACCGCCGAAACGCGGAATGACGT
Source organism: Zygaena filipendulae (assembly GCA_907165275.2). Taxonomy (NCBI): domain Eukaryota; kingdom Metazoa; phylum Arthropoda; class Insecta; order Lepidoptera; family Zygaenidae; genus Zygaena; species Zygaena filipendulae. The sequence goes on from OU015670.1 coordinate 10,061,680, forward strand.
CACTACTTCAAAATTACGTCTTATTAACCAGTGATAGAAATGTCACTGTCGGGTCATATGACACTGACAGACAGATAACTTCAATATCCAAAAGCGAAATTAAGGTTGAACTGTGTCGAGTTCAGAAAATGAAAAATATGCGTTGACTGTATGCACTTAGTTTCTTTTGCCTTCTCTGAAAGAGGTAAATGTTTCCTAAAAAAATAAAAGTGACGTAATCTGTTAAGCGTGGCTGTGATTGGTGTTTCGTTGCAACGTTCCGTTTCACAAAATTAAAAGTTGAATATTTTGGAAACTATTAAATTTTTTTTAGTAAATCTTTCACGATAACGCTTTTCTAAGGCTCTATTTTTGACATATTGACACAATTTCTTATAATAAATTTCATGCAAGTACCCTATTTTGTTACACCTCATAGGTACCTACTAATATTATAAAATATTGGGAAATTAATCTGGGTAAGCTAGCAACCTTTGTCGTAGTATAACCCGACATATTACGGAAGGCATAGTAACGACGTGGTAAGGACATAGTCGCCATTATGGAATAAGGACTCCGTAATTTGGCAAGATTATACATTAAAATAAGAAGGCAAATTAATGTTGATTTTTTTGTTATATTTCTACGATTTATACCACAAAGCTGTTATTATGAATATATTTGCTATTTTGCACAAACAAAACACATTTACATGAAAGTAAATCATTACATACCGATGAAATGTTACATACTCCGTTTTCCTTTCATTACGGCTCTTACAGCCTAAAATACAACATATCACTATGTCCACAACAAAAACAAACACTTTAAACACGATATGAAAGTCTATTTAGCTTTCAATAATTGAAAAAAACAACGTTTTTTATCAAAATAAACAAAGAGCGCTTCGCTTTGTTGGGCAAACTATAACTTTGCCCAACAAAAAAAACCTATACGCTAGATAAGGACAAAAGATAATTGGAAATCTCTTTCACTCTTAAGAACTTAGCCATAACACTGTCTCGCTTACTATTAGAAAGAGAAGGAAAACGCCTCATCTATTCATTCTCCATCTACGACCTAGAGTGATCCCCTCAGAAGAATAACTTATTCTTCTGAGGTGATCCCCAACGCGTTACCATGGTTACCAACAACACAGTAATTTTTTTTTATAATTTTACGGCTCTGGGTACATGCCCTTTGGAGATCAATATAGATATAATATGTAATTTTGCAGTTTTTCTCCCGAGAAATAGGGTTGTACCTACTGACATATAGGAGTAGCTTGACTAGATTATTATTTAGGTTCTTTTCAAAAATATGTTACAAATGATTACATACTAAGTGGCCGTAGGTACTCCCAATAAAAGTTTTTAATCATTCTCATTTTAAAGTATTCTTTTTGATAAAGAAAATTTTTTGTAGCTTAGGTTTTTTAAACTAGGTAAGGTTTATAGATATATTTATGTTTAGTTCCGTAGCCAAATGCCTTAAAAACAGAATCCTTATAATTTCTTGGACATCCGTCTGGTCCATACCTTCAGTCATTTTAATTTAAAAATAAAAATAATTAATAATAGCTTCACTTACAAATCTGTATTTCACTTGTAACATAGTAAAATAACAAACAACATAGTAAAATTATGCTTTTACTCTTCCATTCAACAGTGCGGTGGAATCGAACCTCGGACCTTCTGATTACTTGGGCGACCGCACTTCAATCCGGGCGTCGTGTTGTATGTACCTACTTGTTCATCTCAATACAAGACCGATGACTTTCACATAAGCGGTTGACACAAGCAAGGCCGCGCGGCGAGGCGCGGTCATCGGCGACTTTCACTGCCACCATAGACTACGGACGTTACGGCCGCAGAAGCGACAGAGTTTTGATATGAAACCTCTATTTGATGAGGAAGACATTAAAGTGTGTAATACATGATTGTAAAACCTTAACATTAATATGCATTAATTAAAAAAAAAACCGGCCAAGTGCGAATCGGACTCGCGCACGAAGGGTTCCGTACCATTATAACAATAATAATAATAATAATCCACTTCACAACACACAGATCTACTTGATCCCACAGTAAGCTATTATAAGCTTGTGTCGTGGAAACCAAGCAAACGTGGTATGTACTACATATACTATATATATATAAACACACACATTATCTATGAAAACGGCAAAAAAATCACGTCTGTTGCCTAGGAGCCCCCTAAAATATTTTTTCTGTTTTTTAATATTTGTTGTTATAACAGCAACAGAAATATATTATCATCTGTGAAAATTTCAACTGTTTATGAGATAGATACAGCTTGGTGACAGGCGGACAGACAGACAGACGGACGGACAGCGGAGTCTTAGTAATAGGGTCCTGTTTTACCCGTTGAGTACGGAACCCTAAAAAAGGTAAAGTTTGTATGTTGGGGTCATCTTTAGGAGTTCTTGAGCGAAAGCACGCTGCGGTTAAAACCGCAGGGGAACCTTTCTGTTGGTCTATAATATGACAACAACCAATTGCACAACAATATTGTAATATTATTGGATTCTAATATACCTTATATTCTTCCGTAATCTATATTATAAATGATTTTTTCTTAGGCGAATCGAAATTCAGAACGATCGGCAGTAAATAAAAAAAACTAACATTCGCATTTTGCCTTCTCTTTGGTTACTTGGTTAGTCTATGATACTAGTCTTTGACGAACCGGTCAAGCGAGATGTGTGCGAGAAAACTCGTAGGGCGACCAACACTCTAAAGTTTACATGGACACACAGACGGCAGAACCCGCTGGTATACTCTGCCGAAAGTTTATATAAAAGTGTCCATGATAACAATACTTCTGTCTAAATTTTATCACATAAGACAATAGTTTTTCCATGAAACAAGTTTTCTGAGATATTAAAAAATATAGATTTTTTAAATTTATTAAATGACTAGTTGTGCCCCGCGGTTTTACCCGCGTTAATTTCAGAGTTCCCGCGGGAATTCCGGGTTAAAACGTACTCTATGTGTTAATCTGATGTATAAGCTATATTATTGTAAAGGTTCATTTAAATCCATTCAGTAGTTTTTGCGTGAAAGAGTAACAAACATCCATCCATCCATCCATCCATACATCCTTACAAACTTTCGCGTTTATAATGATAAATAGGATATAGATGTTTGTTGCATTTGTTATGGTGAGGTTGTTGTGTGGTCGTTGGGATTTGTAACGTAGCGTAAAAACAAAAAAAAGAACAACCGAAATTATTGTATACCTACTATTTATATGTATATTAAGTACCTACTCACTTTAAAGTTTCCTAAACACAAATAAATATTCAAGTTAATACCTATATGGCCATAGACAAGCAATAGTGTGTTAACCCACACTGGAGAAATTTTTACTAAATAGTGTTGTAAAATTATAGCGCCATTTTCTGTAAACATTTTTTATGTTCAATATTTAGTTACATACTTAAACAATGTAATAAAGTAAACACATAATTAAAAAACGTTCCCTAACTCTCAATAAATCGTTCTGAATAGGTAACTTAATTTTGTGGGTTAACATGTTATTGCTTATCTGCGTCCATATGTAGAGCGTGACGCGCAACGAAATTTTTGCATTAACATGTTAAAAAAAGGGTTCGCTTCAAAAATCTTTTGCAAAAAAACCGAGAGGAAAATTTGAAAAATAACACGTGCGTTTACACAGATATTTCTTTATCAGCGATCCTTTAAATCGTTTGCCAAAACCGTCTTTGTTTTTTTGCCCACCGCAAGGCGCAGTTCCATTTCCTACGCATCTGTGTGGTTACCATCGTCTTGCATGTTACGTAATCAACAATCAGTCGCCGAATTCCAACCACAAAAAACATTTAATAGGTAGGTGCTATAGTGTTGCCAATCATACTGGCTTCATGGATTTCAAAATTAAAATTATGTCATCTGTACTAATATAAAGAGGAAAGATTTGGATGAAAGTATGTATGTAATGTTTGTAACGACCAATTCGTTACAAACATACTGGACCGATTTTAAAAATTATTCACCATTTGGATACTACATTATCACTGATATATTGTAATCCGGAATTCCCGCGGGGGCTCCGAAATAACCCGCGTGAAACCGCGGGGGTCAGCTAGTATTTTATACGACGTTTTTTTCTGTATCAGCCCCCTTGTCAAATTTTGATAATATTTTTAAATAGCCTTTTTTAATCAGTCCTCAAAGCTCCCCTACAACTAGCTATTCCTTGCGGTTTCACCCGTTATTGTTCTTCTCTGTACCTCTGGCAGTGTGTTGGAATGCAAAATGTTATGGTGATCGGTTGAGTAGGTATAATAGTTAAAACGTGAAACAAATAAACTCACAGCACAGGTTCCCCGCGGCTTCACCCGCGGTAATTTTGGAGTTCCCGCGGGAATTTTGGGATAAAAATTAAATTGAGTTGCAAGATTCCACCCGTGTATAGTTACATACATTGTAAGTTAAATAAAAGCTTTTGAAATGGCTTACTAATTACTGTACACTCAAATAGTGTCACAATTCAAGAGAGAAACTTTGGAAAAATCATAGTGAAAAACCTAGATACTATATTGACTGGTGAGGAATGAAACTTTCGACACATGAGATAAGATTGCATCATCGGCGAGCAATATTTTTCTTTTAGATATGAATCAATTCCGGAGACAACGGTTCATGACGACATGCCGTATCTAACACCGGCAATTACTGGGTCGTTACTCTTTCTGGCGACCGCCCCAGCGCTGTGATGACGCCGTCTATAGCCGCCCCCCTAGCCAAGTTGACGATCTATAATCGTTAATGTGGTCACCGAAAATCACGCGAAAAACCGTCCAATTAAAAGTCCAGTTTAGCGTGACATAACGACTGCGTTCTCTATTTTTATACAACGTGTTAATGAATTAACTGAAAACTAGAAAGTAGTTTGCTCAGAATCAACTAGCGAATCGATCGCACTACGTTTTAATATAGGTTATATTTTTTCATTTTTACTAGCCCATGTCTAAATTATTTATAACACAATATCAGGCGCGCACGCCGCGCCGCCCGCAGCAAAAAAATTCGAACCGGTAGCGCAGGCGTAGCGCTTGGAATTTCATAGATATGTCACCTCCAAACTAAAGTTGAATAACTTTTAAAGCATAAATTTTTTCGATGTAAAATATATTTTAATCATATTATTGTTTATTTTTTTAAATGGGGTGTATCAGGTTTTCAGTTAATTCATTAACACGTTGTATAGAGCACTAGCTGTCCCCCGCAGTTTCACCCGCGGTAATTTCGGAGTTTCCGTGGGAATTTCGGGATAAAAGTACCCTATGTCACTCAGGACTACCGTAGCGTCCTATAAGCGAAAGAGTTTTCAAAATCGGTTCAGTAGATCCAGAGATTACCCACGTAACGTTGTACACAAACTCACATTCTCATAAACTGCACGTGTACTCTTTATAATATTAGTACCTATAGATGAATGAATTGTAGATTGTCAACTTGGCTAGGGGGGCTGGCTAAGATATATTGAGTGCTGGCACCATAACTGATTGCTGAAATATAGTATTTTGAAATTGAAATTCAAAACAAATAAAATGACTGTTATTTTAGTTTTTTTTTTGTTAACGGTCAAATCGCACTATTTCAAAACGAATTTATACCTTTCATCTCGAGGAAAGTACTGTTCCCGAGGGGTAGAAAATTGATTGACAAAATGTTGATAAAGTTGCTCAAGCCACCGTAGTCGATAAAACGCATCGCGGTGCCACTACAATATTAATATTTTTACGTATGTCTTTCTGTCGCTGCATGCATCCGCCCAAATAACGGAAAACCGGTGTTTTTCGTGAGTTACGCAATGCAATTCCCACACACAAAAATTCCCCGTAATAATTTGTACCACAGACATAAATCAGAGCAGATCAAGTAAGTAAGAAGATTATACGAAACTTACGGCCGCACTCAGAGTCGACTTTAATGATTACTTAATTAAGTATGGATTTTTAAAACAAAACTGCCGCAATCAGAGACGTTCAGTAAATTAATGTTAATTGGCATTTAATGAGATGTAACTTAATTAGTTAAATGCTAATTAACATTAATTTATTAAACTTGTCTGATTGCGGCAGTTTTGTTTTAAAAATCTGTACTTAACTAAGTAATCATTAAAGTCGACTCTGAGTGCGGCGGTAAGAGTGCATTTCGCTACGATGTAAACGCGGAAATAATTAAAAATTTTAACTACAAGGTGACAAAAAAATGGTAAATAAGTAAAATACATAATGTACAGTTTTAACAGCTGAGTACTTTATTAATCCTACTGATTAAAACAGTAAAAGTAACCGATAAGTTGATGATAGCTATTAGCTACCACCTTCGAGTTGCAAATCTGTCGCCGAGCACCTAATGGTGTGTTCCGGCAGCCCCACTTGAAAGCCAGTCCCCATCCCCATTCCAGGTCGGCAACGCACCTGCATGCCTTCTGGTGTTGCAGATGTCCATGGGCGGCGGTAATCACTTACCATCACTTAGCCGTTTGTCCCCTATGACATAAAAAAACAGTAACGTTAGTTGTACCTACGTACCTACTTAATTAGTAAACAACTCTATAACCGAAATAACTTAAAATTTTTTCCTTTTATATTTAACTCATGAGGCTCATAATACCTACTGTAATGTTATGCAACGGTGTTATCGGTATGAAGTCGGTGACAAGCCAAATATGGAGGGGGTAGATGGGCTAAGTCGACTCCCGCCACCAGCTCTTCGTGAGCAGAACAACCCAAGTAGGCATACACCAGCGGGCTTGTCACCGAATTCAAAACGATCAGTGGTAGCACAAACCAATAATAATATTACGTGTTTTTGTCTTTGGATTAAATCGGTATTTTGTTATTTTTAGCTTTTTATTTTTAGCTTTTTTAGTTTTGTGTTTTTGGAAGTCGGTTTTAATTTTTTAACCGACTTCCAAAAAGGAGGAGGTTCTATGTTCGATTGTATGTATGTTTTTTTTTTTTTAACCGACTTCCAAAAAGGAGGAGGTTCTATGTTCGATTGTATGTATGTTTTTTTTTTTTTTTTTTTTATGTATGTTCACCGATTACTCGAAGACGGTTGGACCGATTTGAAAAATTCTTTTTTTGTTTGAAAGGGTATACTCCCAATTAGGTCCCATTGCCACCAAGTTGGGATCTGATGATGGGATCTTGGAGAAATCGAGGGAACTCTTCAAAAATTATAGGCACACCTATAGCGATTTGGGTATTTTTTATAGTAACTCGTTCATTTGCTATTGAAAAACAAATTTTGAAGAAGTGGAACTGATGATGAAGACCACAGATGGTTATCGGAACTACTCAACAATAATACGTATTTCACGGATTCCGATTGGAGCGATTTCAAAAATTGTTTTTTTGTTTGAAAGGGGATACTCCCAAATTGATTCCATTGTCACCAAGTCGAGATCTGATGATGGGATCTTGGAGTAATCGAGGGAACTCTTCAAAAATTATAGGTACACCTATAGCGATTTTTGGATTTTTTATAGTAAATCGTTTATTTGCTTTCGGAAAGTAAAATTTAAAGAAGTGGAACTGATGATGAAGACCACAGATGGTCATCAGAACTACTAAATAATAGGTATTTCACAGATTCCGATTCGTTAACTTTAATATGGTTTCTAAACAATTTATGCTCGTCACAATGTATATGGTGAAGTGGAACTGATGATGATGTACCAGGAGAACTCCTCAACAATTAACGTCCCTGCGTCGGGAAAAGCAATATTTTGTAAAAGGTGATGAGCAGTTGACATTAGGCTATTGTAACTTGGAGAAATTACGAACTAAGTCACTTAAAAGCGAGAAATAAACAAATTTTTAACAAAAAAATTAAAACCGACTTCCAAAAACACAAAACTAAAAATCTTAAAAATAAAACGCTAAAAATAACAATATACCGATTTAATCCTAAAGACAAAAACACATGTAATATTATTATTGGTTTGTGCTACCACTAATCGGTATGAAGTCGGTAACAAGCCAAATATGGAGGAGGCAGATGGGCTAAGTCGACTCCCGCCACCAGCTCTTCGTGAGCAGGACAACCTAAGTGAGCAGACACCAGCGGGTTTGTCACCGAATTCAAACCGATTAGTGGTAGCACAAACCAATAATAATATTACGTGTGTTTTTGTCTTTAGGATTAAATCGGTATATTGTTATTTTTAGCGTTTTATTTTTAAGATTTTTAGTTTTGTGTTTTTGGAAGTCGGTTTTAATTTTTTTTTTTTTTTTTTTTATGTATGTTCACCGATTACTCGTAGACGGTTGGACCGATTTGAAAAATTCTTTTTTTGTTTGAAAGGGTATATTCCCAATTAGGTCCCATTGCCACCAAGTCGCGATCTGATGATGGGATCTTGGAGAAATCGAGGGAACTCTTTAAAAATTATAGGCACACCTATAGCGATTTTGGTATTTTTGATAGTAAATCGTTCATTAGCTTTCGGAAAGCAAAATTTGAAGAAGTGGAACTGATGATGAAGACCACAGGTGGTCATCGGAACAACTCAAAAATAATACGTATTTCACGGGTTCCGATTGAAGCGATTAAAAATTGTTTTTTTGTTTGAAAGGGTATACTCCCAATTAGGTCCCATTGCCACCAAGTCGGCATCTGATGATGGGATCTTGGAGAAATCGAGGGAACTCTTCAAAAAATATAGGCACACCTATAGCGATTTGGGTATTTTTTATAGTAAATCGTTCATTTGCTTTTGAACAGTGAAATTTGAAGAAGTGGAACTGATGATGAAGACCACAGATGGTCATCGGAACTACTCAATAATGGGTATTTCACGGGTTCCGAATAGTTAATTTTAATATGGTTTCTAAACAATTTATGCCCGTCACAGTGTATATGGTGTAGTGGAACTGATGGTGATGTACTAGGAGAACTCCTCAACAATTAACGTCCCTGCGTCGGGAAAAGCAATATTTTGTAAAAGGTGATGAGCAGTTGACATTAGGCTATTGTAACTTAGAGAAATTACAAACTAAGTCACTTAAAAGCGAGAAATAAACAAAATTTTAACAAAAAAATTAAAACCGACTTCCAAAAACACAAAACTGAAAAGCTAAAAATAAAAAGCTAAAAATAACAAAATACCGATTTAATCCAAAAGACAAAAACACACGTAATATTATTATTGGTTTGTGCTACCACTGATCGGTATGAAGTCGGTGACAAGCCAAATATGGAGGGGGAAGATGGGCTAAGTCGACTCCCACCACCAGCTCTTCGTGAGCAGAACAACCCAAGTGGGCAGACACCAGCGGGCTTGTCACCGAATTCAAACCGATCAGTGGTAGTACAAACCAATAATAATATTACGTGTGTTTTTGTCTTTTGGATGAAATCGGTATTTTGTTATTTTTAGCTTTTTATTTTTAGTTTTTTAGTTTTGTGTTTTTTTAGCTTTTTATTTTTAGCTTTTTTAGTTTTGTGTTTTTGGAAGTCGGTTTTAATTTTTTTAAGTATCTGTTTATTATTTCACTGAGCCAATCGCAGCACGATTCAGGGGGCTTTGTGTATAGTCTATTCTGTGCACTATATCTGCGGGTTTAACTTGCTGTTGCGTAAGAGGTCGGTTACCTTTGGATAAGTATTATTATGGTATTTTTGAACCAGTAATTGCGTATTTACTTGTTTATCATACGTATTATATGAGAGAAGACTTCTCGACGATTAATTACATGCCAAGCTTGATTTCGAATGCATTAAGTACCTAGTTGTTTGTTATAGAAACGGATAACGGAAGAGATAAACAAATTTCTATAAAAGACTAGCTGTCCCGCGCGGTTTCACCCGCGATAATTTCGAAGTTGCCGCGTAATTGTTTCATACAAACTTTGCAACCCCTTTTCATCCCGTTAGGGGTTGAATTTTCAAAAATCCTTTCTTATCGGATGCCTACGTCACACAAAGAACACACCCTCCAAGTTTCAGGTCTCTACGATCAGCGGTTTAGGCTGTGCGTTGATCCATCAGTCATTCAGGACAAAGCATTTTATATGTATAGATTGCAATGAAGTTTCCCTGGCTTCTTCCGGTTCCATCTTCAGACCCTTGTAGCGGGAGACGGGAGCAGGATTGTTATGGAATATTTTCTGCCGTTTTAGCAACATTTTTTATTGCTACTCCACTTCTTCCTCGAGACCTCGATAAATGGGCTATCTGACACTGAAAGAATTTTTCAAATCGCACCAGTATAGTTCCTGAGATTAGAATAGAATAGAAAAAAGTTTATTTGATACCATAAAGTTAAAACAAGTACAAGTACAAGTCTTAAAACTAGAATAAATGGTACCAAAATGGCTACCACTCAGCATTATGCCGTGGCACTAACCGCCGCACTCAGAGTCGACTTTAATGATAACTTAGTTAAGTATAGATTTTTAAAACAAAACTGCCGCAATCAGAGACATTCAGTAAATTAATGTTAATTGGAATTTAATAAGATGTAACTTAGTTATATGCCAATTAACATTAATTTATTAAACTTGTCAGATTGGGGCAGTTTTGTTTTAAAAATCTATACTTAACTAAGTAATCATTAAAGTCGACTCTGAGTGCGGCGGTAAGTTCCACGACGCTGATTTCCAGTGGCGACCGTAGAAGGGAGATGGCTTCACACTACCAATAAGACCGTCCACAATCTGCATTTCTTTCTAAGATTAGCGCGTTCAAGCAAACAAACAAATTTTTCAGCATTATTTATTTATTTATTTATTTATTCTTTATTGCACGATAAGTACAAATGGCGAACTTAATGCCATTATCATATTAGTATAGAGATAATAAACACTCAGAGTCTGATTCAACACCAACGTTTAATCACATAAATCAACCCTGATGCCTGCGACCAAAATAAAAAGTCAAAGCAGGGATCGAAAGCCGGCGTAGTACTCAGTCACCTTACCACTACACCAATGGTGCTGTCAAAAAAAGTTATGAACAAGATATGTGGTAATAGGGCATCAAATGATCAGTTGATATGAAGATGAATATTTCACACAACTACTATACAATTTCTCAAGAGTTGTTCCTTATTTTAGTGCACAAGTAATATTTTTATAACTCCAAACAACACCGCATCGCATCGTGGCGCTACTGTGCGAAATCTGTAATCACCAGTGTACATAATATTATATCAAATGTTAGACAGGAAGCTTCGGGCGAGGGCTTTAAAATATCACCTGTAACAAGGTATTTAAAAATATATGTATTAATTACCCGCGTTAATTTCGGAGCTCCCGCGGGAATTCCGAGGCAAAGATACCCTATCTCCTTCTCTGTACCCTTGACAACGTGAGTGTAAAATTTGATGATGATTCGTTGAGTAGGAAAGGCGTGAAAAGTAACAGATCGAGAAACTAATAGATATAAGTAATATCAGTAGGTACTTACCTACGGTTTATGAAATGATATGAAATGAAATGAAATGAATGAAATGAAATAAACTAAACAATAACAAGCACAACCAGCGTGTTGCAACAAAAAGGCAACCAGCTCAGCATAAGTCGGGAACCGGGGGGCCCGACGCTGATCTTCCGCTGGTGCCGCATGTGGCGTCACGGATGTGAGCGAAGAGAAAAAACTTATCGTGGACACTTTGACACCGTTTGGGCTGGCTACCCTCTCGTCGCCTACCGTTGTATTTATATCCCGCCAACCCCCTCGGCTGGGGATGCGAGCTGCACGCGCCACTGACCTCCACCCGCTACCTTTGATGAGCGGCTCGTGCACACCGCACGAGCGGCGCGGGAGCGGAGGGCAAACTTCCTTTTGTTATTGCATATTGTTTTCGTAACGAATAAACTAAATTTCAATCTGTCTGCCTGCGTCCGTGACCAGCGCCGGGTGGTCCTTACCAACCGACTTATGCTGAGCTAGCCGCCTTTTTGTCACAACACCGTGTCAAATCTGAATGTTTTAAGTGTTTGTTTTCATTATTTTAAAGTAAGTGTCCGTTTCTCAACCGTCGGATCCGTTTGATGGATCTGCTCGGCGGGCGGCGTCTGTCTGGCGGTAGGGAGGCGAACCCTCAATATTTGTTATTGTATTATTGTTGTATACGTGTGTTGTAATTTTGTGTTGTCTCAAATAAAGCTTTTTTAATTCAATTCATTTTCATTAATTTCACTTCATAACTATTGTAAAACCAGCTGTTCCCCTCGAATTCCCCCCGTGAACTTCAGAGTTCCCTCCGGGATGAAAATCTCTATGAATTACTTTTCTGCAGAATTTCAGCTTCATGGGTCGAATAGTATCTAGGAATTTTTTGATTATTCTGTCAGTTTTTATATAGACACCAAGCTGTGCCCCGCGGTTTCACCCGCGTTAATTTGAGAAGCTCTCAAAGGAATAATTTTCCAGTTTTTTTGGAACATTTTTCATTGCCCCTTATGATGTTAGCTTCCTCGATAGATGGACTATACAACATAAAGATATTTTTTTCAATTCGAACAATTTAAGTAGTTCCGGAGATTACCGCGTTCAACCAAACAAACTCTTCCGCTTTATGGTATAGAAAACATAAAAATACCTACCATCAAAATTTCTGACTTTTCCCGTGGATCTTTCATAGATGTTGTAAGTTTGTTCATAAATTTTCGTTTATAAAAACCTTGTCCTGACAGATCTGACAACTGCGAAAACAAAGAAAATGAAATCAGTCAACCGTTGATCCTTGTGAATATCAAACTAGCCACACTAGCTAGCAAAAATCAAAGGTGGTCGTTTATGGAAGTGGTCATAATATTCCACGCAGAGTCAATTTCAAAAACTATATTTATATAGATAAACTATATTTAACAAAAAAAAAATACATACAATCGAACATAGAACCTCCTCCTATTTGGAAGTCGGTTAAAAAAACAAATACGTACATTACGCAAAACACAAAGGTAAAGTATGTGGTGCAAAGCCGGCTAAAAGGGACTCCACTCAGCATATCAAGCCATACGACTGTAGTGGTCACAGCGCAGATATTCAGCGAAGCCTCAGCGAATGTCGTTTTCAAGGTTTATCAGGAAAATCACCTGACAACACTGTTTGTCACCCATTTTCAAACCAAAATGAGCTCTTTCTATTTGTTTCTATTGTTTACCTGGTGGCCTGGGAGAGATAGCTTTATAGTGATAAGGCCACCCTTTGGAGCCAGTTAATACTTTGTAATGATGTGGTGCCCAATAATTGTACATTGTTATCCTAGGGGTGAAAGTGTGCTTTTCATTACGAATGCAAGGAAAGTCAAAATAAAAATAGGAATTAGCTAAAGGAAAAAATGAGTGAATTTTATTTTACATAAATCAACCATTAGGTGTGCTACTGGCCAGTAAGTATGCCCCCTATGACATAAAAAAAAAACTTGAGTTTCTGCAGTATCCAGCTGTCAGTTGAAAGCGATTCTCCCGAGGGCTGAAAAGTGTTACTTTCAACCCGCTTCTCAGGCAACTTCAGACCTACTTTCCGAGTATGAGTAATGAAAAGTGTTTTTCAATCATTCATTCATTCTTTAAAAAAAACCCGCGACGTTCAACAGCGCCCGCCAATCGCTCCCGCTGCGGCTGCCCTAGAGTCCGCGCCCGTTTCCCTCTAACCATGCGTGACGCCCGCGTTCTCCCGCTCAGTGTAACACACTGACCCGATCGCTCTCAGTATAAACACAATATGCTTAGAAACAAGTTCACACAAAGTTTCATGTATCGAAAAGACCACTTTTTGAACCTTAGACGTACCTAATATCTACTCCTTGCAATCTAAAGAAGTATTCAGTGAGTTTAATCCTCGAATTGCGAAAAATTATTTTAGACTGTTATTTCGAAGAAATCCAGGAGGTTTGTATGTACCTATGTGTTATAGTAAAAGTAGCGAGTATAGCCCATGTATCCAGTATTCCAGGAGCCCTAAAGTTTAACTTTATATACGTCGGTTTGTCTGCTTGGGACCGTGTTACTGCTGTAATGTTGATCTAATGAAATCATATATTTGTGAATACACAATACATAATTTTTCATTACTCATACTCGGAAAGTAGGTCTGAAGTTGCCTGAGAAGCGGGTTGAAAGTAACCCTTTTCAGCCCTAGGGAGAATCGCTTTCAACTGACAACTGTCAAATTATTAAAAAAAAACTAGGTCTATTTTCACATTTCTATTGAACCATGTTTCAACTTTCTATACAGCCAGCGCGATGTAAAACTGAAATAATGTAAAGTTTAAGTAGGTATTAATTAAAATAAAATTCACTCACTTTTTCTTAAGCTAATTCCTATTTATATTTTTTTATTTTCTTTAATTAATACTTAATAATTAAAGAAAATATTTTTTTAGGTCGCCACAATGTAAATAAAAAATACTGGCTGAATAGCTAGCCTGCCAAAGAAAAAGAAATAGGTGGGAAAGCGTCAAGCGACTATCCGATCTTCACTCATTTTTTCTTTAGCTAATTCCTATTTTTATTTTGACTTTCCTTGCATTCGTAATGAAAAGCACAGTGTTACCCTCGGGAGAAAGACTTATTTAGTCCCTCGATCTATTATATCGATCTATTATATCTATTATAACCCCGTCTCGGGACTAAATAAGTTACTTTCACCCCTAGGAAAACAATATACTATTACAACTCCGGGATAAAAGTACCTATCACTACATAATTAGTAGCTATGTACAATGTACATGGATCAATAATAGAAGTTTTATTGGTCCATTGTATGTACGTATATTATTTCACGTCTATCTGTCTCTGTGCCTATCTGTTTGCGATAAACTCAAAAACTACTAAGGGAATAGGGATGTGGACTACTTTTGAAAATCAAAAATCTAATTGGTCCGTCAGTTAGAAAATAAAAAAACAATGGACACGTATTTTTTGCTTTTTAAATAAATTAAAAAATAAAGAGATAAAGCGCATCAAAGTTTAGGGTGAGGGGGTCGTGACGTCACTAACCGCTAAAACCGCCATACAAACTGTCAGAATAGTGACGTCACGCGAAATTTCAACTCAATATATCGCCGTTATTTTTTGATTACGTAAAAAAAGAAAAAATACGTGTCCAATACTTTTTAATAATCTACAAGACGAACTAAAAAATAAAAAAAAGTCCACATGCCCATTTTCATGCGGTTTTCTACAATAGATAGAGCGAGAGTGATTCATAAGGACGGTTTAGGTTTATAATTTGTCAAGGTTTTGTGTAAATTGGTTGAAATAT
Organism: Zygaena filipendulae; assembly: GCA_907165275.2. Taxonomy (NCBI): domain Eukaryota; kingdom Metazoa; phylum Arthropoda; class Insecta; order Lepidoptera; family Zygaenidae; genus Zygaena; species Zygaena filipendulae. Next base: position 10,076,940 of record OU015670.1, read on the forward strand.
AACGATAAAAGTTGAAAGTATTGGAAAAAGTAGGTACTTTGTTACGCTTTCACGCCTGTAATACTCAACCGATTATGATGAAATTTTGCATACACGTTGTCATGAGTTACCCTGGAATTCCCGCAGGATGTCCGAAATTTTAGCGGGTGAAACCGCAGGGAACAGCGTCTATTGTATATAATATAAAAACAGAAACTGACTGACTGATCGATCAACGCACAGCTAAAACTGCTGGGTCTACAACGATGAAATTCTGCACAAATATTCCTTAAGTGACGCAGGTGTGCACTAAGAAAGGATTTTTGAAAATTCAATCCCTAAGGGGGTGAAAAGGGGGTGTAAAGTTTGTATGGAACAATTCCGCGGGAACGCCGAAATTATCGTGAGTGAAACCGCGTGGGACAGCTAGTAGTATTACATTATGATTATCCTACTTATATTATAAATTTGAAAGTGTGGATGTTTGGATGTTTGTTACTCAATCACGCAAAAACGGCTGAACGGATTTGGATTAAATTTGGATGTACGTTGTCAGGGGTACAGAAAAGGACACTCCAAAATTACCGCGGGTGAAACGCGGGGCACAGCTAGTATTATTATGTGTGGTCAATATTTTCTTCCAAAATCTAGAAAATGCAGCGCAACGAGCGGTGGGCGGACGACGAGCCCGACTCCCCGGTGAAATCCCGCCAGGGCTCCAGAAGGAACTCCTCCTCCTCTAGAAGGAACAGCATAAAGAAAGAGAAGGACCCTAAGAAGAAATCACCTCTCAACTCCACCGGCAACTCGTGCAACTCCACTCCGAAGAAGATTCAGAAACCGCCGAGCGTTGACTTCATGGTGACCGGAAGGCAGATATTGAAAAGGTAGCACATACAGGTCAAACAAAAGGTGTTCGATTGTTGACTTGCGCAACTTCTATTGCGCACCTATGACGTGACGCCGTGCCGGGCTTTGAATTTTTACTCCCATCCGTACTTGCCCAGCAGCCCACGCCTTGTTTTCTCAGTGACTAATAACAGCCTGAAACTTCGTGAGTAGGTTCAGTTCGATGAGAAGCTGAAGTTTTTTTTTTGACAAAATTCTCGAAACGGATAGCTAAAAGTGTTACGTGGAATCTACAACTTCAAAGTGTAGGACTAGGACAAAAATTCAGTCGGTTACTAATAGTTTTTATGACTTCGTTATTTTTAAATATTCGGAATGAAGGACTCTCCAGTCAAATCATCCATTTTGGAGGAGAATTATTTTTCCGGGTTTATCATCCAATCATCTTAAAACTTCAGTAAAAAAATTTACCGTTACTCAGACAATAGGGATGTTGACTACTTTTAAAAATCAAAATTCTAATTAGTCCGTCAGTTAGAAAATAAAAAAACAATAGACACGTATTTTTTGCTTTTTTAAATAAATTAAAATATACAGAGATAAAGCGCATTAAAGTTTAGGATGAGGAGGTCGTGACGTCACTAACCGCAAAACCGCCATACAAACTGTCAGAATAGTGACGTCACGAAAAATTTCAACTCAATATATCGCCGTAATTTTTTGATTACGTAAAAAAACACGTGTCCAATATTTTTTAACAATCTACAAGACGGACTAAAAAATAAAAATCAGTCAACATGCCTATTTCGACACCCCACCAAATCGAAGTTTTTGTAACTTCATTAGCTACCCGTTTCAAATTTTCTCAGGGGAAAAGCTCGGGCGTCTGTCTCATCGAACTGCACCCGCTCATGAAATTTCAGCCTGTTATTACTCACTAAGAAAACAAGGCATTCTACCCGACTATACCGTGCCTGAGTATGAATTATGTTGTCTGCTTGTTTGTTAAGAAGGACATGGGGTATTTCCGCGGGAACTCCCAATGAAATGGGGACCAATCGGTATTTTTATAACAACTCATGTTCGTCAAGAAGCGACCGCGCCAACTCTCTCCCCGGGTACAACCGCCGCCCGTCGGCCGAGTCCCCCGCCGCGAGGAAGAGACCCGTCGCGTCCCCCAAGCACACCACCATATCCCACTCTTCGAGGAGCGGGGAGAATTCTTTGGAGGACGACATGACACTGGACTTGTCACAGGTGAGGAGTTCTATTGTTTTACACACTGTAATAGTACATTGTTATCCTAGGGGTGTAAGTAAGACCAATAGATCGAGGGACTAAATAAGTCTTTCTCCCGAGGGTAACACTGTGCTTTCATTACGAATGCAAGGAAAGTCAAAATAAAAATAGGAATTAGCTAAAGAAAAAAATTAGTGAATTTTATTTTACATAAATCAACCATTAGGTGTGCTACTGGCCAGTAAGTATGCCCCCTATGACATAAAAAAAAACTTGAGTTTCTGCAGTATCCTGCTGTCAGTTGAAAGCGATTCTCCCTAGGGCTGAAAAGTGTTACTTTCAACCCGCTTTTCAGGCAACTTCAGACCTACTTTCCGAGTATGAGTAATGAAAAATAGCTTAACTAGCTTTATCTATACGTATACAATACAAAAATATATACCAATTGACTACTTGACTATTTTTTTTTTGTAGTCCGTCGTGTAGAACAATAAAATATATTGAACACGTATTTTTTCTTTTTTTTTACGTAATCAAAAAATAACGGCGATACATTGAGTTGAAATTTCGCGTGACGTCACAACCTGCATGGTGCAGTTTGTACGGGGCTTATACTGAATAATGACGTCACGAGTCCCTCACCCTAAACTTTAATGTTTATTTTCATTTATTTGAAAAAGCAAAAAATACGTGTCTATTATTTTTTTATTTTCTAGCTGAGGGACTAATTAGAATTTTGATTTTCACTCCCCGGAAAATACCAAATTTGGCTCATTTAAAAAAATATTTATTATAATAAAAAACTAGCTGTCCCCTGCGGTTTCGAACGATAGTTTAGTAGTTCCCGCAGGAATTCCGGGATGAAAAAATCCTATGTCCGTCTCTGTACCCCTGACAATGTGTATGCAAAATTTCATGACGATCGGTTGAGTAGTTAAGGCTTGAAATGAAACCGACAGAGTTACTTTCGCATTTATAATAATACTTACTAGCTGTCCCTTGCGGTTTCACCTGCGATAATTTCGGAGTTCCCGCGGTAATTCCAGAATAAACTATACGTATAAATCTTCCTATTGAATCACTATCTGTTGGTGAAGAGCGCATGAAAATTTGTTCGGTAGTTTTTGAGTTTATCGCAAACCGACAGACAGACTTACTTCTACTTCTACTTCAGCTTTTATTTTTATTTTTAAATACTAATACTATAAAGAGGAAATTTTTTTTTGTTTGTTTGTTCGTTACGATTTAACTCAAAAACTACTGGACCGATTTCAAAAATTCTTTCACCATTAGAAAGCTACTTTATCCCTGAGTAACATAGGCTATATTTTAATCCGGAATTCCCGCGTGAACTCCGAAACTATTGCGGGTGAAACCGCGAAGTACAACCATTATGATAACCTTAAATTAAGTCATCCATCTAAAGCTCATCCATATTACGGCTCAATCTCTTTTTGCATACTACACGTTGTCAGGGGTACAGAGGAGGACAGGGTACTTTTTATTCCGGAATTCCCGCGGGAACTCCGAAATTACCGCGATTAAAACCGCAGGGCACAGCTAGTATCCAATAAAAACACATGACATATTTATTAATATTAAATTAAAATTTACGCTTCTAGTTTCTATTTACAGCTCTCTATCACTTTAAGGTTGCCTTGAAAAGGTTGCCTCTAGCAACAAGGCAAAAAAATAAATAAATACAGAGCAAAAGCTCTGTATTTATTTTTTATCTGTCTTAGTTTTTATTTTCTCTTCTGGGGCAATAAAGCATATTTGATTTGATTTGATTTAGAATAGAATAGAATAAAATTTATTTCTGCAAAACACACAAGAATAATAAATTGATTGATTAAAAGTTTGAATATGTAGTTTCATTATCTTCCAGGTATCAGACTTTGAAGATCTCAACTCCAAGTACGGAGTGAGGCACAAGTTTGCGGCACTGGCTACATCCACCCCCAAAAACTTCCAGAAGACCAGGAGTGGATCGGTTCAGAGTCAGCTCTCCAAAACCGAGCTCCAGCAGAGGAGTCACAAGTCCTTCGACTCTAAGCAGAGCAGAGAGAGCACATTCTCGTACAGCAGGGACAGCTTGTACACGACGTCGTCGTCTAGAGCTTTTAGGTGAGAATGGCTAAATTGAAATTGAAATTGAAAAAACTTTATTTGACACAACACAGAGATTTACAGCATACGTATACAACAACTAGACATATATATATAACTGGTATTGTGGGTACGCTTCTCAACCGACGGACAGACGCCGCCAGCCGAAGATCTGTGGGCGGACTCCATCCGACGGCTGAGAAACGGACACCTACTTAAAATAGCGGAGACACTGATAAGACACAGTGTTGTGACAAAATGAGCTCAGCGTAAGTCGGGTGGTTGTAAGGACCACCCGGCGCTGGTCTGAAATGTATTTTCTTCTTCTTCTTCTTCTAATGGCCATGGTGTTCCGGGATCTCTCTTGTTGAATAACGTGCCCAATTACCCAATAAGCGAGCAGAAATTGCAACAATTGAACATGGGAGTACTGTCATCTACATGTTAACTTGCAAAGTGCCGGCATGTGTGAGGAACGCAAAATAAAGTAGTAATAAAGTAGTCAGTAGCATTTGGAAATCACCTTATGTTACTGCGACATTTATTTTTGTAGGATATAATATAATCCCATCAAAAACATAAATGTGAAAGTGGAAGTCAAGAGCTTAGTTGTTGACTTCACTGGAGAAATTTTTAATAAATAGTGTTTTAAAATCTATAGCGCCGTTTTGTGTCAACAATTTTTTATGTTTAACATATTATTGTAATAAGGTAAACACATAATTCGAGAACGCTCTATAACTCTCAATAAAGCGTTCTGTTTAATTTAATTTTGTGGGAACATGTTATTGCAAATCGGCGTCCAAATGCGTGATCGATAAACTTACTGAATTTTCTTAAAATTATCGTACTTAGTGAGCGATAAAAAGTAGATAAAATACACAATAATAATAATAAGGGTGTTTCCTGTACCCCTGACAACATATAAATGCATAATTTCACGATGATCGCTCGAGTATAGTTGAGACGTGAAAGCGTAACAAACAAATACACTCACATTGCATTTATAATACTAGCTGTCCCCCGCGGAAATTTCGGAGTTTCTGCGGGAATCACGGGATAAAAAGTACCCTGTGTCTTCCGTACCCTGCCTGTCCAGACTATTATCTATATCTGTGCCAAATTCCATCCGATTCTATTCAGCCGTTCTGGCGTCATTGAATAACAAACATCCGTCCAGTCTTTCACATTTATAATTAGACTAGCTATGCCCCGCGGTTTCGCCCGCGGTAATTCGGAGTTCCCGCGGAAATTCTGGGATGAAAAGTACCCTATGTCCTTCTCTGTACCCCTGAAAACGTGCATGCCAAATTTGAGTTGAATTGAATTGAATTAATAAACTTTATTTGACACAACACAAAGATTTGCAGCATACGTATACAACAACTATACATATATACCAAGTATTGAGGGTTCGCCTCTCAACCGACGGACAGACGCCACCGGCCGAACTGATCTATGGGCGGCCTCTATCCGACGGCTGAGAAACGGACACCTACTTAAAATTTCATCCAAATCCGTTCAGCCGTTTCTGCGTGATTGAGTAACAAACATCCAAACATCCACACTTTCACATTTATAATATTACCTAGTAGGACGGTAACTGTTTTTGTAACTTCCAAAATGTGTGATAGACTTAAACTTCTTGTAAGTTTCATGCTTAGTCAGGATTCTAATTATAGACAAGGCCTCAGTACGGAGCTGGACTACTCGTCAGTGTCCCCAGAGTACTCGGGGCAGTCCTCCACGGAGGCGTCGCCGCGCTCGCGCCCTCCCGACCTGGAGGCTTCGCCTCGCAGCCAGGACCTGACGGCCAGGTGGGTGGGACTCAGCGCCATATTCACGAAACCAACAACATTCTTTGCCCATAACGCATTCCCAAACGTTCTAGATGCCAAGATATTAGAAATTATTATTCTTTATGCCATAAGAAACGTTAAAAATGTATTTTTTTTAGAGTAAAACTTCTTTGATTACGAGGGAAAGACAGTTATTGCGACGTCTTATCTTAATGCGGCGTGTTATGTGAGACAGTGACTGATCGGCCCCATACAGCACACCCTTCTATCTCCTTTTGTAGTACGGTTGGTGCCAATTAGTAGTACGGTTGGTGCCAATTATTAGTACGGTTGGTGCCAATTAGTAGTACGGTTGGTGCCAATTATTAGTACGGTTGGTGCCAATTAGTAGTACGGTTGGTGCCAATCAGTAGTACGGTTGGTGCCAATTATTAGTACGGTTGGTGCCAATTAGTAGTACGGTTGGTGCCAATTAGTAGTACGGTTGGTGCCAATTAGTAGTACGGTTGGTGCCAATTATTAGTACGGTTGGTGCCAATTAGTAGTACGGTTGGTGCCAATTATTAGTACGGTTGGTGCCAATTATTAGTACGGTTGGTGCCAATTAGTATTACGGCTTGTGCCAATCCGTAGTGCGGTTTGTGCCAATTAGTATTACGGCTTGTGCCAATCCGTAGTGCGGTTTGTGCCAATTAGTATTACGGTTTGTGCCAATTAATCCGTAGAGCGGTTTGTGCCGATTCGTTCCCCGCAGCTGCTGCGTGAGCACCTGCCAGGACTGCAGCGCGGCGGATCGCACCAGGGTGGAGGCGAAGCGCCCGGAGGCCGGCGAGTGGAACCACTTCTGGGCCAACTACAACAACTCCGTGTCCAAAGTGCCCGTCAAGAGCTACTACGACCAGTGCCCCACACCGTATAGGACCGACAACATTGACCTCGCTGATTTCGGTAAGGTTTTCTCATTTCTATCTATTCTATAGTTGTTGTAAACGTTTGTTGTAATTTTTTTATGTTGTGTCAAATAAAGCTTTATAAATTCAGTTCAATTTCAAAACGCCTGGTAGACAAATTCGAGCAACTAACTCGATTGGTAAATTTGATAATTTTCGGACCGCAGCGCTGGACTACTTACTCTGCAAGTAACAGGTCCCTTATACTTCTGACAACTCCACGCGGTTTGGAGCGCGTAAAAAGTTGAAAAAGTTACCTAGTTTGCTTGTATACGGGGTGTTAGAAAACCTCCGACATATCCGAAAGTATGATATTCCCTACACCAGAACGAAAATTTTAGACGTGGAAATTCAGCTGGGAAATCAACGTTTATCAAGATATTAAGCCTCAAAGTTTCGTAAATTTTGTTCTACTTATTGCATATTTTTGTAGTTTATCACGGGACCAATATTATTTTTAAAGTAACTTAGCAGTTATTGTGTAGGCAGTTATACTGTGGTGTAGATTTGCGAGTACATTGCGTGCTGTAATTTTTTTTTAACCTAAAAATAAAATTACATTTCCCCACTGCAGAATAACTTCAATTACTATTTTATATGGATTCCTAGCGGTTATGTCGCCGGTCTGTTTACACGCTGTATATCACTGGAACTACAGAACCGATTCTAAAAGTTCTTTCGCTGGTAGGAAGCTACGGAATCCATAATTAACGATTATTCGATCTGGATCGTCGTTGTAATTTTCTACATAAATTTCACTGTACACTTCGCAGAATTCCCGACGGAACAACTGAGGAAGCGTTCCCCGGACAACTTCAAAAACATCAACACGATAATAAGGAACGAGGGGCTCCACCTCACCCCGAGGGAGACGCAGAACATAATCAAGTGCGCCCACATTTTGGGCAACGTGCTCACCAAAGCCATAGAGCGGAGGTCGCAAGAGAAAGACGCGAACCACGCCCAAGAGCTAGTACAGAATATCGAAGCGGACGTGGAGGTTATGAAGAAAAGCATGACGTTAGACCTGAAAGAGACGGCGCTACCCGTCGAGGTGAAGGAAGAAAAGAGATGTGAGACCGTCACGACGCAAACTGACATCTCGCTCCCGAACACGAAGAGTGCGCCGAGAATATTCGAGAAAATCCTGCGCCAGCTGTCCAAGAGTTCCCTGGAGGATAGTGCGGAGGCGAAGGAAGCTAAAGCCGCAGCGAAAGACGAAGCGAAGAAAGATGATGACGTGAAAAAGGATGAATAATTTATTAATACGTCGTGTAACTTGTTTTAAAGGGATGCTGACGACTTTTGAAAATCAAAATTTTAATTAGTCGGTTAGAAAATAAAAAACAATATAGACATGTATTTTTTTGCTTTTTCAAATAAATGAAAAAATACAGAGATAAAGTGCATTAAAGTTTAGGGTGGGGGCTCGTGACGTCACTAATCGCTATAAGCCGCTATACAAACTGCACCGGGTTGTGACGTCACGCGAAATTTCAACTCAGTGTACCACCGTTTTTTTTTTATTACGTAAAAAAATAAAAAATACGTGTCCAACATTTTTTTATAAATCTACAAGACGGACTGAAAAAAAAATTTTGTCAACATGCGTTGTACGATTGTAGTTATGACAGATGTTTATTTCTATATAATATGTAGGTACCTGATAGCTGTTCCTCTTTGGTATTTCACCCCTTTTCACCTAAGGGTTTAGGGCATGACCCACACGCAACCCTTTGACGAAGAAGGTGACTAACGCTTGATGTAAGTACTAAGTAGACAAACTATTATACTTACCACTTACCATTATTGCGCACATAAAAATAACAGGCACTTTGATCATAGGCGTATATGAGGGGGGGCCGGGTGGGCCGTGCCCATCCCAGGATGTTGTGCCCATCCCAGGATGTTGAACCACCGATTCGAAATTCTATAATACTGATAACTAACTTCAGACGACTCTTCAAAATAGACTTAATATTTAAAAGTATGCACCAGCAACCCTCCTGAGTATACAACGTGTTAATGAATTAACTGAAAATCTGATACACCCCATTAAAAAAAATATACAATAATATGATTAAAATATATTTTATGTCGAAAAAAATTATACTTTAAAAGTTATTCAACATTAGTTTGGAGGTGACCTATCTACGAAATTCCAAGCGCTACGCCCGCGCCTACCAGTTCGAATTTTTTTGGCTGCGAGCGGCGTACGCGCCCAATATTGTATTATAAATAATTTAGACATAGGCTAGTAAAAATAAAAAAATGTAACCTATCCTATATTAAAACATAGAGCGATCGATTCGCTAGTTGATTCTGAGCAAACTACTTTCTAGTTTTCAGTTAATTCATTAACACGTTGTATATTACTTATTTATTTTTCAACGAAGCTTGTTGTTGTTAGTACCTACAGAATTTCGCATCGGCCTGCGGCCTTGCCATGTCAGGGGCAAGGTCCCCCCTGAGACATAACCCTAGATACGCCAATGGCTTTGATGAATGTTATTGACAGCCGCAACCGGCGACGCAAACAATACTTACGAGCATAATATCCACTTTAGGGGCTCTTCAGATGTATACCTATTCTAACTACATGGAAGACGTCTATAAACGACGAGGTATGTAATGTTTTCTTTGTGATGATTTTTTTGTGAATAAATGTTAATATTAACTAAATAATTCGTTTCTTGATTTACCATTATACGATTTTCTGTGCAAATCTCGGAATACCGTCGGCACAGATGATATAATGCCATTGCAGTACCTCGGTAACTCTTACAATACATAGTTATATAAATCTTTCGAAAGAAGCCTTCTATATGATGAAGTAAGTGAAAGCCACATCGAAATCCGTTGTTTTATATTAGGTACGTCCTCGCAATTTCCTCTGCGTTAATTTTGGAGTTTCTGCGGGAATTCCGGGACACAAAGTACCCATGTCCTTCTTTGTAGCCCTGACAACGTGTGCAAAATTTCATGATGATCGGTTAAGCCGTTGAGGCGTGAAAGCGTAACGAGCAAACAAACTCACTTTCGCATTTACACCTCGTAAGGAGGTTCCTTATTTTTATAACTTAAAATATAATATAATAACAGTATATTTCGATCTTTATTTGGCTCGTAAAAGAAAGGAATTCTCCGAATAATTGAAAGACACGTGTGTAAGTACTAAGAAAAATTTATTAAAATTTCATAATTATATTATACCTAATAAATTTCGAAAAAAAAAATCAAAACAAAGACAATATCAACCTAATATCAACTAAAATCGAAATCCACGACAGCGACGATCAAACGGAACATCCTCAAAGACACTTAAAAGGATACACGACAAAATACTTTCCTATTTACCTTAAAAAAATATATGTAGGAAACATACTAGAGATATTTAAACCCTCTATTCTTCTGAGTTTAAACCCTAGCCTAAAGACAAAAAAAAATCCAATCGATAAACAAGACGAATACATACAAATTTTCCATTTACGGCCTCAAAAAAATTGCAAATAATGGGTATGTTCCGTTATCACGCATAGCACTGGCCCAGTGCTCGCACTCGGGACGATAAATTCGTTCCGTTATAACTTTCAGGATACTGCCGCAGCAGTAGGCGTATGACGTCACAATCGTTGTCATTTTTGTATTGTGAGCACTGGCGTTTTCGAGGTAAGGTGCTCTCAGTGGTTTGATCACGTGATCAAGCTCGGACCAATGAGTCGACACTCGACAGCGTGACATGACAATAACAAAGAAGACAGTATACTAGATTGCGTTCCGTTTTAAACAGTAACCAGTATAAATAACTGTACCACGGCTTCGCAGTATAGGTACTGAATGGGCTAGTTGACAAAATTGTTCTTTTTTGTCCGGTTTGTAGATTAATAAAAAATATTGAACAAGTATTTTTTCTTTTTTCACGTAATCAAATAATAACGGTGCAGTTTGTATGGGGGCTTATAGCGGTTAATGACGTCACAAGCCCCCACCCTAAACTTTAATGCGATATAATTAGAATTTTGATTTTCCAAAGCCTTCAACATCCCTATTGACGTCATACCTCACACCTCACTGTGCTATCAGTAATACCGGAACATACCCAAAATGTGCGACAATATCAACACAATTGGTCAACAGATACCTACTAAAGCATAAAGTTATCAAACATTTGAGTAGAACATTTGTTATGAAATACTAGAAAGAAGCTATACTCAATTGTAATTACTAATATATTTACACAACTTAAATCGAATAAGCGTATATTTCGATAGAATCGCTTCGGACCGTGGTCCGAGAACTCACAGTTGTCAGTTGAGGGTCTACAAGTCTCTCAAAACTAACATTTAATATTTAAAAAATATTCATCTATTGTAATTACGACTTTACGCACGCTGTGTAAAGTCGAAATTACAATGACAATGTAAGATTATGATTAGTTCCAGAGATGATCCATAGAGCCCCTAATGATGGGGTTTTACCGCCGCACTCAGAGTCGACTTTAATGATTACTTAGTTAAATATAGATTTTTAAAACAAAACTGCCGCAATCAGACAAGTTTAATAAATTAATGTTAATTGGCATTTAACTTATTAAGTTACATCTCGTTAAATGCCAATCAACATTAATTTACTGAACGTCTCTGATCGCGGCAGTTTTGTTTTAAAAATCTATACTTAACTAAGTAATCATTAAAGTCGACTCTGAGTGCGGCCGTTAAAGTTACAAATATCAAGTTTATTTTTATTTAAATTTCACAGACACGCTACGAAATAGACAATGCAAGTCGTCTCTCCGAGCGTGTGACTAAAGTTACAGTCATTTTTTCGTGCCCCAATTTCTTAACGGAATTTTAAATGAACTTACCCTATATGTTATATCGTTATTTATATTAAAGTTGGCAACATCAATCTTTTAGTTGGTTGAAACTCAGTCAGTTGGTACCCAAAAATTGACTTGACAAAAACGGAATACTGATTTGAACTTTCTAACACTTTACAGTAAAAAACGTCGTTACGTTACGTTACGCGTTACGCAAATTTCATTACATTATGTAGTAACGCGTTTGATATTAGCTATTCATATTGATCAATTTAATGTTTTTTTTATTACTTATTTCATACAATAAAATTGAATTCGGGCAGACAGTTTTTTTTTGTGAACTCTCATAGTATTTGATACCAAGAATTATACAAAGTGAGAGAAATTAATCATCGTTATAATTAGAATACTATAATTAGACAAAAAAAAAAGAGTTTCAAATTTTCATATTATAATATATCCTTTCTTTTTAATATAAAAAATATAATTTCCATTCATAATAACATGCTATATTCTAAGCCGTTTTCTGTACAAACTCTCTCGCGCCATCTCAACGATACAACTAAACATAATTTAAACTAAAATATATTGCGTTTGTAAAGTTTCCTTTTCAAAACTATTTACAGTCCTCTATTTTCCGACTCGAAAACACCTTCTGCCGATATACAGGGTGGTTTTAAATATACTAATAATCATTTGCTCATCATTCTGTATAATTAGCAACTATAATTGATACTTTTATATCTATCTACTAACTTTAAACGAGCAATTCTTGTATATGTATATGTCATATGTATATAGTCTGAATCTCGGAAACGGCTCCAACGATTTTCATGAAATTTATCCATTTTTAGAAAACGTCGTTTTATCCAGGTTTTAAGCCAATGAAAAACTGCTACGATATCATTAGAATACGAACTGCTTTACCGACACAGCGTCACTGTAGCTACTCGAAAATAGATGGCGTGAGTATTGAATGAGTGTTTGGTATTGCTTTTCTACTTAACAACAGATGGCGTTATATTCAACTTTCTCCGGGAGAAGTTATCACGACGAGCGAAGCTCTCATTTAACTAATTAAGTTACATCTCATTAAATGCCAATTAACATTAATTTATTAAACTTGTCTGATTGTGGTAGTTTTGTTTTAAAAATCTATACTTAACTAAGTTATCATTAAAGTCGTCTCTGAGTGCGACCGTAAATGATACAAAATAAAATAATACATCCTAGTAAAAGTATTTTCATGTAAAATGTTGCAAGGGCGAGGCCCTCGCACTGTCAAAAAGTTATCAGATCTCATGTAGAGCCAAGCTTCTAACTCTACACGCCGTGACTTCACAAACTCTAAGTACACCTCAGTCAAAATATGTGGCCCTGTGTCCATCGCTCAAAGTCCACCCCCACCGAGAGTCGAACCCGGAACCTCTTGGTAAGCGGGTAAGCGTGGTGACAAATTTTAGAATTTTTGCAAGTTAAAGTAGTATAGAATAATGAGCATACGTACAAACTGAATGGTTATTAATATACAAAGAATCACCCTGTATAGCTATTATGTACAATAATTTATTTACACTTAATAAAAGGCTTAATTCACTTTATAATATGGCAAATTTTAAGCGTTTCTTATCAAGATTATAATCAGCTTGATCCGCCATTTAGATTCATAAAAAATATCCGACAAGTAGGTATTTCTTTTTACGTTATTTAAGAAAAGATCGCGTGACGTCACAACCAAGTACAGTTTATACTTGCATGACGTCACGAGCCCCAACTCCACAACTCACTTTATCTATATAAAAAGGCAAAATATACGTGTCTATTATTTTTTTTTATTATCTACCTGACACGGACTTAATTGAACTGTGAACAAAAATCAAGTCAAATAGTCAATTTGAATGTGTTTTTTGCCAAAATCGGGATTTTTGAGATTAATTTTGATACGAGACAAATTTTATGTTCGTTTTGTTTCCAAGTTTGGTTATGGTCCTTGATTTTACTCGTCTTTTGGTCCCTTCTGGTCCCTAAAGTGAAAAATATTTTCCTTTAGTTCCGCAACTAGAGTATCGGTTATGGATTAGGTTAGTTTTAGAGTTAGTTGGTCAAATATGTCAAGTGTATATAAGTCAGTGAGTCAGTGAGTTGTAGTCAACAGATGTTAATATATTATGGTCATAATTATTTATGGAAATTTCAAACAGACATCAAAACGAGAAATTTTCATGAATGCTTCGGTTTTTTATTTAAAAAAAGTCCAAAAACAATTCTAGTATCAAACGAAACGGAAACTTCAAAGGACCAACCGCGCTTACCGCCGCACTCAGAGTCGACTTTAATGATTACTTAATTAAGTACAGATTTTTAAAACAAAAATGCCGCAATCAGACAAGTTTAATAAATTAATATTAATTGGCATTTAACTAATTAAGTTACATCTGATTAAATACCAACTAACATTAATTTAATTAACTTGTCTGATTGCGGCAGTTTTGTTTTAAAAATCTATACTTAACTAAGTAATCATTAAAGTCGACTCTGAGTGCGGCCGTTAGTCGTTTTAATGATTACTTAATTTTAAGTAAAGATTTTAAAAACAAAATTACCGCAATCAGAGACGTTCATTAAATTAATGTTAATTGGCATTTAACAAAATTTATCTTAATTAGTCATTAATTTCGTGAGCGTCTCTGAGTGCGGCAGTTTTGTTTTAAAAATCTTTACTTAAAATTAAGTAATCATTAATTCAAAAGCTGAACAGCTTCGAACTCAAAATTAATCTCAAGTTATTTGTATCTCAAAATTGGACGAAGATAAAAAATATTAAAGTCGTTACGAGCTCAATTCGACAGTTCCCTGTAAAGTGGTTTAGCTTGTAAACGTTTTTCCAGTTTTGACAGGAAAAAAACTAGATCGTTTTTAATTTGAATTATTAATCACAAAATTCAATATGAAGGTTCCTTTTTTTATTGTTTGAATGCAAAATTGTCGTCACGACACCTCTGCCATCTGCCGTTTCTGACGACAAACTTAAGAGTACCTTAGATTGGAAGTGATTTACCAAAGACATTATAAGGGAATAGACGAACAATACAAACTTTCACTATACAATCCACGTCAACCAATTATTGCGGGGGAATGATCAAAATAAAAACCATGCGACGCAATCAAACACCAGTCACCACAAAGTACGTTTCAAATAGCCAATCACATCGCTTTCCGTCAAGTGGTATCTATAGACAATAGTCTCTGCTAGTCAACGGCATTTTGTTAGCATGAGATCATTTGACCGCTGCGTGGTTCAAGGGAAAGCTTAGCGGCCGAGCGTATTGTCAATCTATTCTCTTTCAATATCTTTGTTATTTACATTGTGAAATACGAAATGGATATTCTCATAGATAATTGCAACTAAATTAATAAAAACTAGTAGACGATATGGCAAATAAAGTTGTTTTATAAAAAGTTAAAAACCTTATTTTTTTTAATTCTAAAACCTAATTCAGGTGGGATAGTATTTTTATAGTATTTTATTTAAATGCACTAAAAAATAAAATAATGCACTAAGAAATAAACTTAAAAATTAATATGGCATAATTTGTTTTTGTTTTTTCCCTTTAAATTTTCCTATTTACAAGTATTTGTACAATATCTTAAAACTGTGTATGGAATTTATACAAGTTTCACCCGAAAAGTCAATGTAATTTAGTTATTTCAATATGCGACACGATTGAAGTGATAACAAATAATAGATCATTTTAAATATTTCATTGGGAATTGCTGTTAGGAGATACCATGGTCTTTCCAGTAGACCAAAATTCGAAACCGAGACTTAAGGTTAGCATCCAGCGGTCTTTCACTAGAAGAATGGTCCCAATGATCTTAGTAGATCATGAGGCATAAAACTAAGTCTCACAAGCAAGAAGACCACCGGTCTTTCCAGTAGACCGAGGTTCTATTGGCTCTTGAACAAAACTAAAGAGCACCCAATCACTACTAAAGCTCAAAACAAAGCCTCGAGCCTACAAAAAGACCAGAAGACCGCGGTCTTTTCAGTAGACCGCGGTCTTCTCAGTAGACCGTAATCAATTTTCACTGGAAATCACATTTATAGCATCAGACGGCTTCGCCTCTCTTTCTTTTGGGTCCTCGGCGGCTTGGTGGTGGAGGAGAGCGAGTTGGAGCGGTGGAGTTTGAAGTCGTCTCTGTGTCGCGAGTCCAACATGGCGGTGTATCCTTCCGGCGTGCACAGGCCGGGGTAGATCGAGTAGAACTTCTTGTAGCCCTCATGGAGCAAGTAGATCTCGGGGTAGTGGAGGTAGGGGTAGTTCTCCTTGTTCTTGGCGCGGTCCGACGAGCGGAGGAAGCGGGAGCTGCGGAAAACAAGGGCAGGTTAGCTGATTGGGGGCGGTAAGACACTGATTCGGATGGGAGTTTGTTTGTTTGTTACGCTTTCACGCATCAACTACTCAACCTATGATTGTGAAATTTTTCATACACGTTGCCAAGGATACAGAAAAGTACATAAGCTACTTTTTATCAGGGAATTCCTGCAGGAACTTCGAAATTATTGCGAGTAACACTGCGAGGCAAGGCCAGCGTAGTGTATAGTCTTTACTAATATAATAAAGAGGAAAGATTTGTATTTCTGTTTGTTTGTTACGATTTAACTCGAAAACTACAGGATCGATTTTCAAAAATTCTCTCACCATCAGAACGCTACATCCCTGAGTAACATAGGCTATATTGTAACCTGGAAATCCCGCGGGAACTCCGAAATCAACGCAGGCATCACCGCACCGCACCCTTGTTAATTTTTTTTTTGATTCTATTTTATTACAAGCTATTTTTATGGGGATCAATAAACTTTCTTGCTTTCAAGGGTCTGTACTCACAGCTTGGGTCCCCTCTCCCTGGAGAACTCGCAGTGGAACACGAGCACGCTGCGCGGGGGCGTGGCGGGGGCGGCGGGGGCGTCGGGGGCCGTGGGGGCGGCGGGGGCCGGGGGCCGCTCCACCAGGTCCAGGATCTGCGCGGGCGTGTACAGGTTGACGGCGCCCGCGATGTGGCCCCCCTCGTACTCGTACGGGTAGCGGCAGTCGATCACCTGCGGGGGGACGGGCAGGTTAGGTTGGAACACGGTCGCTAGCTGTGCGTTCGGTGCTGAAACGGGTGCTTTGGGTGAATACATGTACAATAACCACTGTTAGAGTGTTAAGCACTGTCTGTGGTTTTCACTTTTCGATCCCCGGTCTCTAGTTACCAGCCCACAGTACCCGATCCCCGGCCCTCAGTCCCCTGTCACTGACTCTCGGCCTTCAGTTCCTTCGGCCTTCAGATTCCAATCCCCAGGTCTACAGACCCGTCCCCTGGCCCTCATTCCCTAGTCTCCGGCCTCCGGTCCTCAGACCTCAGTGTAAGACTTAGAGACTCGAGTCGTGTCCGGCTACCTTAAATCCCGCCCGTCAATCCACCGCCCTCGTCAGTTTCCAGCTCTCAGGCCTCATCCCTCGACCACCCTCCGCTACTATCATTCCCCTGTCACATGACTCCCCGACTTGCCATAGACATTCCCCAAACCTTCTCCTCAGCCCCCGACTTCAACCGTCATTCCCCTGTCGCGTCATCCCCCACCCGTCATTCCCCTGTGGGGGGCTCGCCGTGTACCTCTGTACCAGGTCGCGGTAGTCCCCGACCTCCACTATCATTCCCCTTTCGCATCACTCCCCCGCCGCATCATTCCCCCGCCCTATTATTCCCCTGTGGGAAGCTCACCGTGTACCTCTGTACCAGGTCGCGGTAGTCTCCAACCTCCACTATCATTCCCCTGTCGCGTCACTCCCCCGCCGCATCATTCCCCCCGCCCTATTATTCCCGTGTGGGGGGCTCACCGTGTACCGCTGCACCAGGCCGCGGTAGTCGCCGCGCAGCAGCGCCGCCAGCGTGTGGCACGAGATGGAGCGCAGGTCGGCGTGCGCGCCGCCCGTCAGCGGCAGCGCGCACGGCAGCGAGAAGTCCCCGATGAGGTCGGGCTCCGCCGCCGCTGTTGGTCACAACGACACACCGCGCACGTCACACACCGCACAACACAACACAAACAGACTTCAAAAAAAGGGAGGTTTGACCTGTTTGTATACGATTATCTCGCGTTTGGCTGGATCGATTTTGATGCGGATAGTTGACAGTTGTGAGTGTAATAGGGTACTTTTTATCCCGAAATTCCTGCGAGAACTCGAGAAGAGAAATGTACGCGGTTATAACCGGCTATTATTATACTTACAGCGAGCCAAAGCGGACATGATGGAGGCGTTGTTCTCCGAGTAGGCCCGGTGCAGCACCGGCCTGGAGGGCTCCGTCGGCTTCTTGAAGCTCTGCGGGCTGCTGCAGCTCGACTTCCTCCGCTTGGACGGCCCCACCACCAACTCCTCGTCGGGCCTCTTCTGGCTCCTCCTCACGTCCTCCTCGATCGCGAACAGATCACTCTTGCCCGGCTGCTGCAAGCTGTGGCTGCGGTTGAACGATATCCTCCTATCCCTGATCGGGCCGGAGATCAGCTCCTTGAAGTTCCTCACTCTGGGTGGACTGGTGGAGTCCTCGGCCTCGAAGTATTGCTCCTCCATCTCCGACATGAAGCCGCTCTCGTGCGAGTTGCTCGACTCGGACAGGCAGGACTTGATGGTCGAGGAAGGCGAGGACATCGTGCCGATGCTGGACTCGCTGTTCTCTCGTACGATGATCGGGGAGTCTGTGAATTTTAGCGATTTCTTCACCGTACACTGCTTCGCTGGAGTAGCAGTTTTGTGTGCCGGGGGCGTGAACTCGAAGCTGTCGTCGAAGTTGAGGGTTCTACCGGTGAGGCTGCTCCGGTTGAAGGAGGTGGAGGTCTCGTGGTCGAGTAGCGGAGCACCGAACTGGAGGTTCTTCCCGGATATCTTGCTGGTTGTGGACCTGCCTCGGCTGATGATGTCGGGGCTGTCGGTGGACACGATCTCGTAGTTGTTGCACACGTTGAAGTTGTCCGGCTGCAGCTCCTCCTCCAGGTCGTGCAGGGCCTCCATGTCGGCGTCGTCGAGCTCGGCCTCCCCGGGCACCGCCTGCGCCATCTCGTCGTCGCAAAGACTGCGGCTCAGCGGGGTCGGGTCGGAAACGTCCAGCTGGAAATCCAAATTGTTCTGGTTTAGGAAAATATATAAAGTACTTATAATACTAACATAGCATAAAAACACAACCAGGCGCGGATCTGCAAAGAGAAGGGGAAAGGGAGAGTGGGTGCATTTGGAGAGGGGACGTCTCAGGCCTCAGCAAATATCATGTAATCATTAAAAATAGTTATGTATGCGCAAAACACCTTGTAATCTGTATACACAGCGTGCTGTACAAAGAAAGACGCAACTGCAGATGATAGTTACCTTGGCCATACACCAGCTGGTCAACGCATTCCTCGTCATTGTGCACTCAACATTGTCGACAACGTCCCTCGTCTCCTCATCGACTTCCAAGTTCACCATTGTCTCACTCATCGGCAAGTTTTCTTTCTCCTCACTGGCCCTCCTGAAATTGGACCTGTCCTCGAAGACCCTGGACAGCTTGGAGCCTTTCCTGAACATGGCTCTATCTGAGAAACTGCTTAAGTTATAACAGTTTGACGTCGGTCGCTCGTAGGGCTTTGATGTATTGACTTTCAACGGTGACGATGTCTGTATAGGTGAGTTCTGTATCTCCCCGAGTATCCTCCGGTTGACGGCTGCAGGTGACTTCAACGGTGAAACTGTGAAGTTGAGTGATTGCGGTCGCATCTTATGTTTGAAGTTGCGCGACGTCGACTCCTCTCGGCGGTTTCTCGTAGAATTGTTGCCAGAGTTGATTTTGAATGAGTCCGTTATCAATCTGTAACCAATGGAGAATTTCATTGTTTATACTTTTTGTTTATTGTCTGCTCTGAATGGCATTCTACGGACGAATTTATTCATTTATCCATCCAACATGGTAGTCAAGACGGACTTAATGCCACGGTGGCATTTCTGCCAGTCAACCTTTAAGATTTGCAGAAAGTGTGCTTGGTGGTATTTCAAATCAAATAAGTTATGACAGACATGTGAAGGAAAGTATTGTGTGCATGTTAGGGCCTAGGGGGGACTTTCACCAACACACTTGCAGCATAAACTCCTAAAGAGAGGTCTGTGTCCCTAAAATGGGGACACCATAAACTAGTATAAAGTTTTTAGGTGTTGGATTAGAAGTGTATCATAGCATGGATATGATTCCATGGAATTAAAAAACATTTGTATCACATGACAGTCTTTTTGGTCGGCTGATCACAACACTAGTTGGTCTAGTGCTTTTGCATTGTGCACTAGTGCATTAGTGGTTAGCGAACAAAAATGCTTCACAAGGTGTTGCTGGTTCAATCCTGCATCAGGGTAAACAATTATGGGATAGGCTTGTGTTTCTGAGACATACCTACACAAAAATTATATATTTTTATTTGGTACTAGCTGACCCACACGGATTCACCTGCGGTAATTTCTAAGTTCTCGTGGGAATTCCAGGATAAAATATAGTTATAAAACTTCCTCATGAATCACTCTATCTATTGGTGAAAACCGCATCAAAATCAGTTGCGTAGTCTTAAAGATTTAAGCATACATAGGGATATAGGGACAGAGAAAGCGACTTTGTTTTACTATGTAGTGATAAAACATTTTAGTAGGTATTACATAACTTAATTTTACACAAACAGTGTTTCACTAGCTACTGTGAAGGTTGTGGCGCAGCCTCTCTCTAGACAAGCATGTATTTTTATTTATTTATTGTTTTGTTATCAGGCAACATGGGCATTTTGTGGGTGATGCCATAATTATTGTAATAATTTTTTTATGCCATAGGGGGCAAACGGGCAAGTGGTACACCTGATGGTAAGTGATTACCGCTGCCTATTGACATCTGCGACACCAGAAGGTGTGAGGTTCATGGTAAATAAAGCCCTCGGCTAGCTCAAAATAAAAGATTTTTTATAAATTAGAGCTTTATGTATTTTTTAAAATGTATCTAGTTCTAATGAAAAGTCAAAAAGTCAAAAATTTTAAATATAAAAAGAGAGAAACGATTAAAAATAAATAATAAATATTAGGAATGAGGCGGGATATCATAACGAGTGGCATACGGCCGCCTCATTACAAAGGCATGTAGGTGCGTTGCCGACCTGGAATGGGTATGGGAACTAGCTTTCAAGACAATAAGAGTCACTTAAGCCAACTGAGGATAAAAATTATTGACTTTGACTTAACAACAGATTGAAGTGGTTAAGTTTTGTCATAGTATACAGAAACAATACATCTTGTATTCTTTGATTATTTAATTAGAAATCTATACAAGTTATACTAAATAGACAACCCCTTTTATTTGTAAACTTTTCATTCAAAAGGGGTTGATACTTTCTCAACAAACGTAAGCCACACTAAAATGCTGCTTATTGCACCTACCACTAAGGGTTAAAATGCTTTAGTAATTAAATAAAAAAAGACAACACTGTCACTGATCGATGTTAACAATAGAATTAAACCCCTTGAGACTGGAGAGTGACAATAGAAATGTATTTTGTTAAAGAACTCCTTCCCAGGTCGAGGCAAGGGCGATGTCTTTGGGATATTCGATAAATAACATAATATCGTGGGCTCAAATAAATCGTATAACTGGTTCCACGCACCTTCACACCCTTCCTTGAACTCCGAACTACTTTGTAAACTGATTTTTTAAATAAAAAAATAATGAGAATAATATATATCGTGTGAATTTAAACCGAAACTTGGCTTGTGGCCGATAAAAAATAACTTGTCACTTGAAATTTTCACATGCAAAAGTAATTTTTAACTCGTTTCAACTACGATAATTTTGAGAATCTTGTAGTTTTTACTTTACACTTTTTTCAGGTAGAAATGAAACTATCGAACACTTCCGAAAATAATTCACAGTTGCACTCAGTTTCGCGCGCTCGGCCTGCTGTTGAATTCAAATGTCAAAATTGTCAAACGTTTTACATAGCCTGTCATCCGTTCGGAAATTTAGAACCAGCTGATTGCGGGAATCTTGATTTTTTTATTTAAACATCGCGTTTTTGAAATGTGTATGAAATATCATTCGTAAATGGACTTCAATTAATTAATGAACATAAATATTCAAATTGAATTCACCAATCATACAACATTTACATACATAGGTACTTATTTACTTACTTGATCGGTTACTTGATCAATAATTCAAGACTAGGAGTATTATTGGGGGTAGGTTAGGGCGGTCTAGGACAGATTAGAATTTATAATTTTAATAGTAATATTATAACGGTTACTTATGAATATCAATAACGGATTTTGATTTTTATTGTAAGTGAAATTCTGTTGTGACATTTTTTTTTTATAAACCCAATCGATGTGTGCTTGGAACACAACCAAGAAGCTCGAATACCGTGTACTCTGCCTTTTCAGCCTGACTTGAAATGACTTCACAGTTGTCTCTGCGGAAAATGTCGGTCTATGCCTATATTATTATGTTTTGTGCGGAAAACCCTAAATACCAAACAGGTACCAAAATCTTTCCATAAGTATAGATTACTGGCATTTTAAAAATATGGTAGTCAGTGTTTCTAATCAATAGAGTACTAGACTTTACTGTTACGTTTTTTTTTTCTTTTTTTTTTCACCATTTCTCATTGTTATGCCTCAACCGTCTCACAAATCTCCCGCTATTTATCACCGCTTTCGTTTTCTTAACTGCACACTATTCACAAAAAACTCGTCTATATATTGCATCAAAGAAATTTCAGCCTTAATAATGATGCAATAAAGTATTTTTTGCTTAGTGTTTTCATTTAAGCCCTTGTATCAAAAGCCGATGAGGTATTTTCGAATTTGTCCCTTCGGTTTAAGGTGCAATTCGGAGTGATTTCACTGTGGTTACCCTAAGTACGGACTAAAATGCATTCATTGCGTTTCTTATCACAAGAAAGGGAGCTTTTTTTTTTTGTTAAGTTAACGGCAAATGCTCGGCCAGACAGAGGGGCAAGACCGATTTTTTAAAGCTAAGACAATATGTTTAACAGCCTTACTTAATGAAGTATGAATGAAGATTAGCTCAATGTTGACAAAGGTCTTATGGTGTATTTTTGCAATGATATCTTGCTACTATATTCTAAGTATACCAACCAGTAACTACAACTAACCAGCCCTCTTTTACCCTTTTAATTTTGATTGAATTACCAAAAAAACACTTGAAAACTGCGGGAAACAGCTTTTGATAATTTCGCAAGTTGGTTCGTCGTTTTCTAGCTGTCATCGATAACAATTTCAGCTTTATCAACTGACATTTAAACCGGATTTGCAATGTCTTCAACACGAGTTCAGAACGCGCGGTATAATGGCTCCTATTACTATGGATATCAAAGGTGAAAGTTGCATAAATTATTATTATGACTGACAAGAAAGGATGCACCCAAAGTAATTCTATTCAAATCAGTGCCAGTTGTTTTGTCGTTGTAGGGTACCGTTGGTAACAAATTAAAACGTTTAAATAACGACTTGTCAATTATTCTTAAACACATTTGCCTATATAGTATTGTTTTTAGCGCAGATGATAGCAGAGATGTAGAATGGTTTAAATGGTCCATAAGAACACGGAATTCCCGAAAAAATCAAGCAAAAACCACTATTTTAGTTTCATAAAACGATATTGGTTGTGGTTTAAAAATACGTTTAATTTTGATTGATGTTTGAAAGAACTTTATTTGGCAAAACACATAATTGCTA
Organism: Zygaena filipendulae; assembly: GCA_907165275.2. NCBI lineage: Eukaryota > Metazoa > Arthropoda > Insecta > Lepidoptera > Zygaenidae > Zygaena > Zygaena filipendulae. The sequence goes on from OU015670.1 coordinate 10,100,476, forward strand.
TAAAATGCTGTAAATTATTACATACTAGCTGTGCCCGCGGTTTCACCCGTACTCGTAGTAGCCTAATTATAACATCCAGTTAAAGTCCCGTCAGAATCTGTCGAACCATTTCGGAGATTCACCCGCGTGAGTTTCGGAATTCCGGCAGGAACTCCCAATTTTTTTTTCATATTCTTCTCCTTACAACAAAAAACACACCAAAAAAAGAATTTGCGAAATTGGTCCAGCCGCTCACGCTTGATGCCGTGGCCCGTGACCAAGGGAAATAGAGGTTAGGTTAATTTCTATTTAGATAGATAATTTGTTGATGATAAATGATAATAAACACGTTTTGAAATTGAAAGTAAAGTAAAAATAAATGCCGAGAGAATTTTAAAATTCGTACATTCATTATGATTTTACATCCGTAAGGAACCCTCCATATGCGTCAGTCGCCTTCGCTCCTAACCGGTTCTGATTTTCCGTTGCATCAGCAGGAACAAGTGGCTCGGCCACTTTCTGTGCATTGTTGTCTATGGGTTTGATGACTGTCGCCGTTGCTCGTCTTTGGTAACGAAAAAAAAAAAAAAAAACAAGAATTGGTGGTTTTGAAGAATGGTAAAAAAATACGTTAGGAAATTCGAAGGGGAAATTGACTAAGTTGGTTGTTGGTTGGCTGCATAATTTTCATTTACCTACACACTCCGCCTCTAGTCAATATTTCATTGCTACTCCCGCGATTCCATTTGTCTGCGTTAATTTCGGAGATCCCGCGGGTGTAGCGTGAAAAAAAATATGTCCTTTTTTGTACCCCTGAAAACGTGTACCTATGCAAAATTACATGACGATCGGTTGAGTAGTTAAGCTGTAAAAGCGTAACAAACTCACTTGCGCTTTTCTATTATTAGTGAGGATTGTTTTGTTTGTCTTATTATTAGTAAGTATACATGCATGATCAGAACTATAATTGTTTGATGATTTGATAAAAATCCACTGGAGCTGACATAGTCAGAGAGGATAAACAAGAAATAGGAGGGAAAAAACCACACCTACTTTTGCCACTCGACTTTCAGCGCATATTATGTACATAATATATCTATACTAATATTATAAAGAGCAAAAGTTTGTGAGTTTGTGACGTTGTAGGGGGTAATCTCTGGATCTACTGAACCGATTTTGAAAATTCTTTCATTTATAGGAAGCTACAGTGATCCTGAGTGTCATAGGGTACTTTTTATTCCGGAATTCTCACGGGAACTCCGAATTTCCCGCGGGTAAATCCATGAGGGAACAGCTATCTCTAAATCTACTGAAGCGCTTTTGAAAATTCTTTCACTTATAGGAAGCTACAGTGATCCTGAGTGACGTAAGGTACTTTTTATTCCGAAATTCCCGCGGAAACTCCGGAGATTGTGAGTTTATGAGGTTTTAGGTTGTAATCTCTGGATCTACTGAACCAATTTTGAAAATTCTTTCACTTATAGGAAGCTAAAGTGATCCTGAGTGGCATAGGGGATTTTTTATGCTGAAATTCCCCCGGGAACTCCGAAGTTACCGCGGGTGAAACCGCGGGGGTCAGCTAGTTATGTATAATATTATTATCGTTTTCTATAATTGGACATCTAATCTAGATCTACCTTCGCCAGAAGTGAGGCTTTTCAACTTGAAAGCGCCCTACCACCAGCCCAAGCTCACTGTAGAGCCAGATTCCACTGACGCCACCCGCCGTCGGGCGTCGCTTTCACAGAACCCAACACAGAAAGTTCGTTGCGATCCGTTAAACTGAATTCCTTCGAAACAATGATGGATGTTGTGGCTTAAATATACATTGAGCGAGCAAAAACTGTCGCAAACCGCCGATAACACACCGCATATGGCGTGTCGGGCCAAAAATAGATTTCCAACGACGCAAGGTTACAGGAAGGAAATCGGGTCATCGGTGCTCTGACTTGTTTATGATTAGCAGCTACCACAGAGAAAACAAATTAACAAGAGAATTTAATATGTAAAGACGCGCCATGGTTGCAAAGGAAGATGATACCATAATATTGTCACCGAACATACATTAATATGCCTTTCATCTCCATTGGATGGTTGGTGGTGGTGGTTGGAAAATAGCTTGTATAACTTTTTTCTATTTCAATTGATACTAGCTGTCCCCCGCGGTTTCAGCCGCGGTAATTTCGGAGTTCCCGCGGGAATTCCAGGATAAAATAAAGATGTAAACCTTCCTCACGAATCACTCTATCTATTGGTGAAAACAGCATGAAAATCCGTTCGTATTTTTAAAGATCTAAGCATACATAGGGACAGACAGCGGGAAGCGAGTTTGTTTTTATACTATGTATGATATCAGACTAGGCATTTGACCACAGCTCACCTGATGGTAGGTGTGGTCGAAAATTGTGAATACACTGCCAAGGAAGGGCTTTCAGCCGATGCCAGTTGCTTTCAAGTTTCGAGTGAGCTTGCCGGGTACAGTTTTCCAGCTATGGCAGCCCCAATATTGCTGTCTGCTGTCTGTGATGAGCCCTTCTAGCGTGCACCCTCGTGCTATATCGATTTTATAACGAGTTGGTTTTTTTCGTTACAAATAACGGTTACTTTGATCGACTGAACTCATGCGATTGGAACATTTTTTGTACCGCAACTTCGAAACTGGAGGGTCGTTTGTGATTGTTTGCCGTGATTATTGGGTAAAAATCAATTTCGATTAATGAACCTCTATCGATTTACACGCATAAAATGTGTTATAGTGTCATAGTTATACTAAGTTTTAATATAGCTGTTATCTACAACTATACATATAAACTAACTTTCCCAGTCAAACAGCTAAGTTTAGAGATTTTAAATTTTGCAAATGGCATCCTGAGATTTTTTTTAAAGACCTCTGAACGGCTGAAAACTAAAAAGAAGGTTATTGTTACACGCAAGAGGGCGTTTATTCGCTAAACCCAACTACGTGTGACTAATAGATAAAAACAGCAATTAAATAAACATAATCACGACCCACAACGACCTATATTTAACAATAACAGCGCATCTCAGTTATGATAATTATCTCTTGCGCAACGACTTTATCGTTCCGTTTTAACGGATTTTCGTGTTCAATAGGGTTGCCACTATAGTGCATTCAAAATTGGAAGACGAAAACAATCCAACGCGCCGAAAGACGTATTATGATGGGACGTTTTTCGTAGGTACCGTGCCTAAGTTTAACTTTGATCTGCTGAGTTGTGGCGGAAGGAAAAACATACAAATACCCTTTTAAAAAAGTCAAAGTGATAATTAGGTATGTGTTGTTATTTTTTCGCATCCCATTGTTATTATGCCATATGTAGGTAAGACATGGAAAAAAATTATAATCTGCTAATTCGGTACGTAGACACGCGAAACATTTTTAATCCCGCAAGTCCGGCGCCAACCCTGCGAGGAGTTTACTTTTTAAATTTTACACTTGCGCAACGGCACGCGTTCCATTGTTACGCCCACACGAATGTCACAGTGCACGTCTATGGTGCACTGCATTTTGAATCCAACGTACGTGGCAATAAGATATTGCTGTTATATTTTGTTAACGGCCAGTAACGCGCGGTGCACACGTGTTGTCTCTGGTCGGGGAGTGCTCGGCAATCAAATGTGATATGTTCACATTTTTCACAGACGGTTGGTTTTGAATGTAATTAACGATTTTTCTTTATTTACAGTTTCTAATATTAAAAATACAAATTACAACTTGAAGTACATTGCTTTCTGATAACATCGATTTTCCTTACGACCGGAAGGTTTCGCCATATCTATTTCCATTTGTTATTATTGTACTACTTAATAATTTCTTATTTGAAGTCAATTAAGAAACAATGCTGTTGTATTTAATAGACATATTATTAAGTAAATTATATGCAGCAAAACGCAAATTAAATTAGTTAAAGCGAAATGAACTTGGTACCCAAGCTGTTTTTCTTGGCAGTTCACTGCTGACTCTAAGAAAATAAAATTGCGAAATCTTCTAAATACATTTAAAAAAAATTGGGATATACCTACCTAACTATAAATTTCTATAGACTACATTAAATTATCAGTATCAATCCAACTGACGTTTTCTTCAACGAGGGGAATCACAACAATGGTGATAACGTAACGGTAGCGCATCGCCGTTACGAGGGGATCCCCAAAAATTTTTATTTTAATAAAGACGGACATGGATATAAGATTTGTTACAAACATCTTTGGCGCGTGCGAGGGTGGAAGTAGCAGCATCTGCGTTCGACAACAATCATTGCATTGCGACAAGTGCACTTTTCAAATCTCGAACGCAGCTGTAGGAAAACAGCTGCTTTTTTTTTTGTTTGTACATTATTACTGCACTGCACCTTTGCGTCTTGAAGGCGAAGGAGTCGAACTTAGTAGGTATGCCCTATTTTTTTTTTCGCATGACCGTTGACCTCTCGTTGTTGGAGCCTTAGAGGGGAATAATGTTTGTTGTCAACAGACAGATGGCTTTCCGTTCGCGATAAGATTAAGGAATGATGTGTGGCCGCTTTTTAACTTTTATTTGCACACCGAATCGATTTCGTACGAATTAAGCGCGCCGATATCGCGGAAATTAAAATATACACCACATTTAAGTTTAAAGCCGAACTGAAATCTATTTGAACATTATTAGCTTTATCTAAATTGAAATTCAACAAATAAAGATAAATTACACTAATTGAATTTCATTCTTTTAGCGTATTAGCGTTGTATTATCCTTATATAGTATATAGCTAGGTGTTACGTTGTGCACCCAGCACCCGCTTCTAGTTTCTATTTACAGCTCTCTATCACCTTAAGGTTGCCTTGAAAAGATTGCCTCTAGCAATAAGGCCGCCTTTTGCTCTGTATTTACTTTTCATCTGTTTTAGTTTTTATTTTCTCCTCTGGGGCAATAAAGCATATTTGATTTGATTTGAATTTCATTCTTTGATGGCCATTTCTCTGAACATTCTGTATAAGTAGGTAGGTAATTTTTAATTGTGCACAATTTAAATTGAAAACAAAAGTAATGAGAACTTAGAAGAATTTTTCCATCTAAAATTATATTATAAAGGGGAAAGAATTGATTTTTTGTTTGTTTGTTACGATTTAATTAAAAAACTACATTAACGATCTCAAAAATTCTTTCACTATTACAATGCTGCATTATCCCTGAGTAACATAGGCTATATTTTTACCCGGAATTCCCGCGGGATCTATGAGATTCACAGCTAGTTCTTTATGAAATCATGTCACGACTCTCCATAGATGGTTGAAAATTTAAATACATATCCACTTTCTATTTTTAAACGCGCGCATCTATAATATTTTTTTCCGCCAAACAAAGTAGGTACATCCCGCACATATTTTTTGATAAAAGAACCTCACAAAAGCCGGATCCGGAAGCGCACGTGCGCACGCGTATAACTGTCTTCTGAAGAAGTTATCGGATTGTCTATTGAACCCTCGTTCACTTTCATTCATCGAATCAGCATGTGAATGAACATGTGTTTTGACTTGTTCATTTACGTGATGGTATTATCAATACCGGGAATTAACTAACAATTTAAAGCTATTGTAGTGGACCTAATGACGTCATTCATGACGTCATACCGTCCGTCGTTGGCGCGCTTAGATTTGCGCTGCGTTCGAATATCGATTGTTATTACCTAGTTATTCTTCTGAGGTTATTACCATAAAGTGCCTTGTTCTGAATGACTGACTAGTGACTGACGGATGAACTCACAGCCTAAACCGCTGATCGTGGAGACCTGAAACTTGGAGGGTGTGTTTTTTGTATGATGTAGGCATCCGATAAGAATGGATTTTCCGAAATTCTACCCTTAAGCGGGTGAAAAGGGGGGCAAAGTTTGTATGAAACAATTACGCGGGAACTCCGAAAGCAACGCGGGTAAAACGGCGTGGACAGCTAGTCCTACTAATATTATAAACGCGAAAGTTTGTAAGCAGGTATGTATGGATGGATCATGGATGGATGGATGTTTGTCACTCTTCCACGCAAAAACTACCTACAGGATGGATTTAAATGAAAATTTACAATAATATAGCTGATACATCAGATTAACACATAGGGTACTTTCTATCCCGGAATTCCCGCGGGAACCGCATGAAACCGCGGGGCACAACTAGTATATAATATAGGTACCTGAGACCTATATGCCTGTCTGTATGAATGAACTCCCCCCCATGAGACGTATCACCATCATTGCCACTCACCGGAAGGCAAGTGGGCAGCGACCGCAGGATTCAAGCTTCGCTTACCAAAACCCTTCAAGTGCTCTGTGTCTGTGACTCTTACACAACTTACGACGAAATAGCCCGAGTGCGTTTCGCGCGTAATTGATAATTTCCTTTCGACCTCGCTACTCGCATCAGGGCACTTATTCACTATGACCGTAGCACGCCGCGTCAAGATGAGACGCCGCAAAAATTGTTTTTCCCTTGTAATCAAAGAAGTTTTACTCCAAAAAAAATACATTTACTTACAACGTTTCTTATGGCATAAGAATAATAATCCCTAGTAACATTATAAATGCGAAAGTAACTCTGTCTGTCTGTCTGTTACGCTTTCACACCTTAACGGCTCAACCGATCATCATGAAATTTTGCATACACATTGTCTGGGGTACAGAGGACATAGGGTACTTTTTGTCCCGGAATTCCCGCGGGAACTCCGAAATTGACGCGGGTGAAACCGCGGGGACCAGCTAGTTTCTAATATCTTGGCATCTAGAACGTTTGGAAATGCGTTTTTGGGACGCGCGTTATGGGCAAGGAATGTTGTTGGTCATAGCGAATAAGGGCCGAGGGCCAGGCCCCTGTCGTCGCATTGCTTCCACCGTCCACGACTCTTGTGGAGTCTCGTGTGCGTGTGGAATGTAGTTTGTACATTTGTGTCTTACTCATTCCGTGGTCGGGGCTCTTCAATTTGTGTGCGCTTGTCGATGTGCAGTGTTTACGTATCGAATTGAGTTAATTGATTGTTGTACAATGTAATGTAGCAGTCAGTTGATGGCAGGCCGTGAGATCAATTGTTACGTTGTATTGTATCTGAATGGAGTTTCATAGTAGGAGATATCAACAGCTTCAAAAAATTGAACTTTTGAATTTACTGGCCGGTCAGGGAGTATTATGGGTCGCTAGAGGGCAATTACTTGTCGAAATGTTTTCAACAACAGCTATAATAGAGATAAGCAATACTTAATCCCCAGAAATAATACACCCTTGATTGTAGTACAATGAACAATGCACCGGCATCGTGGACGCAAGTATCGATCGGTAACGGTCCGGCTGTATGGCGGAGCGTGCGTGTGGCCGTCGCCGCTAAAAGCGAAAACATTTGCGCGCTATCGTTTATGGTTCACTCGTTCGGAAATTAAGCGAAATTTATAGTTTATTTTTTAATTTTATCTTTTGTAACACTTTATGTTAAATACTTCAATATAAAACACACGAAAGTTTATGTTTATTGCTTTATATTATTATGGTCTTGTTTATCGCTGAAACAACGGCATCGATTTTGAGTATTAGTAATTGTAGGTAGGTAAAGAATTTAGTTAATTAGTTCCTGTGTCATTTCTTAGTAATTTGTTTACTAGCGAAGGATGTAAACCAGAACAGAACTCCTGTCATCATACCTAGTCTGCAGTTTCTTTCGTCACATATTCACTCTAGACCATGGAAGTAAACAGATATCTGCCTACTAACAAAAACACGCGCAATGTGTTGTGTTCATGCAAATTTTCATGATTCAATGCGTGCGCGTACCATATGTTTTTGAAACGAACCGTGGGAGGTATTCAGAATGTCTGCTATATTTATAAATATGTTACAAATTTAAAATTATTATTATTAGGTTACTCAACGGATTTCGTCTCGATTAAAATATCGAGGATGCATTGCAGGCACTAACCTTGCAGAGGACGAACTCGTAATGTCATTTAAACAAAGTTCTGAGAAAACAGAAGTAAGTAGTTAATTAGGTACAGCACTTCATTCTCTCTGATAACCTAATAAGGTATATATTTTGAAGTTTAGTTTCTGTAATCCCTTCACTTCGTTAGTTTATCTTCCCTTAAAATTCAAACATTTTTTTTTTTTTCACCGCCGCAGAACAACCTCACACACGTCGTCGCACAAAAAACCGTCGCCTTGTCTAATCATTGCCCTTGGAGCGTTTTTGAACGAAAAAAACTTAAGTGCACGTGTTCTCGGTAATGTGTTTGAAATAGGAACGATTTTCTTTAAAAATGGAACGAATTTACTTGTCGTGCTATTCGAATTTGTTGACAGCAAAAAATCGAAAATGCATCGAACATGGCTGTTTGGTTGATGACGAATGGGGTATATTATAACTTATAACGCATCGACTACAATATAATCAATGGAGTATACCAGAAGCTTATTGTTGCTTATAAAAACTATACCTCTCATAGAAAGATTCAACTCGAATATCATGTTAAAATTAGACAGTTAAAAAAACGGTAGGCAATGTTTTAAACCTAAAACGTAGTGATTGCCTTCTCTCTGCTTATGACTTACAATATTAACATTTATTCTGAAGTACCTATGTCGACGATAAGGTGCTGTCAGGCATACTTTTGTAACCCAAGGGCCTGGCTTGTGCCTGGCTGGATGAGCATATGAATCGAATAAAGGCACTTGTAAAGTGAAACAAAAACAAAAACCTATTCTCACCAATGACCGGATACACGACAAAAACCGATAAATTTCAATATCCGGTCAATCCCGCAAAAAAGAAACACTTGTAACTATCGATGACTTGCAATTAAAATGAAAAATAACTTTGGGAAGCACCTATTTAACTCAGGAGACTTTATTATATCTTTGCTAACAATTGTATGTAAAGAATTAGCATCACTACTTATCCCTCCGGGGATTGTCAGTTACAGTAAACTGTCAAACAGCGATACCCTTTTTTTTACAATCCTTCATGAATAAATCAATGGAGGCGCCATAAAATTCAACAAACGTTCGAAAATGTTGAAAAAAATATTCACTTTATGCCTGAATTGATGAAAAAAAAACATTCTCTACTACACGACTTCTTAGAAGGTGTGTCAATGGGATGCGACGCAAGAGCTAAGAAACAGGATATGGTGGCACTCAATGGTTTTAAATTGTTATTAAATGAATTTTTATGTTCATAATTAACAGCTGTCTTAAACTTTAGCTCACTTGCTGCATGTAATCTAGAGCTAGTTAACTTAATGTGTTGGACACTTGTAATAATTACCACAGACTAAGCAGTAAGTACCGATGACTGCAGACGTTTTAAATGGCCAACGGCTCAAGAGCATACTGCATGGTAACGATATTAATCAAAGATATAATTTTATTTTTACACATAAAATATGTGATGGTACGGTATTTTTAATAAATGATATTAAGTAATTTATTTTTTACTGCATCAATGATTTAAATACTGTCTATGTATATTTTAACTCTTACTATCTTTGCATCTATGATAACTACTCATGGAACCATGGATGTAGAACATAAGTGACTCGCTAGAGCAAATAAATAATAATGATATGACCTCAATAGAGATCAATTGAGATCAAAATTGGGGCAGTTGACAATCAAACCTAGATGATATCCTGCACTTTGGTTGGAAATACAGACTGGAAAGGAACCAACTTACTTTAATTATAAGAAGTTTTCATCAACAAAAACAACAAGGGCAAAACAATAATATTTTGTCCTTTTAGTACTAATTTGTGTTTGTTATTTTGTATTTTCCTGTTATATGTTTCCATTTTTATCTGGCTATTGTTAACCACTACAAATGTAGATGCAAAAAATGTAATACATTTGTAATCTCTACATAGTATAAAACAAAGTCGATTCCCGCTGTCTGTCTGTCCATATGTATACTTAGATCTTTAAAACTATATGCAACGGCTTTTCATGCGGTTACCAACATTCGATAGAGTGATTAATGAGGAAGGTTTATTATATCTATATTTTATCCTGGAATTCCCACGGGAACTCCAAAATTACCACGGATGAAATCTCGGGGGACAGCTAGTAAGTAAGTATTATAAAAAAAGTCCTCCGTCACGTTTGTCTGTCTGTCTGTCTGTTCGCGATAAACTTAAAAACTACTGAACGGATTTTCATACCACTAGAGCCAACCAATAGAGTGATTTATGAGGAAGGTTTAGGTGAGTACATAGTTTGTCAAGGTTTTATGTAAATTGGTTGAAATATAACGATTACTGTTGGAAATGTCAGGAGAAATTAAGCCGCCTACGCTTTCAAGGGTACAGAAAAGTATATAGGGTACTTCATATCGCGGGATTCCCGCGGGAACTCCGAAATTAACGCGGGCGAAACCGCGGGGCACAGCTAGTTAAGTTATATAACAAAACCGTTACACTATCAACGTTGAAGGACGGCATGCGAGTACCAATTGTATGTATGTATGTAATTAATAATTATAATAATACGTATTATAATAAATGTAACTTCAAACTTGTGATAACAACATTTCCGCTGTATTATTGCGAGTTAGTTCTACATATTTTGCACAAATAAAATTTGGCGCATTGTTTTGTTATGAACTGTCCATCTAAATGGGATATGACAACACATACATATACGCGAGGAAATAAAAAAAAAGACTACACACACGCAGAAAAACCGACAGAAACAAAGCAAACTTTGGCAATGTAAAGCTTTATACTTATTAGTAACTAATTTGTAGCAATTAACTATGGAGGAGTGGGCCCTATCAGTACAAGGACCACTTTACCTTTGTTTCTAGTTGTAACCTTAATATTTTGTTCTTAGGATTAGGGTCTGAATCCAGTACCATACATCTTATCTAGAACCACAAAAACCACAACCTTACCCCCAGGAAACGACTCCACTTTATGGTTGAAAGCAGAGAGAAGGTAATCACTACGTGGTTGAAAGTGTATCGTACCAAGAGAAATTCTACATCCATGTGTTCCATAGTTTAAAAATGCCAATGTTGGTACATATTTTATTAGTGACTCGAAAGCCGGGAGACGTTCTAATTTTGAAACAAAGCGTCTTTATTGCGCGCGAGAGCGGGCGCGGCGAGACGCCATGATTGTCGCTACATCGCTCGGCGGGCGCGGTGAGTTACGTCATTTTTAACGGTTTTCGCGGGAGCGCGCGCGCGCGCTGCTTCAACTGCTTTATGCCAATCAGCAAGACGCTTTTGTCACCCCCAGTACAGGGAGTTAAAGGAAGCAATTATTGCGTGAAAAGAAAGACCGACGAATGTGCAGTTAGCGAGAGTTGTGGATGTAGAAAAGAAATTTGCTGAATCAGTGGATTGATTAGAAACTGGAAGAGTAACAAGAGCGTCTTAGGTATAATCTATGGGTACCTGATGTAAGTGACGAATTTAAAAAAATAACAAAGATGCTACGAGCGAAGAAAATGATGTGTAAAATGCGCTCCTGAAGCTGAAATATAGGCACCTACCTATAGGTACTAATTTCCATGACTCAAAAAATAAAGTTGCCTATAAACTTTAAACCCATTTTATGTGTGATTGAACCTCACAAATATCTAGATAATATATCGAAACAGACAAACTAGGTTAAGTTTTTAATAAGTATACGTATATTTAAGTATTACGTCAATATCAACGAGTAATTAGGTCATTATGGAGATTAAACAACATACAAAAAAGTCAACTTTAGTCATATAAATCATAATAATAAGAAGATTTAGGCATTTTCTGATCTAAAAACAGGCATTTTTATCACATTAATGACGCGGGTCATTTTTAGTTTGGCGATAAGAAAAAAACCAGTAAAATATTAAAACATAAATCTGCACGGCCTAATTACAACAAGGCTAGGCATTGATTCCTAAAAACAAAAGCAAACTGTGACAACATTAGAAAATTTAAGACAATTATTTATTGTACCAACATGAAATCATCATAACTTTTTTAACCGTTTTTGTGCTCCCAAGAATCTCACACGCCCTATTTTTTATCACTCCACTGTTTATTATGTAAAATGTTGAATTAAAATAATGCAAATATCAATTTTTATGGTGCATACCGTATGAGCCCTTGCAATTTTTTTTTAAGTTGCGAAAGAGAAAAAAAAATCAACTGAGAACTATTTGAAAACAATAGAGGATAAACAAAAGATTGCAGGTTTTATCTTTTATTATTCAGGGAAAGTACCGACAAATTTGACTTTCTCCTAAAACTATAAGGGATTGTTTTTATTGATAAGTAAATAATGGTGCTACAGGTTTACTGGGATTTGTTTAAAACCATCAACTCGGACCATTTGGTTTGAACTGTAGAGTAGAAAATTTTCGTTCATTACTCAAGGTCAAATATCGACTTTTAGCTACAGAACGTATTAAATTGAACTTCGAACAACTTGTTCACAATTATAAAAATGAATTCTTTGATTCCATTACTAAGCATACGGAGCACAAAATATTGGTTTTCGAACGCTTCGTAGCAAACGTCTCGCCCCATTCAGCCGAGGTCGTGACCTCAGAGATTCAGGGATGTCGACAAAGGCGCGCGCATTTCCCGTGCGAATCTGGATCATCTGATTGTCTATTGTTATTTTTTTTTTCACTCAAACTTCCGCAACGCAAAGGTTTGGCATGTGCATGTCTCGGGGGTGCAAGTTTTAGGGGTACCACAGACTATGTTACTGAGAACTTTTCGAAATATAAAGGTGCAAAATTATTATTAGAATTTTATAATTTATTTATTATGCCAGCAGAACGGTCAGACGGTGAGATAATTTCAGATCACAGCTTCGCCTCTTGCGCAAGCTGCCGTGGGGTCTTCTTAGTTATACTTGCGGCGAAATTATTTCTCCTTTCCTGGATAATAATAACAATAAATAATTTGTACGAGTAACAGCACAACAGATTTATACTCGAATCGCACACTCAGCTTTATGCTTGTATCGTGGAAACCAAGCAAACATGGCAAGATATACCTATAACTAGTATCCTTAATGTGTTGTAGATAATAGTATAATTGAACGCAGGTAAATAGGCATATACATTCTGACAAAAATGAAGAATATTGTGCTCATCATTATGGACCGACTTCCAAAAAGGAGGAGGTTTTGCATTCGGCTGTATGTATGTTTTTAATTGTTTAAAATAATTTTGTAATTTTATATTAAAGTTGACATATTTTACTTATGTACCTACCATATTCTTGCAAATAAATAAATAAATAAATAAAAAAAATTAAACTGCAATGATTTCAGATTACCAGAAAATTGGACGTTCCATATTAGTTAAAGTTAAGCTTTAAATGCAGTTTTGATTGTTTTTTGAAAATAAAGGAGGCTTCGTTCATCTATAGAGAACAGAATAGAATAAAATTTATTTCTGCACAACACACAAGAATAATAAACAAACATTAATGAAGTAGGTACCTAATCTAAACCCAAGTTATCCTGCATGCTCTGCCGATCTTCAACATTTTATGTTTTTTACCCCATCCACGGGCCTTATTAGCTCGATGACCTATATTTGACACTCTACTATTTGTCTCGCTCTCGACATTACAGTTAACATCACCGAACGTCCAAAGCCCTTAAACGGAAACACCGTAATTGTTGCATAACGGTGGTCATTTCAAATATGACACATTGCAACACTCATTCATGGCGGTGTGAAATTTTTCTTTTTCCAATATAAGTACAAGACAGTTTTCGTAGACAAATTAACAGGGTACAGTAAACCCCAAAAGTGGTTTTTCTACTTTCTATTTAGATACTGATTTCGTAAGAAAATCCCGCCTGCAGCGTCCGGTACTATGACCTCTTGAGAGACGCAGCCACCCAAGTTCCAATCGCGAACAGTGAGTAGATACGATTAGGTACTCGAGTATATCTCACTCGCTCCAACCGCCTCGTGTCGTTATAACACAGTACAGCCTTTCTAATTTTTAAAAATCCAACCGTTGTACTTTCATGTCCGTTTAAGACGTTAAGTTTGAAAAATATTTTTAACTAGCTGTGCCCTGCGGTTTCACCAGAAAGGTTTTTATTCAACAACTTTGTTTCCCGACATCTGATTTCAATGAAACAAAGCCTATATGTAGCTCCAGGCTAAGCTTAATCTACCTGTGAAAACCGCATGACAATCGGTTCGGTAGATGCGGAGATTATCGCGAACAGACAGACAGACAAAAAAGAATTTTAAAAACTTTTTTTTTGGGCTTGATTACTCTTCTTTTATCACGCCTCTCAATTTTAGGTAAAAATATTCAATGTACAGAATCGCGGATTCTACTCTTTTATTATAGTATAGAAGATTATTCGTTCGATTTCAAATAATGTATGTGATAACGGCACTGACGTCACTCAAATTAGTACGAAATACCCCTCGGCTTCACCCGTGTTAATTTGAGGAAAAACTAACTAAAATTCATTCTACAGCTAACCGTTAACCTTCCTCGATAAATGGGCTATCTAACACTGAAAGTATCTTTCAAATCGGACCAGTAGTTCCTGAGATTAGCGCATTCAGGCAACAAACTCTTCAGTAGTATAGATTTTATTGTAAGTTAGACGAAATACAAACAGACAAGAGAATTATCGTTTATTACCATAATTATATTTAATTGTAAGATTTTTGCCTTTTCGCTAAATCAGTTCGGACATTCTTAATTAATATCACGTTTATTTTTATTTATTTTAAACAGTTATTAAATAAAGCAATTAATCAACCATAATATAAATATGTATTTATTTCTTATAACGCTAGAGTGAGAGGTTTAACTAAGAGAGATGAAAAATAACGGCCGTTGGAGCCTGTTTCCTAGAGCAAGTTCTTTTTTTATACGTGACTCTGATTTTTACTCCTCCCACGTTCCCATCTTGTCTTTGGTTTTGTTTTTTTTTTAATTCTAAACACGCTTAAGAAACATCTGGGTACACGTCTACGGATAAGTACAAAGTGGAAGCCGCCCTACGTACCTATAGCTATTTGTTTGAGATTAAGGTTGTGAATTGTGATGTAGCTTAAAATACGACCACTCCAGCTCTTAAGAAGCCCTGGATGCTACCACTTCTAATTATAAATTAATGACGTCCGATAAGATTTCAGTCAGCTTCTGAAACTTGCCGATTGGAAGTAGACTTAACTCAATTTCAATAATAATAAAATTAAATTCAAGAATAAAATAACGCAAAACTAAGCTAAACAAGAGAGTTTCACGCGGTATTTCACAGTATAAGTTGGTGCTTACTGTGCCGTCAATATCCAAGACCAAATCATAGCTGGCTTTCAAATACATATGTCATCAAATTAGCAAATAAATAATTTTCATCATAATTGTATGTTGTATTGTATGCCGAATTAAAAAAAAAGCAGATTAACAATGTGTGATATAATATATCATTTTAGAATTGATTGAGGAACATAGATACTGAAGCTCTGCCAACTTAGTTTTCTACGTCTATAAAGAACAGGCAAAGGTCTAGAACATACAGCTTCGTTGTTAGTAACTTCTTTTTTTAATAAACTTATCGTTTACGTAGTTGTTCTTTACGCTAGTTTTCCATTATCTACGTAGGTAACAAATTCGAGGGGGGAATGTTTGTAATGTCTTTGGTAACACCATGGACTACATAAAATAATTTCATAAACTATAGTCTTAAATAGCCAAGAAGCCTAACTCAAAACCCTAAAGAGAGTCTTGTGTTCATCACTCATCAGATAAGCCACTGTAACCACGCATGTCGAGTAAACAAACAGAGCCGGGTCGACGCACTAGTCGCGTCTCATTATACGATGTAAACAATCAAGGAATTTATGGCGGCGAGGAGAGAGACGCACCACGACGCGTGTTGCTTCCCAGTGGTGTGAAGCGATTCAAAATTCAATTTAAGTGACTGAGATAAATTCGAACTGCTTAAAAAAAACTAAAAAACCCGTAAAGTGTATCATCAGATCAGCTCCGTGTCATAAACACATTGCATTATCATCCGAACTACATAATATACATACAAACTCTCGAGATTGCAACTCTTAAAACCAAAGTATCAAGTACACTATCACTAGTTTTGTAACCTGAAGACTGTAAGAAAGACTCTCAGATCAAAACTTTGCGCACCATTCTACAAGCATTAAGCAACCATTCCAGCGGATCACACACATAAAGAATTCCATAATAAAACATACTTAATAGGCAAGAGTATTGTTACCACATTCTAAGAACTGACCATAAATTGTAACGTACCCACTGATAAGACCAAAGACGTACGAATTAAACTAAGAGGCTAGTTAAAAAAAAGGTTTCTGAACGCCTCAGAATCTATTAGGTATAAGAAATTAGAAGTTCTGGGGGCACGGCAGTGCCCCCGCCAAGTCGAGCAACAAAAGCGGCACGGCCGTACTATCCTTTTCTCGAAGCAATTCAGGCCATTTTCGACCCCCTATAACTTCGTTGTGGATAAAACTAGAAGCCTGAATTTTTAGTAAACAAGCAGGTATTGTATAAAGACGGTATAATTTAAATTTCATTCGATTTGAACCAGTAGTTTAAGAATTATAACTAGTCAAAGTTTCTTAATTTTGTAGGTCACTCACTCACTCACTGACCGATCATCAAAACTCTAAGGCACTTCTAGCAGACATAGAAGTTTGAAATTTAGAATACAATTAGTGTTTATTGTATAAATCAAGGAAAAATTGAAATATTTTGCAATTTCGGTACAGTTTTCTAGATACACCAACTGCATAAATAACTTTGTAATCCCATATAAATGTATGGAATTACAAAGTTACATATGCAGTTATATGTACCAACTGCACAAATAACTTTGTAATCCCATATAAATGTATGGAATTACAAAGTTATATATGCAGTTATATGTACCAACTGCACAAATAACTTTGTAATCCCATATAAATATATGAGACTAGCTGTTCCCTGCGGTTTCACCCGCGATAATTTCGGAGATCCCGCGGGAATTCAGAAATGCAAAGTAGTTAGTACCCTATATCCCTAGGTTTTCTTTACCCCTGACAACGTGCATGCAAAATGTCATGAGATTTCACCAGCGTTAATTTCGGAGATCCTTCGGAAATTCCGAGATAAAATTACCCTAATCTGAATGCTCCAACGATTTTCATGAAATTTTGTATACAGGGGATTTCGGGGGCCATAAATCGATCTAGCTAGGATTCATTTCTGGAATTCCCGCGCGAACTCTGATATCAACGCGGGTGAATTAATTATTGCATACTACACGTTGTCAAGGGTACAGGAAAGGTCATAGGGTAGTAAGTACTTTTATCTCAGAATACCCGCGGGATCTCCGAAATTAACGTGGGTTAAACCGCGGGGAACAGCTATTTAAGCCGAGCGAAGCTCGGTTGCCCAGATATTAATAAATAATAATAATAAGTGTAGCTAGTTACCTACCTAGATATAAAGTGTAGATACATAGTTACCTAGACATAATTATGTTCAAAGGTACAATGGTCAACGGAATGAAAAAGCAAGAAAAAATCTTTCAAGTTATTAAAATAGACTAAATTGCTCAAAGGAGGAAGACCATTTACAAAAAGAAATGAGATCCCATCAAAAACAAACTTGTAAAAAATCCAAGTCTCGCAACTCAGTTCTTCTACATTAAAAAGTTGTGAGATCAATGTAATACCAAGTCGGTTAATTTATTCAGTGCCTACTTAAGGGTCCTTCTGTCTAAAGTTATCATGTTATAAGCTAATCTAATAACATTTTATAGTGACCATATCAAATTTAAAAATCTTTTATGTTTTAAATAGATTGATTGGCTTGGCGATCACATGAAAACACAATGTATCTCACAAGTAATACATATTATAATTAAATTAGATTGTTTAGAACCATAATTATGTATTACATGTGAGATATATTGTGTTTTCACGTGATCGCCAAGCCAATCAATCTATCTAAAACATAAAAGATTTTTAAATTTGATATGGTCACTATAAAATGTTATTAGATTAGCTTATAACATGATAACTTTAGACAGAAGGACCCTTAAGTAGGCACTGAATAAATTAACCGACTTGGTATTACATTGATCTCACAACTTTTTAATGTAGAAGAACTGAGTTGCGAGACTTGGATTTTTTACAAGTTTGTTTTTGATGGGATTAAGTTTTGAGCTATGTGAATTGGGCGTTTAATTGGAATTCTGTTGAGACTAATATTAGCTAAAGAGCTAAAGTTTGTAAGTTTATGACGTTGTAGGGGGTAATCTCTGGATCTACTGAACCGATTTTGAAAATTCATAGGAAGCTACGGTAATCCTGAGTGACATAGGGTACTTTTTATCCCGAAATTACCACGGGAACTCCGAATACGGCGGGTGAAACTGCGGGGGACAGCTAGTAAAAGCCTAGGCATATTTCTAAAGAATTTGCTATACAGTTAGATCTAGATAATACTCACGCCTTAATATAACCTATTAAGGAGGTAGACAGTGGTAAGTATCGAGGCTTAGGTTCCCCATGGTTCAATTTTCGCTCATTTTTATTAATTAAAAACACTCGGTTCCAGATACATTTTCCACCGCCACATTACATCCTGATGACATAACCATCCGTGACTTGGTACTGGAATGTGTTAGATTGAGACGGTGCTATTCAGAAGAGCGAGATACGAAATAACGGCTGAATGGAGCCTGTTCTATCGTCACAGGTCCTTATTTTTTTTATTATACTCATCTATCAACGCTCCATGAGGTATTACGTATTATAGTATTACGTGTGTGTATGTCCATGGCCATGAGTTTTTGTCTGTGGTCGGTGGTTGTCGCTTTTTTTTTCAAATTGGAATGACGGACGAAGATTTCTCGTGAGAGATGCCCGGTCGGGAGATGTTCTAGGATCAAATGTAATGATGATGCTTTCTACATGGTAAAGATAAGTTTTTAAGTCTCACGAAGTAGATTTAAAAGAGTAAGTAGGGTCATTACGCTGGATCGCGGCCCTGCGTTATTTCGCGGCCTTTTAGAGCTCCAACCGCCTAAATATTACAATAATAAGAATACTATCCCATCCATCCCAACGTGTTATGGCTCTTTAAAAAGTAGGATAGTTGCAAAATGTAATGCTTATTCAAATTGGTCGGTTTTCCTAATCCATGTGCCGGAAATAAATCGTTCATTTTATCAGCCGCGCTACCAGCCCACAAACGTACGCAAAGCTGCGCAAAAAATAGCAAACAGGTCCCGCTTTAAAAGTAAGTATTTAAAGTTTACGATTACTTATTACTATTGTGATTGTTTTTGGGTGATCATAGCTAATTGCTTTACTTAATTTTGCATTTAATTTGCGAGTAAATTACTTTAATACCAGTTTTATTAGGTGGCCGCCAACCAACACAAGGATTTTTTAGTAAAGTTGGTATACGGCCGGGGTGGCCGCAGTTCTAACTCACTGGGTGAGATTAGTTTGTCTTCTTTTCTATTATTAAAGTAAATAAACTTTAGTTTTGTGCAACATTTTTTATTGTTGGGGTTGGCTTAAATGCTATGGTTAGTTCACGGCCGCCAAAATATAATTTAATACGGATTTATAGCTATAATGTGGCCGGAAACTAACACATGCTTACAAAACAAATCAGGTTTGCGGCCGTCTGGCAATCATATGAAAGAAGACGGCCGTAATCTGACCTGAGAATCTGACTATTGAAAATAGAGATGTCAGTTTATGGCCACTTCTTTCAAACAGACATCTTTTTACAGATGTCTACCAAAAAACACAAAAAAAACTGCGACTTACGCTCCTCAATCCCTAGAACAGGCATTAAAGGAAATTCTCGAAGTCCAAATCCCAATCAGGGAAGCATCTCGTAAATTTGGAATTCCGAAATGTACAATAATTTAAGATCGATTAAGTAGCAGAAGGACTGACGAACTAAAAAAACAGGGTCCCGAGCCAGTGTTGGGAGAACAAGGCGAAAAAAAAGTTGTAGAATGGCTTATAAATATAGCAAAATGTGGTTTTCGAGTCAAGAAATCAGAACTGTTAGATACCGTGCAAAAAATTTTGAAAGATTTAAGCAAGCCGAACCCTTTCAACTTGAAAGGATGATCGTCCTGGTCCTGTACTATGAGCTCTTAAAGCAAAACCTAAATTGAATTGCTTTAAGACTACCACCTTTAAGCAGGCGATAAAGCAGAGCGATTCAATTTAGGTTCTGCTTTAAGAGCTCATAGTAAACCCGTTGGTCTAAGAAGACACCCTAAAATATCAGTTACATCTGCAGAAAGCATCAACAAAGCTTGTGCGAGGGTGACCGAAGAAACGATTCGACTGTGGTTTCGTGAACGAATTATTATAATTATCATATAAAAAGAAAATGTTGATTATTTTCAATACTAGTTTTAAATTATGGAATAGCAGTGGGAGTATTAAAACTTTGAATCATATACATATATTAAGAACAAAATGTTAAATAAAACACCAAACTTAATTCGTTAAAATACACATTGATTTATTAAACTATTTTAGTGTTTTATTTCATTATTTGCAGTGATAGTAATGTAATATGTTTAATAACAAAACAAGAATAACATCAGTACCTATATAATATGAAAGTGTAGTGTGTAAAGAGTATGGAAGAAGAATAAATGCATTAGAGCTTAAGAAAAGAGTTTCGTGAAAGGAAAAAAGGAAGGAAAATAAAGTAGAGGAAGGAGAGAAGAAAGTACAGAGGGAAGAATGGTTGCAGAAATTAAAAACGGAGGTGAGTTGAGAGGAGAAGGGAAAATACTGTAGAGGTAGAGACAAAATTGTAGTGTAGTGTGAGACGTCAGATTAGAAGAACAAACCCTGTGAAAATAAGAGATGTTAGAACAGTTTAAGGTATGAAAGGGACGAATACTCAGAAGATACACGCTTTTTAAGTGTGACGGCATTTCAGTAACAATCGCGATCATATTATGTCCAACGATGTGGAAATTTATAATAGGATATAAGTATATGGTGAAAAGTGTGCGAAAATCTCAAAAAAGTATGAGATATTCGTAAGTCAATAATTAATTATTGTACGTAAACCTGGCGGCCGCAAACTAACTCTAGGGTGGCCGCGAACCAAAAAAAGTGGCCGTCAACCGGCATTTTGGGTAAATTTCAGGTAATTATTTATTAAAAAAAAAACTGATCGAATCTTCCTTCAATACTTAATTCGAAAAAAAACTTGATTATATTTGCTACCCCTACAGAAACAATCAGAACTTGAAATATGGACATATTATATTAATTTTAAGGAGCAAAGTTGGGAAGGTGACTAAAAGGCCGCCAACCGGCGCAATGACCCTACTATTTGTATCAAATGCTTGGATAAATTTAAATAAAAATAAACATCCAAAAGTTTCAGAGAAAACCTAGTTCAAAAATAAGATTTGAATGTTTATTTTTCGATTGCGCCGAAACGGCTGAACAAATTTCGATAAAATTTGCCACTGAGATAAACGATACCCAAGAGTAGAAATTAGAAAAGAAGGTATTTTTATCCTTGAAACTCTTACATATCATCATGAAATTTAGCATAGGTACTTACACGATTTCAGCGGTTCAGAGAAAGGCATAGGGTAATTTTATCTCGAAATTGCCGCGACGAAACACCGAACTTAACCCGAGCAAAACCGCGGGAATCACCTATAGTGGTACCTATTCAAAAAGAAAACAAAGGCAAGGTACCTGACAAGTGACAATACTACTTCCATGGTCTGTCAGAAACGAAATCGAGAGTGTAATGAGAGTGAAAGGTTCGCTTCTTTCCACATTGTTTAGCCACAAAGGCTTTTTTTACCCGACAATGTCGAGTAATTGTCGACTACTGCGATGGCAAGTTCTACGTATCTGTGTTTAATAAGTGTCTTGAATTTATTAATTGACAAATTAATTACATCGTTTGGGAGTTTGTTGTAAAAGTGTATGTATACATTGTCCTTTAAATGACTTAGAAATTTTATGGAGCCTAGTCTTAGGTACAGCGAGTTTATCTTTATTTCTTAAGTTTAGATTATGTAAATCACTGTTTTTCTTAAAGTTGCCTAAATTTTTGTGAACATATAATAAATTCTCGTATATGTACTGAGAATGTACAGTCATTTTTTTAAACTCGCCTGAATTTAGTTCTCAGTGAATCCCGAGGGCCCAACTTATAGATATCTTCACCTACTTACAAAGCAAGGGTTTCGGGGTACCGCAAGGAACGCGAAGGGGCGGTACCTCTCTCGATACAATAAAAGGTAATTTCCAAACGTTCTTTTTTTTAGGCAACAAAAGAATAATGGCGCCCGGTCTTCTATACCCACGCACGTCTCGGACTCATTTCCCATCTCGTCCGAGATAAAGCACGGCCTGCCTTTGTGATGGGTAATCTTCCGGTAATGGCCACACTGCATTGTGGACCGCGGCGCGGCGGCGGTGCACTGCACGCGATCGATCGGTGTAAACTGTACTTTACATGTTCACTTCAATGGTTTTCGAAAGACGGCCCTTGGCAGCTTACGCACGAAATTAAGAAAAAGTTCATTCGTAAATTGAATGCAAATTGAAGTTAGAACCACTGTTTTTTTTTTGTTTTAGCTTTTAGCTTTTATGGAAGTACACAGTTTTTTGCCTACTTGTCTATTAGTCGCCTCTATCTTTAGATTTAGAGAAATGTAAGTGTCCAGTTTTCGCTCAGTGTAATGACTTTCATTTTATTTTTAGTTACTTAAATGATAAATTTCTATCACAAGATCAAAGAAGTTTCACTTCTTTATTCATTTCATGAATTACAAACTACTGAAAAACCCATAGTCTATCACTGAAGGAGGGTGAGCAGTAACAACAAACCTTCATAGAGTAGAAAAAAAAACGCAATCACCCTCTATTGTGCGAGTACGGATCGATAGCACAAACATTTGCTATCACAAATCTGATCGAAACTCATTCACACCGCTATCCCAAGGGATTAAGGCACAATTTCCCAAAATCATATCACACAATAAGAGGATTTCATGTCATTTTGAATGAAAGCAGGCTGCTATCGCACCCTAATACTAGAGAAAGCACTAAAACTAGAATATTATGTCTTAATTTAATGAGCACAAAGATTAAAATTTATATTCCGTAGCTAGCGTTTGTTTTTGCGATTTCGCAACCCTCAATATCAGTTTTAACCAAATTGAAACATCAATTAAGTACTTAAACTGTCTTTACAGAAAAAAACACTTTAACAAAAGGCATTTATTACCTCCACGCAGAAAGTACGTAGGTAAATGAAGTCTTGTGCAACGCAAGAAAAAAAAAAGAATCATTTCTTAACATTTCAAAAATGGAACACAATACCGGCAATTCAACACGCATACCCATAGACAAACAAAAGAAAAAGTAATTTTGCAAATCGAACAATATTAACAACGTGGAAAGTTTACAATAATATTAGGGGCAAAGAAGTTTATTATATTAATTACTAGCTGTGCCCCGCGGTTTCACCCGCGTGAGTTCATCCTTGTTGTTTGTAATTTTATAAATTAACTTTCTTTACCTATATTCTATAATACTAGACGTGCCCCGCGGTTTCACCCGCATTAATTTCAGAGTTCCCGCAGGAATTCCGGGATAAAAAGTACCCTATGTGTTAATCTGGATGGTGATCGAGAAAGATAAAGTTACATAATCGCAAATAGTCGATAGAAGTAATTTTCGTTTAGCAACATGAAACTATTGAAACAGAACTGCAACAGAGTTACGTAATCGGCCCACAGATGTATAAGCCATATTATTGTTAAAGTTTAATTAAAATTTATCCAGTAGTTTTTGCGTGAAAGAGTAACAAACATCCATCCATCCATCCATCCATCCATCCATCCATCCATACATTCTTACAAACTTTCGCGTTTTTATATTAGGTAGGATAATCCCTATTTGGTAGTAGGTACATATTATTACAGATGCGAAAGTGAGTTTGTTACGCTTTTACGCCTTAACCGCTGAACCCGATCACCACGAAATTATGCATACACGTTGTCAGGAGGACAGAGAAGGACATAGGGTAAGTATAAGTACTTTGTATCCCGGAATTCTCGCGGGATCTCCGTAATTTCCGCGGGGAGCAGCTCGTAAAGTGTGAATTCAACTTTTAAGGTTTCATTGAACAGTTGCGTATGCATGCGAGGAGGTCAGCACGTCGCGTCGGCGCGTGCCACCCTCCTACAGCAAGTTCGATGTGTATATGCGATATAATTACGGCGTATTGTTAAGGGGGTGGACTCCGCGCATCTGGTGGGGTAAACGACCTCGGGGGTCGTATCGATCGGCGGCGGCGCGCGCGCAGTGTCGCACCCACGGCCGTCACTACGTAACGGGAAGTGACGGTTCAGTAATGCAAGTTAGGTTACAAATACTTACAATAGGGATGTGGACTACTTTTGAAAATCAAAATTCTAATTAGTCCGTCAGTTAGAAAATAAAAAAAACAATAGACACGTATTTTTTGGTTTTTGAAATATCTAAATTTAAATATATAGAGATAAAGCGCATTAAAGTTTAGGGTGAGCTCGTCGTGACGTCACTAACCGATAAAACCGCCATACAAACTGTCCGAATAGTGACGTCACGCGAAATTTCAACTCAATATATCGCCGTTATTTTTTGATTACGTAAAAAAAGAAAAAATACGTGTCCAATATTTTTTAATAATCTACGAGACGGACTAAAAAATAAAAATTAGTCCACATGCCCATTGGCTATTCTAGATACCGCATCTTGTCTTGACACAATACTCCACTACTGGTATCTTTGTACGTGGGCGTGTAATGCGGAATTCCTGCGGGAACTTCGAAATTAACGCGGGTGGAACCGCGGGGAGTAACTAGTCTTAGATTATTACAAGAAAGCAAAGAATTAACAAAATTTATGGGGAAGTAGGTAGTTGCCAGCCCGCGGTTTTGGGGGCTCGAGCTAATACATATCCATGTCTCGAATTGTTCATTTGAATCCTATAGACATTTTATGTCAGTTTTAGCATTATACTTACCTAAGAAGAAAAGAAGAAAGAAAGACATAGGCCATTCACCAGGAGTGACAAGGTGAGGCTCAACTCCACTCAAACGAAACACAAAATCGCATCAGACCGGGGAATAAAGACTCTCCCCACAAACTCTAAGGAAGACCTTCATAAATGCAGGAGCGGTGCACTTTTGTGTTTTGACTTTTGCGTGAGTAAAATTGAACGTCTGTACGGCTAAGTTCCATTGCCTCTCATAGGATTTCAAGTAACCGTCGGTTACCTGAGAAGTTTTTGGAGGGAATCGAAGGTGACGGTTGCATAAATTAAAAAAAGAAAAACTTCAGTAAGTACGTACCTACCTAAAGACGTTTACATAAATTTTCCAGAGCCGTCGAGCGTGTTAAAAAAAAATCGAAAAGGTCAGACCAGAAGTCGTTGCGGGCGCTCCTTCCTGTTGTCTATGTTCTGAGCGGCATGTTTCCGAACGTTGCTCATCATAAACATTAGAAAATAATTACGCAGGGGGGTGGGGGCGTGGCGAAGTACAAGTTTTCTAATTACACTCTGTGGTACTTTGACCACCGATTTCGGGAGGGAGAAGGAAAAGACAGACAAACGTACCAACAGCGTTCGTTTTATCAAAGACAAAGGGACAAGAGTACCCTTATTTCTTTATCTGTACCCTCGAAAATGCAAAATTTCACAATAATCGGATGAGTTGTAAAAGTGTTAAAAACGTAACAAAGTGAAATTGGAACTTATAGTATTGTTTAGGGTTGTCTGGTACCCTTAATACGAGCTCTGGAACCAGATGGCGCGTGATGATGTCCAAGCACTATTATCGTAACTATCGATAAGCGCCAGTAGCATTCTACGGCACACCGCGCTGCAGCCTGCGCCGGCGCAACGGCACCGGCAACCGTCGGGCGGGCTGCGCGCGCGCACCGTGACGCGCCGTTACGTCGTAACACACCCGCGCAGGCGCACATTGCGCGCAATAGTTCGTTGATAGATAAACAAATGCCGCGGCCGTCCGTGTTGCCAGCGCAGCGCACACGCATGTATAATTGAAGACAATGAGATAGAAAAAACCGGCAGTCGTACGACTGCACGGCAGATTCGGCAGAAGTAAATACCCGGACACCAGAGTTCAGTGGTTTTTCTCCATGCCTAAAGTGTGGACATGAAGAAGTTTTCAATTAACAAATTCCGGAGTTCCCGCGGAAATTTCGGGATGAAGGTGACGGGATGACAACGTCATGATGACAACGTGTATGCAAAGTTTCACGATGATCGGCTGAGTCATTGGGGCGTGAAAGCGTAACAGACAGACAGACAGACAGAGTTACCTTCACATTTGTTTTATTAGTAGGGATTTATTTCTGATTATATATTTAGTCTTCTTAGGCATACCCCGCAACATACATTATGATAATTTACTTGGCTTTTTTATTATCTAATTACTCTACTTTTACTTTTTAAATTATCTTTGAAACTAAGAAATGTAGATTGTGGACGGTCTTATTTGTAGCGTGAAGCCATCTCCCTTCTACGGTCGCCACTGGAAATCAGCGTCGTGGAACTTAGTGCCACGGCATAATGCTGAGTGGTAGCCATTTTGGTACCAACTATTCTAGTTTAAGACTCATACTTGTACTTATTTTATCTTTATGGTATCAAATAAACTTTTTTCTATTCTATTCTATTCAAATTTTGTATTCAAAAGTTGGTAGTGAACGTATCTTTTCTTGATGTTAATAAAATTGTACGAGCACGTCATACTCGTGAACGGGTGCTGTCAGTTGGTACTGATGTATCTGTAGTCTGTGCCGGACTAGTATGTGTTTGTTGCGCAGCTTCTTCTCTTCAGCCATAGCACTAGGAAGCTGTATAGGGTGGATATTTTACTTAGTATTATTGTAACAAAATAACTTTGCACAACAAACAGCTACTTGATTCTACACTACGAGCTTGTAGCCTTGTGTCGTGGAAACCAAGCAAACAATGTTCTTTCTCTCAATATTGCGATTGACATAATATGAAGGACATAATTTTAATACCAACGTCCAGGGCTCAGCTGTTTCGATTAAATGTTAATTCAATGTATACTCATTGAAATCAGTATTCCTGCAGCTAATAGGTAAACGGCCTCCAAGGACCCTCGCTGTCCGCCCCACGGCCGCTGGGGCGTGAAGTACGAACAGACGGCTATCATTACATACATATTTACACATTTTATATATAGGTACATACATATTTTATGTATATTTATCATGAGTTTAATTGAAGGATGATTTTTATCGGTTTCTTAAAAGCAACGACTAAAATATAATCCCTACTTACTTCCCTACTAATATTTATAATCCTACTAATATTATAAATGTGAAAGTGTGGATGTTTGGATGTTTGTTACTCAATCACGCAAAAACGACAGAACGGATTTGGATGAAATTTGGAATGCACGTTGTCAGGAGTACAGAGAAGGACATAGGGCACTTTTTATCCCGGAACAGCTAGTGATTAATAAGGTATTTCGATGTTCTCTTAGGAACTGTAAAGTAGCTCGTCTTTTTAAGGTCTGAGTAAGTTATCTCCATAATATCAAATTTTATCAAAATCGATTCAGCAACAATCTGATTTTCATGGATTGAACACTACACCTGCCTATACAATTTGCTGATGGCATAATTGATACTGCAGTCGTTTTTTTATTCTTACACTATTCTAACTCGAATTATGGGCTTCAGGGATAATTTGCGACAGAATGTTGTCTATACGAATGCCTATCTCTGCTTAGAAAGGATACAACCGTTTTTCCCGCAAGAAATCCCATCACAGTCCAAGAGACGAAGGCTTGGCTATCATTACCTACGTCTCTTAATATGGGTTCGGAGTTAACAAAAAAGCCAAGTTGAGATACAAGATTTTCTATCAAGCCCTGCGGTTTTATGGTAACGTAGCTTAGGTAGGTAGGTACAAGTATATTATATAGACTATATAGTCGCTCGATATGTAATACTTAGGCCCGTATTCCAGAAGGTGACTCACATCACGTTTTACTCGAGATTAGTTTTAAGCTCAGATCATAACTCAAGCGTACATCTTATTATAAAATGCGTTTTAAGTTCTAATCACTTGAAACTAATCTTGAGTAGGGATTCTGAACTCGGATTGGTTCTGATCAGTAGAAACTAGTCTTGAGTAGAGATTTTGAGCTCTGATTGGTTGAGTGGTCTTGACATGACAGACGTAAACAAAGATCAAATCTTTGCTTGAGTATAGATTAGTACTCAAGCGTCGTTCTAGAATAAGGAAATAACTCAGCTGATTGTTGATTGATGAATCTCGTTTCAAGTAAGGTTCTAAAATTAAAGCTTTACTTGAAATTAGTTTTTAAACTAGATTCATGACTTGAGTAACCTTTTGGAATACGGACCTTAGTGAGAGACAACACGTAAGTTGAGCTCTGACAAATGTCTAGATGGAGTGGTTTTAAACTAAATAGTGGGAAGTACGACTTTCATCCCGGTATTGGCGAGAAAATTTCGTAAATTATAGGAGTGAATCCGCGGAGATAATATAATTAGTAGCAGCAAAACTATTGAAATTAAAAAAGTCGTGCGTGAAAAGAGGCAACAATACAAAAAACTCATTTCGAAAAAAAAAAAAACAGTTGCTTTGTTTTTCCATAGAGCAGCAGTATGACGCCGTGACGAAAAATGAATTTTTACTCCCATCCGTACCGTGCAATGAAAAACTTCGTTCTAAAGAAACAATTAAATTCATATAAGTACCTAACTAACGCTCATTTAGCCCATCCAAGTAATATCTACAATATATACTCTACCTAGCTGTCCCTTGCGATTTCATCCGCAGTAATTTCGGAGTTTCCGCGGGAATTCCGGGATAAAAACTATCCTATCTTTTAAGTTGGACCATATTATAAATGGTAACAAAATTTTATCAAAATCCGTTCAGTAGTTTCGGAGTCCATCGCGGACAAACAACGTGACACGTGATTTACATATATTAAGACTAGCTGTGCCCCGCGATTTCATCCGCGGTAATTTCGGAGTTCCCGCGGAGGTTGCGGGAAAAAAGTACTCTATGTCCTTCAGTTCCCGAAGGAATTCCGGGATAAAAACTATCCTATCTTTTAAGTTGGACCATATTATAAATGGTTACAAAATTTTATCAAAATCCGTTCAATAGTTTCGGAGTCCATCGCGGACAAACAACGTGACACGTGATTTACGTATATTAAGATTATCATTTTTAATTAGATTATCTAATATATATAAATCACATGTCACGTTGTTTGTCCGTGATGGACTCCTAAACTACTGAACGGATTTTGGTAAAACTTTGTAACCATTCATAATATGGCCCAACTTAAAAGATAGGATAGTTTTTATCCTGGAATTCCCTCGGGAACTGAAGGACATAGAGTACTTTTTTCCCGCAACCTCCGCGGGAACTCCGAAAATACCGCGGATGAAATCGCGGGGGACAGCTAGTCGTTTATATTTATGTCTAAATTACGATCCTCTAAAGGAAGGAGGTTTGAAATTCGCGCGAGTCTTAAAATTACACTTTTTAGCAATGAAAGATTTTTTTGAGAATCTTACGACCTTTGGCTATCAAGTTTAATTTTGTATCAATATTTAAGTAAGATGTCACAGTCAGTTATAATTTAAATGCTCGAGCAGCGGGAGGTTAAGGCGTCGAAAAAACAAAAAAAAAAACAAAACACCGCCTTCGTTCCACATTGGAAAACAAAAACGTTCATAGAGCAAGGTAGATATTTTTATGGCGCTGCGGTTGTCTAACGCAAAGGCACAATGGACCCATATCACACCGCTCTATTGTCTGTGCCCACTACCAAGGGGGTCATAAAAAGTCTATCGTTAAATAACTATAACGTGGTGTATTTTTTACAGAACATAAGATTAAATGGAAAAATTCTGTAGTTTAAAATTAAAGTGTCTGTTTGTAATTTCAAATTAACAACTTTTCACTAAACGCATACGAAATTTCAAATTATATACTTACCATACTCAAAAAATCTATTTTTAAAGGTTTTCCCTGTCTGTCTGTTTGTCCCGGCTAATATTTGAAACGGCTGGA
Organism: Zygaena filipendulae; assembly: GCA_907165275.2. Taxonomy (NCBI): domain Eukaryota; kingdom Metazoa; phylum Arthropoda; class Insecta; order Lepidoptera; family Zygaenidae; genus Zygaena; species Zygaena filipendulae. Next base: position 10,130,630 of record OU015670.1, read on the forward strand.
CCGATTTTGACGGGACTTTCACTCGCGGATAGCTAATGTTATAAGAAGTAACTTAGGATACTTTTTATTCCGGAATTCCGGATACTTTTACTCCGACATTAATGCGGGTGAAACCGCGGGGAACAGCTAGTAGAATATATTATAGACTAGCTGTTGCCCGCGGTTTCACTCGCGCTGATTTTCGGGTTCCCGCGGAATTCCGGGATAAAGATCACCTACCCTATGTCCTTCTGTGGACCCCTGACAACGTGTATGCATAATTTTATGTTGATCGGTTGAGCCGTTATGGCGTGAAAGCGTAACAGACAAACAGACAGAGTTACTATCACATTTATAATTGGCTACTTGACAAATTTTTTTTTTAGTCCGTCGTGTAGATTGTTAAAAATATTGGACACGTATTTTTTTCTTTTTTTACGTAATCAAAAAGTAACGGCGATACATTGAGTTGAAATTTCGCGTGACGTCACAACCCGGTGCAGTTTGTACGGGGCTTATAATGAATATTGACGACACGAGTCCCCCACCCTAAACTTTAATGCGCTTTATCTATGTTTATTTTCATTAATTTGAAAAAGTAAAATACGTCGTGTCTATTATTTTTTTATTCTCTAACGGACGGACTATTAGAATTTTGATTTTCATACCTTGGAGAATACCCAATTATAAGTAGGGATTGTATCTATACAAATTCATGAAATGAACATCATACATAGTAACAATCGTACATTAGATTGCCTAATGAATTGTGCCTACAGATGGGCGATCAACCCGGTGCTTGGGTTTAAATCCGATAAAAGCCTGACGTTTTAGGGTTTAAACCCGATAAAAGCCTGCCGTTTTAGGGTTTAATCCCGATAAAAGAGGCTGGCTTCTATCGGGTCTACACTATAGACGGAACGCGTAGAACAAACAAGTGAAGCCAGGAAAAAGACACCATCGCCATGCACGTACACAGAAACACGCACACACTTACAAGTAAAAGACACCATACTGGGAATCGTCGTGGCACCACATGCATACGCAACCGGCTTCACTTCGTTGTACGAGACGTTCCGTCTTTAGTTTTTATTTGGTCTGAGACTAAAGTAGACTCGATACGCAATATTATCCGAATACACGGACATTCAGCAGAATTTTAAGGCGACTAGAGTAGATTACCTACCTTACCTGACGTGATCACCTTGAAAGTAAGAAACATAGACTAAGGGCGTTGACCTTTTATCGCGAAACAAAAAGGCGAGCAAAGGCACTCGTTACTTACAGCCAGAAGAGATAGATCTCCAGCTCCGAAAGGAAAGTTTCCATTTCGTTATGGATGAAAGTGAGAATTGCATTTATTTTACTGCTCTATCTAGGGTTGGCAATTAAAAAAAAACAATGAAGTATTTTTTAAACTAATAGGTAGGTAAAAGGTAGTTAAATCTTGGCAGGTAGGTGCCCTGACATAGGTAGGTAAGTACCTACTTAATAGGCAAATATTCCCAAATAGCTTCGATAGGTGTCTGTAAGCAATTTTATGATTAACTTACAAAAAAATACTTCTAAATCAATGATTTGCTTCTAAATACCTGATAAAGACCGGTCACGTTAAATATTCAAACATCGAAATGAACCGCAAATCGTTGCCATGATGGCGATGACGTGTTGAATGTTTATATTTGCATCTCATACTTTCAAACGGTAACGGTTGGAGATAGAGCGAGACGGCAATGCGTGTCGTGAAAGATTGCGCGGGAAGTGAGATGTCAAAACTCCATTCGATTTTCTTCGTGACTTCAGACTTGTCTACGGCCATCCGTCGGTAAATTAACTGACAGGTTATATTCATTGTAATCCTCATGGGTTAAAATTATAATTAAAAGGAATAATTATAATTAAAATTAATAAAATAACGAAGCTATGATTATAATCAACATTTACAAATCTTAAAGAGTTTATGATGTTGACAAGAACTCGTTGAGAAACGAAAAAGAAAACAGATTTAATCGAACATTATCGAGGCAAAGTAGAAGAATATAAAGATAACTAAGACGTAATATAACTTCAATTGAACCCATGATGTTTTAGCGTTTAATTATTATTATTGCCTTCATTGATACGCATGAAATGTGGAACGAGTTGATAGTGCAAAAAAATTAATTAATGCTGAACGAGAGCGTTGACCTTTGCTTCATAGAGAGCTTAGAATAAAGCATTAAAATCAAAACAAAGTAACTTTCCTAATTTTTTTTTTTATTTTACTTTTATTCTTTAGGTAGATATACTAGTGTCTATTGATTAAGTAGTGATAACGAGGTAAGAATGAATTTTATTGATAAGAAAGTGATGGTAAATAGTTACCTGCCTGTGGTAAATAATTTATTCCCACGATCTTTTGGTATTACAATACATTATTGACCTGCAGTAAGTAAAGGACCGTTAATAATAATATAATCTTTATTATTTTTGGGGGAATTTCCCATAAATAGGTAACGTCATTTACCTATACCTACTCGTTAGAAGTCTTATAGTTGGTTCAAAACGAAGATAGAAAGACGTTATTTTGAAAGTAGGTACATTGCAAATTTTAAATTTTTTATGCTGTCAAAAATCTGATAAATTAGAATGATTTGGATGGGCAGGTTCGGAACGTATAAACATAACTTCGTTACGTCTTTATCGTTTAGTTTTAATAAAGTATCTAGTAATTGTTAGGTAAAGGTAAACCTAGATCTTTACACGAAAATGTATGTAGAAACACGGTTACAAAGAATGTATGTGGTTAGGATTAAAAATTATATACAAAATCAACTTACCCCGAGCATTGGCAGTTCGATTCGCACGTTTTGCTGCCGTGCCCAAACATTTTTGCAAAACTCCTTGAAAACCGTCCAAAACAAATATTGTTGAACACAAACAACGATTAATTAAACTAGAAATGTACACATGAGTATATTTATTATTTAAATGCGGTAATCAGTCTTTATTTATCATTCACTTTGATAGTTTCAGTTATAAAATGAAATTTTTAATCGCGATGCATATACGAAGAGCGCGCGCGACATCCCCCAACGGCTGACGATCCACAACTGAACGGAGCGAAGTGTGAACTTTTGATAGCCCTGAAGTTGCTCCGGATTGCAAGCTCCGCGCTTTCCCGTTTATCCTGTGGGGTTACTGCGGCAAGCAAATTGCCAGTTATTATCCCTATTTGCCATTACGTCGGTAAAATTCTGCCTTTTTTGATATTTTTTCTTATAAAACTGTACTAGTAAGACTAATGATTTCCAAGTTAAAACTCCGTTACAGGTAGAGAGAGATACAAGCGTAAGAAATTATTGCTAGTATTTTTAATTCCAAAACAACCCTTTCCTGATTCTATTTTGACCTAAGACAAACTAGACTTTCGTATTAGTTCAAATTTGAGGGTAGATTCAAAAATTTCCAATACCCAGCTCCCAGCATTTGTTCCGTTCATTTCACAAAAGAAGTTTCTTTAATTTTTTTTAATTTAGTAAGCTTATGAAATAGATAGTCAGGGAATAAAAACAAACGTGAAATCTAATACTAACCGGTGTTAATTCAATTCAAATTCGTAGTTCAATAGATTTGAACTTTGAACCGGGATTTTTGACCGGGTTTTATTACTTTATTTTGCAAATTAGTTTATCGTGATTAATAAGGTGGATTTTGCTTAATAGTGATCCATAAAATAGAGCGTTCGTCGAGAGGTTTTCGTTTTAACTTCCAACAGAGCGTCCTATTAAGGTTCAATTGTAAAGAGTTACTGCCAAAAGTTCCGGTAAAGTATCTAAATGCATCTCACCAATGCATTTCGATGTAAATAACTTCAGAAGAAGAAATATACCACTGAATTGGCTCTATGGACTGTTTCCTTCTGCCTTCCTCGAAAGGGGTAAACTTTACAACAAAAAAAAAGCAAACGCACCAAAAAAATTCAAATTTGTACTCCAAACGAATTTTATTGGAGTTTCCAAAGCACAAGTCAAAGAGTATATAACCATGGCACAAGTAAGTTAGGTTAGTTATTATACTCTTTGGTTCTTGGGAATAAAATTGAAAACTTATTTAGTCCTAGAGACTTTAGTTGCATTTAGAATTTAATATTTTTAGTTTAATTTTTTTCTAAGATTTGTAAGATAATTTTATTTTACAAAACCTGTAAAAAAAGGTTTAAAGAAGAATTTTTTCTCAAAAAAAGATAAAAATCGTTTACATGAGAATATTAATTAAAGTCAAGACATTAACAAAGCATAGCAACCAAGTTTAATTCTTTAGTTGCATTTAAGTGGGTTTAAGTAGATTTAAATAGGTAGGTACATAACAGCGAGCTGGTTTGAAGATATTTTTGATTTTTATAGCTGTGCCCCGTGGTTTCACCCGTGTGATTTTCGAGATTCCCGTACTCAGGAACTCCAAAAGTAGCCTAAACTTACGCGCAATATTTCAAGATCAAAAACTAAGCCAAATCGGTCCAGCCGTTCTCGAGTTTTAGCGAGACAAACGAATAGCAATTGACTAGCTGTGCCCCGCGGTTTCACCCACGTGAGTTTTGGAATTCCCGCAGGAACTCCAAATTTGCCTAAATCAGCTAATTAGCAGTAAAAGTCCCGTCAAAATCGGTCCAACCGTTTCGGAGACTCACCCGCGTGAGTTTCGGAGGAACTTCAAAAGTATTTCATATTCTTCTCCTTACAATAAAGGACACTACAAAAAAGGATTACCGAAATCGGTCCACACGTGATGCCGATGCCGTAACCAAGGGAAATAGACATAGACATGGACTTTGCTAGCGTCATCCACTATAGAAAAACATATTATCTATTACTAGCTGTGCCCCGCGGTTTTTTCGGAGTTCCCGCGAGAATTCCGGGATAAAAAGTACCCTATGTCCTTCTCTGTACCCCTGACAACGTGCATGCCAAACTTCATCCAAATCCGTTCAGCCGTTTTTGCGTGATTGAGTAAACGTATGCGAGGATAAGAGCTCGAAAGCGCATTTTCATCGCACTTGCTTCAAATTTATCGTCACTGCTCAGCTCCTATGTGTCTTAGCGTTATGTTATATGGCCCATAACCTGCCCAGGAGTATGGACTACAATCGTACCAAGTTTGGTTAAAATCCCTTCAGTAGTTTTTGACCCATGCGTGCACATACAGACAGACAGACAGACAAAAAATTTACTGATTGCATTTTTGGCATCAGTATCGATCACCATTCATCCTCCAATATTAATTTTGAATATATATTCAATGCACAGAATTGACCTCTCTACAGTTTTATTATAAGTATAGATTATTTACCTGCACACTTCCTAATTCAACAATCGAACATAGAACCTCCTCCTTTTTGGAAGTCGGTTAAAAAATGATAATGAGTAAATAGTAAATACTAATATTTTATGTTAGGTAATAATATGCAGTAACTAGGTACACGTAAATCTGTAGGTACGCTTTGATTTCCCTGTTTTACATAATACTAGCTGTCACCCGCGGTTTCACCCGCCTTAATTTCGGAGTTCCCGCAGCAAATGTAGGATATCAAATTATACATATAAAAGTCCTCTTGAATCACTTTATGTATTAGAGAAAACCTCATGAAAATCCGTTCGGCAATTTTTAATCGACTTCCCAAAAAGGAGGAGGTTCTCAATTCGACGCGTACCTATGTTTTTTTTTTTATGTTTGTTACCCCATAACTTTCGATTGGGTGAACTGATTTTGATGATTCTATTTTTATTCGAAAGCTGGTGCTTCCCATTGGGTCCCATTTTCATGAAATCAGGATCAGATGATGGGATCTTGGAGAAATCGAGGGAACTCTTCAAAATTTATAGGCACACCTATGGCAATGTTTACATAATATTATTATTGTATTACACAATAATATTATGTAATAACTCAATGGTTTTTTGTTTTTTTTTTGTATGTGAAAATATGAAGTGAAATATCTCAGACGATTTGAATTTTTTTTTTAATGCGACGCCAGTGTGACGTCGATAAACTAACGAATTATTACGTAATTTTGTGATAACAATAATAAAACCTTGAATTTCAATTGAATTTATACGTTTTCCAGTTATATTGGAGAACCTCCTCTATTGTCATCTGCTTAACTCAACTTGAGCAGCCATAAATGAGAAGCGCTTTGCAAAGTGAATTTTTAATGAATTTTACTTTGAGGTAGGTACCTTACTTATAGGGACGCAGATAAGCAATAACATGTTAACCCACAAAATTAAGTTATCTATTCAGAACAATTTATTGAGAGTTAGGGAACGTTTTTTAATTATGTGTTCACCTTATTACATTGTTTAAGTATGTAACTAAATATTGAACATAAAAAATGTTGGCAGAAAATGGCGCTATAATTTTAAAACACTATTTACACAAAATTTCTCCAGTGTGGGATAACACACTATTGCTTATCTATGTCCATAGGTACCTTACTCATTTTTTGTTAACTTTTTCAAGACTACACAAATAATTAAATAAGTATTGAAGTACCTACTTATACCTACTTAATACTTACCTATTTCTTTTGTTAAATTTCTTTACATTTACTTTTATTTATGAAGTGATATAAAGATAATATGTCTAACGATAAGTCGAATGCCTACATACCTGGAATTCGGTATCCGGATTTAATTATATTGATTTTCTTGTATATCTAATATCTATGACAATTAAAATTATCGTCTTTTTATCTTAATTTTAGCTCTAGCCTAGAGCTCTAGGTAACAGTTGGTAATCAAACGAAAAAAGAAAAAAAAAATATTTTAAATAAATCTTTATTTTCTTCAGTTTGAGGATTTTTTTCGGAACGTAGCTGGCCATTTTACCATATGGCCAAGTTTCGGACCCGTCCGGGCCCCACAACAACTCAGCGTCGAAAGGAAATTGTCTCTAATACGAACGCCGCAAGACCTATATTAGATAAGCAATAGTTTCATCAATGGAATGTCATACAAAAATCATATGGGAAGCGAATCCTGTTTCAAAGTACTTCATAAAAAAGTGTCCAGGCGATCTTCGTCTTTAACCACCTAAGAATAAAGCGTACAATCTGATAAATTAATGTTTTATAATCTTCGTATTGTACCGCACGCTAAACAGGTACCAAGTCATATGGTCGGTCCTTGCTTGTGTTTTTAAAATAAATCAAACTCTATTCCTAACAACTGAAAGTTCAATATTAATCAAAAACGATGTCAGTACTGTATTTCAAAGCAAAGATTTCAAATTCTTCCGAACATATGACCGGTACTTCCTAAAAACCTTTGCCTAAGAGTTGAAATTTAAGAAAAAACCCAATAAAATGGCGGCAAAGCGTCAAGTTTATGGTTATTCTCTCTCTAGAATTGAAAATTTCGTTGTCCAAAAACAAAATTACACGTTCGGAATTTAAAAGAATGCCTTTCGGGTGTCCGTCTGTATTGTTGTTTATTTTACAATACCTAAGCATTTACTTCTCTTTCAAAACTCAAAAACACACATAAAACTTACTAAGAAGCCAGCACAGCAGCTTATGAAACTGCATGGGTAGGTAGGTACATCATACAGTCCTTTTCTGTACCCCTGACAACGTGAATGCGAAATTTCACCGTGATTGCTGGTGTAGTAGTTGAGGCGTGAAAACGATACAAACAAACTCACATTCGCATTTCTATATTACATACTAGCTGTCCCCCGCGATTTCATCCGCGGTAATTTCGGAGTTCCTGCGGAGGTTGCGGGAAAAAAGTACTATATGTCCTTCAGTTCCCGAGGGAATTCCGGGATAAAAACTATCCTATCTTTTAAGTTGGACCATATTATAAATGGTAGCAAAATTTTATCAAAATCCATTCAGTAGTTTCGGAGTCCATCGCTGACAAACAACGTGACACGTGATTTATATATATTAGACTAGCTGTCCCCCGCGATTTCATCCGCGGTAATTTCGGAGTCGGAGTTGCCGCGGGAATTCCGGGATAAAAACTATCCTATCTTTTAAGTTGGACCATATTATAAATGGTTGCAAAATTTTATCAAAATCCTTTCAGTAGTTTCGGAGTCCATCGCGGACAAACAACGTGACACGTGATTTATATATATTAAACTAGCTGTCCCCCGCGATTTCATCCGCGGTAATTTCGGAGTCGGAGTTGCCGCGGGAATTCCGGGATAAAAACTATCCTATCTTTTAAGTTGGACCATATTGTAAATGTTTACAAAATTTTATCAAAATCCGTTCAGTAATTTCGGAGTCCATCGCGGACAAACAACGTGACACGTGATTTATATACATTAGACTAGCTGTCCCCCGCGATTTCATCCGCGGTAATTTCGGAGTTCCCGCGGAGGTTGCAGGAAAAAAGTACTCTTTGTCCTTCAGTTCCCGAGGGAATTCCGGGATAAAAACTATCCTATCTTTTAAGTTGGGCCATATTATAAATGGTTGCAAAATTTTATCAAAATCAGTTCAGTAGTTTCGGAGTCCATCGCTGACAAACAACGTGACACGTGATTTATATATATTAGACTAGCTGTCCCCCGCGATTTCATCCGCGGTAATTTCGGAGTCGGAGTTGCCGCGGGAATTCCGGGATAAAAACTATCCTATCTTTTAAGTTGGACCATATTATAAATGGTTGCAAAATTTTATCAAAATCCTTTCAGTAGTTTCGGAGTCCATCGCGGACAAACAACGTGACACGTGATTTATATATATTAAACTAGCTGTCCCCCGCGATTTCATCCGCGGTAATTTCGGAGTTCCCGCGGGAATTCCGTGAAAAAGTACTCTACGTAGTATATACTAGTTAGTATATATAAAAGTACCTACTCTGTGGGTTCTACGTGAACGAGCGGCTGACCAAGCTGAACCGCCAGCTGTTCCGCGACGCCAGCGCCAGAGCCAAACTATTACTGTCCAACACAGCACTTTATAACACAAAAAAACATTTTTCATTACTCATGCTCGGAAAGTAGGTCTGAAGTTGCCTGAGAAGCGGGTTGAAAGTAGCTCTTTTCAGCCCTAGGGAGAATCGCTTTCAACTGACAACTGTCAAATTATTAAAAAAAAACTAGGTCTATTTTCACATTTCTATTGAACCATGTTCCAACTTTCTATACAGCCAGCGCCATGTAAAATTGAAATAACGTAAAGTTTAAGTAGGTATTAATTAAAATAAAATTCACTCATTTTTTCTTAAGCTAATTAATTAATTAAAATATAAATAATATTATTTTATTTTCTTTAATTAATACTTAATAATTAAAGAAAATATTTTTTAGATGACTTTATTATAATTTAGGTCGCCACAATGTAAATAAAAAATACTGGCTGAATAGCTAGCCGGCCAAAGAAAAAGAAAGCGTCAAGCGACTATCCAATCTTCACTCATTTTTTCTTTAGCTAATTCCTATTTTTATTTTGACTTTCCTTGCATTCGTAATGAAAAGCACAGTGTTACCCTCGGGAGAAAGTAACTTATTTAGTGCCTCGAACTATTGGCGCCCTCGCTACGCTCGGGCGCCAAACCCCGTCTCGGCACTAAATGAGTTACTTTCACCCCTTGGATAACAATGTACTATTTCATTACTCATACTCGGAAAGTAGGTCTGAAGTTGCCTGAGAAGCGGGTTGAAAGTAACCCTTTTCAGCCCTAGGGAGAATCGCTTTCAACTGACAACTGTCAAATTATTAAAAAAAAACTAGGTCTATTTTCACATTTCTATTGAACCATGTTTCAACTTTCTATACAGCCAGCGCGATGTAAAATTGAAATAACGTAAAGTTTAAGTAGGTATTAATTAAAATAAAATTCCACTCACTTTTTCTTAAGCTAATTCCTATTTATATTTTTTTATTTTCTTTAATTAATATCTACTTAATAATTAAAGATAATATTTTTTTTAGGTCGCCACAATGTAAATAAAAAATACTGGCTGAATAGCTAGCCGGCCAAAGAAAAAGAAATAGGTGGGAAAGTGTCAAGCGACTATCCGATCTTCACTCATTTTTTCTTTAGCTAATTCCTATTTTTATTTTGACTTTCCTTGCATTCGTAATGAAAAGCACAGTGTTATCCTCGGGAGAAAGACTTTTTACTTTTTACTTTTGACTTGTTACTTTCACCCCTAGGATAACAATGTACTATTTAAACATTGTTTATCGACATGAAAATAAATGACCGAACCGCCATCTTTGATCCCCGCTAAAAAACTAACTCGTTAGTGATGTTTTTTGATAAGCCTGATGTGCGTCAATTACCCGGCGACACAAGGTCTTCGTTAGTTTCCTAACCGAACTGAGTTGATGTCCCTTCTGTTCCCTATCTGTTCTGTGGTTAAAACAATAGCTATCAATTTTATATTCCACGCAGTTGGACGTTCTCAATAAAAGGAATGGATAAAAAACCGTTTCTATATAGATTACTTATCTGAATCGTAAATCCGTAATACCTAGAAGGACCACCTCAATTGTGTCAGAAAAATATATTATGTACTAGCTGTCCCCCGCGATTTCATCCGCGGTAATTTCGGAGTTCCCGCGGAGGTTGCGGGAAAAAGTACTTCAGTTCCCGAGGGAATTCCGGGATAAAAACTATCCTATCTTTTAAGTTGGACCATAATATGGTGGTATGGATGGTTGCAAAATTTTATCAAAATCCGTTCAGTAGTTCCGGAGTCCATCGCGGACAAACAACGTGACACGTGATTTATATATATTAGATAGATATAAGTGCTTACTAGCTGTTCCTCGCGGTTTCACCCCACGATTTCACCCGCATTAAATGCGGAGTTCCCGAAGGGATTCCGGGATAAAAATACCCCGGACCAAAAGAATAGACACGTATTATTTGCTTTTCCATATTAAGGGAAAAAAAAATATTTATTTATCTTGGATTAAAGTTTAGGAGTGACGTCATATACGGTTCGTGATATACTACATTGCCTTTTGTTTCTAGTATTTTTTATACATTACCGACATGAACTAATAAATTGGTTTAATTGGTTTAGTTGGTTTAATTGGTCCATGATTACGGACTAAAAACTTGATTGCGACAATGTCTTTCAGCTTCGAGACTCCTGGGGAGGTTTAAAAAGTAACCTAGGTAAAACTAAACTGCAAAGTGGGCAAAATTTCATTGAGATCAGTGGTTTGGGAGTTTAGTGCGGACAAACATTGTGACAAGGGATTTGATAGATAAGACTTGCCGTTTCCCGCGGTTTCACAAACGTTGATTTCGAAGTTCCCGCAGGAGTTCCGGGATAGATACCCCCATGATAATGTTCAAGCATTATCTAAGTACCTACTTCCTAATCTTTACTGTTATTATAAATGTGAATGTGAGGTTTGAACGCCCTAACTACTTCACGAGATTTTGCAGACACAACAGAGAAGGACTAAGGGTACTTTTAACTTCGGAATTCCCGAAGGATCTCCGAAATTAACGCGAGTGAAACCGTGGGGAACAGAACGATCTTAAATAAAATTACCGTACAGAATTCTGGACCTCTGACTGTGGTCAGGGCAAACTAGGAATCAAATCTGGGAGCACGGTAGTGCCCCCGCCAAGACGAGCCATGCGAAGCGCAAGGGCAATACCTACCTTTTCTCGAAGCGCTTCTATGCAGTGATTTCTCACTTTGGTTTGGATTATTCCAGATACTTAAACAAAATTCTCGAAATATGTTGTTGAAATGAACAGTGGATAAATATAAGTGAATGTAGCGAAACTGCCAAGCCACATATTCTGACTAAGGTGTAGAGTTTGAGAAGTTAGGCCTTATAGAGTTAGGGTGTGTAGAGTTATCCTTGACTCTACATGAGATCTGATAACTTTTTGACAGTGCGAGTCATTATATTCTCGTCTTGGCAACATTTTACATGAAAATGTTTTTGGTGTGATCTCTATTGTCTAGATTCTACATTATAGACCGGTCAATGAAGAGCTGAAGTATGTATTCATGTATGTGTTGATATTTTTATGTATGTATTTATCAACACAAAAGGATCGTCAAAAGTGACCGGCCATAACTGTTAAAAGGCGCGGTGCGTGGGAGACTCTATGATATATTCGTACAATATATTTCAATATACTGTACGGATACAACTACATATATACATAGTACCTACTAAGCACCAACCAGTTCCTTCAGTGTCAAGAATCCTAATATTATAAATGGCAATGTGAGTTTGTTTGTTTGTTACGCTTTCTCGCCTTAACTACTTAACTGATAATAGGGATGTTGACTACTTTTGAAAATCAAAATTCTAATTAGTCCGTCAGTTAGAAAATAAAAAAACAATACATACGTATTTTTTGCTTTTTTAAATAAATTAAAATATTCAGAGATAAAGCGCATTAAAGTTTAGGATGAGGAGGTCGTGACGTCACTAACCGCAAAACAGCCATACAAACTGTCAGAATAGTGACGTCACGCGAAATTTCAACTCAATATATCGCCGTTATTTTTTGATTACGTAAAAAAAGAAAAAATACGTATCCAATATTTTTTAATAATCTACAAGACGGACTAAAAAATAAAAATTAGTCAACATGCCCATTATGAAATTTTGCATACACTTTGTCAGGGGTACACAGAAGGATATAAGCAAGGATATAGGGTAGTATCCCAGAGTTACCCGCGGGAATATATAAAAAAAACATAGCGCGAGATTCAACAGATTACCAAACGGAATCCATCTCCTCAAAATATGTCCGTTTATCTGTATGTCGCTTTGTTTGCAACCTATAAACATCACATACAAACATACACAATTGAACTTGGCATATTATACCTATGCGTGGTAAAAGAATTTCAATGTAGCTTTTGAATAATTTTCAATACGGTCACAGACATACAAAATACATATATGTTTTCTCAACAATCGAACAAATGAAAATAATTTGGTAGGTATAAGCTTTTGGCGTGATTCTTCACACACACACAATATCTCGCGTGATAATAATTTGAGCCTATCTTTTTCTCATTCAATAATAAATTTGACATTTTATTAATGATGTCCTTTTTTTCGTCTTGAACCGTAGCAAAGGCCTCCCCGGGTTCAGTGGTCTAGCGAGTTTTTTTTTCTTTAAATACGTAACGTGCTTGTTCAACTTGAATCATCGACAAGGCTCTGTACTTTCAACTCGAAAATCAACTTTACCTACTTCGGACGGCGCAAGCCAGGCGACCCGTTGTTGGCTTGTTACCAGTGATCAGTGGAGTCGTTGGGATGCTTGAGTTTGTGACCAAAGATACTTTGTGATCTATGATTCACTGAGGTTTTGTAGAGCAGGCGGACCAAAGTTACCGACATAGAAGAATAGCAAACTTGGAGTGGCAGTGGACGGGGCTCATCTCTCGAAGAACTGATGACCGATGGAGGAGGAAAGTTCTCGAGTGGCGACCACGGACCGGAAGACGCAGAGTGGGTAGGCCCGCTACAAAAAAATCATTGGATGCGGGAAGCGCAGGAGCGGTCGTTGTGACGCTCCTTGAGGGAGGCCTGTGTCCAGCAGTGGACGTCTTTCGACTGATATGATGATGGTGATGAAAGCTGAAGGAAGACATTGTCACCCTTGACACTTTGTAAGGATGTGAGTCGATGGCCTTTGAGACTTCTTGGCCAAGATTCTATAGTCTTTGAGACTTTGAAAGGCTGTCAATCTGTGACACTAATTGAGATTTGCAGCTAATTCCTTTGGTATACGTAAACATTATGGTGCTAGCTTATTTGAGGCCGTCTTCGGTCTGATTCTCCTAGGATGACGTGTCTAAAGTCCAGACACGTTCGAGCTATAAATTATTATTTTTGTCACTTGAATGTAGGCAAAGGTAACATAATATACCTTTTAATAGCATATTATTCTTTACAATACTTATGTATAAGCATCTATACCTACCTGTTTATTGTGGCCAGGTAGGTAGGACCGGATCAGGTGGGTCCGTCCAAAAGCATCCGTAAAATGGAATATTATAAACAAAAGAATTCTTATACTTTCCACTCGTCACGGACAACGGAGTGTTTTTGTTGTTTTTTTTCTTCTTTAGCATAAAGTTTTGATTTGACGAGTGGATCAGCTGATTAATCAGCTGACTGGGGGTCGGTAGAAAATTGGCAAGATTTCGGTGTTTGAAGTTGTCTGTCTTCCACAGATAGACGCAAAAACTACGGAATTTATTTCAATGAAAGTGTACAATAATATAGCTTATACATCAGAATAACACATAGGGTACTTTTTATCCCAGAATTCCCGCGGGAACTCCGAAATTGACGCGTATATGAAACGTCGGGGAACAGCTGCTAGTGTAAGTACAATAGGCTAGTTTCCTGGGTAAAAAAATCAAAATTCTATTTAGTCCGTCAGTTAGATAATAAAAAAATAAAAGACACGTATTTTTTGCTTTTTTAAAATAATGGAAATATGCATAGATAAAGCGCATTAAAGTTTAGGGTGGGGGACTCGTGATGTCACAGCTCGCTATAACGTGCGAACAAACTGTAGCGAGGCGTGACGTCATGTGAAATTTCGACTTGATATATCTCCGTTATTTTTTGGTTACATAAAAAATAAAAAAATACGTGTCCAATATTTTTTAATAATCTACAAAACGGACTAAAAAAAAAAATTTAGGAAACTAGCCTATTGTTAAACTTTGTCTATGCTACGCCAATCCGTCAAGACTGCATCCGTTGATTTGATTCACACATTTTCACACAAGCTATCTTTTACGTCATGATTATATTATCAGCAATGATATTATAAGTAGGTATTAAAGGAGGACTATCAATGTAACGCCATAACTCATACATAAGTAGCGATAACCGGCTGATAACTAAACTGTCGGTTTAACCATGGGATTTGACTTATACGTGGCAGTTTATGAGTTATGTGATGCGGCGGTCCCGCGGAGTATCCGAAATCAAAGCGGGTGAAACCGCGGGAAACAACTAGGATCCTAAACAGATTTGCAGAGCTACCTAGAATAGACTAGAAAAAGCTTATTTGATACCATAAAAATAAAATGGGTAAAAGTGTGAGTCTCAGATCCGTATTCCAGAAGGTGACTCAGATCACGTTTCACTTGAGATTAAGCTCAAATCATAGATAACTCAAGCGTACCTACATCTAATTATAAAATGCGTTTTAAGTTCTAATCGCTTGAAACTAGTCTTTAGTAGAGATTCTGAACTCTGATTGGTTCTAATCACTTGAAACTAGTCTTGAGAAGAGATTTTGGACTCTGATTGGTTGAGTGGTCTTGACATGACAGACGTAAACAAACATAAAATCTTTGCTTGAGTATAGATTAGTACTCAAGCAACTTTCTAGAATAAGGAAATACTCATCTGATTGTTGATTGATGAATCTCGTTTCAAGTAAGGTTCTAAAATTAAAGATTTACATGAAATTAGTTTTAAAACTAGATTCATGACTTGAGTAACCTTTTGGAATACGGACCTTAGATACCTATATCTTCAGTTGGTGCAGCCTCTGTAGGTAATGCACTGGCGAATCGTTGACTTTATATATATACATTGCGAACGGCCGTTAGTCATAAAACTCGGCATTTCCTGTTGACTTCAGTTCTATTATGGCGTCTGGAAATACGTTTTGTGAAGAACAAAATTTAAAACTTTGTAGGTACACGCTACATGGGTTGCCGACAAAGCATAGACAAATAAAGCTCAAAAACGTCAAGAGGTAGGTACACGTCGAAATGTACATGGAGTGATACACACAGAACGGCCATATTATTATGTCATAATATGGCATTTATACAATGTCATCCATTAAGTTTTACTTGACTTCGTTTTTGAAATTCATGATTTGCAGCATTTTTTTTGTAGGAATAGAGTTGGTTATTCAAATTCAAATTTACCTATGGTTTACTAGCCGCTAGTTTCGGAGATCCCGCAGGAATTCCGGGATAAAAGTACCTACCTACCCTATATCCATTTCTGTACCCCGGACCACGTGTGATAATAATAATAATAATAACCCACTTCACTACACACAGATCTACCTGATCCCACACTAAGCTATTATTAGCTTGTGTCGTGGAAACCAAGCAAACGTGGTATATACTACATAGAATTACATAATATATATTATACTATAGATATATAAACACACCCAGACTGGAAAATGGAACCCTGTGTTCATCACACAAAGTCCACCCCCACCGGGAATCGAACCCGGAACCTCTTGATTAGCGGGCAGGCATGGTGACCTACTACGCCAATCGTGTGGTATGCAAAATTTAATGCAGTTTTACCCACGTTAATTTAGGAGTTCCCTCCGGAATTCCAGGACAAAAGTATACTCAAGTCCTTCTCTGTACCCCCCGACGTGAAGATATAGGTACGCAAATGTTCAGCCGTTGAGGCGTGGAAGCGTGACAAACAAACTCACTCTCGAATTTAGTGAAAGCCGTATCGAAAACACGCGTGTCACGTTTATCGTTATTTCAGTCACTTTTCAGCATCTATTTTGGACCCCGAGCAGGAAACTGGCTTTCAAGAGAGCCATGTTTTAACTTGGGGAACAATCTAACATTGTCATTGGCGATTCGCCATAATCGAAGAAGTAGATGAAGAGATTGTTATTATTAAGAAACATTGTCATTGGCAAATTATAATTATAGACGCCATTATTAAAGAAGAAGAAGAAGTAGAATAGTTAGGATTGACCATAGGCCGTAGTATTATATTATACATACCTAAAATCTAGATCAGACAAATATTAATAGATTTTTCATTACTCATACTCGGAAAGTAGGTCTGAAGTTGCCTGAGAAGCGGGTTGAAAGTAACACTTTTCAGCCCTAGGGAGAATCGCTTTCAACTGACAGCTGGATACTGCATAAGCTCAAGTTTTTTTTTATGTCATAGGGTGCATACTTACTGGCCAGTAGCACACCTAATGGTTGATTTATGTAAAATAAAATTCACTAATTTTTTTCTTTAGCTAATTCCTATTTTTATTTTGACTTTCCTTGCATTCGTAATGAAAAGCACAGTGTTATCCTCGGGAGAAAGACTTATTTAGTTCCTCGATCTCTCGCTATGCTCAGGCGCCAATAGATCGAGGGACTAAATAAGTTACTTTCACCCCTAGGATAACAATGTACTATTTCGCCCGTATTTAAGAAAGCTTTGTAATTTGAAAATCAGATGATCTCGATTGAGTTTATAATAAAGCACGTGTGATATTTTATTATGATTATTTACCTTTATTTACATGTAAATAACAATAACAAAACAAAGGCTATAAATAATAAGCAGTTCAACAAAGGAATCATATGACTGACTGTGCCTAAAATCAACAATGGAGACTGGCGCCTTTTTCTTGCGTTCTTTTTTTCGTTTTGTAAATATAAATGGGCAAAGGAACTTTTTTCTAATTTTAAAACTAAGTAGGTAGGTACTTGCCTACCTAGGTAGTTTCTGTTTATTGTCAGTAGATTTATACATACGTTTGTATATTTGATAGGTACTAAGAATACGTCTAGTGACACAGTTTAGCTTACCTCTACTAGCTAGCCACCCGCGCAAATCATAGATACTAATATTATCACTCGGGAACTTTTTTCCAGTGCAGTAGGTATACAATGTTACACTAGCAAAAAAGTTCAGTACTCAGTGTAGTTTTATAGCAGTGAAAAAAGGGTTATCAGAATCAGTTCTCAGTAGTTCCAAAGACTACACAATATCCAAAACCTGTTCTATCATTACATTATTGATTTGTTTCTGAGAAAAAAAAGAACATTTGGACGCAGATAAGCAATAACATGTCAACCCACAAACTTAAGTTATTGATTCAGAACGATTTATTGAGAGTTGGGGAACGTTTTTTAATTATGTGTTTACCTTATTACATTGCTTAAATATGTGACTAAATATCTAACATAAAAAATTTTGACACAAAATGGCGCTATACTTTTAAAACACGATTTACTCAAAATTTCTTCACTGTGGGCTAACACACTATTGCTTATCTATGTCCATTTAAGAATAGTTCCTAATGGAAATCAAATAAACGGTGTTATTTCTAATTTCTGACAAATCGATCAACCTAATCGATCATAGAAAGAGTTGTCATTGTCGCGACAAATAATATAATGAATATTATTTAGGTGAAGAAAGAAGCCTTTGCATCGATTCCGGGAAGAATCAAAAATATTATCTATGCCGTTTGCTTTCTGTTCATTGAGAAAAAAAATGCGCTTATCTGTCAAGTGTACCGAGGCCGCAGCACAAACTTAAATTCTGTACTTTCCAAACAAAAAACCAAACAACTTTGACTCTTATTTTCTTAATGATACAGCTCTTCGAACTTTCCAATTGGAGCAAACAGAAGCAACGTAACTGTCAAGTTTACAAGTGTATAGAATTTCTGTTGCTAAGACGTAGGTATGAAACTTATAGTTATTGAAAATTCGTCCTTGTTGCTTAGCAAATAGGGTCGCAAAGTTTTATATTTGACGGCAAAAGTATGTTGGGTTTCGTTAAAAAGCGCGCGAAACCATAGCGTCGGTTACGGTCCCGTTGTGCGGGCGTTGGGCTTTCAAATCTGGAATGCTTTGCTCTCCCGCCAAGACCTGCTGTAGTACTGTTCCGATTTAGTCCTTGTGCCCTTTGAAATAAGGTATAACGAATTCAACACAAAATCAACTCGGTGTCGAAATTTTGTCATTTTATGATTACGATCTTTTTCAAATTATAATCCTTGTGTTTTTTTTTCTGGGTTATTATTTAGTTTGAATACACGTTATTGACTATTCATAAATAAGAGGAAATAAGTAAATCTAGGTAGGTACTCCCACTTACTACCTATGTCTAACAAACTTCCGTTGATGACTGAAGAAATTAATCATAGACAGGAAGTAGGCATCTTTCATCAGATTAATTTTAAACTTTCTGATAACGAATGGGAATGTACCATCTATAGAAATCAAATTAGAGTTTAGAAATCACAGCACCCTTTCAAAGGTATATTTGGACATCATTATGAAGGTATTATAGTCATTGTGAGTTTCTATGGACTATACGGAACCGATTCTAATTCGTTTATTGACAGAAAGCTACACTATCTTCGAGGGACATAGAAATACTTTGTAACAAGCAGTTCCCAAGGTAAACCTGGAATTCGAACGGATGGGACCGCGAGAAGCAGCTATTTAGTGTATCAACTTATAAGAGATAATGGTACTTACTTATCACCTCGTTACAAAGAGTTCTTGAGGGAATTCCTACATCAACGCGAGTGATAGCGCGGGGGGAAAAAGCTAGTGTTGCTATAGATCTTATTCTTTATTTATAAATAAAAATGAATGTTTGTATGTCTGTCCTATATGCGTTTCGAAACCATTGGTCCGATTGTGATGAAACTTTGGCGGGTTGTTCTGCCTGCGTCCGCAAAGGTTCCCGATCCCAAAACTCACGCGGGTGAAACCGCTAGTAAGTATAAGTATTGTATCTACTAATTAAACGTGTTTTTACCGTGCAATGGTTAGCTGATATTCCTGCATTCGCTGAACCGATCTATATTCTATAAAAGCATTTTGTGCCAACCATACCAATGCAATATATGACGCGGTCATAGAAATTTGGTTAAGTATTCCAAAGTTGGTAAAGAAGTTCGCGCATAAATCCATAGTAACTTTTGCTTCAAGGGAGTGTCGCTGGCCTGCTTAACGGTTGTTAAAGGCATAGAACACACATATATCATACCATACTCATTACTCATAGTCGGAAAAAGTCCAAAAAGAATAAAGATCATTCCAGTTTTGCTGAAATGACGTCGTGACGTATGGTAAAATCCAATCGTGATAAATCGCCTCCAATTTCGGCGACCGAAGATCGAAGACGAAATCTAAGAAATTATTTATATCGTAATCTTGAAGGATCGTCGAAAGTCCGCTTGCCCCGTCATTATTTTTAAACGTGTCGGGACCACCGCTGCGCTGGAGTTCCTCGTGTGAGAGAGAGAGGACGCACGTAAGCAAATAACTATGGTAAAGTATAGATATTGACAGTGGCAAATATTTGTTAATTGAAAGAAAAAAAGGATTAGGTACTAATAATCACCATTATCACACAGCACCTCCTGTTGCAAACCTAGATCAGAGCTTGTATTCATATTGGCATAGAATTAATATGCATATTTAATATAATAATATAATAATAATAAGTTTATTGGTACCAAAAACATACATCAAGAAAACAGTTTTGATTTACATTTCAACAAGTTCATGGCAAATGCTACATAATAGATACCTCTGATGTCTAAACTAGGTCTAGCCTGTATTATAGACATCAGTGTCTTCCCTTATAATAAACAATATTATAAAGCCATTTTGGAGAAATATAATATGTATGTATTTTTTAAATATTATGTCAACTGAAAAACAAAGAAAAATGACAAATATGAATTAATCTAGTAGGAAAATTAACATAAGTGATTCGAATTTTCAATAATTAACTTAAATTTATTTAAGATAGATAGGAAATAGTTACTAAGGCTCTCATATTATTATGATGCAGTCTCGTGTGTGTGAGTGTGTATCTGTGTGTGTGTGTGTCTGAGTATGAGTGTGTGTGTGTGTGTGTGTGTGTGGGTGTGTGTGGGTGTGTGTGTGTGTGTGGGTGTGTGTATGTGTGTGTTATGTCTTGCTAAAATTTATATGATCTATATTAAAATTTGGATAAACAAAAACAACTATGGGACCTACGATGTTAAACTGATTAGTAAAGTAATTTCGAATACCTCAGAAACTCAAAATTGGCAGGGGGGAATCAATTTTATAGGGAATAGACGTCAGATAATAAAGGATTTTAATCCCGCAGTTTCCTGGAGAAACTCAACGTCCATTATTGAAAAAATTAAAAATGCACTAACCCACTTTAACATTTCAGAAGATCCTCTGTTTGATCATAAGAAAGAGTTGACGATAAGCATATAAGAATTTTTTACAGTTATGGGAATTTAAAGAAATGAGTTCATTATTTTTATTCAATTTGTTGTACAACAATACTCCAATAAAATACGAAAACCGATGAGCAAAAAATGTTTTACACTCAGGGATTTTAAAAACCAGACCACCACGTCGCATCCTGTTACCTTCAAGATTTAAAGAATCGAGCAGTTTGTGCTGTCTTAGTACAACCTCACGTACAAAGAGCTGCCTGACAGTTAGAACTTCAGTCTCTCGGTATAAAGATACTGTTGGATATCGATATGGGAGAAAACGACTGACTTTAAGAACGGCACGCTGAGCCCTCTCAAGCGGCATCAGAGTCGTCTTAGGTGCACCACCCCAAGAATCAATGCAATATGTTAGTAATGATTGACAGAGTGCATAATATATAGTTTTTAGAATTCGAATGTCTGCCACATGTCTCATATTTCTAAAGACGGCAATCAACTTCCTAATCCTACCTGAAAGTAAAACAACATGTGGTTCAAAACTAAGTTTGTTATCAATTAGGACGCCGAGATACTTTACCATGTGTGATCTTTCTAGTTTAGGACATGAGCAAGAGACACCATCCATAGAATACAAACATGACACAGAGTGAGCAAAGATATTAAACGCATCCCCAGATGGCTGTGCATTCATTTTAAGCGAGAATGTTAGATATTTCGTCTTACTAGCATTAAGGCTGAGCAAATTATACCTTAACCATCGGACGACCTTATTAAGACCTCTCTGCGCTGACAGAAATACATCAGACCAGCTAGTTCCACGGAAAACCAGTGCTGTGTCATCCGCAAAAGTGATGATTTTACCATTTTTAATAGGGAGATTACAAAGATCATTGATGTAAACCAGGAAAAGCGTTGGACCGAGTATACTTCCCTGAGGAACACCGTATTCAACGGGAAGCGATTGGCTAGTGTGATCACCAATCCTAACGCTTTGATATCTATCACTCAAATAATCCCTAAGAAGGTCAAGCTGAGAACCGCGTATACCATACGATTCAAGTTTACGAAGAAGTAGGGGGATAGAAACCGTGTCGAAAGCCTTAGCAAGATCCAAGAAGATCGCCAAACACCTTTCACGGCCATCCAAGCCCCGAACCACATGTTCAGTTAACTCCGACACAGCATCCGATGTAGATCTACCCCTTCGAAGACCATATTGATTATTTGAGATTATACCATTTGACTCTAAAAATTTAACCAATCTAACATTAATAATTTTTTCTAATATTTTAGAGAAAGTGGGCAAGATCGAAATTGGCCTATAGTTACTAATTAAATCCCTTGCGTCAGATTTATGAATTGGAGTAATGATAGATTTTTTAAAAACGCGAGGGAAACATCCAGATGAAAGCGCCAAATTGAAAACTCGGACTAACAAGCCCGACAAGATTTCCTTGTTTTTTTTGAGAACTCTGGAAGAAATATAATCCGTTCCGGTGGAGGAGGTGGACTTAAGTGCTTTTATGAATGTCACTACCTCAAATAGATCCGTTTCAAGAAGTACAAAAGAATGTGGGACAGACTGGATTTCAGTGCCAGAGACGTCCGTAACTGGATCCTCAGTACAAATTTTTTGAGCAAGTGTTTTGCCGATGTTGGCAAAGAAATGGTTTACTTGATTAACACTATCGCTAGGTGATGTGGATACTGACAGCAGATCTTGGGATACTATTTTATCTGCTTTGAGATTAGTAATTGAGTTAATCACGCGCCAGGTTTCTTTCACATTGATAGAGCTTGCCCTTTCCAATTCGGCCCTCTCATATTGTCGCTTTGTCTTTTTAATATACGGTTACAGAAATATTGATATCGTTGATAAGAGTATTCGAGTCGAGTATTTATAACAGCACTAGCTGTCCCCCGCGATTTCATCCGCGGTAATTTCGGAGTTCCCGCGGAGGTTGCGGGAAAAAAGTACTTTATGTCCTTCAGTTCCCGCGGGAATTCCGGGATAAAAACTATCCTATCTTTTAAGTTGGACCATATTATAAACGGTTGCAAAATTTTATCAAAATCCGTTCAGTAGTTTCGGAGTCCATCGCGGACAAACAACGTGACACGTGATTTATATATATTAGATTAAGATTAAGCGTAGGTACGCAAAAAGAGTTACCGCGGGAATCCCAGGATAAAATATAGGTACAAACCTTCTTCATCAACCTACTCTATTTATTGGTGAAAACCGCATGAAAATCTGTTGCGACTTGCGTAGTTTTAAAGACTTAAGCAATAAGCATACATAGGGACAGACAGCGGAAAGTGACTTTGTAAAAATACTATGTACTGATAATTAGTTAGGAATGTACTTGTTTGTAAATTATTTCAAGGAATTAAGTATCCGTTGCAATTAGTTCCAGATTATGTCCATTCGTCCTCCACATTCGTTGACTCCAACATATTATTTTCTCTCGATTTCATATAGGTACCTAGGTAATTTAAAAATTTTAAAAGAAAAAATGTCAGAAGGGCTTCTTCGCTCCGGAGAAATTTGCAACGCTGCCGCTACCTACTTCCTTGTACAAAAACTGCCTCGTTTTGAAATATGGATCCAATCAATAATAATAATGAATAGGCAAAAAATGACAGTGCTGGTAGATTGAATCCATTTCAAGTTTGGCTGAAAAGGCTGTCGTACAATATTCGCTAAGGTTTTCCGTGTATTCTTGGACTTGTGGCTGTACTTACTTCTCATGCTTTAGTTACCAACAATTTTAACACATAACTAATTATGTTGGTACTTGACTACTTACATGAAGATATTTTAAACATATTTTGCGCAAACCACACAAAGAATATACAATATTTTAGCGAGAAATGTCATGTAAACACGCTGCGTCTGTTGGTTTCCGAACGGATGTTATGTTTGTGTAAAAATTTTAGCCCTACACAGTGTTCTAGGAATAGATCAAACGTTGACTGTATGCACTAAGGTTCCCTTGAGTCTAGTATTCAAACAATGTTCCTTCACTGTAAATAAACAGAATAAATACAAAAATTAGCGCCCATATTTTCTCCACCATGTTTTATTTCGTGCCAGTTTCTCAGAGTGCACGAGTGGAGTCCCATTCGGTAGATAAATTAGTCTTTTGCACGTTCTCTTTGGTTTCAAAGGCATTTTTTCGTCTTTACAAAACCCATCAGCCAAATACCAAACCCATTCATAAACGTATATGGAACTAATAAGGAAACGCTGACATACCTTCGTGTATTATTAAAATTTAAAACTAATACAGACTGAATAAACTCGCGACCTTAGCCTTCAAAAGCGCGCCAATGTCAAATTGAGATTACAATCTAATTTCGACCTAGTCACTATACGGCTAAGGTTTAACATGTTCTTTTGATGTTTGTTATACAATATGGCATACTGATCGTGAGAAATTATCTGTCACAATCAAATACCCACCTTAAAAGTAGATAACAGAAGATCCAAGTTAGAATCTTGGTAATTCAAAATACCTGTTTCTCGACCGAACACTGACCTCTCAAGAAATGGAGGGAAAATATTTCTCACATACTTCACAGTAGCCAATTGATTTTGAACTCTACAGCGTTCTAAATAAAGTATCATTTATATGAAGAAGAGGTTCTTCTATAGTGATTTAGTGACGTAATAGGGTCAATTGTTAAAAATAATAGTTTAGGTACGAAAAAAACATAAATAGATATACACAGTTTAGTTGAGCCAATAAGCGTATAATTAGATCTCATGTCTTAAAAGACATTTTTAATACAGTTGCTCAAAAAGTGGCATATTGCAGGGACGTATAGCGTTCGGGAAGTGGGCTATTACATACTCGAGCTTTTTCTTTACCTTTTCCGAACTCGTGCGTTCTTTTTCCCAACTGTCAAAAATGGCGAAACGACTTTGACACACTTTTTGTATTGCGCAACGTAGGTTTCGTATTACTAATAAGACTAGCGCCATCTCTTGATCACAGTTGGAACTTAGTTGAGTTTGTGTTTTTATTATTTTACTAAATTTCTTCATTTTTTTCGCAACTGTATTAAAAATAGTTGTTCAGTACACTTGCGGAACCGTCATTGCAAAGAGTTCCGACTGTCAACCCTCACCTTCGGCTGCGCCTCGGCTCGGGTCGACATTTGTCGGAACTCTTTGCAATGACAGCCTTTCCGCACTTGTAATGAAATATACTATTTTGTCAATATCTAGTCGACTGCGGGCCATTGCGATCATAGCCGTCCCCCGCAGTTTCACACGCGGTAATTTCGGAGTTCCCGCGAATATTTCAGGATAAAAAGTACCCTATGTCACTCAGGAGTCAGGACTACCGCAGCTTCAGCTGCAAGAAAGAAAGAATTTTCAAAATCGGTTCAGTAGATCCAAAGATTACCCTTATAACCTCACAAACTTTACTTCTTTAAAATATTATTATCAGATCCTTTGGATATCCTATCTAGTGGGAGTGCTGGGGCAAATATTAGTATAGATGTATAAAGGTCCTAAATGTAATCCTGCTTAAGAATTATAACACAAAATATGTGATTTAGCTTTAACATAAGGTAGGTATCGATATTTTTTGCAAAATTGTTGGAGCAATGGCTTACCCGTTACCTGATGTTAGTGATGAATATCACCTTTTAAATATATGTGAAGGTCACCTTTTAAATATATGGATAATTTTGATTTTTTGTTTGTTTGTGCTACTACTACTACTGAGCCGATTTCAAAAATTCTTTCACCATTAGAATGCTACATTATCCTGGAGTAACATAGCCTATATTGAGACCTGGAATTCCCGCGGGAACTCTTAATAACCGCGGGAACAGCTAGTTATATAGGTATACAGAGTCTATCGGATGTCCTGTAAACAATCTTACCTATAGTTTCCCTCGGGAACTCTGAAATTACGACGGGTGAAACCGCGGGGCATTATTAAAGCATTATTTTCATGCAAAATTCTGATCAAAATTTAAATACAACGTATTTATGTAGGTACTTTTGCTCCGAGAGGTTTCACCACCCGTGATAGGTGGCGATTCTACATAATAACATATTATGCCGTTACTTCTATATGAGTGTAAGTTGTACCTAGAAGTTAGAACCATATAAAAGTCAAATAATTTTTTTCAAAGTTGACCCTTAAATTCGGCTCTCATTGACGACGTTTAATCATGGTCAGTTAACCTAAAATTTAAGGTTTCTTTTCTAATGTTGGCGTGTAAACACTGAAATTGCACTGAAATATGTACCTACCTACCTAGCTAAAATAAAAATGAGAGCGAGTTAAGAAGGTAACCCGTTACTTTTAAAGAAGCCGTTTATAAGCATGGACTTTGGTTTCTTCTTTTCGGATTTAAAACAATAAGGTACCTACGTAAGTATTTTTAACCGACTTCCAAAAAGGAGGAGGTTCTATGTTCGATTGTATGTATGTTTTTTTTTTTTTTTTTTTTTTTTTTTTATGTATGTTCATCGATTACTCGAAGACGGTTGGACCGATTTCGAAAATTCTTTTTTTGTTTGAAGGGGTATACTCCCAATTAGGTCCCATTGCAACCAAGTCGGGATCTGATGATGGGATCTTGGAGAAATCGAGGGAACTCTTCAAAAATTATAGGCACACCTATAGCGATTTGGGTATTTTTTATAGTAAATCGTTCATTTGCTTTTGGAAAGCAAAATTTGAAGAAGTGGAACTGATGATGAAGACCACAGATGGTCATCGGAACTACTCAACAATAATACGTATTTCACGGGTTCCGATTGGAGCGATTTCAAAAATTGCTTTTTTGTTTGAAAGGGGATACTCCCATATTGATTCTATTATCACCAAGTCGAGATCTGATGATGGGATCTTGGAGTAATCGAGGGAACTCTTCAAAAATTATAGGTACACCTATAGCGATTTTTATATTTTTTATAGTAAATCGTTAATTTGCTTTCGGAAAGCAAAATTTGAAGAAGTGGAACTGATGATGAAGACCACAGATGGTCATCGGAACTACTAAATAATAGGTATTTCACAGATTCCGATTCGTTAACTTTAATGTGGTTTCTAAACAATTTATGTTCGTCACAATGTATATGGTGAAGTGGAACTGATGGTGGTGTACCAGCAGAACTCCTCAAAAATTAACGTCCCTGCATCGGGAAAAGCAATATTTTGTATAAGGTTACGAGCAGTTGACAGTAGGCTATTGTAACTTAGATAAATTACAAACCGACTCACTAAAAAGCAAGAAATAAACAAATTTTTAACAAAAAAATTAAAACCGACTTCCAAAAACACAAAACTAATAAAAAGCTAAAAATAAAAAGCTAAAAATAACAAAATATCGAATTAATCCAAATGACAAAAACACGCGTAATATTATTATTGGTTTGTGCTACCACTGATCGGTATGAAGTCGGTGGCAAGCCAAATATGGAGGGTAGCCATCTACCCGTGCTAAGTCGACTCCCGCCACCAGCTCTTCGTGAGCACAACCCAAGTGGGCAGACACCAGCGGGCTTGTCACCGAATTCAAACCGATCAGTGGTAGCACAAACCAATAATAATATTACGCGTGTTTTTGTCATTTGGATTAATTCGATATTTTGTTATTTTTAGCTTTTTATTTTTAGCTTTTTATTAGTTTTGTGTTTTTGGAAGTCGGTTTTAATTTTTTTGTTAAAAATTTTATGTTTTTCGAATAGACAATAACAATATTATAAAAAATGCAGTGCTCAATGTGGAATGCTCCCGTGAGAGATAAATTTTAAATGACATATTAGAAACCTAAGTAGTTTATTCGAGTTCCATTGTACAATGTAATACGACCCGTTTCGACATCCATAGCTCATAATAAAGTTTAAAAGAGCGGTCAATTGATGTATAAAGCAAAAAAGGCAAACTAATAACCTATAGAAACGGCGCGAAACAAAAAAAAAAAACAAGTCACAGACTGAAATAAATCAATTCAACTTTTAAAGCAACATCACCGGTGATGGCAAAGGTTAGATGACAT
The DNA here is from genome assembly GCA_907165275.2 of Zygaena filipendulae. Lineage (NCBI taxonomy): Eukaryota > Metazoa > Arthropoda > Insecta > Lepidoptera > Zygaenidae > Zygaena > Zygaena filipendulae. The sequence goes on from OU015670.1 coordinate 10,158,598, forward strand.
ACAGCGAGGCTGTGTCCGGAAATTTTGTTTCTGCGCCCACATACGACCTACCTGCACGCCTCGCTGAAAAAAACCGTCGAAGACTGTAGCCAGAAAGAGTTTTTCTATATTATTTCGTTTCTTTCCCAGAATACGGGGCAATGGTTACAAGAAAGAATGCGGCGGACGACAAAGGAGAAACCTGTTCCGTTCGCAATGTTATAATAAAGCCAACAAAAAATTGTGAGGTTTATTTGTGAAAAAAAAAAGTTGCTCTCAGCTGATTCGCCAACCGGGCGGAGTATTGAGGCGCCCGCGTACCAAATTATCGACTTTGAAACTTGTGTGTCGCTCTCTTGTCGTATAATATATCCATTGTGGTTTAGCATACTCGTTTATGTTAGAGAAGTTGTTGCCATGAAACCAAGTAACCATAAAAATGGCACATCACATTCACATTTTCTTGAAACATAAGTAGCCAAGTACTTCATTTAATTGATCACTCAATACAATTATATTTAACAAAGTCTATCCATTGCGTCCGATTGACGAAAGTTTCATTAAGACAATCTCTCATCTCATCAGATTGTATTGTTTCAGTTTATGTCATAAGTCATATGAATGAAATGGCAGAACCGAATGCATTTCATTTTGTCAGACTTTACCTTAAAGATAATATTTGTTTGTGAAACGAGATACCTGGAGAAGTTATTTAAACAATCAGGATTTCGGCAACTTCACGGAAGAATGACGGGAAAGTTATAAATCATAATTTTAATAGAAGTTACAAATCTTTAAAACAACTGAGACGACTCAAGACCAAATATCTCTACAACATCTCTTCATCATAATATTTTGTCTAAACCAATTTTGAGCAGCTGAATAAAATAAATTAACCACAGCTATAAGTCGTTGATCTTTTACTGACTAGAAATCTAGAATTGGAATTATTAAAAGCAGTTTTTAGTAGGTAACAGCTACATTATAATGATTTACAAATTAAACATACTACCTATAGGTATAATAATAATGTCATTGCATCCAAAATAATGGTTGACTGGATAACCATTATCGAAACACGTTTTGGCCGCGGAATATCGTGGTAACGGTCCTCTAGACTCGTTCGTCGGCTCTCAGCTGATTCCCGCCAAACTAACCTAACTGTGACAACAGAATATGACAATAGCGGCCGAATTATTGTTATCTCCTCTCAAATATCATGTTTTACCACAACAATAATGCATTTAAATGGTTTTTGAAACGAGTACAAACGTGTATTTGTTCAAATAAAGTTCACATCACATGTGACGCGCTCAGCTGATTTTGGCGCGAATGGTGACCGCCATCTTAGCTCGAAACGAGTTCCCGGTACCGCGAATGGTTTATTTGTATGCGAATGACGACCCCACAAGGCTTCAGACCTATTTATACATTATTTATATTGTATTTTAATCACATTACACGGAATGGGAGACGGAGAATTTTTTCGTGTTACGGTATATTCTGTCTGCAATTTGAGATCAAATGCTTGTTAAAGGTGTCTTGAAATAAGATCAAGAATTGATCGTCTGTTAATGTCATATTCCGATCAAATTTTATGAATGAAGTGGAGGATACATCTCCGCATCTGGTCCACTTGTGGTCTTGTAGTCTACCTGCCGGTCTCTCAGAAACATGAGCGCAAGGAGCCAATTTGGGTCATTGTTTGAATTTCAACGAACTATCTGGAGAAACGAACCAATCGTGTACGTGTCAAATTTCGTTTCGTTCAAACGATGAGCAACCTATTGGTGTGGAATAATTTTATCATCATATCAGTCGACTGACAAAAGGTACCCTTAGAGGACCACTTCGTTGTCCGTCCGTCCGTCAGTCTGTCTGTTTGTTTGTCTACTGTTAAGACTGTTCCCCTTTTCTCAGGTACACGTGCAACTTGCAAGTATTAAATTGAAATTAATATCAAATACTTACTCAGATCTGTAGTACCTTGGAGCTGTGAACAAATACTACTTCTCACTCAACGCAGTCGATGGATAACTACAGCTACCTACGGCCGTTTGTGCCGCATCGCATATTTTTGACACTCGCGGTTGAATCAAATTGGATATTGGAAAGGTACTTTTTGGATAGGAAGTTCAGAATCTCAGAAAAGCGAAAGAACCTCACAACATGGTCTCACTCAGTTGATTTCACAATTTATGTTTTTGTTGGATTAAGTAGCTAGGTATAAATTCTTCCATCTTCTTCTTTAATAAATAATTTTTGTATGTCTGCATCCTCATGCGTTTCGAAACAATTAGTAGTATGTAATGAAACTTTGGCGGGTTGTTCCACCTGCGTCCGCAAAAGTTCCTGATCCCAAAACTCATGCGGGCGAAACCGCGGGGCACAGCTAGTTTCTTTATAAAAATTTCACAAATACTAAATTAATTTGCCTATCACTGTGAAATTACATTCAATAAATGTATTCTTAGTAGCCACGTTAGTGTTTTGAAATAAGCTTTCTCGGAGCTCGGCGGATACCGAAGCGATCCATATCGAAACGTCGTGCCATGAAATTTTGCACAAAAATTCCTTGTCATGACGTAGCTCGTATAGGTGTGCGCCATGAAAGGATTTTTGACATTCCAATCCGGTGAAAAGGGGTTGCAAAGTTTGCAAAGTTCATATTAAATTTTTAACCGACTTCCAAAAAGGAGGAGGTTCTATGTTCGATTGTATGTATGTTTTTTTTTACTTTACTCCCAATTAGGTCCCATTGCCACCAAGTCGGGATCTGATGATAGGATCTTGGAGAAATCGAGGGAACTCTTCAAAAATTATAGGCACACCTAAAGCGATTTGGGTATTTTTTATAGTAAATCGTTCATTTGCTGATGAAAAGCAAAATTTGAGGAAGTGGAACTGATGATGAAGACCACGGATGGTCATCAGAACTACTTAACAATAATACCTATTTCATGGGTTCCGATTGGAGCGATTTCAAAAATTGTTTTTTTGTTTGAAAGAGGATACTCCCAAATCGATTCCATTGTCACCAAATTGAGATCTGATGATGGGATCTTGGAGTAATCGAGGGAACTCTTCAAAAATTATAGGTACACCTATAGCGATTCTTGTATTTTTTATAGTACATCGTTTATTTGCTTTCGGAAAGCAAAATTTGAAGAAGTGGAACTGATGATGAAGACCACAGATGGTCATCGGAACTACTCAATAATAGGTATTTCACGGGTTCTGAATCGTTAACTTTGATATGGTTTCTAAACAATTTATGCCCGTCACAATGTATATGGTGAAGTGGAACTGATGGTGATGCACTAGGAGAACTCCTCAACAATTAACGTCCCTGCGTCAGGAAAAGCAATATTTTGTAAAAGGTGATGAGCAGTTGACATTAGGCTATTGTAACTTAGAGAAATTACCAACTAGTCACTTAAAAGCGAAAAATAAACAAAAATTTTTAACAAAAAAATTAAAACCGACTTCCAAAAACACAAAACTGAAAAGCTAAAAATAAAATGCTAAAATTAACAAAATACCGATTTAATCCAAAAGACAAAATCACACGTAATATTATTATTGGTTTGTGCTACCACTGATCGGTATGAAGTCGGTGACAAGCCAAATATGGAGGGGGTAGATGGGCTAAGTCGACTCCCGCCACCAGCTCTTCGTGAGCAGAACAACCTATGTGGGCAGACACCAGCGGGCTTGTCACCGAATTCAAACCGATCAGTGGTAGCACAAACCAATAATAATATTACGTGTGTTTTTGTCTTTTGGATTAAATCGGTATTTTGTTAATTTTAGCATTTTATTTTTAGCTTTTCAGTTTTGTGTTTTTGGAAGTCGGTTTTAATTTTTTTGTTAAAAATTTTTGTTTATATATTAGTAGCCCCCGCGGTTTCACCTGCAGTAATTTTGGAATTCCCGCGGCAATTTCGGGATAAAAAGTACCCTATGTCCAAAATTTCCTTAATTCCTTCTCTGTACCCCTGACAAGTATACAAAATTTGGTGGTGATCGGTTGAGCCGTTTAGCCGTGAAAGCTTAACGAACAAACTCACTTGCGCATTTATAATATTAGTAAGGATAGTATGGATGCATACCTAAAATATCGCCACTAAGAAAGCCTATTGTCAAAACTCTACACAACAAAGTCCATTTTTAACCTTTTTTTTCATCAACACAAAAACAAATTACTGATCCCATACCTTCGGTTTGGGCCAAAAAATATTCTAGAATTTAATGTTAAAAACTAAATGCCATAAAGAGTTCCACAGCCATGGATGGAGAGATAGTAAGAACCATAGGTAAGAACTTTTAAAAGTAACCGACAAACATCGACAAAGCGGCTTTCTCGCTAACGAAACTCACCGCAAAACGTGCTTTGTAGAAGTTTTGCAAAAAAAAATCTATTAATAAAGTTAAATTTAAGTTCTACTTAATTAATTGTTAAAAGTTTTTATTAGATTTGTTACGGTCGCCCTCGAATGGTTCTTTTAATAATTTTTTTATCCATTTCAATCATTAATTTCTTGATATTCGATCGAGTTAAGAATTTGCAAACAGCTTTGGTAGTTCGTACTAATGATATGGTATTTAGTACTGACTTTAAGGTTTTTAAATAACGGTTTGTTTAAAAAGTTCATTTTGACCTCAGTCCGGACGTGTTTAGCCGACAAAAAGTAACTAGTAACTCCATTTGTGTTGTGTTTCTCCTCTTGCTTAAATAAATCTTTCTTATCTTCTTATCTTATCATATTTTATCGTCGTTAAGTAATCCAAAACTATTCATGGGAATCCTTACTGTGCGAAAGTGAGTTTGCTTGTTTGTTACGCTTTTACGCCTTAACTGCTCGATCGATCATCATGAAATTTTGCATACACGTTGTCAGGGATACAAAAAAGAATATAAGGTACCTACTTTTATCCGAAAATGACGCGGGTGAAACCTCGGGGAACAACTAGTATGTAAATAAATATTAGGTATAGAAGCCGTGGCGTCGCCGCCGGCGTGAATTCCGGGATTCCCTCAAGAACGCTATGCTGTTTGATAATCCAGAACATATTTTAGCATTTCTAACTTTACGCCCGTTTTCCACCATGTTTAGTACCTACCTCAACTTTCTCAATTTCGATCCTCACATACTTAATCTAGGGTCGAAATTCTTAGCACGCAATTTCGTTTTAATTAAAAATAACAATAAATTAGGTAAGTACAAATATATGTATATAATCTTCAGAATCTTCTAAATTCTAATACATATAGACGTTCTTGTCGACACAATGTAGTTGACGTCTTTATTATATAGAACTAGTTGTGCCCCGCGGTTTCACCCGCGTCAATTTCGGAGATCCCTCAAGAATTCCGTCATAAAAAGTATCCTATGTGTTAATCTGATGTATAAGCTATATTATTGTAAAGTTTCATTTAAATCCATCCAGTAGTTTTTGCTTGAAAGAGTAACAAACATCCATCCATCCATCCATCCATACATACATACAAACTTTCGCGTTTATAATATTAGTAGGATGTCTTTGAGTTAACGTAAATTTTTTAATGTAATCGATGTTTGGACATAGATAAGCAATAGCGTGTTAACCCACACTGGAGAAATTTTGCGTAAATCGTGTTTTAAAAGTATAGCGCCATTTTTTGTGAACATTTTTTTTGTTAAATATTTAGCTACATATTCAAGCAGTGTAATAAGGTAAACACATTATTAAAAAACGTTCCCTAACTCTCGATAAATCGTTCAGAATCAATAACTTAAGTTTGTGGGTTAACATGTTATTGCTTATCTGCGTCCGTTTAATCCTACATATCTATGCCATACCTAACCCAGTTTCTTTTGTTCATTTTAAACATGTGAACAACCGAAGGATTCGTGTACCATCCTCGAACTCGTTCATTGAACCCAGCCATAGTCGGTACATTATGTTATATACGCAGGAGGAAAACTAGTATTTGGGCGCGGCGTTGCGCGGCGGTGTCCGAGCGAAACCGGATAGGAGTGATTTCGTTGCCGGAACCAGAACTTATGGCTGGTCTGGCACCGAAGCACGCTGACGCCCTTAGCTAAGCGTTACACGCTACAAATATCTCTATACTCCATCTAGCCTAGTAGCCTGGAAGAGGACCCCGGTTAGAGATAAAATTTTGAATACAATTTTTATGTGAATATACATATATTTAGAATAGTTATTATGTACGTTCATTATGTAAGTAACAAAAAAAATCAGTGGAATGTGTGAGTGTAGACTGTGAGTTGTGACATAATTATGTATAAACTTATGTATGTGAATATCCGGTCCTGACTGAAAATCAGCGCCAGGAGTGCCCGCAGCCCGCACTCATAGCAACATGCTGACGCAGTGACCGTTTTGGTCATGGGGACGCACCACGCAAACACCATTAAATCTGTTCTCATAATCCTACTAATATTATAAATGTGAAAGTGTGGATGTATGGATGTTTGTTACTCAATCACTCAAAAACGGCCGAACGGATTTGGATGAAATTTGGCATGCATGTTTTCAGGGGTATAAAGAAGGACAGAAGGTAATTTTTATCTCGGAATAACCGCGGGAACTCCGAAATTACAGTGGGTGAAACTGCGGGGCACAGCTAGTATTGACATAAATATATATACTTATATATTTTTGTTAAATCATGTTTGTTTAAAATAATTGTAATTGTGTTGTGTCTCTGTATCCAAATAAATTCCTTTTCTTTCTTTCTATATTGTTGTGAATAGATGACAGAGGTGTTTGTGGGTGCGGCCCCATGACCAAAACGGTCACTGTCTCAGTATCTTCTCTTCTTTTTTATGAACGGAGTTTGCTTCAAGCAGAGGCGAATATTCGCGACGTTCAAGAGCTAAGAATAAAATAGGTATGAAGCCATAAAACGAAGCGTTTAAAAACATTTTGCTATAAGAAAAAATCCTAGCGCCATCTGTTAAACAACAATTGAACTAATTAAGTAACCTGTGAAAATATGGATCCGGATTCCTGGTGATAATCCCAGGTCATTATTGTATCTAATGTCCTCGGTTCGTAATACATCAGCTGCCAAATAAGTCTAGTTAATTTGTGGCTGGCAAATGCCAATACTATTTTATAATATTATTATGTTTTGGTGGTTAAGGATTAAGGAATGGGCAAATTTTTAAAAAAGCGTGTAAAATGGCGGAGGATGCAACCTCCATGTAAATTATTATAACTCGATTTAAAAAAAAATCACATTTTTAGTTACTTCAATCTTACCGACAAAGATAGACGTAACGTTAGATGGCGCCAAACGTATTATTCATATTCAATAGGTAACTATTCGATAGATAAAAATATGTAAAAACTAAAAAGCCATTCAATTTGTATCCGCGCGCAATCACGCGGATCGCAATTTCCCGGTATTTATAACAATCTCATTCATTCATTCAACATAAACATGAATGGAGAAACTTCAAAATACTGATACCGGTAGTATCTCTGTGGTTTGTGATACCGGCCAAGTGCGTGGTCGTACCGCCTCGCTGGGTTCCGTGGTCGATTTTCAACTTCTATGGTTACTTCACTTCACAATACACAGATCTATTTGATCCCACAGTAAGCTTGTGTTGTGGAAACCAAGCAAACGTGGTATATGTATATTACATAGAATTACATAAATATATGTATATTATACTACAGATATTTATAAACACACCCAGACTGGAAAATGGAACCCTGAAGCCCGCTGGCGTCTGCCCACTTGGGTTGTTCTGCTCAAGAAGAGCTGGTGGCGGGAGTCGACTTAGCCCATCTACCTCCCTCCATTTTGGCTTGTCACCGACTTCATACCGATCAGTGGTAGCACAAACCAATAATAATATTACGTGTGTTTTTGTCTTTTGGATTAAATCGGTATTTTGTTAATTTTAGCTTTTTATTTTTGTGTTTTTGGAAGTCGGTTTTAACATGACTGCTTGCGTAACTCTAAAATCACGTACAAAACCAAGTGTAAGGTTTTCAATAGTAAGCCCACTTGTAAAGCAAAGGGATCCGCAAACATCGAGTAGAATAGGCAACGAGCACTCCCACACCCATGTCCTATTGATATCTGTGTACAGTGGCGTATAAAGCGGTTAAGTACGCTATATTATAAAACAAAAAAAAAAATACTAGGAATTTTCGGTCGTTCATTCAGTAGTGGGAACTGGGAGGTCGTGGTTTTGATTCCCGATGGGAACAAGGTTTGTAGTGACATCTCAACGAATTAGTCCCAGTCTGGTTTGTGCAGGTTTATACATTTTCTCAAAGTAAAAAAAATATAATAAACTAGCTGTGCCCGCGGTTTCACCCGCGGTAATTTCACGTTCCCGCGGGAATTCCGGGATAAAAAGTACCCTATGCCCTCTATGTATTCTCTGTACCCTTGACAACGTGCTTGCCAAGTTTCATCCAAATTTGTTCAGCCGTTTTTGCGTGATTGAGTAACAAACATCCAAGCATTCACACTTTCACATTTATAATATTTGATCATTCACTCACACGGCACACCGTCGTTAATTTGAGAGTTCCCCCGGGAACTCCATGCAATCCGCTCTTAGCTGACGTCTCCTACCTATAAACTATAGCTATCTGTCAAATTTCAGCTTCATAGGTCAAGTAATTTTTCATTACTCATACTCGGAAAGTAGGTCTGAAGTTGCCTGAGAAGCGGGTTGAAAGTAGCCCTTTTCAGCCCTAGGGAGAATCGCTTTCAACTGACAACTGTCAAATTATTAAAAAAAAAACTAGGTCTATTTTCACATTTCTATTGAACCATGTTTCAACTTTCTATACAGCCAGCGCGATGTAAAATTGAAATAACGTAAAGTTTAAGTAGGTATTAATTAAAATAAAATTCACTCACTTTTTCTTAAGCTAATTCCTATTTATATTTTTTTATTTTCTTTAATTAATACTTAATAATTAAAGAACATATTTTTTTTAGGTCGCCACTATGTAAATAAAAAATACTGGCTGAATAGCCAGCCGGCCAAAGAAAAAGAAATAGGTGGGAAAGTGTCAAGCGACTATCCGATCTTCACTCATTTCTTCTTTAGCTAATTCCTATTTTTATTTTGACTTTCCTTGCATTCGTAATGAAAAGCACAGTGTTACCCTCGGGAGAAAGACTTTCACCCCTAGGATAACAATGTACTATTAAATATTATACCGATACCTCAGAGTAAATATACTAGACCTTTCAATGATAATATTATACTTACTAGCTGTCCCCCGCGGTTTCACCCGCGGTAATTTCGGAGTTCCCGCGTTTAAAGCATTATAAATGCGAATGTATTTTTTTATGCTTTTATGCCTTAACTACTTTTTGTCAATTTTGACCTCATATTTCTTCCCCTTCAGCCTGTATCCATCCACTACAGGATGTAAGCGTTCTCATCCCGCGTCCATTCGCTCCGACGGGCCGATACCTCATCAAATTCATCATTCAGGCGCTTTTGGTGATCGTTGGTTGGTGACTGTGTACAAATATTATGTACGTAGTACGTCTCTATTTTTTTTTACTATGGATTTAAACGTTACATAGAGAAACATAAAAGCTGTATGGACTTAGATTTCTTGGTCTTCCCGAAATGGGAGAATTAAATAAAAAAAAGAGCTGCCAGCATGAAAAAGTTTCCCAGAATTACGGGGATTTTAATATGGAAACTGTGAAAGGGTGAGCATCTTGCAAAATTAAGTCTCTAGACCTTTAAGCTATATATATTTTTCTTATAATGAATTAATTAGTAGCTAATTATTTTAAACTTACTTTACACTTTGTTCATAATTAAAACGCAATTTTTTTCTAAAAGACTCAGTTTAGAGCTATTTGCGACAGGCGAATCCCAATTCTAAAATTTATACATACGGTCGGATGTCACCTGTGCTTGTAAATATTTTCTCTACATGTTTCATTATTTCGTTAAAATGTAGTTGTTATTGGAGTTACCACAAAATCTTTATACAAATTGTGTTTCAATACTTCCTCGTCGTCGCTATAACTCGATTTAATATTAATTAAGGGTTTCACTATAGTTTTAACTTTAGATTTCGTAAAAAGTACTCTAAGTTCATTTCTGAGTTTGGCTGTGTTAATATGGACTTTAGCGAAGTCTTTATTAAATCTCCTTTCTATTTTTCTCATCTCATTTTTATATCTTTTCCCAATATTATTACCGAGTGACTTGTATATATTGCTTTTTAATACAGCTTCGTAATCTTCGTAACTCGATTTGGCGTTTACTTTGTTGTGTCCAGTTACTTTGTTCGTTCGAATTCTCCTTTCAGGGTTGTCTTCATGTTTAACATCGAAATGTCTGAAGGCGTCGTATAGGTTAGCTTTTAGTTCATCTTCTTCATCACTATAACTTGATTTTTTATTAATCCCCTTAGCTTTTTTCTTTTTTGCTTTAGTTCTTAGTGTTTTTTTCATGGTCTTTATATTATACCTGTTATTGGAGTAGCCCATGGATCTAAAGCTGTTTCTTTTGTTAGTGCCATAAATAGGGAAACGACCGCCTTTAAAAGATTTACTGTTTGTCTTTCTACCGGTTTTAGTGTTAGATATTGTTAATTTTAGTACCTTCAAGCTTTTTCTTTCCTTTTTGTCTACCATCTCTTTTGAATATACATCGATGAAGTCATCATATTCGCCACTGTAGTAATCATGAGAGTATTCTAGATCACTAAAATCATAATATTTTTCATCTTCTTCGTATTTAATATCTTCGATTTTAATTTTATGCGATTTCTTCTTAGATTTTTTATGTTTTTGGGACGTTTTTTCTCTCTCGTTTTTAAACCTCTTTCTATGGTGTTTATCTTTGTGATGCTTTATGTCTACTTGTGTTGTTTCTTTCACTTGTATTGCACTTCTGGTGGATTTATTTGTTGTTGTCGTACTGGTAGTTACAGTGTCAGAATCTGAAATAGTAATTTATTTCAAAGAAATTATAACATAAGATAAGAAGTAGAGAATAATAAGAAATGATATGAAGATGTTTATACATAAAAAAATTTCGATAAGCAGATGAATTGATATAAAATGATACTGTTTACCAAATTTATGTTTATACAAAAAATTACACTAAAACATTGTTTGTAGCAGTAAGTTATCGGAGACCTACAAAATAGGTTAACATATTTATATTGGGCTCCAGATCTCTTATTTTTTGTAAGAATCATATTTCATGTACCTAGCTCTGATAAATAAATGCTTAAGTGATTTTTATTATTGTAATTCAAATGCCTATCTAGTTTATTATTAACTAACTGTATCTCGCGGTTTCACCCGCGGTAATTTCGGAGTTCTCGCGGGAATTTCGGGATAAAAAGTACCCTATGTCTTTCTCTGTACCCTTGACAACGTGCATGCCAAATTTTGTCCAAATCCGTTCAGCCGTTTTTGCATGATTGAGTAACAAATATCCAAATATTTAAACATCCAAACATCCAAACTTTCACATTTATATAGTAGGATTGTGTAAATATAAAATTACTTGAAGCCGTTCCCTCCCTTCCTCGCTGCCGTCCAAACTTCCTCATGTCGGGGTACCATCGCGTCTGTATGTATCTATTCACTACAGTTATAAGGCGATCCAGCACAGCTGTGCCTGTCAGCTTCCTCAGCGGATTGATGAGCAGCGTCTGGAAGGCGTTTTTCACTATTGCGTGCGCGTTCCTCGTGCCGTTTGGGTAGTTGTTGATGTCTGTCAGCACCTCCAGTATGCTGAACTCGACGTCGTCGTCTTCGAAGTAGACATCATCCATCATGTCCAAGATGGAGTTCATTTCGGGGTCGAGCGTGCCGTTGCGGCGGTACGCGAGGTAGTAGAAACCTTTCGCCGCTTCAACTGGATGCAACAGAGACTAATTTATATATTATTAATCAACTTCAGCCCCCAAAGCCAAGTTGACAATCTACAATCGTTAACGCATAAAAAACTAACGGCCGCACTCAGAGTCGTTTTAATGTTTACTTAATTTTTAGGTAAAGATTTTGAAAACAAAATTACCGCATTTTGAGATATTCAATAAATTAATGTTGATTGGCATTTAACTAAATGAACGTCTCTGAGTGCGGCAATTTTGTTTTAACCTTTAACTGGTGACGTGTAGTCTCACAGGCATTTCACTAATTAAGTTACATCTCATTAAATGCCAATTAACATTAATTTACTGAACGTCTCTGATTGCGGCAGTTTTGTTTTAAAAATCTATAGTATCATTGAGTTGATTAAGTAATCATTGAAGTCGACTCTGAGTGCGGCCGATAGAATTGACCACTTTCCCTTGCTTGCCGTGACCCCGCGTCTCAGTAGCTTTTGTTTTAGTGCTAAAACAACCGCGGAAGAAGCCAGAAGTGTCATTGGTTGTTTAATACGTAAATAATAATAATTAGAAAGTCGGCAGTCGCCTGGGAAGCCTAGGCCAAAGTCTATTAGAAAAGGATCTCATGTTAATTAAGGCCAATTGTTGGTTATCGTTTATTTTCTAAATAAAGAAGAAAAACTGATTGAATTTATTTAAAATTTATTTTATTACATCTATCATTAAAACGACTTTGAGTGCGGCCGTAAGAAACGAATCGTCATGTCACGTGGATACGTAAAATCATCCAATCAAAAGTGTAGTTTAGTGTGACCACGTAACATAACAACTACTTTTTATGCGTTTGATTGTAGATTTGTAACTTGGCTACGGGAGCAGTAACTTAATTTATGTAGGTATCTGTGTTTATGAAAGCGAAAAGTCACTGACTTACTGACTGAACATGAAATTTCGAAAACTACTTGCGAGGAACAGCTAGTATTGTCCATACGCAAGTCTAAACCGTTGAAAATCGGTATTGTTGCGTAGTTTCCGAGAAAATCATGATCATAACTTAGTAAGGTTAAACTGTAACTCCAATGTAGAAGTTGCAAATCTGGTCTAATTCCAGAGGAAATCCCGAAATTCATACGGTCATAAATCGACGAACTCACTTCTCATAGCTGAAGGCAGTATACTGTTGAACAGCTGGAAGATGTGCAGAAAAGCGTCACAGAACACCTCGCCGAACTCCTCCAGTCTCTTGAACTGATACAATCTGAAACAATCGGGTTTAGCTTCAAGTGAAGGCAGGAGAGATGAGGATATAGAGTAAATAGCGTTTATAGAATTCCTACTCATAACCAAAAAAATACGTACAGAGTGGATATATTATGGCTAAATTTCGAGACAGATTATAATAACAATGCTTTATCTTCTTCTATGTATAAGTAGTCATGATCCCAGGCCTCAGATACGCGCAGTCTCTCAGTGAGATTAGGTAGGTACGCCAGATTTTACTCTTGTCTATTTCTACATTTTCTACATATTATAACGACTGGGTTGGCATCTAGTGAAGTGACCATCGTGCCTCTATCTATGTACACTATGTAAACTAATATTATAAACGTCCGCACACAGAGTCGACTTTAATGATTACTTAGTTAAGTATGGATTTTTAAAACAAAATTGCCGCAATCAGATGTGTTCAGTAAATTAATGTTAATTGGCATATAATGAGATGTAACTTAATTAGTTAAATGCCAATTAACATTAATTTATTAAACTTGTCTGATTGCGGCAGTTTCTTTTTAAAAATCTATACTTAACTAAGTAATCATTAAAATCGACTCTGAGTGCGGCGGTAAGAGCTAAAGTTTGTGAATTGTGTGTTTGAGACATCGTAGGGGGTAATCTCTGGATCTACTGAATCGATTTTGAAAATCCTTTCACTTATAGGAAGCTACAGTAATTCTGAGTGACATAGGGTACTTTTTATCCCGGAATTGCCGTGGCAATAAGTTTGTTTTGGATGTAGGAGATAATCTCCAGAAATACTAGAACCATTTTAAATATTGTTTCACTACAGGAAGCTGCAGTGTTTCTTAATGATACAGGGTACTTTTTGTTTTGGGATTCTTGTGGGAACCCCGAAATTTACGCAAGTGAAACCGTGGGGGATCGACTCGGTTTCCACATCGGAAGCTTTTACTCGATAGTGTGTCTGTATGTTGTGAAGTGTTGTTGTAACACTGACTGTGTGACTTCCTTTTCCGCCTGCAAGTAGATCTGCTTGGCGTCCCTCAAGCTCTTCTTCACCATCAGCTTGAACAACACCTGAAGGAAGTTCGTGAACCGGGTCTCCGGCGACAGGATCGTGTAGTTATCGGCCATGCCTGATATGATAGAAAAGTACTGAGGTCAATGTCGGACTTCCCTCGAGAACTCTGCATCTATTCGCTGAAGCCTTGGAATCGGTCCAGTAGTAACAAACAAACAAAAAATCATGTTTTTTTTTCTTTATAATAAAGTATAGATATAAATAACATTAAAGTGTCTGTTTGTAATTCCAAATTAACAGCTTTTCACTAAATGCATGTAAAAGTATATGTATACGGTACTTAGATGTAAAAATCCATTTTTTTTTATTTTTGTCTGTCTGTTCCGGCTAATCTCTGTAACGGCTGGACCGATTTTAACGGGACTTTCACTAACAGATAGTGGATGTTATAAGTAGAAACTTAGGCTACTTTTATTTTAGAAAAAAAAAGTTCCTGCGGGCATTCCGAAACTCACGCGTATTATTAAAGTTGATGCCCTTTTTAAACACATTTCTGAAGAGCAGAGCAACGGGCTATGCTTGTATATTATTAGGTAGGTATAATAAATAATTCACCTTCAGGCGTGGGAAATGGTGTCGTAGTCAAATTCTGTACGAGCAACTTCCCAAGTATAATCGAGGGGTATTCAATGCCATTAATGATCACAACTTGACTGTCGTAAGTACCATTGCCTATAGTTCTCTCCATATACCTTATTTTGGGCGTCCGTTTCGTCGGTGGAGGCCGAGTTTTATACTTTCTGGCAATACCCTTCCCCTGTTTGTCCTTTATGACATTCTGTCTAATCTGTGGTCTTTTCGTAGTCGAGGTCCTCTTCTTCTTTTTGACGGGCTTCTTGGATTTTTTAGAAGACTGCCGCTTGGTCAACTTCGAGTTGGTTCTGTCCTCGGGGAATATATAAAAGTTTGTGTCATAATATTTGTCTATGCTTCTTTTGTTTCTTGTTTCTATTGCTATTGCTGAGTTTAATAATACCTTTGTATCTATAGAAAATAACGTTTCGTTTGATGATGCTGTAATAAAAGTAGAAATTAATATTGTAAGTATTCAAGCGCGAGTTTTGTCTATTTTGTTGCCATTCGCTAATTTACCAGTTGCCGCAAATATTTTTTATTATGCTAATTTTATAATTCCCAAACAGAAGATATGTATATTTCTATGGGGATTTGTCTTTATTTCAAATTAATAATAATTAATAACAAAATAATATAAACATACCTAAAATCAAACTAATATCACAACACAATGTCAAAGTTACTACTAAAATTAAAACTTTTAAAACATAAAACATTATCAAAGCTATAGGTTTCAAAAAAAATCACATCAAACATCAGGCAAAACATAGGCAAACAATAAATTTATTGGAAACAATAAAAATATTATGCGATAAAGAATGAGTTTCAACGTGTTATATAAGTAAACACATATTATAACAAGTACAATTTAAATATGACCTATATTTCGCTCAATTTTACGATCGATATGATGTAAAGCAACACTTTACAACACCTCAAATAGTTATGAAAGGGATTGTATTGTTCATGTTGTTTTTTAATGCTGGTAAATTTCTCTTTTCATTATTAAATTCCTTTAACATCATTTTGACATATTCATACATTTTTAATCATTTTGTATTAGGTTCCTATAAACATTACATGTCAATTTAGGGACTTAAGGTCATGTCATGTCATATGTACATAAAAAATGAGTTAAGAAAACTAATTATTGTGAGACATTTCAGTGTTTACGGAATCAGCAAAACCCAGAAGTGTCAATGTAGCACTCGAAACTGTCTTAGAATTCGATAACAAAGACAATTCAGGTGACGTTCATTTCATTGATAAGATACAGAACTTCCTCGATAGAATTAAAACAGCTATAACTAAAAATCAAGCTAATATCAAATCAAGACGTAAAAACGACGAAAATGAAATGAAATTCACCGATTTCATAGAAAAAATGGCTAAGCTATTAAAATCGTATGAAGACGATGATTTACAAGATGTATTTGTTTATTTATTCGATGAATTGAAGCAACGTCATACCAAAAGTAGAAATAATGAAATCATAAACGGTAGTATGAGGAGATTCATAACTTACAAATTAAGGAAGATCGACGATACTACGGCGGACAATATAAGGAAAATATTAGACAGCCTCTTGTTTTCAGTACGTAATAAGTTTGCACCGCAAAGTCAAAAAAAATTAGTAAAGTTCATTAACTCAATATATACAAAAGAAACAATGAAAAAATTTGAAAAGACTTTACATAATTTACAAATGTATAAATCTAAATCAAAGAGAACCAACTTGGAATTGAATAAGATTATCAAAGATGGAGTAAGATATATATTTTTTGATCATTATGCAAATTTGTCCAAGGATTCAAGAAGAGATCTGAAAATTAAGATAGAATCTTTTTGGAAAGATTGGATACGTAGTAATAGTAATCATTATAGAGTTTCGAGTAAACAAAATATTGCTTTTAATGATGCTGCTATAAATTTGAAAATATATTCGGAGACTAAAAGTTTGAGAGCAAGAAAAACAACAAAAAATATCGAAACAGAACTAACTATACCAGACCGTGATATGTCAGATACGAAATCTGCTGTTGAAGATGAAGAAATCACTAGTAACGATGTAACTAAATCCCACAAAGCCACAAAAATAAAATCAAAAGCTGAAATACAAAAAAAGAAACACAGTAAACGCAAAATCACGACCAAAAAATCTCGAATTCAAACCCTTTGGCAAGAAAGTATAGGTAAAGAAGACAACCGTTTCATTCAAAACAATTCAAAACTTGTTACAAGAAAAAGTCATAAAAAATATAGAGAGTTTACAACGAAAAAGTATACCAAGAATACAAAAAAAAGTACCAGTAATAGATCTGTACAATCGTCAGAGTCCAGGCAAGTTATGTGTAATATATCGATCACTGATTAGCTCCCACTCCTCTATCGCTTTTTATGTCGGTGGGAATGTAGACTTTTAGTAGTCCTACTGCACGCTCTATCTTAAAAATATAACAATCTTACGTGCTACTGTAGAGCTGTATCGTTGGTATTTCTTTTAATGCAGACCTCAATTTTGTATATTACTTCAATCATATTACCAGTTCGAATTGTATTTTTTACAGGAATGAAGCTCAAGATGTGAGTAGAAAAGGCAAAACACGAATATACCGCGGTGAACAATCATCAAAATACCCTATACCGTGGCAATCAAGGAAATCCTTTTATGCTCATTCATCGGTTGAAGAAGGATTATCTATTGAAAGCTTCGAAATTGACAGTAAAAGTGTTACTAAGTCTTATAGAAAAAAATTAAACGTTATTTATCATGACATTGAAAAATTAAACGATACTTTCAGTAGCGCTAACGCAGAAATGCAACCAGGATATGTCAAATATAAAAAACAGCGAGCAAGTGAGAAAAAACGCAGTTTGAAGAAAAAAATCAAAGATACTAAAGAGTTGTCTGTTGAAAATGAGAATGATGAAGTAAATTATGAACCACTTAAATTCTGGCAAGAACCGATAGGTGCTCACAAAAGAGTGACTAGTAATGAAATCCCACCCACCACTATTAAAGGTCATAGATCTCAGAGATATGATAATATCTCATCAGTTATTGAAACCACTTACACTAAAAATTCTATCACTAAATTAAATAATCATCACAATGAACTCAAAAAGGTCAATGATAAAGTCGGTGAATTATTGAAGAGTTTAATGGACACAACACAACATGATGTAAGAAAGCCTGTTGGTTTTAACTTTGAAGTAAAAACCGATAACGTAATCGAGTCTGATGCAAATAACTCGGACAATTTAGGCGACAAAATAAATCATGATCAGTTAGAATCATTATTCACTGAAAAGAAAAAAGACATTAATTTTGAACAGAATCCTGAAAATATGGAAGCCTTTACTACAAAAGCGCAGGATTTGAGTGAAACATACCTTGAAAAACAAAAAAATAATGAACTAAACTCGGAAAAAATGGAAATAGATATTCTTGATGATACAAGAAGAATTAAAAACGTTAATTCAAAAGAAAACTCTGTTAATGAGCAACTGTATGCTAGAGATAAATCTTTGGATAATGATGGAAAAGATGTAGATTATAAACGTGAAAAAGAAATAGAATCGGAAAAAAAATCAACAAAAGAGATAACAAAAACAACTACAGTTTCTCATGAAATATTTATATCAGATCTTAATGAATTCCTAAATTCAAGCAATACTATTTATAACACTCATAAGACTTTAAAAAAAACTACACAGCTAGATGTGAAACTACAAGCTACTACTACAGCTAAAACAACAATGACAAATAAAGACAGCATATCGAAGACTGTAGAAGAAAAACAACATTCAAATAAAACGATTGAAAATACAATTAAAAAAGAGGATAAAGATAAACATCCAAAAATTGAAAGTTTGACGCGAAATAAACGCGAAAATGCCACTATTAAAAGGCGGAAAAAGAAAACTAGGAGAAACAATAATCTAAACAAGAAAAAACCTGTGGTAGTTAAAGATTTTTCGGACACAGAAGACATAAAAAGAGAAGAATCTGTAAAGAATTTAGAAAACCAACTAAAAAACATTATAGACATTCAAGAAGACGGTGAGGAATTAATGAAAACGAAAAGTGTTGTTACACCGTTAATATCTAGTCAAAACCCCGTAATATTTATACAAAAAATTTTCAGCAAGACGGATTCTCCACACATTACTAACAGGGATAAAATTCAGCGGGCACATAGACGAATCCTGGATGAAATACAAAACATTCTAGATCCAACTAGACCCACATCGTCTACCACTCCGATAGCACTGTTTGATGATGAATTAAAAGATTTGGACGATGCTATTGAGTTGTTGTAACGTCATGGCAAAACAATTAACGGTAAAAACAAATATAAAACTTTAATTTACTTTATTGTAAAAGGAAGTTTCTAATTAAACAAATTCCGGTCAAATGTTTTATTATTGTACAGTCGAATTACAATTCTCATTCTCAAGTTATTTTAAAAGGAGGCTCTTAGCTGCTAGGTCCCTTAGAAGTAGTCGAATCTTAGTGCATTGATCTCCAACAACGATGGTTGCACAGATGAAGTAAAACGCCGAATGGCAATATCTAGATCAGCAATGGATAGGTTAAAGAAAATATGGAAAAACCGCAACATAACTAAAACCAGTAAGACTCGGCTCATTAGAACGCTGGTATTCCCCATATTTCTATACGCCGCGGAGACGTGGACATTACAGGAAGTCGAGGAGAAGAAAATAGACGCTCTGAAAATGTAGTGCTGGAGAAAAATGCTAGTAGTATCCTCTAACGATACCATTTCCAAGGAATAGGCATCGAGCAGCGACTAGCCACACTAGCTGTTAAAGATCGAATTCTGCGATGTTTTGGCCATGTGCCCCGGCTTGACAACAACTCCATCGAGCGTAGGGAGCGGTGAAAGGTACAAGAGCTCGTGGTGGATTACCAATGCGATGGACCGACCAGGTCATGGCCGCTGTGGGCAGGCTACACGAATGCACTAGAACAGCTTCTGACCGGGAAGAGTGGCGAGATATTGTGAGGCAGGTAACATCTGCCCACAATGTGACAACTTCGTGAGGACCATGAAACTGCTATTTCGGTAGCAATAATAATTATAGTACATATTAATACTATACAAAACGATCTTTTGTAACGGAATTAAAAGTAACTTTGTATTCATTAGCATAATATTCAAAAATTACACAACAATTTTTATGAATCTTTTTTCTGGGTAATTTACATTTTTATGCATAGGTACAATTTTGAATTTTGTATGTATAAATTCATCATTAATTTATCGTTTCATTTTCAAGATTTTTTCGTTAAAAATGGGAAAGTTGAAATTGAATTATGGCAACATTAATTTTCACTTTTAATTTTTTAGTCTGTAGTGATTATATGAATCTTTGGTCTGTGTCAAATCTTGACACACCTTTGTGTTGTGCTTTGTGCATTTTTTCCATATTTTCACGAATTTCAGTGCTTCTTTTATATTTAGCCCTTATTTTATGTGATTTGTTGTTTATCGATTTCGTCCGGACAGTGACTGTGCATTTTAATTGATAAAAACACAGTGATTGCATTATAAAGTCAGGTAACATATATTTCGTAAGCCATTTTATTCATCTTTCTGTAAGGAATCCTCTTTAAAACGTGATAAATACAGCTGTTGCACTAATTCTGCAACGTGTTTTCATTTTTTAAGATCAGATTCGGTTAATTATTGATGCATCTGCGGTTTATACCGTACCAATAAACTGCAATTTGTTAATATACTTACCTACTAAGTAGACATATTTTGCTTACAAATCAAGACGTCAATTGAATGTTTTCTTAATGAGTCATAAGGTTTTGTGCAGTAAATGTGTGATAGCATTGTTTATCAATCAATAATTGACGGTTGACCGCATTTCTTGGTTGAGTCATAACATACTGCTGGTATTCAAATTGAGAAAAGCCTAGGTATCCCAATTTCTCTTATCATTTAATTTTTAATTTTTTTTCTTGAATGATATACCCAAGGAGGTGAGATTAACGGCCGCACTCAGAGTCGACTTTAATGATTACTTAGTTAAGTATTGATTTTTAAAACAAAACTGCCGCAATCAGAGATGTTAAGTAAATTAACGTTGATTGGCATTTAATGAGATGTAACTTAATTAGTTAAATGCCAATTAACATTAATTTATTTAACTTGACAGATTGCAGCAGTTTTGTTTTAAAAATCTATACTTAACTAAGTAATCATTAAAGTGGACTCTGAGTGCGGCCGTTAGTCAGATAAGTAAGGTCAGATAAGTACTTATAATTTAATATGCATCTTAATGTTTGAGTTCGACAATACAAAGTTGTATAGTGCCAGTCATTATAACATGCAAGAAACTTGGTCAGCAGCTTTATTCTACCTACGGATGCTGTCAGTTGGTGCTGGTCATGTCTGATCTACTATTATAGATAATCCTAGTTTAACTCCTAATGTATCTGTATCTGTACGGTAGTTTATTGCTGGGTACGGCTCATTGTTCTCACATAATTAATTGCAAGTTGAGTTACCACTAATTATATTATAGATATATCTATATTGTAACTATAAACTGACAGCGTGCTGCTGAAGAGTTTGTTGCGCAGCTTCTTCACTTCAGCCATAGCACTAGGAAGCTGTGAGGGGTGGATATTTTATGGGTGCTGTCATAATAACTAATTATTTTGACATCAAAAAGAGCCACATTATAGGCCAAATTTGAATAAGTTATTTGACTTTGACTTTACTTCAGTGCATTGTTTTGGGGGCTCAACTGAAATAGGTGAAGTGGTTGCTTCACTTGTTTTATTCTGACCAATGTAGGTACATATAAATGGCTAGAAGAACAGTTAGTAATATAGGTAAACTAGCTGTCCCCCGCGATTTCATCTGCGGTAGTTTCGTAGTTCCCGCGGAGGTTGCGGCAAAAAAGTACTCTATGTCCTTCAGTTCCCGAGGGAATTCCGGGATAAAAACTATCCTATCTTTTAAGTTGGACCATATTATGAATGGCTACAAAATTTCATCAAAATCTGTTCAGTAGTTTCGGAGTCCATCGCAGACAAACAACGTGACACGTGTTTTATATATATTAGATGAGCAATGAGATATGTGTCTTGGAAATTAAACTCCAAAACCAAGACTTTTTGTGGTTGTTTGTGACCATATTTTATCACTGGTAAATAGAGATGGGTTTTGGTCCCACACTAATGCATGTCAATCGGGCATTTACTCAAAATCTTCGTAACAAAACCCATTGCTACTTGTAAATAATACTTAATATTTTAAAGAACGATTAAGTGTCTTACGGCCGCACTCAGAGTCGAGTTTAATGATTACTTAGTTAAGTATAGATTTTTAAAACAAAACTGCCGCAATCAGAGACGTTCAGTAAATTAATGTTAGTTGGCATTTAATGAGATGTAACCTAATTAGTTAAATGCCAATTAACATTAATTTATCAAACTTGTCTGATTGCGGCAGTTTTGTTATATGTTTGTCTATACTTAACTAAGTAATCATTAAAATCGACTCTGAGTGTGGCGGTTAGCCAAAATTTATGCAAAATTTTTATATAATGGTTCCCGAGAAAGTAACCCACTATCACAAATTCAAATTCCCCTATTATTGTCATACTTAAACAAGAAGTTAGGTAGGTATATATACTTGTTTATGCCTATGAGACAAGTTTTATTGATATAAATAATTAAATTGCGATGCGGTGGCCCGGGGGGGGGGGGTTCGCCTGGGGGCCACGGGCTATCGTATATCTTCGAGGAGAGGAAGGTGCGACGGTCCCTAGCCACAAAGAAACGCTCGGTTTACGGTAACTGAGGGCGGCTGCCCGTTTATTATAATCATGCACGGATATATACACTCGCAAGCACTTAACACTAGTACACACTTACGGCTAGCTTAATTAGGGTTTACACGGGCCCTACGGTCGGCGGAGACGCTCGGGGAGCGAGACGGGATGGTAGACGGGGGGTACGGGCGCCGGGACGGCGTCCGGTGTGTTCTGGAGTTACTAGGCGTGTCGGTGCGGGTTAGTCCCCGCGGGGCCGAGGCCAGCTACACCACGGGTCTGCTTTTGCCAACGCTCGTGTTCACGGGCCACGGTCCGACGAGGTGTAGTGTGTGGGACCCTCGACGAACCCGAAACTCGCCACACCGGTCCCCCGGTCGTCCAACGCTGGTGTGGTCGAGTTGGAGTTCGCCGACACGTCGGGTGTCAGGTCGGGCGACGGTCGGCAACGGGAGCGTTACCGGCCGAAGCTCGTAGTTGTGATTAGGTGCGTGTTGTGCTGGACGGGGTCTGTATGACAGGGAAGACGGGATTACGGGATTCACCGGGCTACGGGGCTCGTTAAGCGTGGGGCGTCGCCGGACGGCG
This sequence comes from Zygaena filipendulae, assembly GCA_907165275.2. Classification (NCBI taxonomy): domain Eukaryota; kingdom Metazoa; phylum Arthropoda; class Insecta; order Lepidoptera; family Zygaenidae; genus Zygaena; species Zygaena filipendulae. Next base: position 10,181,747 of record OU015670.1, read on the forward strand.
CGAGAGCGGCGCCCGGGTAGGCCGACGGAATGCGAGCACGTAGCGCGGCGAAGGTAAGGTTTGGACGGTGGATGTTCTGGAAGCGGAGGTGGATAGTCACCACACCGCTGGGTTCGAGCGTCACCGGGCACGTGCGCCTTGCGGAGAGGTACAAAGCGAACGTGCGGTAGCGCAGGAATCCGTCGGTGAGTGACTACCGGCGCGCCGGTCGCGGCGGGTTTTATAGCCGCGGTTGTGGGGGCCGGGCGCGCGGGGGTGGTCGTCGCCCGTCGTCGGTGCATATCCGGGGCGCGAGGTGGGGCGTCGCTGGCTGCGTGGCGCGCCTCGTGTTGCTAGGCGGATGTCGCCGCGGTGCGCATCTGGGGTGTGAGGTGGGGCGCCGTCGGCTGCTTGGCGCGCCTCGTGTTGCTAGGCGGCTGTCGCGGTGGTGTGCATCCGGGGCGCGCGGTAGGGGTCGTCGGCTGCGTGGCGCAGCCCGGGTTGCTACGCGCTCGTCGGCGTGGTATGCGTCCGGGGTACGGGGCGAGGGGAGCGGGCACGCGGCGGCCGCGTGTCCGCCTCCTTACAAAATTTTTCTTGTATTACCAACTTTATACTTCTGCAGACTCCAAGTGTGACTCTTCTATTGCCTCCTAAAATTTAACTTTCAACATGCAATATTTTCAACTAGTTCCAGTGAGTCATGTCAACAATGACAGACACGTACGGCACCACGGGTCCCATCACCCTGAAGTGGGACCCAAAGAACCTGGAGATCCGCACCACGTCGGTGGAGCGCACCCTGGAGCCCCTCGTGCTGCAGGTCACGACCCTCGTCAACAGCAAGGACAAGGCCTCCAAGAAGAAGAGACGTGAGTGCATTGGTTTACTTAATTTCTTATCTTAGCTGTACATGGGGAACCTGTGCAATTTCAAAATTCTTTTAGAAACTCCTTAGACGAAACATTTTGTTAGTCCGTGTGAAAAATATTTTAAATATTACGGTCCGTTTCCCAACCGCAATACAGACGCCACTTGCTGAAGGAATTTCACCACAACAATCGAGAATTTTTTTATCGGGAATCTGTGAATACAATAGACCCACCCACTTTTGTGTGGAGGTGAATCAGTGATTAAGCTATACATACTGTATATACTACTGATAATGTGATGCCATAAATCGCTGATAAAAATCCTCAATCCGTACTATTTCAAATGTGAATGTAAGTTTATTTGTTTGTTACGCCTCGTGCCTTAACTATTCAACGGATCAAGATCAGATCAGAAGATCAGATCAGAAGGATATAAGATACTTTTTATCTCAGAATCAAAATCAATCAAATCAAATCAAAAATTATTTATTACTTTCACAATATGAACTTATAACTAGATAAATAGCTGGAGCCTCCTTTTAGAATCCCTGTGGGAACTTTAAAATTATCGCTAGTAGCTTATGACTAGGTGTTCACAGTAGTTTCGGCCGACTGTGAGGTGGACGACTTTGTTTTACAATATGTATCTAAGGAAGGATAATAAGAAGTGTGTGTGGTCTGTGCTGGCAGCGGGCAAGTCGAAGCGCGCCAGCGCGCTGGTGGCGACGGTGGAGCGCGCCACGGAGATATTCATCGAGCGCGGGCAGAGCATCGCGTACGAGAACCCGGACATCACGCAGGAGATGCTCGCCGCCGTCGAGGAGGTGCGCAAGGCTGGTGAGTACAAAGTGCACACACGTCATAATATCGTCCTTAAACACTTATTACACTTTACAATGGGGATGTGGACTACTTTTGAAAATCAAAACTCTAATTAGTCTGTCAGTTAGAAAATAAAAAAAACAATAGATACGTTTTTTTTGTTTTTTCAAATAAATTAAAATATACAGAGATGAAACACATTAAAGTTTAGGGTGAGGGGGTCGTGACGTCACTAACCGCTAAAAACGCCATACAAACTGTCAGAATAGTGACGTCACGCGAAATTTCAACTCAATATGTCGCGGGTCGCCGTTATTTTTTGATCACGTAAAAAAGAAAAAATACGTGTCCAATATTTTTTAATAATCTACAAGACGGGCTAAAAAATAAAATTTAGTCAACATGCCCATTTGTCGGACACCAATCTAGGAAATCGGAAGGTGTAATCGAAGTTAGAACAGTTGGTTCCGAGAGTGAGAGAGAGCGAGTGATCACACTACATTAAAATGTACCCTAGAGTAGTCGATTTAGGGTACAATTTATGTCTATTTATAGCTATCTTTGCATGTAACAATTAATATATAAATAAATAAATAAATAAATAAATAAATAAATTTAGTGTAGTGTGATCACTCGCTCTCTCACTCGCACTCACTGATCCTAAATTGTATCCGGTTTAGATTCCCTTGGAAGTAGTGTAATAAGTTCCATTATCTGTACTAACGCTGGCTGTCGCCCGCGACTCCGCTCGCGGAAAAATCGGAGATCCCGCGGGAATTCCGGGATAAAAAGTAGCCTATGTCCTTATCTGTACCCCTGACAACGTGCATGCCAAATTTCATCCAATCCAGTCGTTTTTGCGTGATTGAGTAACAAACATCCAAACATCCACACTTTCACATTTACAATATTAGTAGGATAGTGGGATATTATGTAATGCCAGTGAAAGTAATAGTGTGATTATATTGTAAATGTGTGTAATATTGTATTGTGTGCGTGGTGGCGTGGTGCGCAGGCGCCGGCATGTCGGTGTCGGCGCGCGAGTTCTCGGAGCAGCCGTGCGCGTCGGCCGCGCGCTCCGGCATGGTGCGGGCGGCGCGCGCGCTGCTCTCCGCCGTCACGCGGCTGCTCATCCTGGCCGACATGGTCGACGTGCAGCTGCTGCTCACCAAGCTGCGGGTGGTGAGTGCGCGCTGGGGGTAGGAGGAACGGTGGGCAGGGGAGGAGGAACGGTGGGCAGGGGAGGATGATCGGTGGGTAGGGGAGGATGATCGGTGGGCCGAGGAGGAACGGGGGGCAAGTTAGGATGATGGGTGGGGGAACAGAGGGGAGGAGGGTCGGTGGAAGTGGAGGAGGGGCAGTGGGAGCGGAGTGGAGGACGGTTAGTCGCAAGTGAGAGGAGAAAAGCAACGATGTGGAGGAAGTAGGAGGAGAAGTTAATATAACTGCCATGAACTATATAGCAATGCGTGTATGTATAGTGTGTGTGTGTGTGTGTCTGCGCGCAGGTTGAGTCCGAGCTGGACAAGCTGAAGTGCGCGTCGTCGCAGTCGGAGCTGGTGGAGTCGGCGCTGGGGTTCGGGCGCTCGGCGCGCGAGCTGGCGGCTGTGGCGGCGCGGCGCCAGCGCGAGCTCAAGGAGCCGCGTCTCAAGGACGAGCTGGCGGCCGCGCGCGCCGTGCTCAAGAAGCACTCCACCATGCTGCTCACCGCCTCCAAGGTCAGTGGGCCGGGGGAGTGAGGATGGAGTGGGGATGGGGTGGGGGAGTGAGGATGGGGTGAGGGAGTGAGGATGGAGAAGGGGACTGAGGATGGGGTGGATAGAGTGAGGATGAAGTAGGGGAGTGAGGATAGGGGGGGGTAGTGAGGATAGGGTGAGGGGAGGATAGTAGAGTTAGGTGGGTTAAATATTGTATGCAAGGAACACCACCACGCTGCTCACCGCATCAAAAGTAAGTGAGCGGGCTAGGGGGAGTAAAAAAAGGAGGGAAAGGGGAGTGCCAATTTAGGAACAGAATTTTTGTTGCAAATATTGTTCTGCCTTCTACGTATTACGATAATTAAGTAAGGATCTTCTATCCTTGCGGCCTTCGGTGATACTTTATAATTGATATACTATTTATACATTAAAATACTAACATTAAGTAGATATTATGTAGAAAACGTTAAATATTTCTTGATATTTGATAATTCTGCAGTATTGCATTGGAATTTATAATATGGTGGCTATGTATTGTGTGCGCAGGTGTACGTGCGCCACCCGGAGCTGGCGGCGGCGAAGGCCAACCGCGACTACGTGCTGCGCGCCGTGTGCTCCGCCGTCGACACCATCTCGTGCGTGGCGCAGGGCCGCGCGCCCGCCGCCTCCGCCGCCGCCGCCGGTGGGTGCAGTGTGACGGGTGGAGAGGGATGGGTGCAGAGTGGAGAGGGATGGGTGCAGAGTGGAGAGGGATGGGTGCAGAGTGGAGAGGGATGGGTGCAGAGTGGAGAGGGATGGGTGCAGAGTGGAGAGGGATGGGTGCAGAGTGGAGAGCGATGGGTGCAGAGTGGAGAGGGATGGGTGCATAGTGAAGAGTGATGGGTGGAGAGTGCAGAGTGATGGGTGGAGAGTGATAGGTGCAGAGTGGAGAGGGATGGGTGCAGAGTGGAGAGGGATGGGTGCAGAGTGGAGAGCGATGGGTGCAGAGTGGAGAGGGATGGGTGCAAAGTGTTGAGTGTTGGGTGTAGAGTGCTGGATCCTGGGTGGAAAGTGGTACTGGGTTGTGTGCTTGTGTAGGGTGCTGCGTGTTGTGTGCAGAGTGCCGTGCGCTACGGGATATTGGGTTACTCCCATTTTAGAGGGTGAAAGTATAGAATAACTGAATAAGTAGACACAGACCTGCATTCAGCGCACACCTAATCTAATGGAGTCACAGGTGTAGTGGCAAAAATTCACTATATCTCTCTCTCTCTCTTAATAAGTTAATAACGCACTCTAATTTCGGACGATATTCATGCTCTATCTGTGTAACGTTTGTTTATTTATTCTCTATACATAACATAATATATGACGTGTGTTTCGCAGGCGGCCGCGTGCCGCTGGAGGGGCCCGGCGAGCTGGCGCAGGCGCTGGATGACTTCGATGTGAGTTAAACTAAATTATATAATAAGTCATTTAACTATATACTAGTTGATCGCCCACAGTGGCACTCGCGTCAATTTCGGAGTTGCCACGGGAATTCCGGGATTAAAAGTGTCCTATGTCACCCAGGAACATTGTTGCTTCCAATAAATGAAAGTGTTCTTAAAATCTGTTGAATTACTAAAGGTTTTGATTTTTGAGTACAAACAAATGTGTAAGGAAGCGGACACGCTCCCGCGTGCCCGCTCCCTCACCCCGCGTCTAAGGCGCACACGCGTACGCCAAGCGCATGGTAACAGCCCCGTTACATGCGCTGCGTACGCCGCGCCGCCCGCGCCCCGCTACCGCGATTATATAAGTCGGACCGGCCGGCGTGACGCCGACACTTGCCGACGGGTTTCCGCGCTGCCTGCACGTGCGCCCTGCGCTTCTCCACAGAGCGTACGTGTACAGCGGCGCCCGAACTCAGCGGTACAGTGACCATCCGCTTCCGCCTCCGCACATACCTCGTCCGACACCTATCCTCGCTCGCTAGTGTGCCCGCATTCTGTCGGCCTACCCAGACGCCGCTCACGCGCCGTCTGGCGACGCCCCACGCTTAGCGGACTCACTAGTGTGGCGAACTCCCGACTTCCTTCCGTCCAGACCCCACAGACCCGTCCAAAACAACACCCACACACGCCCCGACGGTGACGGACGGTTTGCGCCAGGGGGCCTCGGCACCCTACGCTGCACCCGGCCGCCGCCCCGCGGGAATTATCTCACCTACACACGCCCCGACGGCGACGGACGGTTTGCGCCAGGGAGCCCCGGCACCCTACGCTGCACCCGGCCGCCGCCCCGGGGGGGATACCACTCACCTACATGCGCCCCGAGGGGTACTCAGCTACTCGCACCAGCTCCGACGGTGACGGACAGTTTGCGCCAGGGAGCCCCGGCACCCTACGCTGCACCTGCCCGCCGCCCCGGGGCGAACCCAGACAGACACCCACTCACCCACGCCTACTCACCGACCGACCTCAAGCACACAGCCCCTTAGGCTACCACCTTCCTGCCCCGATTCCCGACCGCCCGTCCGACCGTAGCGACCGCGAACCCCGTAGGGCCTGTGTACTGGGTAGTGGTATAAGAATAGTCGTTAAGTGCAAGCCTGTGGTGTGTTATTAATAGCGTATTCATAGATAGTAGTGGAAATAAACGGGTATCCACCCGCTAGCACCGTAAACCGAGCGTTTCATTCCGGATAGGGACCGCCGTACCTCTCTCCTCCTGGAAACATACGATCGCCCGTGGCCCCGAGACGACGCCCCGGGCCACAGCATCGCAAATGTATTTCCAAATAAACTTTTCTCTTTTATTTATTTATTTATATGGAAGACCAGCAGCACAAATATAATTTGTATATATAAAATGTAAATATAACTCACCCGCCGTGAGAATTTCAGGATAATAAGTACCCTCAAGTCAATCAGGACTACTGTAGCTTCCTACAAGTGAATGAATTTTTAAAATCGATTCTGTAGATCCAGAGACAAGTGTCAAACTATACCTACTTATTTCCCCCCTGCCCCCCAGGAGCGCATGGTGATGGAGCCGCTCGCGTACTCGGAGCTGCGCTCGCGGCCCGCGCTGGAGGAGCGCCTCGAGTCCATCATCTCCGGCGCCGCGCTCATGGCCGACAGCTCCTGCACCAGGTTGGCGAACAGTAGCCATCTGCACTTGTCCTCGCGCCTGCACCCGCCTCTGAACCTGCATCCACTCCCATACCCATACCTGCACCCATTGCCTACCTCTTCATTTACACTCATCTACACCCATCTCTAAACCTGCACCAAACTACACCTGTGCATTCTCATCTGCACTCACCCATGCCCATCTCTGTACCTACACCCACCTCTACATCTGCACCCATACCCATCTTCACTGTACACCTATAAATAGTTGTATAAATAAAGCGTGCCCCCGACTGCCCTCTACAGAGACGAGCGGCGCGAGCGCATCGTGGCGGAGTGCAACGCCGTGCGCCAGGCGCTGCAGGACCTGCTGCACGAGTACATGGGCAACGTGAGGCACTTGGCTTTCTTATACCCTCACTAAAGTTCCTTTATACTCTCCTTACTGTAAGATATTGAAACGGGTCGTGAGAAAAACACGGTTCATAAATTTATAATTTTGTGTAATCAGTACAGAATATTATATTGTGTGTGTGTTTGTATGCACAGACGGGTAAAGCCGAGCAGAGCGAGGGTCTGGAACGCGCCATCGAGAACATGTGCCGCAAGACGCGCGACCTGCGCCGGCAGCTGCGCAAGGCGGTCGTCGACCACGTGTCCGACAGGTGAGCGGCCAGCGCGGGCCGGGCCGGCTGTGGAGTGCAGAGCGAGGGGGAGGTTGAGTGCACAGTGAGAGGAGAGTGGAGTGCCGAGTGCAGAGTGAGGGGAGTGTCGCGACTAGAACTAGGGGAGTGCTGATTGTATATTGTGGGTTGTACAGAGTGAGGGGTGTGGGGATTGTAAAATTAAGTTAGGTAGAGGAAGGCCGAACGTGGTAAAAGCCGAGTGCAGAGTGTGAGGAATGCAGAATCAAGGGAGTACCGAGTGCATTAGGGGAGCACGAATTTTTTCGCTCTTGTCTGTCGATATCGTCGTAATGTCAAAGCGTTTTTTTTTTTATGGAAAATAAACGACACTGGATAGATGGCGCTGTTCATTTTCCATCCAAAAAAAAACGCTTGAAATGCTTCGGGTGCCGAGCTTGGGGAAGGCAGATTGTAGAGTGTGGGGAGTGCGAGTTGGAGACAGTGTCGGTAACGTCGGCTAGTGACGTGACGTGACGTGTCGTGGTTGTGGTGGCGCAGCTTCCTGGAGACGAACGTGCCGCTGCTGGTGCTGCTGGAGGCGGCGCGCGGCGGCCGCGAGGCGGAGCTGGAGGAGTACGCCGCCGTGTTCACCGAGCACGCCAACAAGCTCGTCGAGGTGCGCCCGCCCACTCCGGGATACACTTATCCATATGACTTTGACTACTTATATTATACTAGCTGTTCTCTAGCGGTTTCATTCGCAGTAATTTTAGAGTTCCTGCGGGGATTTCGGGACAAAAAGTATCCTAGGTCCTTTTCTGTATCTCTGACAATGTGTATGCAAAACTTCATGACGATCCGTCGAGCCGTTGAGCCGTGAAAGCGTACCGAACAAACAAACTCATTTTCGCATTTATAATATTAAGTAAGATGAGCAACAGAAAGACGTGTCTATGTTTGCGCGGCCCCTAATGCGACGTGTCGGGCGGTGTGTGGCGTGTGGCGTGCGGCAGGTGGCGAACCTGGTGTGCTCGATGTCGTGCAACGCGGAGGGCGTCAAGATGGTGCGGCACTCGGGCGCGCAGCTGGCGGCGCTGTGCCCGCAGGTGCTGAACGCGCTGCGCGTGCTGGCCGCGCGCCCGCGCAGCCGCGTGGCGCAGGACAACGCCGCCGCCTTCGCGCGCGCCTGGGAGCTCGCCGTGCGCCTGCTCACCGAGGCCGTCGACGACGTCACCACCATCGACGACTTCCTCGCCGTCAGCGGTGCGTCCTGCCTACTGCCTACTGCCTAGTGCATAGCGCGGCCCGTACATATACACCGCGTGCGCGCACGTACACACCACACGTGCAGACATATAAACCACACGCGTGCACATATACACCACACGTGCAGACATATACACCACGCACATGCACACATACACCACATCCATATACACCATACGCTAGCATACCAAAACGGACAGCCGCGCAAAAATGTGTTGAAAATCGGAAATCAGTAACCGTTCTAAACATAAGGTTTTTATTGCTGCATTCTGAAAAAATTTATTCAACCGAGGAACAAAATTTCGAGACTTACCAGTAACTCTTTGTTCCCAAATAGAAAGGTATGCTACTCACTCAGAGATACTGTTTTAGAATCAATTCAGTAGTTCCAAAGGATAACAAGGAAACTATAACCTATAATCACCGAATAAGCGTAGTATTTCATATATTTATTTTGTTGTACAGAAAACCACATCTTGGAGGACGTGAACAAGTGCGTGGTGGCGCTGCAGGAGGGCGACCCCGACTGCCTCGAGCGCACCGCCGGGGCCATACGCGGCCGCGCCGCCAGGTGAGCTTGTGGGGAGAGGAGGAGGAGGATTGTGGGGGAGAGGGGGATTGTGGGGAGTGGAGGAGGATTGTAGGGAGAGATGAGGATTGTGGGTAAAGAGGAAGGTTATGGGCAGCGAGGAGGATTTTGGGTAGAGAGTAGGATCGTGGGCAGCGAGAAGGATTTTGGGGAGAGACGAGGGTTATGGGAAGCGAGAAGGAATTATGGGGGGAGAGAACGATTGTGGGGAGAGAGGAGGATAATGGAAGTGGGGGATTGTAGGAGCGAGGAAGATTGTTTGGAGCGAGGGGGATTTGTTGAGAGTGGAGGGAATTTGTGAGGAATGAAAGTGATTTCATCTCTCTATTTGTTTTATCTACCTATTTGTTGGGAGTGAAAGGAATTTTTAAGAGCGAGGTGTTTATGGGTAGCAACTGAAGGGAGTGATTTCGTAATATGGTGGTTTATTGGTTACATGAAGCGTAGTGGCCTTGAACAGCATCAGAAATATTGTATTTAAACACTCTTGTTAGTAGTTGAGCTTCATCCCTTCTTAATAAAGTTCAATGACTATCAACACTGATTACATAATACTGCTCCCTCTTCCTGTGTCCCTCGTTCAGAAGTTTGGAGGACTCTTTATTACCTTATAGCATAGTGTGGGACCGAGCGGATCTGTGTGTGAGGATATACTATACTATCTTATCTTAATATATATAAATCACGTGTCACGTTGTTTGTCCGCGATGGCCTCCGAAACTACTGAACGGATTTTAATAAAATTTTGTAACCATTTATAATATGGTCTAACCTAAAAGATAGGATAGTTTTCCGCACTAATGCGAGTGAAACCGCGGGGGACAGCTAGTATAACTATATAATATGTATATAACGATGACGCCGCGGCGCGCGCAGGGTGTGCTCGGTGGTGGCGCAGGAGATGGACAACTACGAGCCGTGCATCTACACCAAGCGCGTGCTGGAGGCGGTCACCGTGCTCAAGGACCAAGGTCAGTGACCAGTGACCAGTGACCATACGCCACTTGCGCGTGCGCATCTTGACTTTATGCAGGCTCACTGCTTTTATGATGATTTTAGTAACGGTTAGATCCATAATGCTATTTATGGAAATGGTTATATTGACAATTCTATTTGTGGAAACGGTTAACTCGACATTTCTGTTAATGGAAACGGTTAAATCGACAATGCTTTTAACGGAAACGGTTAAATCAAATATGCTTGCAATGAAACCTGTTAAATCGACAATGTTTTAATAGAAACGGTTAAAGGACAATGCTTTAATGTAAATGGTTAAATCGACACTGCTTTTACTGGAAACTGTTAAATCGACATTTCTGTTATTGAATACGGTTAAATCGGCAATGCTTTTACTGGAAACTGTTAAATCGACATTTCTGTTATTGAAAACGGTTAAATCGGCAATGCTTTTACTGGAAACTGTTAAATCGACATTTCTGTTATTGAAAACGGTTAAATCGGCAATGCTTTTACTGGAAACTGTTAAATCGACATTTCTGTTATTGAAAACGGTTAAATCGGCAATGCTTTTACTGGAAACTGTTAAATCGACATTTCTGTTATTGAAAACGGTTAAATCGGCAATGCTTTTACTGGAAACTGTTAAATCGACATTTCTGTTATTGAAAACGGTTAAATCGGCAATGCTTTTACTGGAAACTGTTAAATCGACATTTCTGTTATTGAAAACGGTTAAATCGGCAATGCTTTTACTGGAAACTGTTAAATCGACATTTCTGTTATTGAAAACGGTTAAATCGGCAATGCTTTTACTGGAAACTGTTAAATCGACATTTCTGTTATTGAAAACGGTTAAATCGGCAATGCTTTTACTGGAAACTGTTAAATCGACATTTCTGTTATTGAAAACGGTTAAATCGGCAATGCTTTTACTGGAAACTGTTAAATCGACATTTCTGTTATTGAAAACGGTTAAATCGGCAATGCTTTTACTGGAAACTGTTAAATCGACATTTCTGTTATTGAAAACGGTTAAATCGGCAATGCTTTTACTGGAAACTGTTAAATCGACATTTCTGTTATTGAAAACGGTTAAATCGGCAATGCTTTTACTGGAAACTGTTAAATCGACATTTCTGTTATTGAAAACGGTTAAATCGGCAATGCTTTTACTGGAAACGGTTAAATCGACAATACTTTTTATTAGATATTGAACCGTCGAAGCTGGTTGAGTTTTTTTTTTTCATATTAATTGACGATGCGTTTAAATAATTGTAAACGGAACGAAGTATTCGTTTTCTGTGTACGAACATTTATTGTGTACCATAAAATATTATCTACTTACTTACTAAATAATAATAATTAATATATTTTTTTTTAAATATAATGGCACAATACACAATGAAATCACATTCGCGCCTCTCGGAGGACGTCCTCTCGATGTTTAGAGGACGTCCCCCGTATCTACACGCGTTCGTCTATGGGAAGGCTGCTGTCAAACTTAGCTACTAGGTGGCGCCATTAGAGTTTGTGACATGACATTAGTTTGGGCTGTGGCGTCGCTTGACAGAAAACGAACAAAACACTTTTTATTTGGATTATTTATACATACTATAATAAAAGAGTACAATCCGCAATTCTGTACATTGAATATTTTTACCTAAAATTCAGAGGGGAGATAAAAGAAGCGTAGCCAAGTCCAAAAAAAATGTTTTTGAAATTCTTTTCTGTGTGTCTGTCTGTCTGTTCGCGATAATCTCCGAGTCTACTGAACCGATTGTCATGCGGTTTTCACAGGTAGATTAAGCTTAACCTGGAGCTACATATAGGCTTTGTTTCATTTATATCGGATGTCGGGAAAAAGAGTTATTATATAAAAACACTAGCTGCGCCCTGCGGTTTCACGTGCGGTAATTTTGAAGTTCCCGCGGGAATCCCGGGATAAAAAGTACCCTATGTCCTTCTCTGTACCCCTGACAACGTGCCTGCCAAATTTCATCCAAATCCGTTCAGCCGTTTATGCGTGATTGAGTAACAAACATCCAAACATCCACACTTTCACATATTTTATAATATTAGTAGGACTTCACGCGGGTGAAACCGAAGGGTACAGCTAGTTATACATAATTGAAATCTAACTAGCCGATGTTATAAGGAGTATATTAGGCTAATTTGGAGTTGCTGCGGGAATTCTTGTTTTTTTTTTTTATTATTTTTATTAAAGTAAATACTTTCTTAAGGCTATAACTTAGTCTAGACTGGAATCTGTTGAAGTGCGCTGAAGCTATTCCGCTTTTGGATGTGTCTGGATGTACTGTAGCGCTCTCATGATGGCTTCCGGTATGGGCGGCGGCGTGGGCAGGATTGCACCCTGGATCAAAGACAAAACATTGTGTCCAACGTTATTTTTTGTTGGTATAAATCAGAGGTTCCCATACTTTTTTTTCTCATAGACCACTTCAAACATTTTGCTGGATCTGGTGGACCCCCTGCAGCTATTACATTTACTAACTCACTTCCGAAACCCGAAAAAAGTATATGTCTATGGCAATCTGTGTTGTGGCTATTTTTCAATCAACTATGAGTTAAAAGTTTTCGAAAAAAGGGTGAGAATTTATATTGCTTTGATTATGCTGTGAGTGGATATCATTTAAGCTAAGTTTCAAGGCCGGTCTAAAAGCATCTTCATCCAACAGTTGTGGACCCCCATTTTTTTTCCACGCAAGCGTAGACCCCTGTCGGGCTCCCGTGGACCCCTGGGGGTCCACCTGGACCACTGGGAATCAATGGTATAAATACTAAACCAAATCGGATGTGTTCGTTCAGAGTCGTCGATATTGATAACTAGGTACACAGCTGTTCTACGCGGTTTCACCCGCGCTAATTTCGGAGTTCCCGCGGGATTTTCGGTATTCAGGGTTGAGATAAGGGGAACCATCAACCGTCTGTGTGTATGAAAAGTGTCCGTCGGGAAAATGGTCGAGAAACATCAAATGATATACATTTTCTCAAGCTACGCTTATTGAGTTCTAAATTGTAATTTGATGGATTTTTTGGACACTTTTTCATCTTCTCCCTCCATAGTACCTACACGTGTACAAACCCGCCGTGTTCACTTGTGGGAGAGTAGGTACATAAATCAGTACGTTCTGTGGTGTGGCATCGGTCTGGAGACGTATTTTTGAATCGCTCGAATTACTTTTCACCCGCAAGGAATCGCAAGATTCGCACGCGAATGCGTGAAATAGTATTTTTAACCGACTTCCAAAAAGGAGGAGGTTCTATGTTCGATTGTATGTATGTTTTTTTTTTTTTTTTTGAAGTGTTATTTCACGTGAATTCTGAAACTTCACTCTTATTTGAATTCATCGATCGAAAGTTTGCCGTTTAGCGGCATAACGTCATTTTCATAATTTGACATATTGATAGTTTGACAAGTTCCAGAACGTTCCATTTCAAGACCGATTAAGTACCGGTTTATGAAAATCTATGAGAGTTAGCTTCTAGTTTTTAAATATTCTGCGTCAAATGAAACAAATCTAGAAAGGAGTTTCAGAAAACAGCAACAACACCGTATTCGAATGATTCAAAAATATGACAAAATGGGATTGATATGACAAAATACGTCTCCTGAGCCATTATTCACTATGACTATAACACGCCGCGCTAAGATAAGACGCCGCAAAAACTTCTTCCCTCGTAATCTAAGAAGTTTTACTGCAAAAATAGTACATTGTTATCCTAGGGGTGAAAGTAACCTAGGTACCCCTCGATCTATTGGCGCCCTCGCTGCGCTCGGGCGCCAAACCCCGTCTCGGGACTAAATAAGTCTTTCTCCCGAGGATAACACTGTGCTTTTCATTACGAATGCAAGGAAAGTCAAAATAAAAATAGGAATTAGCTAAAGAAAAAATGAGTGAAGATCGCATAGTCGCTTGACGCTTTCCCACCTATTTCTTTTTCTTTGGCCGGCTAGCTATTCAGCCAGTATTTTTTATTTACATTGTGGCGACGTAAAAAAAATATTATCTTTAATTATTAAGTATTAATTAAAGAAAATAAAAAAATATAAATAGGAATTAGCTTAAGAAAAAGTGAGTGAATTTTATTTTAATTAATACCTACTTAAACTTTACGTTATTTCAATTTTACATCGCGCTGGCTGTATAGAAAGTTGAAACATGGTTCAATAGAAATGTGAAAATAGACCTAGTTTTTTTTTAATAATTTGACAGTTGTCAGTTGAAAGCAATTCTCCCTAGGGCTGAAAAGGGTTACTTTCAACCCGCTTCTCAGGCAACTTCAGACCTACTTTCCGAGTATGAGTAATGAAAAATACATTTACAACGTTTCTAATGGCATAAAGAATAAAAATTTCTAATATCTTGGTATCTAGAACGTTTGGAAATGCGTTTTTGGGACGCGCGTTACGGGCAAGGAATGTTGTTGGTCATAGTGAATAAGGGCCCTGGTCTTTGGCACTTACCGAGGGCCGGTAGCCGTTTTCATCAGCGATGTAAGCGAACTCGATCCGCTGCCCGTCCGGGGCGCTCCAGGCCGCCTCGCCCTGGACCACCTGCGACGGGCTCTCCTGTGGGCGGCAACCGGATATAATGGGCATGTTGACTAAATTTTATTTTTTAGTCCGTCTTGTAGATTATTAAAAAATATTGGACACGTATTTTTTCTTTTTTTACGTAATCAAAAAATAACGGCGATATATTGAGTTGAAATTTCGCGTGACGTCACTATTCGGACAGTTTGTATGGCGGTTTTAGCGGTTAGGGACGTCACGACCCCCTCACCCTAAACTTTAATGCTCTTTATCTCTGTGTATTTTAATTTATTTGAAAAAGCAAAAAATACGTGTCGATTGTTTTTTTGTTTTCTAACTGACGGACTAATTAGAATTTTGTTTTTCAAAAGTAGTCAACATCGCTATTGTAACTAGCAGTTCCCCTGCGGTTCACCCGACGTAATTTCGTAGATCCCGCGGGAATTACGGGATAAAAAGTACCATATGTCACTGTAACTTGCTATCAGTGGAAGAATTTTCAAAATCGGTTCAGTAGATCCAGAGATTACCCCCTACAACGTCACAAACGCACAAACTCACAAACTTTAGCTGTTTATGATACTAGTGTAGACTACTACTACACTAGCTGGTTCTCCCGGGACTGGCTGATGGTCTCTGCGGTTCCATGCGCTTTCATTTGGGAGTTCCTGCGGGGATTATGTGTAATTCTTTCTTAGCATACGCACGTCTTTTGTATGGAAACAGGCATATGTATACGGGACTAGCGGTTCGCTGTTTTTTGACTTGTTAAATCGGTATTTTTTGTTATTTTTCGTTTTTTAGTGCATTTTTGTGATTTTTGAAGTCGATTTCAATTTTTCCCTCATTGAGGAACAGTCTGCGTCAACGAATATTATCCACTTGAGAGAGCTATATTCCTCAAAGAAGTGACGTGACGTCATAGCTCGTCAACTAGGCTAGGGGGGGGGGGGGGGGGGGGCAGTAGTCGAAGGTCCCAGGGCGCTCACCCCGCCGGCGTCCTTGACCTCCCCCCGGGCGCTGGCGGAGATGCCGTTGTCGGTCTCGAAGGCCCAGCGGTAGCTGCCGTCCGGCTCCATGTCCAGCTCCTGGCGCAGGATGGTCGCGCCCGCCTCCGGGCCGGGGGCGGGCCGGGGCACGGCGCCCAGCGCCACGGTCAGGGTCAGGGTCAGAGCCGCTAGCGCCAGTCTCTGCTGGGATGGGGGGAACAATCATCTTCTATACTCTCTACTGATATTGACTTTTTACTGCGCAATTTCAAAGTCCACGCGGGAATTCCGAGATGAAAGTTTTGTCGTATGTCCTTCTCTGTGCCCCTGGCAACTTGTGTGCAAAGTTTTACTACCATCTATTGAGTAGTTACGGCGTGAAAGCGTAACTAACAAACAAGCTCACATTTGCCTTTATAAAATACTAGCTGTGCCCCGCGGTTTCACCCGCGGTAATTTCGTAGTTTCCGTTGGAATTCCGCAATAAAAAGTACCCTATGTCCTTCTCTGTACCCCTGGCAACGTGCATGCCAAATTTCATCCAAATCCGTTCGGCTGTTTTTGCGTGATTGAGTAACAAACATCCACACTTTCACTCTTTCACATTTATAATATTAGTAGGATTAAGGTCTAGCTGTGCCCCGCGGTTTCAACTGTGTTAGTTTGAGGAAAAAACGCAACGGAAGCTCTCAAAAGGAATATTTTTTACCGTTTTAGCAACATTTTTTATTGCTGCTCCGCTCCCATTGGTCTTAGCGCGATGATATATAGCCTATGACTCCCTCGATAAATGGGCTATCTAACACTGTTTTTTTTTTCAAATCGGACCAGTAGTTAGTTCCTGAGATTAGCGCGTTCAATCAAACAAACAAACTCTTCGGCTTTATAATATTAGTATAGATATTGTACATAATATTATTATTATTATGTATATGTAAAGATGTCTGTCACAAATCGTTTACCAATGACCCGCCTGCCGCGTGGCCGTGACCACGCGCCGTCCATATGTCAAAGGTCGAATACATTAATAAATTATGATAGGGCTGCCTCGCGTTCTCGCAACGAGTTTGGTAATCGTTTGAAAATTTTGAAAATCGTTTTTTTTTTTCGTTTTTGGAACGTAGTTCCTTATTTATTCACAGAATTACTCAGAGTTAAATAAATCAACTTAGCATTGAAAAAAACCACTCGGCCAATGAGAAATACGTAATTATACTGTTTTTTAATAAAGAGTATAATTATTCTAGTTTACTAATGTAAATGTTTATGGATTTTTTCGTTATTAGTTTATTACATAATATTATCATTTTAAAATAAATTACAATCCCAAAAAAAACGTGACAATTTTTTTTTTTTTCAATTTGATTCCACTGATTGGCAAGTGCACTCCTCTATTATAATATTTTCAACAATTTCTGACGAAGTCTACAGTATAAAAAGTTATATTTATAAAAAATGTTAAGCCAGCTTTTGCCAATTCCAATATTTTATTTATTGCAATTTTTAATTTTTTACAGTTTCTGTCGGCTACATATTTCGTTCGCGATTGTAACGTGTGACAACCCTAAAAACAGCTGATTTGTTATTTTTTATAATGGTATAATATTAGATGCGCATGACATGACAGTCGCTCATATACGTATACGCAACTATCTTGCGCCATTATTAAAAAAATATATGAATTGATTATTTTTATCGATTTCCTAAATTAAGGATAATCTAATAATAAAATTAAAATAATTTATTGTATACCCACAGACAAAAAGGTATAGCTATTCTATAGGAAACTTTACAAATACTAGCTGTGCCACGCGGTATCACTCGAGTGAGTTTCGAAATTCCCGCAGGAACTATAAATTAAAATTGGTCCAAAAAGATCTAGCCTACGTCCTGTTCTCAGATCTACCAAATGTACACAGAAAATTTCATAGAAATCGGTCAAGGCGTTTTGGAGGAGTTCGATAGCAAACACTGTGACACGAGATTTTTATATATCAGATTAGACCAGAAGTCGCGCGCGGTTTCACCCGCGATAATTTCGAAGCTCCCTCGGAATTGTTCCATACAAACTTTGCAACCCCTTTTCATCCCCTTAGGGGTTGAATTTTCAAAAATCCTTTCTTATCGGATGCCTACGTCATACAAAGAACACCCCCTCCAAGTGTCAGGTCTCTACGATTAGCGGTTGAGGCTGTGGGTTGATCCATCAGTCATTCATGACAAAGGATTTTATATGTATAGATGAGGCAACAATAGGCGACCTTATCACTATTAAATGATTTCTACCAGGCTACCTACTTTAGGGCGGCAATAAATTTCGCATAGTTGTCAGGAGTACAAAGGATAGGGTACCCGGAATCCCGCGGGAACTCCGAAATAAACGCGAGTTACGGGAAACATAACTAGCTGTGCCCCGCGGTTTCACCCGCGTCAATTTTGGTGATGCCGCGAGAATTGACGACCCGATTGGCGCAATGGTCACCATGCCTGCCCGCTAATCAAGAGGTTCCGGGTTCGATTCCCGGTGGGGGTGGACTTTGTGTGATGAACACAGGGTTCCATTTTCCAGTCTGGGTGTGTGTATATATATCTATAGTATAATATATATGTAATAATATGTGTAGTATATACCACGTTTGCTTGGTTTCCACAACACAAGCTTAGAGCTTAGTGTGGGATCAAGTAGATCTGTGTGTTGTGAAGTGGATTATTATTATCATTATTAATTCCGGGATAAAAGTACCCTATATCCTTTTCTGTATCGTTGACTACGTGTATGCAAAATTTCACGATGATCGGTTGATCCCGGAGCCGTTGAGGCGCGAAAGCGTAACAAACAAACAAACTCAGGTACTAAACTTTAGGTACGTACCATAATGAAAGCACGTGCACACTTCACTTCACTATAATGAGATGAACTTAACTCAATGGTCGAGTAGCGGTGTGCGCGATGCCTTTATACGCGGTGTGGCGCCGCGGTGGGAGCGGGAGGTCGTGGCGAGAGACTAACAAATTCGGTGCGGATGACACGACAGGCGTGCCATCAAATTTTTTTTGCGGCGACTGCAACGTATTTTAGCCTACAAGTGTATTGGAAAGAAAGCATTTGCTCGAGTGTCGTGAAACACTCGGATAGAACGAAGTTCGTGCACCTCGTAGTTTCCGGGAAAGAAAAAACCAAAAAAGGCGATTTGGCGAACACTGTAAGCCTTTCTTGTTTTAAATAAATAAATAAATAAATAAATAAGCAACCAATATTAAAATCGTTTCGAAAACCATTAACCAATAAGCGCGCACCTATGACGCCGTAATGTGCCGTCGGAATGCCGTCGGAAGACCAGCGCTTCATTATGTTCTGCCCCACAGACATAATGAAGCATTTATGCTGAGGCAGTGACCGATTGGCCCCCACACAGCACACCCTTCTATCTCCTTCATAATATTTGTTAAGTTTGTATTTTGTCCGTCTCTTATTTTTTATCTTTATGTGGGGACCAATAAACTCAACTCAATAAACTAATGTAATAGTAGATTATGCACCGAGGGAGTAAAGCACTGTCTTACGTCACCGGCGGCATATTGAACCCTGAGCGTAACGATGGACTCTAGAGTTAATCCTCGAGCGTTGCGAGGGCATTTAAAATACCTCGCTTCGCTCGGGAGTTATGTAGAGTCCTGAGTGAAGCGAGGGGTTTAAGCTGCCCGTGACGAAGACAGGCTTTATCCTCGAGGTGCATACTCTACTTTTCATACCTACTTTGAGACATAAACCCTCTACACGGGCAGACGGTTTATTTGAAAATAGAACTGGCCACCACAGGCAGATCACATAAAAAGAAAACTAAACCTACAAATAACGTTCCAAACTCAAATCACTTTACTCCCTCGAGAGTTTCATACAACATCACCTCCCTCTCTTGGGTTGGGATGTAATGCCTTGCTTTACGTTGAGATTAGCTGTGCCCCGCGGTTTCACTCGCGCGAGTTTTAGGACGCAGGCAGAACAACCCGCCAAAGTTTCATCACAATCGGACCAATAGTTTCGAAACGCATAAAGGACAGACACACAAACATTCATTTTCTATACTAATATTATAAAGAGCAAAAGTTTGTGAGTTTGTGACATGTGTTGCAGGGGGTAATCTCTGGATCCACTGAAACGATTTTGAAAATTCTTCCACTTATTGGAACTCCAGTGATCTCGAGTGACATAGGGTACTCTTCATCCCGAAACTCCGCGGGAACTCTGAAATTACCGCGAATGAAACCACGGTAACAACTAGTTACTGTATTATTATGTGATTAGAAAAGTATGTATTACATCATAAACTGCAGTCTCAAACCTTACAACGAGGCTAATAATATATGAAATCGTATTCAAACTATAGTATTCAAATTCGACGCTGATTGAAAGCACTGTACGAAAGTTCACAATTAAAAATTAAAACCCCGTCAAGTGCGAGTCGGACAACAAACAGTGGAGGGTTCCGTGTTGGGGAAGAAAATATAGTCACCGTTAAAAATGAATAGGGATGTTGACTACTATTGAAAATCAAAATTCTAATTAGTCCGTCAGTTAGAAAATAAAAAAAACAATAGACACGTATTTTTTGCTTTTTCAAATAAATTAAAATATACAGAGATAAAGCGCATTAAAGTTTAGAGTGAGGGGGTCGTGACGTCACTAACCACAAAACCGCCATACAAACTGTCAGAATAGTGACGTTACGCGAAATTTTAACTCAATACAATCGCCGTTATTTTTTGATTACGTAAAAAAAGAAAAAAATACGTGTCCAATATTTTTTAATAATCTACAAGACGGACTAAAAAATAAAAAATTGTCAACATGCCCATTTATGAATTTATTGAATAACTTTGTTACTCATTTCTAATACAAAGATCTACTGACTTCTGATGTAGGATAAACCTGTGTTTCAGAAGCCAGCGTTACCAACTCGTAGTGCTTCACTATTATAAATAACAGATGTCTTAAAAAATTTAAATACACTATACTATACTTAAGCATAACAGTTTATAAAAACCAAACTTACTCCTTTCTAAACTCACTGTGTGTGTGCGAGAGTTATTTCGGCATGGTGCATCTTCCATTATAGAATAGAATAGAATAGAATAATGAATGTTAACATAGAAAAATAAAAAAATATGTAAAATAAAAAAATAAAAATAAATAAAGAAAAATGAGTGTGTTAACAAAAACTTATAACTAAAGGCATACAAAAGGCGGTCTTATCGCTTTACTGGCGATCTCTTCCAGACAACCTTTGGGTGGACAGGACAAATACAGAAAATTTATATGTTATTATTATGATATGAATTTATATGTTATTATACCGAGACAACTCTCTCAAACTCGTCGTAGTTAAATTGGGTGAGCCATTGTATAATATTTTTTTTAATTTCGTGGTCGCTACAGTTTTTAATCTTTTTTTTTTTTATAATTTTATTGTATTTTTGTGTAGAAGTTCATAGTTTTTGATAATGTCTTTTTCAAAAACTAAACTAAAATGACGCGCCCCACTACTTAATTAGCAGTTTTAGATGTGAGAGATCATGTATTGATAATATCTCTTTAATAATGTGAGTGCGGCGACACTATGCGGCGACTGAGGACGAATGGCAAGACCAGATTTATATGTGTCGTATCGATATTTTAACGGTTGTGCGTAAGCGTACACCCGGTGGAGGGGCGCGTCATTTTAGCTTAGACGAGCTCTACGATCATTAGTTTTCTAAGCGTTAACGCTCATAGACTGTCAATTTGGCTAAGGGGGCAGAACAACAGAACGATTGCATGGTAGTATAAGGGTATAAGGGTTTCCTTTTTCTAAATTCGTCTACGGAACGCTAAAAAAGATGGCGATTTCAACGCCATCCGTATGGTGGTCCCGTGTGAACGCGCCAGTCTAATCGTTGGCAGAAGTAATTAATTAATTCTATACAAATTAACACTCCATCATTGCATTATGATTGTCCGACTGTGTTGCACTCTCTCTGGTGTGTGTGTGTGTGTGACGTAACTCGCTGTGACAGTACGGTATTGACGGTGACAGCTGTGTGACAACCACCGACATTATTCTTGTATATCTATCTATCTATATATTATACTAGTAGAATTCCGAGATAAAAAGTACCCTATGTGTTAATCTGATGTATAAGCTATATTATTATAAGTTTCATTTAAATCCATCCAGTAGTTTTTGCGTGAAAGAGTAACAAACATCCATCCATCCATCCATCCATACATTCTTAATGATTCTTACAAACTTTCGCGTTTATAATATTAGTAGGATAAAATCCTTTGTCCTGAATGACTGATGGATCAACCCACAGCCTCAACCGCTGATCGTAGAGACCTGAAACTTGGAGGGTGTGTTCTTTGTATGACGTAGGCATCTGATAAGAAAGGATTTTTGAAAATTCAACCCCTAACGGGGTGGAAAGGGGTTGCAAAGTTTGTATGGAACGATGCCGCGGGAACTTCGAAATTGTTGCGGGTGAAACCGGGCGGGACAGCTAGTTAGAGTACAATACGGTAAAATAAAATTGTTATTCATTTTTTAAATAATTATTGAAACTTATTAAAATTACATTTGGAGATGAAGTAAGTTTCGTCCCTGACGGGGGGGTTCCCCGGTCGCCTGGAACCTACCTATTGATGTTTTTTTTCCGACATAATGAGATACAATCCACAAACAAAATCGAATGCTTTATTATTGTCTTCGTTGTTTTCTTATTATAAATCTATTGTACAACTCAGCAGCATTGTGTAAAAAATATTTATTTGAACAAATCGCTGGGGTAGAGGTAATTCTGACTGGAGTGGCATCTCGCGTCCCGCCACGGCTCCAGAGATGGCGCCGGGTGCGCCGCGCACGGCACGAGCGGGTTCCTGTAATAAAATAATACAAAGACAAATAATTTGATGAAACAAGCTTACAATATCCGTTAAAAGTTCAAATCGAAAATTGTATTCAAAGTGGGCATTTTTTTAAGGCTCTTTTTGACGTCATTCAGTAAAATTAGAAATAATTATGACAGAACTCTATAAAATATCAAATTTGACATTTGAAGACTTTATGATTTTAAAATGTGACGTCAGAAAGCTTAGGGCCCCTTGTCACACGATGTCGCACTTCGTCGATTTGCATTGTCATAGGTACAGAGAAGGACGTATAGTTTTTATACCTTTTCATCCCGGAATTCCCGCGGGTGAAACTGCGGGTAGCAGCTACTTTCTAATATTCTGACATCTGAGGGGCTATTATGTAACTTTTGTTTCTTTCATTTCTCGGTTGCAATGAAAAACATAGTGGTTTTGCGATTGCAATAATTATGCACGTTTTGACACCTACAATATCTAGCAATCAATCAATATAAACACATTTCAACAGTTGAATCTGTCTAAACATGATTAACTTATCACAAAATCGCTATTTTTCTGATTGAAACTGAAATATGATACCAATCAAAGTTACATAATTGCCCTGCTTTTTGCCATTGCCATTTGGAATTATGTTTTTGGGACGAGCGTAATTGTGGGCAAGGAATATGTTGTTGGTCGTAGTGAATAAGGGCCCATGGTAATTGGTAAGGGCGTCGAAGAGCGATGATAGCTCAGTGGTTGGTGCGTTCGGATCAAACGCCGCAAGGCGTAGGTTCAAACCCTAACAATGAGCTGAGTGAAGGAAAACATCGTGAGAAAACCATAACATGGTGGTAACTGGTAGGGCGCTCTCTAGTGCCCGGCTGGCTAGCTACCACCTACAATCTGTCGCCGAGCACCTAACGGTGTATTCCGGCAGCCCCACTTGAAAGCCAGTTCCCATCCCCGTTCCAGGTCGGCAACGCCAGGCTTTCTGGTGTTGCAGATGTCTATGGGCGGCGGTAATCACTTACCATCAGGTGTACCACTTGCCCGTTTGCCCCCTATGACATAAAAGAAAAAAAAAGTGTAGTGTGGTGTAGTGCTCACGCGAGGCCGGGCAGGAGGAACGCGTGCGGCTGTATCTCGTCCACCTCGTCGCCATTGTCGCACATGAGGCGCGCCATCGTCGTCTTGCGCACCTCGCACAGCTGGTCTGTCGGCGGATATTACCGAAGAGTACTTATTATTATTATTACTACGGAAAGAAGCGACGCTCCCCGCCCCGCCCGCTAACTTGCAGGAGAGAGGATACCCCCCTTTTTAAGGGGTTGAATTTCCAAAAATGCTTTCTCAATGTTTGTCTATGGCATAAACTTCCTTTGTCACGATATTTTATTGGCATTATAATCTCCTTCGTAATATTTGTTAAGTTTGTATTTTTTCCGTCTCTTATTTTGTATTTTTATGTGGGGACCAATGAACTCCTTTTTCTTTCTTTTCTTTCTCTCTTTCTTTCTTTCTTTCTACTAGCTGTTCTCCGAGGTTTCTCCCGGGATATTTGATTTATGATTGTTTGTACCGCTTTCACGGCTTGACGACTCAACCGATCACCACGGAATTTTGCATACACGTTATCAGGGGTAAGAATTAGTGATATTCCGGATATCCGAATCCGTATCTGCGGATATCCGAGAAAGAAGAAAGATCCATATCCGTTACTTTTTTAGCGGATCTTTGACATTATTAATTTTCAATACATGATACAATTCTACATATAAGTGATTAGGTAGCAATGATAAAGTATCTTATATTATTAATTCCGTTCAGATGTATAAACAAAACAAAGACAGACCCCGCGCAATGTAAGTCGAAACATTTCCTGTCACGCAATGCGTCAAGTGACTTCAAGTTTCAACTATCGTTTCAAGGTCACACGCACCGATACTGATTGAGTGAAAAAGTTAAGATACGTACCCGTATTCGCGGATATTGACACCAAATATCTTTATTCGGATCCGTATCCACGGATATTTTTAACGATCCGACACATTTATTTCTATCTATACATAATACTTTGTCCTGAATGACTGTCTGACGGATAAGCCGCTGGTCTCTGAAAACTTGGAGGGTGTGTTCTTTGTATGACGTAGGCATCCGATAAGAAAAGATTTTTGAAAATTAATTGGGTGAAAGTTTGTATGGCACAACTCCGAAATTATCGCGGGTGAAACCGTGCAGGCCAGCTAGTCACTAGTGAGAACACACGTACCGGGCGTGAGCGCCCCGGGCTGCCGCGAGTGCTCGTAGAAGAACCGGTCGGCGCGCCGCCAGCGCACGAGCTGGTCGCTCAGCAGGCACGCCAGCGTCGGGCCCAGCGCCGCGCCCGCCATTGGCCGCTCGGCCCACAGGCCCGCCATCAGCTCCACGTCGTCCACGTGCTCGTACGTCAGCTGGAGCGCGTCCGCTTGCTGGCGGCGGGAGTTAGGTTAGGTTAGGTTGGAAAGTGTCGAAGAGCTTTGCGTCGGAGTTTTTTTGGCGGCAATCAAAGATGGCGGTTCGGTCATTTATTTTTATGTCGATAAAAAATGGTTAAAAATAGATTTTGCTGTGTAATAAGGTGCTGTATTGGACAATAATTTTCACAGTGACGGTTTTTTATGTGCTCAGGAAGATATATGACATTTTGAGCTGATTTCATCCGTTTCCTCCAAGAGCTCCGATGAAGTTCTTGCAAGCTATAATACCGTGGCTTTCAATTTCAAACCGTACAACGAAGCATTTTAATAGAAAATACATTGACCTAATAATTAATTTTACTTGAAACTGGCTAAATGCATTATATGCGAAAGTATATAAAAAAGAAGAAGAAAGAAAGAAAGAAAGAGCTTTGCGTCGTCCAACCTTAATGCTACAGCTTATTTTGTATAGTGGTGTTTGCATATAAGACGACACGATTAACTGTCGCCTACGACTTTTTCGCGGTGACGACAGAGTGCCATGAACTGTGGGAAGTGGGAACGGCTAGCGCGCCAGTCGTAAAGCGATAAAAAAAATTTACGACTGAATAGTGGCGGCAAATCATATTGTGTCGTTGTTGTCGTATAAAATTTTTTGATGACAAACAGTCGTTATAATGGTAACAGGCAGAGACGACCGTCGTTCCACGATAAATTAACAAAAAAAAAATGCAAAACCACATTTATCTGGACTGGACCTGGGACTGGGGGTGGACTTTGTGTGATGGAATGAAGAAGAAGAAGAAGAAAAAGAATGATTCGTCTCTCCCACCTCGTCGTGCATCCAGTGCCTCAGGTCGTCGAAGCTCCTCGCGGCGGGCAGACCGCACAGCTTCCTGTACTCGTTGTAGGGCTGCACGCCCGCGTCGCGCCCCTTCATCAGGTCGATGGCGGACACGTCGGAGGCGCGCTGCAGGCGGCCCAGCACGCGCTCGCCTATCTGCACACAGACAGACGGACGATCACTAGAGCCGGGCTTTTGGAGTAGTAGAAATAACTTGGCAACTCATCAAAAGCAGCGAAGCTGAGTGGTGATGTGACGATTTCGACCCGAAAGTTAAGTTGCTATGACTGTTGAGGACCCAAAGTAACGGTAGCGTAATGAATCTGGTCAACAGTAATAATATTATGACGTTAATGGACCAATAGAGATGATGCTACATCAATCATATCCAATTATATTGTACGTATGAGTTTAGATACTATTGAGTAATGATTTCGAACCAAAAACACAATCGTATTCGGACCTAAATCCAGTACAAAAAATACCGGGAAATACCTGTACCGATGAAAAATTGTATAATATCACAAATCCCGATCAAAAGTAGCTGTTATGGCAATTGGATTTTTACCTGTCTGTAATTAAAAGTCTTTATAAAATGACGATTGCTGATCATGGGCAATAGTAATAATAAATAGTAAGGCTAAGCGCCCACTACCGAATTTATTCATTGCGATTTTTAAATTGCGAAATAAAATCGCAAAAGGCCTTATCGTCGCCTGTGAAATGGCCAAGACCTTTTCGTCACTGCACTGTTTAATGTACATCAATACTACTTAATATTGAAGACATTGCTGGCCGCGGCGACGGCCGAAGGCGTAGGCGCAGGCGATTTCAACTCACATACTCAAAATCATTATGCATAATATGCAACTATGCAAGTCTACTGTCCGTTGCGCTTTCGATTCTTTCCGCAATGGGGGACTCGCAGCGCGCGGATTGTAGTGCGTTTCTGCTGTTCACAGATTTGCCACTTTTTTTTTATTCGGTAGTGAGCGCTTAGCGTAAAATAAATATCCTATTAAATATCCTATTAAATAAATAAATAAATAAATAAATAAGTCCCCGTTGACAACTCACGTCGCTGTCCACCAAGTAGTCCGCCCGCGCGGCCGGCTGCCGGAACGCGCCCTGCGTCATGCCCTCGAGGGTGCCGTTGACCGCCAGCACCCCGGTGCGGAACACCGCGTCCACCACCGGCAGCTGGCCGTACAGCCGCCCCGTGCGGTTGTACAGGCTGGGGGTGTCACCGAGCTAGATTAGTCGGAGGTGTGCGAGGTGATGGCAGAAGAGAGTCAGTCATCGTGAAAGAGTAATCGACGACAGAAAATACGTGTGGGGCATGTGGCGATATGCATAAACCTACGATTTTAGAGTCAAAACTAAAAAAGGACGCTTTATGAGTAAACTGAACAAAAAAGTAATCATCGAGGACCAGAGCACTTTTGCGTCGTTTTATTACAAAGTTCAAATGGCCATCAAAGCTTGTATGAAACAGGTGGAGATAGACAAATACCGCCGAGGTTACTGTAATACTATTAATGGTCTAGAGCCAGATGCTTGGCAGAACAGTTGGGACTCACTTATAGTTCCCCGACTGCATCAGGTGGAACCAGCGCAGGCCGGTGATGAACTCGACGCTGACGGCCGGCATCAGGCGCGGGTCGTAGTCGTCCACGTGGCCCAGCGCGCTGTGGATCACCTGGTTCTCCAGGAGGAACTTGTAACCTGACGGAGGGATCGGTCCTCAATTTATTTTTGTAGCTAACTAGCTGTACCCCGCGACAATTTCGGAGTTCTCGCCTGAATTCCGGAATAAAAAGTACCATATGTCCTGCTACCACTCCTGACAACGTGATTGCAAAATTACATGATGATATATTATGTAGTGTTAAGAATTTAAAAGAGGTGGAAGACAATGGACTGTAGAACTGCAGAAATTTTGCTTCATTTCTTTTGTTTTTTTTTTTGTTTCGTAACACGTGAGACAAAGGGGATCGAAACTATGTGACCAGTGATCATTTTGACTAGATACAAAGATCGAACAAGAATTATGGGTTTACTTGCAACCGTTTCTTAACATGTAGTTAAGGTGTGAAAGCGTAACAAACAAATCCATTTGCATATTTTATAACACTCGTATAGTGCCTATCTGTTGTTGAGAGCATGACACCTTTCTACTTAACGTATTTAAAGTAGGTACACTAATTAGTGAAGAAGAAGAAAGACGATAAAAGCTAATTGCGCGTAATTTCCTATGGGCTATGTATGCATTCAGATATCTAACTCACCCATCAACGCCGGCCAGAACTCGTAGTAGACGACGTGCTGCGTCTGAGCTATGTTGATGTCCCTCGCGACCCTGAAGAGGCGGTCGTTGTCCCAGCACGGGTTGAGGCGCTCAAGCTCCCGCGCGAGCCTGTTGTGGTTCCTACTGAACCATATGTACATCACGTTGGCTGTTATCAGCGAGTTCACCGCCGGGTTGCCTGTGACGTGAAGATGAAACGTGTTAAACAGTGTAAGGTAATCAGGAAGAGAATAGCGTAGACAAAGATTGGTTCACTCGTCCTTGACATTTTTCCATTAGCGCGGTAATGGGCCACAAGAAAGAAGGACTGTCCACTAAATAAAAATATTTGTTGAAGTCAGGGAAAAGGCAGGTGGTTAGATTGGTTCACCTATGTGAGCAGAGGTGTAGACCTTTTTGGCACTACATTATGGCCCACGCATCCTCAGCGTTAGGATAAGCCTGTGCCCCAGTAGTGGGGCTATTGAAAGGCTGATTAGGTAGGCGAAATTGAAGCTGTTTTTTTGATGGGACCACTGAGCTATCACGATTACTTGGTCGGTTTTTATTGTATGTTCCTAAAAAGTAGTTTTATCGATGTGGTCTTACCATCATGACACCTGGTCTCCGCGGGCGGGCGGTTGTTGACGCAGACGGGTGGGCCCGTGGGCGGCCACTCCTTGCCGCCCTCGCGCTCCGACCGCAGCCGCCCGCCCTTCCCCTCCATGGCGCTTCGCACGTCCGCCTCCTTGCCCCCGTACACGTTGGACAGGTCGAGCATGGGCGGCACTTGGTTTATCTGATGACGGTTGAAAGTGTTTTATATGAAGCCAGCACCGGTGAGGATCCGGAATTTTCCAGACATGACCAACTTGTGGGTTGTCCGTCCGGATTTTGTTTTTAAAGCCTATTTTAGTCCCAAATAATATTATAGGTACGTGCCAACTGTTCCCTGCGGTTTAGCCCGTGTGATTTAGGAGTTCCCGCGGGAACCGGAAAATCGTTCTCATGTGACATCTAAACTATCTACAATCTACATGCTACATCAAGCTTTAGCATCAAGTAGTTTTCGAAATATCGTGTTTAGTCAGCGAGTGACTTTCTTTTATATTTGACGAATTGATCCCTATTTCGGTACATCGAAGAGCCCCCGAAGGTATACCAAAAATTCGTGATCGGAACTTTTGGTTCTCCAGTAAATAGGATTTGTGCCTCAAAGGTAATGGTTCTGAATTTGGTTGCTCTGGCGTATTCGCCTGTTTTTAGCAGGGTCTCGTCGACACAAAGGTGACCACGTGTATAATCAATCAAACATAGAGTGACCGATTGCATGCGTAGAATTTAGTTTACTCACCCTCTCGGGCGGCAGCGTGGCCGGCAGACACCCGATCGACTGATAAGTGATGGCCCTGGTCATGTTCATGCATCTGATGTCGCTGAACCTCAGATGCGGGTCGTCTTCCGGCACCTGGACGGGCAGACACCTCGGGTCGGCCGCCCCTTGCGGCGTGCAGCAGGTCTGCACCACGAACACGTAGTTGAGCACGTCCGGGATCACGTTACTCGACTCGCCGGTGAGGAACACCGCCATGTTGGTCACCAGCTGCGTGAAGCGGGGGTCGGGCGCCCGCCCGTCGGGTATCACCGCGGTGCGGATCCGACGAGGGCTGGGCAGCGGCGAGCCGGACTTGGCGGGTCGAGGGCCGTAATTGGGCCCGAAGATGGGCGGCAGCAGCCGGTGGTAGGGGCCCAGAGGGCCGCCTCGGGACGGGTAGGCTAGGTTGTTGCACGTGCCGTCCAACCGCCGCGTCTCGTGCTCCGTGCAGTTGGACACTTCTATTGCGCACCATCTGCAATCGATGCGGAACAGTGTCGGCGTTCATTCTTCTTGTTCTTAGCCTTTAATTGTCATTTGTATTAAAATCTAAATACATAAAAGGCAAACCTGACTGCCTCATCTATCAACGCACAGCCGAAACCGATAGTTGTGATGACGTAGGCATCCGCTAAGAAAGGATTTTTGAAAATTCGGATTTTCAAAAATCCTTTCTTAGCGAACGCCTACTGTCAGAAATATCGGGTCGGGTGTGTCGAGTGAAACCGCGGGGCACAGCAAGTATTATAATACTGTTTTTCCCCCGCTGTTTCACCCGCGTTAACTTTCTAGTTACTTTATGTTTATAGTTTCACATATAAAAGACCTGAATTTGCACGTGCAATGTAGGTACAAACGATATTGTGCGGAAGGTTTTAGGATCAGGTTTAATATTAAAATGTTTAAAATTATAAAAAAAAATGTAAATATTATTAATTACATTTTTTTTCTTTATCCAACGTAACTCCTAATGAGTTTGCGTACGAAATTGGCCCAAGCTGTTTTCGGAAACGAAACTTGTTGCGGCCACTGACATTGTACTCGCTCACTCACTCCTTAACGATCTATAATTATGTGTACCTGTAGTACCTACGTAAGGAAATATCCATGCTATTACAATAAACAAAAAAAAAAACCTTTGTTTAATAGGGAATTTTTATGATATTTTGTTGAATTTGCGATTGTTTGTTCGTTTGTTTGAACTTGACATGTCTCATAGGAAAGGAGGGGTGACATGCGGCTAGCTCTGGAATAACGGTTTATAATAAACTAGAGGTTTCACCCGCGACAATTTCGAAAATTCCCGCTGGAATTCCGGAAAAACAGCACCCTGTGTTCTTCCCTATACCCCTGATAACGTGTCAAAATTTCATGATTATCGATTGAGCCGTTAAAACGTGAAAGCGTAACAAACAAACAAAGAAACTCACATATGCATTTATAATAGTAAGAACTCGACCTCACCTTAGTATACCGAGCCTTTGCAACTCGGCAGCTCTGTCTTCGGCCACCGGGCGTCCGGTGAAGCCGTCGTATAGCACGGCCTGACCGATGGTCACCAGCGCCGCCAGCACTGCACACAGTCCCCTGACCACCATGGTCACACTGGTCACAAACGGCGACGGTCACTCACTGTTCACACACTGATCCACCGCCACCGAACTGTCTGTGGTATAGGTACTCGAAAGCTATGGTCATAAATCGGACGCTGTTTAAGATTCGAACGGGGCGCGAAAAGTCAAAGGCGGTTTCACATTGGACGTGAACGACACGGCGACGCGACGCGTGACGAAGGCACGGCGACGGCAAATGTCAGCCAGTTGTTTTTTAGTCGATATTTATAAAGCAACCTTTTTTTTCCAAGAAAGAAACTAGTTTTCGAGAGAGAAGTATTACAACATTGCCACAGGCAAAATTAAACGCGATAAATGTATTATTGAAGGAAAATAGGAAATATGCGATCACTTTCGACAACAGCTGTTGGATATTATCTATTATCAGTCACCGTTCACCAGCTTTAAATATTCGTGGGTACCTAATTTCCGCGTTACGTACACGGTGCAAGGTCGAAATTACAATGAACTAAATTTCGGTTTAAGGTTAAAATAACAAAATATGATTTGTTATTTTAACCTACTGGCGACCTATAAAAATCTATTTCTAATCTACCAAGCCAAAAAGAACTTTACCTACACACATTCACAACCTCTAATCTTAATTTTTGTCTTCACATTTTCCATTGCACCTGTTGAGATTGCTTGGCTTTTTATTATGTCATAATTATGGGCTCGTGCCGATGCCGTGCCGATATCGTGCCGTGTCCAACGTGTAACCGCCCGATCGCGTCGCGCCACCGGTCGCTGGCGACACCCTATCGTGTCGCGACCGCTCGCTGACGGCACCCGATCGCGTCGCGCCACCGCTCGCTGACGTCACCCAATCGAGTCGCGCCACCGCTCACTGGCGTCACCCGATCGCGTCGCGCCACCGCTCGCTAGCGTCACCCGATCGCGTCGCGCCACCGCTCGCTGGCGTCACCCGATCGCGTCGCGCCCGCTCGCTGTCGTCACCCGATCGCGTCGCGCCACCGATCACTGACGTCACCCGATCGCGTCGCGCCACCGATCACTGACGTCACCCGACGCGACGCTCTGTCTCCCGATCACTTATCGTACACGTCTACTCATTTACCGCGCGATCCTGAAGCGAAGCCGGCGCGCACCACAATGGCGCTCGCCGATTTAATTGCCACATTTTATGCCCTCCGGTCGATGAATATTCATAACGCGTTTGCGAGCGTTGGGTTTTTTTGTTTTTTATTATATACTAGCCGTTGACCGCGGGGTTGCTCGCGCGTGAAGTATTTTTGTTTTAACTCGTGACGTATATTTATAGAAGTCCACATACAGATTTATATTATACGCCCACATACGAATATAATGCAATTCTAACAGCAAAGTCCTCTGCCGCGTCTGCCTGTCTGTCTGTTCTCGATAAACTCAAAAACTACTGAACGGATTTTCATGCTGTTTTTACCAATAGATAGAGCGATTCATGAGGAAAGTTTTGGTATGTTGTTTGAAATCCTTAAATCCTTGAGTCTGTTTGTTACCTTTTCATGCCATAACAGCTCAAACGATCACATGAAATTTTCAACGTTTTCAGAAGTATAGAGAAGCACATAGGGTACTTTATGTCCCGGAATTACCGCGGGAACTCTGAAATTAACGCGGGTAAAAATCTTATATAAATTTGCATCCACGTCAGGGTAGGTGCACAGGACATAGACATTTTATCCCGAAGTTCCTGCGAGAACTCCGAAAATACCGCGGGTGAAACCGCGGGGCACAGCCAGTTTAAATTGTACCTTAAGCGACCTCACTTCGCCGGTCACCGAACCTCCACCGTCCGACTCGACCCGTTTTTCGAAACACCGACACGTGTGTGCAAAAAGATACCAACAAAACCGGTCCTATCTTTATCTAATACAGGCAATATTATATATCCTTTCTTATTTATAACTAGCTGCGCCCCGCGGTTTCACCCGCGTGAGTTTCGCAATTCCCGCAGGAAATATTTTTTTCTAAAATAAAATTAGCCCAAGTTACCCCTTATAACATCAGCTATCTGCTAATGAAAGTTCCGTTAAGTTAAAATCAGTCCAGCCGTTTCATAGATTAGCCGGAACAAACAGACAGACAGAGAATTTTTTTTTAAAAATTGTTTTTTTTTTTTAATTTAATTACCGTATATACTTCCCTATGCAATTAGTGAAAAGCTGTTAATTTGGAATTACAAACAGACGCTTAAATTTTATTTATATGTGTAGACTGTGTAGATGTAAGAATAGATAAATGCAAAACTGAGTTTGTTTGTTTGTGATAGCGTATCACGCCTCATCCGGCGAAACCGCGGGGCACAGCTATCACCTATTTATATACGTATATATTTATTTTGTCTGTGTATATGTTTCTCTCTGTAGGTTTAGGAATCAGGCAATGTGCGAATAAAACAAAATAAAAAAAAATAAAAAAATAAAAACAGTGAAGGTTAAAAATACGTAAACTAAATATATTCGGCAAATAGATATTTCTGAGGAATATTTGCTTCGCTTGATGATTCATCTACTATCCTTACTTATTTTACTAGTGCGAAAGTGAGTTTGTTTGTTTGTTTGTTACGCTTTCACGTCTTGACGGCTCAACCGGTCATCATGAAATTTTGCGTACACGTTGTCAGGGGTACAGAGAAGGACACAGCCAGTAAATCATATATTTCTCCCACGAGACTTTTTATTTACTTAAATACGAGCCAGTCGGAGGTCCAAGAAGGCTCTCAACATACTGAACCACAAGTTTGCCTTGAAAACAGTGCAATAATCACAATGAAGTTTATTTCGTTGCAAAAAATTTAGTGGTTAATGAAAAAAAATATACAGTTGCAGTATGACGTGCCGTGACATGCCGTGACGGAAAATGAATTTTTACTCCCATGCCTACCAACTTCGTTACAGAAAACGATAAGTTTATATTATTGTTTAAAAAAAACCAAAAAAAAACAGATCAGGGTCCTTATTCACTATGACCATAACACGCCGCGCTAAGATAAGTCGCCGCAAAAACTGTATCCCTCGTAATCAAAGAAGTTTTACTGCAAAAAAATACATTTACAACGTTTCTTATGGCATAAAGAATAATAATTTCTAATATTTTGGCATCTAGAACGTTTGGGACGCGCGTTATGGGCAAGGAATGTTGTTGGTCATAGTGAATAAGGGATCAGATCAGCTCTGTGTCGTAATAATATTGCATTGTCGTCCGATCTACATAAATCCTACTAGCTGACCCGTGCGGTTTCACCCGCGGTAATTTCGGAGTTCCCGCTGGAATTCCAGGATAAAATATAGTTGTAAACCTTCCTCATGAATCACTCTATCTATTAGTGAAAACCGCATCAAAATCCGTTGCGTCGTTTTAAAGATTTAAGCATACATAAGGATATAGGGCAGAGAAAGCGACTTTATTTTATACTATGTAGTGAAGTCCGAGCAAGGGGTGCATTTGGCAGCGTGGTGAACATCTGGTAAGGATGTTCGTCCAGCACACGCTGAATGCATTCCTGTTGCTAAATTTTTTTTTCGAGTCGCGCATTTGCGACTGTCTCCATTATTTATTTAATTAATAAGAATTTTAAAGTTTTCTTTTTGTATTTACACAGTTTTTTATTAGGCAATAAATAAATTTTCATTTATTTATTTACTAGCTGACCCACGTGGTTTCGCCCGCGGTATTTTCGGAGTTACCGCTCGAATTCCGGGATAAAAATTAGTCTATGTCACTCAGGATCACTTTAGCTTCCTATAAGTGAAAGAATTTTCAAAATTGGTTCTGTAGATCCAACGATCACCTCCTAAAACCTCACAAACTCACAACCGCCGGAGTTCCCGCGGGGATTCCGGGATAAAAAGTACCTTACGTCACTCAAGATCACTGTGGTTTCTTATAAGTGAAAGAATTTTCAAAATCGGTTCAGTAGATCCGGAGATTACCCCCTACAACGTCACAAACTCACCAACTTTTGCTTTTTATATAATATTAGTATAGTAGCCCAAAGTTTCATTTCGATACGACACTTAGAGAAGTAGGTTAAAATTGTCTTGTAAGATTTTGTTACATTGTTGAAGTTAATACCTAACTTGCTAAAAAAAAAACATTTTTTAATTATTATTAAAATTTATGATTGTATCTTCAGTAGTTTCTGCCAGTCGTTGTTGAGTCAGCGAGGAAGCTTCTTCGTACCTATTAACATTAACATTGAACACTTAAAAATTATTGCGCCTTGGCCACCTAACCTTGTTGTGCGTCTATACTATAACTAGCTGTGCCCCGCGGTTTCACCCGCGTGAGTTTCGGAATCACCGCAGGAAGGGCTATTTGACTCATAATTTTTTTAGTCCGTCTTGTAGATTAATTAACAATATCGGACACGTATTTTTTTCTTTTTTTACGTAATCAAAAAATTAAGGCGATACATTGAGTTGAATGCAAACCCCGTAGTCGCAAACTAAAAATTTCTTCATTCTTCGGCCCTATTAGAGATGCGAAAAGGGGTTGCGGAGTTTTAGCTGCACGCACGGACAAAAAATAGATAAGTTTACTGAATTTAACTATATTATATGTAGATACCCAGACAATAGATTTTCCTAGGAAAGGCTAACAGAACATGACCCAACTTCCATTCCTAATGTTAATTTTACTTTGATAAAACCGTCTATTCTCAGTAGTTCAATGGGCAAGTTGACTAATTTTTTTTATCCGTCTTGTAGATTATGAAAAAATATTAGACATGTATTTTTTCTTTTTTTACGTAATCAAAAAACAACGGCGATACATTGAGTTGAAATTTCGCGTGACGTCACTATTCTGACAGTTTGTATGGCGGCTTGTAGCGGTTAGTGACGTCACGACTCACGACCCCCCACCCTAAACTTTAATGCGCTTTATCTCTGTGTATTTTTATTTATTTGAAAAATAAAAAAAATACGTGTCTAATGATATTTAATTTTCTAACTGACGGACTAATTAGAATTTTGATTTTCAAAAGTCGTCAACATCCCTATTATATTATACATCCACCAAGCCATGACCTTGCATCTACAGATTTCCTCCTGTTTCGATCTCTTCTTATTCCTTTAAGCAGTGTCAGGTTAAGATCAAGAGAGGACTGCCAAACGCCTTGTCGCGTTTGTTTGATCAGAAGTCCCAAAATTTCTACAGCAATGTCACTCACTACCTTCATTCAAGATGGTAAAAAGTCATCGAACAAAATGGTACTGAAATTTAATGTAGGTAAATGAAGTGAGAAGAAAAAATGTCTTGAGTTTCATATAAAATGCTAAGACACTTTTTCGCCAACCTATTATATAGATACTAGCTTTTTCCCGCGACTTCGTCCGCGTGGTGGTTGAAATCAGAACAACGCCATCTAGATAAATTTTGAGAAAACTTCAAAAAAGGAAATGGTTAGGTCTAGAAACTTCTTAGCCTAAAATTTCTTCAAAAAAAACACGTTGTTCCATACAAACTTTGCAACCCCTTTTCACCCCCTTAGGGGTTGAATTTCCAAAACTCCTTTCCTATCGGATGCCTACGTCATACAAAGAACGCACCCTCCAAGTTTCAGGTCTTTAAGATCAGCGGTTCAGGCTGTGCGTTGATCCGTCAGTCATTCAGGACAAAGGATTTTATAATTATGTATGTAAATACTTACGTAATTATAGTTATAGACGAGTGTTGTAATAACTGAGACGTGATAATTAATTTTCAAAATGAGAACGCAATTAACGGAATCTGGATTAATTATTGTGTTCCGTTGCGTGTTTTAATTAAAAAATGAATCGCTCAATATCGTGCCTCGGTAGAAGGACCGGTACGATTTGTCTTTTTCTTTTTAAACTTCGTTTACGGGCTCAAAAGAAGAAGAATACTTACCTGATATTCCGCATTTTCACCAGTGTCAATTTCGGGATTCGCTCGGGAACTCTAAGAAATATCATGTAACACTCAAGGATAATCATGTTAGCTTCCTATCATTGAAAGAATATTTAGAAACTGTTCAGTAGTTTCAGAGATTAGGTACAAAGAAAAGGTAAAAAGAACTAAAAAATATCTCTTTATAATAAATACTAGTAGTTCCCCACGGTTCACACGCTTTAACTTCAGAGTTCCTGCGGGAATCCCTAGATAAAAACTACCCTGTGTACTTTGCTGTACCCCTGACAACGTGTATGCAAAATTTAATAACGAACGGTGGAGTAATACCACTTACTGTCGGGAACGGGGCTCGAACCCGTGATATCTGGACCATACAATACGTAGACGTGCCCAGTCGATGGCTGCACCCATCTCGCTAGGGCCACGCCTGTCCCCTCAAGGTCACAGCCGCAAACTCCGCGAGCTCACTGTGTGACATTGCCGAAGCCCTATTCATAAAAGTCACTCGGTGAATTCCGCGTGAATTGGTGAATACGCTAATTGACTACTTTTTCTTTCTAAATTCTATTAAAAAATTATGAACACGTATTTTTTTCTCTATTAAATTAGCGAAAATATACCTGGATAAAGCGCATTAAAGTTTGGGAGTGGGGGCTCGTAACGCCATACTCAGCTAAAAATGCGCCTGCTTGTGACGTCACGCGACATTTCGACTCAACGTATCTCCGTTATTTTTTGCTTACGTGAAAAAAGAAAAAAACTACCACCTTCAAGTTGCAAATCTGTCGCCGAGCACCTAACGGTGTGTTCCGGCAGCCCCACTTGAAAGCCAGTTCCCATCCCCATTCCAGGTCGGCAACGCACCTGCATGCCTTCTGGTGTTGCAGATGTCTATGGGCGGCGGTAATCACTTACCATCAGGTGTAGCCCTTGCCCGTTTGCCCCCTATGACATTAAAAAAAAAATGTGTCTAATATTTTTTATGAATCTACACGACGACGGGCTAAAAATAAAAAAAAAATACAAATAGCCTGTTCACCCGCGCGAGCCATCGAGAATGTTCTAAGGCTTTTGGGCAGCGGATACGCGGTGCAACTAGGTAACCTTCATTAAAATCCTGCTCACCTCGTTATGCAGTGCAAAGAGTTATTTGTTTGTCTACCAGCTAAGTTAGGAGTCCCGGTTAAGTTCGGAGTACCTGCGAGCGTTCCGGGATAAAAATTACCCGAGCAAAATAATGAAATTGAATCGCGTATCAACGCTCAAAGATATTAAAATCACTCTAAGTATGACCAAGATTCAAATGATTTTAATCGAATCGTGAGTGGAAGTGAAATTCGCCCTCAGAATTTACCTAGTCCACTCTAACATCTAATAAATAATCTAAACACTGCAACTTGATGTTATGAATATAAATTAAGTTTTTTTTTTTGTTATTATTCGCTTCTTATAAAACTTAAATCCGTTTTAAAAATAATAAAATTATGTATTCGGTTGCAATGCACTGACATGTGAAGGTTGTATGGAGTGTCGGTGATTGTTGTAGCAGGCAGTAAGTTGGAGGGGAGTATCAATGCTTTATCTGAATACTAGCGGTTCCCCGCGGTGCTACCCGCGGTAATTTCGAAGACCCCGCGGGAATCCTGCGATTGAAAAATCCTTACTAATATTATAAATGCGAAAGTTTGTATGTATGGATGGATGTTTGTTACTCTTTCACGCAAAAACTACTGGATGGATTTAAATGAAACTTAACAATAATATAGCTTATACATCAGATTAACACATGGGATACTTTTTATCCCGGAATTCCCGCGGGAACTCTGAAATTAGCGCGGGTGAAACCGCGGGGCACAACTAGTAGGTACTCTATAATACCTTTTCTGTACCCCTGACAACTGGTACGCCAAATTTCGTGATGATCGGTTGAGCAATTAAGGCGTAAAAGCGTAACTAACAGACAAACTCCCATTAACATTTACATATAATATTGGTTTGTATATTATAATATGTATTATGATGCACTAGCTGTGCCCCGCGGTTTCACCCGCGCGAAAGGTTTATATACAACAACTTTTTTTCCCGACATCTGATTTCAATGAAACAAAGCCTATATGTAGCTCCAGGCTAAGCTTGATCTACCTG
This sequence comes from Zygaena filipendulae, assembly GCA_907165275.2. Lineage (NCBI taxonomy): Eukaryota > Metazoa > Arthropoda > Insecta > Lepidoptera > Zygaenidae > Zygaena > Zygaena filipendulae. The sequence goes on from OU015670.1 coordinate 10,220,686, forward strand.
TGAAAACCGCATGATAATCTGTTCAGTAGATTCAGAGATTATCGCGAACAGATAGACAGAAAATAATTTTAAAAACTTTGTTTTTGTGCTTGGTTAATATTCAATGTACAGAATCGCGGATTCTACTCTTTCATGATAGTATAGATGTATTGAACTAGGAAATTATATTTAGTTCCTCTCAAGCACCACCAAGCACACTTTCTGAACACCGTGAAGGTTGACTGATAGAGAATGCCACTGTGGCATTAAGTCCGCCTTTTGTACCATGTTGTGCAATAAGCTTAAATAAATAAATAGATAATGTATGTACACTCATAACAATAACTATGTAACTGAGTGTTAACTTGAGACTACAAGCAATAATTGCTTTCGTAATGTGTGCCTGTGGTGATAGATAAACTTTACATTTCCATTTTCTTAACATTATAATGTACAATGTTTCAATTATTACAAGCATTTGTTACATACATATTTATATTCGTCAAATAAATTTCTATTCTCTCTTTGTTTCTTTCATTTTTTCTTCCTTCCTTCCTTCCTTTCTTTCTAATACCCCATTGGTTTGTTGCACCCCAGTGATGTCGAAGTTCGCTGTGCGCGTGGACGCGGCGGTGTCGGCGCTGGGCGGCGGCGGCGGGGGCGGGGCGGGCGGCGCGGCGCCGGGCGCGGGCGCGGGCGCGGGACTCGACGAAAACGACTTCATCGACGCGTCGCGGCTCGTGTACGACGCGGTGCGCGAGATACGCCGCGCCGTGCTCATGAACCGGGTGAGTCGACACCCACCCACCCACCACATAAAAGCCTGCCATTCTCGGGTTTAAACCGCGATGAAAGACCGTAAATGGCTGGCTTTTATCAGTTTTAATCCCAAGCACCGGATTGCTTGCCCATCTACACCCACCACCCGCCATGACTGATGATGACGTCGATGACACTACGCTACGCTCTGAGATTTCAGGGTGAATCGCGCGATTGAAGGGAGGAATGAACGGTCCTGTGAAGCGTGGGGATGGATGACCCGCGTCGTGTGAGGTGTAGGCAGAGATGGATGAGGTCCTGTGAGGTATTGGGAGAGATGGATAGGGCCTTGTGAGGCGTACGGGGATGGATGCGGTCCTGTTAGGTGTAGGTAGAGATGTATGAGCTCTGAGGCGTACGGAGAGATGAGAGGGATCCTGAAAGGCATGGGTGGATATGAATAGGGTCCTGTGAAGCGTAGGAATGGATGACGCGCATCGTGTGAGGCAGAGGGAGAAATGGATGTGTGGTGTTAGAGAGAGATGGATGGGGTCTGTGAGGTTTAGGGAGAGATGGATGGGGCCTTGTGAGGCGTACGGTCGTACGGAAAGATGGATAGGGTCCTGTGAGGTGTAAGTAGAGATAGATGGGGTCCTGTGAGGTCTAGGGAGAGATGGATGGGGTCCTGTGAGGTGTAGGGATGGATAACGCGCGTCGTGTGAGGCAGAGGGAGAAATGGATGTGTGGTGTTAGGGAGAGATGGATGGGGCCTTGTGAGGCGTACGGTCGTACGGAAAGATGGATAGGGTCTTGTGAGGTGTAAGTAGAGATAAATGGGGTCCTGTGAGGTCTGGGGAGAGATGAATGGGGTCCTGTGAGGTGTAGAGAGAGATGGATGGGGTCGTGTGAAGTGTGAAGTTTCGGAGTTTGATATCTCGGATCTTCCTCTACCGTCAAGCGAAAACTTCAACATTGAATTACGTATACCTACAATTTATCCATTAATTCTTCTTGACAGAAATACATTAGTATTTCCTTGCATGCGATAAATAGTATGTAGTCGTTGAAATCCTAAGGTTTATGATTACATGATATAGGATGAGGAGGATCTGGACCCTGAGGACGTGGATCTGGACGAGCACTACACCCTGGAGACGAGGAGCAAATGTGAGACGCATGTCCATACATGTCGGCTTAATGTACTTACATGTCGACTTAATGTATTTACATGTCGACTTAATGTACTTACATGTCGACTTAATGTATTTACATGTAGGCTTAATGTATTTACATGTCAATTTAATATACTTACATGTCGACTTATGTGACTACGAGTGGTGTCTTTCTGTGTACATGTGAAGTAGTCCTTTGCGTGTTTGGGTGTCTGTTGTGTCGTGTACCTGATCTTTAATACCTACAGGGTTACGCATGGAGGTTGTTGCAGGTTGTGTTCAAAGGTGTTATCATTGGTGTTCATTTACTTTTAAATTTTAATTACATTACTTCCTGTATTTATCCGATAGAGGACGCTATAGGCGCAACGTGTTGAACAAGTGTTAAGGGGCTACATTGCCTCTAATTTGATATATTGTTTTCTATGTGTTCTCGACTAAGACAAATACGCATACATGTGACACGTGCTTTATACCTCTATGGGTATGAGCCGCGCTCTGATACTTTTGACAGAGAGAATCGTGCGTCAATGGCGTCTCCTTTTGGTTAAATACTCGTAAGTTCTAAGGCGATTCGATGTATCGAGTGCGGTCGAGGTTTGCTAGTTGTATTCATGAATATTTATTTCACTGGTGACGTTTCCATGGTGATTGGCGAAGACAAATCGCCATCTTTTTAACTTACTTTATAAATAGAAAGAGCTATTCCCGCTAGATGGGGTGGATATCGGTAATTTTTTTTTTCACGATAATGTTTATGGTCCTTGTTAAGATCAGATGAAAATTTGAAACCTGATTTTACGTTTTTTTGTTGTTGTGAAATTGATAGAAAATTGCTAGCAATCCTCACCGCTCACAATCGTTTAGGTACTATTGTGGAATCGAATGCATGTAATTATAATTTATTTTGATGTTCTAATTTGTTAAATTTTTTTTTTTGTTAATAACTTAGACATAATTTGAGGATATTGTCCTCTTTGTTCTAAGTTATACGTAAACTGCTGCCGTCTATCGATGATAACTTTAAAAAATTAGGGTAGTTGTCACTTACCGATACTATTTTTTTTTTTCTATTTATTCACATCTTTTTAAGAGCCTTTCATAACATGATGGTCCTATAGTATACGCATACTTAAATTAAAAATAACAAGATATCTACACCAAAATAAACCTATGTAGCTATATTTGATCATTTCGAGTCATTTGTGGTGGTCTCAACGTTATTAGAGAATATAAAACGACGGGAGAAAATGAAAGGTTCGTTAAAGCACATTTCACTTGGGGCTTTTACAATCGTAGTTGGGCCACGACGCGAACACGGCCATACAACCTTCTCTAGGTGTAAAAATTGTCAATCTTCCGTATTTTTGTCGTACATAATAATAATATGTTTTGTTCATAACCAACATGCTATAAACACGATCGACGGCGGCAGCTTTACCCCCTCATCCTCCTTATTGCTAACAAAACCCAACCGCATGCTAAACGTGTCCGTCCGTGTCTGTCTGTCTGTATGTATGTCTGCCTGCATGGCGTGTGTAGACGAGCGACGACCTCGACACCGACACCGAGTTCGAGCCGGTCGAGGACATGACCATGGAGACGAGGTCGCGATGTGAGTACTCACGGTGGGGGCCGGGCGCGGCCGACCGCGCGACTGCCTGTTGCGGCATGGGAAGCGCGATAGCCAGTTTTGCTTTTCAACTACCCGCTTTTTGTTAAAATAATTTTCGACCATCAAAATTCAAAATTTCCAACAAAATACATTATAAATGGGATTAAAAGTTTGTTTGTTTTTTGTTACCCTTTCACGCATTGACTACTCAACCGATCATCATGAAAATTCTGTATACACGTTGTCAGAAGTAGAGAAGAGAACATAGGGTACTTTTTATCCCGAAATTCTTACGGGAACACTGAAATTAACGGGGATGAACGCGGCTGAAATCGCGAGGAACAGCTAGTGATGAAATACATTTGCGAACAGTAGACAAAGTACTGTTCACATACCTAATCCTATGTCAGTGGGTAGAACAAAATTAGGTTCAAGTGCCTCATCTGCTCTATGACTGTGGAAAAAATCATCAATCTCATTGTTAACACACGACTGAGTTGTAATATCTTATTCAATGCACGCCGTAACTAATCCAGTCTGTCAATCCTGATTCACTATGAACATAAAACTCTCAAGAAACGCGCTATAGAATTTGTCTTACCTCGTGCTCAAAGAAGTTTCCCTGCAAAAATTGTGGCTGGTTGTGTATCAGAGCTACAACGATATAACTAGAGAATACGAATTACTTACACGGTACTTCTCATAGAGAGTTTGTGATCGTGTTACATGCACGCACGTTGTGGACGTGTGGACAAAGTCAAAGTCAAATATTATGTTTGAATACAGTTGGCCTTTATGTGAGGCTGTTTTTGACGTCAATAAAATTACATCAATCACGACAAAAATCGCAAAAAATCGACCCTTCACAATTTCCAATGCTCGAAAGAAGGAATTTTGCAACGAGACTCGATGGTCATAGTGAATCAGGGCTCACGAGAGTTGCATGTTATCTATGCTACGGCACCGTTTGAACGACTCGCGCTTGACCGTTGATCGTTGTGTCCGCAGCGAGCGCGCACACAGGCGAGCACGGCGTCGACGAGTACCCGGACATCAGCGGCATCACCAACGCCAGAGTGAGTGCTCAATTTTAGTGGAAAGGAGATTAAAGTTTCATCACTCATAGCTCAATGTTATTGAGAAGGAGATTATAGTTTCATCACTCATAGCTCAATGTTAACTAGAAGGAGATCATAGTTTCAACTCATATAGCTCAATGTTAGTGAGAAGAAGATTATAGTTTCATCACTCATAGCTCAATGTTAACTAGAACGAGATCATAGTTTCAACCCATATAGCTCAATGTTAGTGAGAAGAAGATTATAGTTTCATCACTCATAGCTCAATGTTAACTAGAACGAGATCATAGTTTCAACCCATATAGCTCAATGTTAGTGAGAAGGAGATTATAGTTTCATCACTCATAGCTCAATGTTAACTAGAAGGAGATCATAGTTTCAACCCATATAGCTCAATGTTAGTGAGAAGGAGATTATAGTTTCATCACTCATAGCTCAATGTTAACTAGAACGAGATCATAGTTTCAACCCATATAGCTCAATGTTAGTGAGAAGAAGATTATAGTTTCATCACTCATAGCTCAATGTTAACTAGAACGAGATCATAGTTTCAACCCATATAGCTCAATGTTAGTGAGAAGGAGATTATAGTTTCATCACTCATAGCTCAATGTTAACTAGAAGGAGATCATAGTTTCAACCCATATAGCTCAATGTTAGTGAGAAGGAGATTATAGTTTCATCACTCATAGCTCAATGTTAACTAGAACGAGATCATAGTTTCAACCCATATAGCTCAATGTTAGTGAGAAGGAGATTATAGTTTCATCACTCATAGCTCAATGTTAACTAGAACGAGATCATAGTTTCAACCCATATAGCTCAATGTTAGTGAGAAGGAGATTATAGTTTCATCACTCATAGCTCAATGTTAACTAGAAGGAGATCATAGTTTCAACCCATATAGCTCAATGTTAGTGAGAAGGAGATTATAGTTTCATCACTCATAGCTCAATGTTAACTAGAACGAGATCATAGTTTCAACCCATATAGCTCAATGTTAGTGAGAAGAAGATTATAGTTTCATCACTCATAGCTCAATGTTAACTAGAACGAGATCATAGTTTCAACCCATATAGCTCAATGTTAGTGAGAAGAAGATTATAGTTTCATCACTCATAGCTCAATGTTAACTAGAACGAGATCATAGTTTCAACCCATATAGCTCAATGTTAGTGAGAAGGAGATTATAGTTTCATCACTCATAGCTCAATGTTAACTAGAAGGAGATCATAGTTTCAACCCATATAGCTCAATGTTAGTGAGAAGGAGATTATAGTTTCATCACTCATAGCTCAATGTTAACTAGAACGAGATCATAGTTTCAACCCATATAGCTCAATGTTAGTGAGAAGAAGATTATAGTTTCATCACTCATAGCTCAATGTTAACTAGAACGAGATCATAGTTTCAACCCATATAGCTCAATGTTAGTGAGAAGGAGATTATAGTTTCATCACTCATAGCTCAATGTTAACTAGAAGGAGATCATAGTTTCAACCCATATAGCTCAATGTTAGTGAGAAGGAGATTATAGTTTCATCACTCATAGCTCAATGTTAACTAGAACGAGATCATAGTTTCAACCCATATAGCTCAATGTTAGTGAGAAGGAGATTATAGTTTCATCACTCATAGCTCAATGTTAACTAGAACGAGATCATAGTTTCAACCCATATAGCTCAATGTTAGTGAGAAGGAGATTATAGTTTCATCACTCATAGCTCAATGTTAACTAGAAGGAGATCATAGTTTCAACTCATATAGCTCAATGTTAGTGAGAAGGAGATTATAGTTTCATCACTCATAGCTCAATGTTAACTAGAAGGAGATCATAGTTTCAACTCATATAGCTCAATGTTAGTGAGAAGGAGATTATAGTTTCATCACTTATAGCTCAATATTAGATACAAGTAGTAGGGCCGATTCACTGGCTAGTTAAAGGTACCAAAGCATTAATAAAAACAGTGGAAAATAATTAGAATTTCACTGCCTTCTGTTTTCATCACTTTGAGCCTAACATTAGTCGAATTCTCGTAAAACTTCCCGTAAAACTGTTTTCCGCTCGCCGCCCCTGCAGGAGGCGATGCGCAAGATGACCGAGGAGGACAAGCGCAAGATCCTGCAGCAAGTGGAGCTGTTCCGGCGCGAGAAGATGACCTTCGACAACGAGGTGGCCAAGTGGGACGACGCCGGCAACGACATCATCATGCTCGCCAAGCACATGTGCATGATCATGATGGAGATGACCGACTTCACCAGGTAACGTAACACTTGTTCGTAAAAGGTTTATTGGCTAAAGGAGTTTTAAGAGTCGGCACTTTCTATATTCTTTACTCGAAAGTACTAGGGTAACAGAAGTTAATAGGAGAGGTTGTAATGTACATATAATAACGCATATTATTTTAGCAGCAATCTCTTACATACTCCTGCTGCCCTACTACTTTTCAAATAAAATTACCGACCAAGTGACATGACACAGTAGTGAAAGAAACGATAGAGTTTGTCAGGTAACTTGACATTGATATGATTGAGATGTCAGTGTTCGCCAGGTAAAGAAATTGACAGATTTTTTAAAATCTTAATATATATAAATCACGTGTCACGTTGTTTGTCCGCGATGGACTCCGAAACTACAGAACGGATTTTGATAAAATTTTGTAACCATTTATAATATGGTCCAACTTAAAAGATAGGATAGTTTTTATCCCGGAATTCCCGCGGGAACTCCGAAATTATCGCGAGTGAAACCGCTTGGGACAGCTAGTTAAAACTTATTTTTCTGTGTTTACAGAGGTCGTGGCCCCCTTAAAACCACGATGGACGTCATCAACGCAGCCAAGAAGATCTCAGAGGCGGGCAACAAGCTCGACAAACTCACGCGCGAGATTGCCGACCAGGTAAGGAGATTGTGGACTAGGTAAAGAGATGGCTGACTAGGTAAAGAGCATGTGGTACCCATATTACAAGCTTTGCTAACTTAAGTACCAGGTGGCGTGCTGTGATAAGGTACAAGCATTATTATTATGTAGCTAGCTGTTCTAGGGTAAAAGTACCCTATGTCCTTCTCTTTACGCCTGACAACGTGTATGCAAAATTTCATGGTAATCGGTGGGATCGTTAAGGCGTGTAAGCGCAACAAACAAACAAGTAAACTCAAATTCGCATTTATAAATAAGGGTAATCTGTTATTCATAAATATGTGCTTGCGGTCCCCCAGTGCCCCGAGTCGTCGACGAAGCAGGACCTGCTCGCGTACCTGCAGCGCATCGCGCTCTACTGCCACCAGATACAGATCACCAGCAAGGTGAAGGCCGACGTGCAGAACATCTCCGGCGAGCTCATCGTCAGCGGGGTGAGTAAGGAGTGGCCCCGTCCACTGGTGAGGTGGACTAGCAGTGAGTGTCCTGTTAGTGAGGTGGAGTGACAGTGTGTGGAGTGAGCGTCCTGTCTGTGAGGTGGGGTGACTGTGTGAGGAGGGAGCGTCCTGTCAGTGAGGTGGGGTGATTGTGTGTGGAGTGAGCGTCCTGTTAGTGAGGTGGGGTGACTGTGGGAGGAGGGAGCGTCCTGTCAGTGAGGTGGGGTGATTGTGTGTGGAGTGAGCGTCCTGTTAGTGAGGTGGGGTGACTGTGGGAGGAGTGAGCGTCCTGTCAGTGAGGTGGGGTGACTGTGTGAGAAGTGAGCGTCCTGTCAGTGAGGTGGGGTGACTGTGTGTGGAGTGAGCGTGCTATTTGTGTGATTTGTGTCCCTTTTGTGGGTGTCAAGTTTGAAGATGCGTCTCACAATTTTGAGTTTGGTGGCCCACTTGTAAGATTAACGTCATTTTGTAAGCTAAATGCTGTATTTGTCATCATCATCAGCCTGTGAAATCTGAATTGAATTAAAAACAGTTTACCATTAGACATTGTTCTTTGCCAAATTGTTATTTTTTTAACAATTTTTTAACGCCATCTCTAAATGAGTGTTCCGTGTCCTGCGCCGCAGCTGGACAGCGCCACGTCGCTGATCCAGGCCGCCAAGAACCTGATGAACGCCGTCGTGCTCACCGTCAAGTCGTCGTACGTCGCCTCCACCAAGTACACGCGGCAGGGGACCATCGCTGTGAGTACATACATACATACATACATCTACTGCGTCTTCGTTTGTCTCTTTATTGCTTGAACAGATTGTCCACTCTCACGGACATTTTGGGAGAATCCAATAGAGTTAGGGACAGTGTTCGGGTGGGGTTAAAGAGAGAGTTTGGATATGGTTAAGGATAGATTTTGAGTTTAGTTAAGGACAGACTTTGGGTGGGGTTAGAGTTGGGTGGAGTGGGGAAACTTTTTATCATTTGTCAAAAATATATATTATAAATATATTTATATTATAAGTACAGTATTTTAGAGTCAAGTTGGATGAAGTTTTTAATGGATCATCAACTGACTAGCTTGGTAGTGGCTTAACTTGTTAAGTTGGCCGCGTGAGGCTGGGCACTCGCCCCCGGGCGGGGGCGGGGGCGGGGGCGCGCTGCGGGCTGCGGCCTCTAATAAACGACTCCCCGCGGCTTCACTTGCGATAATTAAGGAGTTCCCGCGGGAATTCCAGGATAAACTATACGCATAAACCTTCCTCATGAATCACTCTGTTTATTGGTGAAAACAATAGTTTTGAGTTTATCGTGAACAGACAGACAGACACGCGGTGGAGGACTTTTTTTTACAATAAGTAAGGATATCCTCTGACTATTTAGATACTAGATGTAAACATCTAGTCTAAAGATCATTAAAAAAAATTGTGGAAACTGCTAGTTTATACAGACACTGAAAGTTTGATCGTTATTTTCAACTTGCAAAAAGTGAAATTGTATTTCGTTTGAAAACAATTCGATAGGACGATAGGTATTCAAGGTAACTAAAATTTTTTGCTAATTTTTTTTTTATTTATTACATGGCCATGGAATCTAGTCCTTCAGCCGTTTTTTGGTAATAATTGTACAGTATTGCAAATTAATATTTAAAAAAAATAATACTGGAAACCACCAAAAGTGGTAGATTTTGTCCATTTTTTTGTTTCAACTTTTTTAATATCAAGTTTAAACGCTGCAGAATAGAATTATAAAATTAAATACCTACTTATTCTAAATTCCTGGATCTAATTATTAAAAAAGTATTCAAATTTAAGTATTCTAAATTCTTGGAGAATATGGATTTCTTTTTTAATTAAATATCTTAGAAGATAAATGTTTTTATATAATCTGATGTAGTAGGGTAACGGGTTATTTTACTCAAGACTAGTCACTAGGGTAATTTTTTCTCTCTGCCTGTTTCCCTCAAAATAAGTAGGATACAATAAAATTATGCAGTTTGCTAGTAAATAAATAACATGCTATAATGGATTGACGCTCGCCGCTTGCTGGACAGAATTATGTAAGTCGTAGGTTCGATTTCCTGTTTGCTGTGACGTGTTGTTGTGTAGATAGATTTATACAGGGTGTCGCAAAACTCAGCGTCATAGGGGGCATAACCATAACGCTTATTGGTGACGGGACGCGCGACTATTCTTGCCTTCTTGCGTCATTCCAAAAAATCTCTTTATTATATCGACGTACGAGTTTTGGCGACACCTGACTTGGCCCCTGTTTCCCTACGACCTATAGCACACACCGCCGATATATACCACTACTCGCCCGTTTGGCTAAGGGAGCGTACAGATTATGTAATCTTGTTATACAACATTGCAACATGTAACAAGACTGTACACATTAGAATAACAATGCAATATCACAATGTTATATAACCGTTGTCGTTTCTCGCTCTTCAGTGCTATATAATTGCTATCCACAATATCTTCGCTGCGGCAGCGACTGTTGTAGTGTTGTACTTTTTAATGACAAAAGAAAAAGGAAAAACCTAACGTGACTAAATTATATAACATCTTATTATAACATTCAGTGTCCACGTTATCTGAAACATGTTGTATAACATGCTGTGACGTACCTAACAACATCACTTACTAGACTTTTAGTTATCTGTGTCGTAGCACGATACATATTGTTGTCTATGTGCAAATGTTTTGAAGTGACTCTTCTTTTATGGTGCTTGGACTTCCTCTATTATAACGCGATCTTGCTATTGCTATTTTTTTTTTTAATAGTATAACTCCAAGTCAATAGCACATTTTTCGCTTGCAAGCTTTATTATTTGCATTTTTTTTTAACAGCAGGGCAATTAAATAATTATTGTTGCTATCATCTTTCGATCTCAAATGGGTTTGTGATTAAAATCATTTTTACACTTGTACATTTTTTAAGTGTGTTGTTTTTGATTGATTTCCAGAAATTTTTGTCTGTCAAAATCACCACATTTGGATTTTAACCGAAAAAAATATTGCAACAGAAGTTACATATTAGCCCTGCTGATACGCCTCGCTGTTTATACGTGTTAATGAATTTACTGAACACCAGATAGTAATTTGCTCAGAATCGACCTCCGATCACTCGCACTATTTTAGAACATGTCTAAAATAGGTTAAATTTTTTTCATTTTTATTAGCCCATGTCTATATGATCCACAATACAATATTTTGCACAACCGCGCCACCCGTAGCAAAAAAAATTGATTCGGTCATTGACACGTAGGTGGTGGCGTAGCGCTTAAAACTTCGTAGATAGGTCACCTCCAAACTAATGTTCAATATCTTTTGAAGTATTAATTTTTCGATATAATTTATATTTTAATAATTAATTATTACTGTTTATTTTTGTAAATGGGTTGTATCAGATTTTGCGTTGTACAAGTATTCACAGCGATAAATGACACTTTGTGTACCCTAATACTTCTCTGGACCCTACTACCTGTATAACAAGCTCTTCTTAGTTTGGGACCGGGTGGCGCTGTGTGGCAATGTCCAAGTTATTAAGAATAATTCCCCCCCACGTCAGTCCCCGATCATTATGAATAATTTCGCCCCCTCCGCCAGTCTGCCCCGATCATTATGAATAATATCGCCCCCCGCCGCCAGTCCCCGATCGTGGTGTGGCGCATGAAGGCGCCGGAGAAGAAGCCGCTGGTGCGGCCCGAGAAGCCCGAGGAGGTGCGCGCCAAGGTGCGACGCGGCAGCCAGAAGAAGCAGACCAGCCCCATACACGCGCTCGCCGAGTTCCAGAGCCCCGCCGACGCCGTCTAGGGCGCCGCCTCATCACCGTGCCACCACCGTGTATATGGTATGTAGCCTGTACAATGTACATGTTATACTTCCTGTATATGTTATACTTCCCGTATATACGTTTATACGTTTGCTTGGTTTCCACGACACAAGCTTACAGCTTAGTGTGGGATCAAGTAGATCTGTGTGTTGTGAAGTGGATTATTATATTATACCCTCTGTTGTTCCGTAAATCGACGTCAAGCTAGAACCAGGTGATAAGCTAAGTCATAACAGCTGTTAACAGAAAACGTCATTAAAAACTGACGAAAGCAATAATTTTGAAAACTTCATTGGCAAAAATTTAAATTTTAGCAGTAGTTTTCAGAAACACTGTTCAGGATTACACAATAAGAAGAAAATTGAAAAAAAGTTAAGGTTTGTAGCAACAGGAGTTAAAGAACCGTTGTCGGAGAGTGTAAATTTTTATAAATTAAAATTTTTTTTAAGATTATTTTTCTATTAATTTTTGACTTAGTCTGTATGTTATACCCTTGGTATATGTTACAGTGTGAGTCTCTATAAAGTGCACATGTTATGGAAATAAGTGAAACTAGACCCAATTTTATCGATGGGAAAAATTATAAAAAAAAAACCGGAAAGAAATCGAAAATTACTAACAATAAATTGGAAAAAATAAGTAGAATTTCCGTAAAATCTTTGGAATTTTTAATTTATCGTGTTTTTGTAAAACAGAAAAAAATTATCCAATTTATTTTATTTTTGTCGTCGATAAAGTTGGGTTTAGTTTCACCCATTTCCATATGTGCATTGTTCGCTTTATAGAGACTCACCCTGTATATCCTATATACATTTTGTATATTTTATACAAACTGTATAATATGTGATACAGCCTAAATGATACAGAGTTATATTATTTCTCCGTCGGACACAGTCAAGTCAGTGTCAGTCTGAACTCAATTTTCTTCATAAATAATATTTAAATTTACACGATTTTGTACTAATATTTTTTCTCTTTTGTTACAGATCAAATTCTTTTCAATACCTTTATTAATATTAGGTACTTAAATTATAAATATTACTATATTGTTTGTATCGCCAAATTTAAAAACACGCAAATCACACAAAAATCACATATTAATATATATTTTAATTTTAAGTTCATTTTGTCAATCGCGCGTCAAATGTAAAAGCGTACTTATTAAATTTTTTTCTTCATTACAACATTACAATGGGCTTGTCAACCAAACTTTAATTTTTAGTCCGACTTAAATAAAAAATATTTGGACACGTATTTTTACGTATTAAAAATAACGGAGATACAATATGAAGTCGAAATGTCGCGTGACGTCACGCCGTGCTACAGTTTATAGCACGTGTATCGCCGTTATTTTTTGATTACGTAAAAATTGTGTATTGTACTAGGAAATTATATTTAGCTCCTCTCAAGCACCACCAAGCACACTTTCTGAAAATCGTGAAGGTTGACTGGTAGAGAATGCCACTGTGGCATTAAGTCCGCCTTTTGTACCATGTTGTACTATAATCTTAAATAAATAAAATAAATAAATAAATGAAAAAATACGTGTCCAATATTTTTTATTAATCTTCAAGACGGACTAAACAGAATTTTGATTTTCATACCCCGGGAACGAGCCCACGGTGGAATATTATTTCATAATATGCACACTGATGTTATGTGAAACATCACTTTCAGAATGAAATGAGCGCATGAGAAATGAAGTCATTTCGGGTCAGGCTAAAAAGGCATTGCGTCTGATACCTAGTCCATCTACCTATTTTATCTATTCAACTTGACACTGACTTTAAACCGATCAGTAGGAGCTCATACTAATAATAATATTACGTGCATTTTTTCTTTGTATTACGGATGAAAGGCATATTACTTGTGTTTTTTGAAGTTAAATTTTTTTTGTTAAAGTTTTGTTTATTCCTCCGTAAATTTCGGAGTTGCTTCAGGAATTCCGAAATAAAAAGTACCCTGTGTGCTTTTCTGCGCCACTGACAACGTGTATGCAATATTTCATGACGATCGGTTGAGTAGTGAAGCCATGAAAGTGTTACAAACAAACAAATTCACGTACGCATATATAATCACTAGTTAGAGTGATATTATAATGGTAAATTCATATTCTTGTCTTTTAAGCGTCTAACTCCCGCGCTCAGAGTCGTTTTAATGATTACTTAGTTAAGTATAGATTTTTAAAACAAAACTGCCGCAATCACACAAGTTTAATAAATTAATGTTAATTGGCCTTTAACTAGTTCAATTACATTTCATTAAATGCCAATCATTATTAATTTAATAAGCGTCTCTGATTGCGGCAGTTTTGTTTTAAAAATCTATACTTAACTAAGTAATCATTAAAGTCGACTCTGAGTGCGGCCGTAACTCCCGTACTCAGAGTCGTTTTAATGATTAAACACAAACTTTTTAAAACAAAACTGCCGCAATCAGAGACGCTTATTAAATTAATATTAATTGGTATTCAACAAAATATAACCTAATTTGATATTAATTTAATTTTGCGGATTGCGGCAGTTTTGTTTTAAAAATCTTTACTTAAAAGTAAATAATCATTAAAACGACTCTTGAATGCGGCCGCATTATATCATACTCACTATATTGTAGTAAAGTAGATAAAAAAAGATTTTATTAGACTAAGATGATGATAATTTTCTAACATTCTGATACAAAACTTACTCAAACTTTTTGAACTAATTGATGATTGAAAATTTACACTTATAACTGGCTCTTTGTATGAGAAATGTGTTGCCAACAATAAATTATTTACTAAAGTAGTTTTGTAGAAATTTAATACGTAATTTTAAGTTAAAACTTAAGGATTTATATTACCTATTTATATATTTTAAAAGATAGTGGTAGAACTTCGTTTTCAGTATCGGTAGGGTAATGTAAAATGTTATGTGTAACATCAAAATACGAATGGACCGCGTCGCAGCCAAATTTTTGTAGAATACTTAGGAGAAATCTGATTCGATAACTACACAAATTTTGTAATCATGAATATTTAGAATTTAAATATCTTATAAAAGGTGTTACAGAAAGGTGTAATCATATTTGAGAATTGTGATCTGACAATCTTATACAGTAATTTGACCACGGTATTTAGCTCAAAAACCTGAATTCAAAATTTCGTAACCAAAATTAAAAATATTGTTATCCAGAACTTCCGCAACAAGATAAACATGGTCACTAGGTCATGAACTAGTTGCAAATGACGGGTTCAAGATAATAAACAGCAAAAGGCAAATTTTTGGAAAGTTAATTTCATGGTACCCGTTCAGTTTCTAGTGTCAAATCATTGCATACGATAACGTGAACACGATCGCCAACTATGACTACACCTCTCTGTAACATGCTGTATAAAGAATTAATCGAGGCGCTAATAGCACCCTCAGTAGCGCAAAAGCAAATTACCTTCTAAGATGGTTTTATTCAGCAAAAAGTGGCAAAAACTGCCGGAATTTTGGATTGAAGTTGACAGACCCGTTGGATAGCGAGGTAACGCTAGGTGTTGCGGGTTCGAATCTCCGCATTGTCGTGGAATAAAGATCCGAAATAAATATCTATAACTTCAGTCCTGCGGCATTTTTTTTTTCAGACGAAAAATGTGGTAAGTAATTACCCTCAAGAGGAGAGCTAAGCCAACGTTGATGGGGTTCTACTGGATAATTTAGTGATTTGTTTAACTTCATAAGGCATATACGAAAAGTATTATAAGTATAATAAAACCTAATATTATATTATATATTAATATATAAAGTATTACGAATTGTATTTACTTGTGTAAGTTTTTATTTTAAAGTTAGTATAGTTATTGATGACTTTACTATCCGAGCGACGACGACGTAGCTTCCTGTTTGGCCCACTAGGTGGCGTTACGTATCTATTTAAAAATTGCAGTATCTATGTATCCATAATATTAAAGCCATATTCTGTCGTAAAACAGATCACAGGATCTGAATTTATGAAATGTCTATTCAAATATATCTCGATTTTTGCGTGTATTGCAAGTAATTTGTATAATTCGGAGTTTTGAATTCGTTCGCCATTATTCAGAAAGTTTGTTATGCTGTAAGTTGTGACTGTGACCGAGTTATACAATTTGTCTGCAGCACATCTATTGTAGACGCAAAGTACGCATGCATGTACGTACATTAAGGTTCGTCAAAGGGGAGGGTCTCAGCTAAAAAGGTTAAAAGTGTTCGATTGAAAACGACCGTTTAAAATTTGACATATTTTTATAAAAAAACCTTTTTTTTTTAACTCTACTTACATTTAATTTCGTAGTCATTGTGTATGAATAAATCTCAAAAAAAAATAAGGCAGCTCTCGTATGTCATTGTATTGCGTTTTGGTAAATTTTAAAGGCAACGTCGTTTTTTAATGGAAAAAACAATATAGGTATGTTTACTGAATTATTATCTAATGATATTTGAAAGGGCTCGCAGTTTTGTACACCCTCTTCGACTAGAAACATTTTCTAAAAACTTTAGTAGTCTTTACTCTCATATCTTGTAATATGAATTTGAAGGGTTTTATATTGGAAATGAAAAGCAGTATTTGTATCAAAAATATTATATTTAAGTCTAATTTGTACTCCTTTTAGAAACGAGGTAGAAAAATACAGCCATTATTTTTGTTTGTTTTTTTTTTTTATAGTATACAATACACTTTTTTACTTTTTATAAGAATCCACTATTCGATGGTAATCTGTAGTTTACAAAATGAATAAACGAATAATTAGAAATATAAATAAAGATTTGTTTTAATCGATTCACATGATCTTTTAAAATAATAATTTCTCAATTAAATCGGAAACAGTTGTGTTTTGATAAGTTTCGTTATAGTTAAAAAAGGACAAAAAATTAAATCTTCTAATTGAAAAAAATGGTTAGTAGAATAAAATTAATTAGAAAATTAATTTTTGACGATAATTCTGTAGTATGTCAATAATATAAAAAATTAGTTGAAAACCGCCAAAAATTACTTTTTTGTTACGGTTTGTTTAAATTTCTTGATATCAAGTTGAATTTTTGCAGGATTGTCGTCAAAAGTTCATATTATTTAAAATTCCCAAATTATATTACAAATGCGAAAGTAACTCTGTCTTTCTGTCTGTTACGTTTTCACGTCTTAACGGCTCAGCCGACTATCATGAAATTTCGCACTCACACTATCAAGGGTACAGAGAAGGACTTGTATGCTACTTTTATCCTGGAATTCCCGCGGGAGCTCCGAAATTAACGCGGGTGAAATCGCGGGGAACAGCTACTTTAAACTAATTTACGTATTCTACTATCAATTTCTGTATAAAAACGTTAGAAAATATGATTTTTTTTATAAAAGACTAGCTGTGCCCCGCGGTTTCACCCGCGGTATTTTCGGAGTTCCCGCGGGAATTCCGGGATAAAAAGTACCCCATGTCCTTCTCTGTACCCCTGACAACGTGCATGCCAAATTTCATCCAAATCCGTTCAGCCGTTTTTGCGTGATTGAGTAACAAACATCCACACTTTCACATTTATAATATCAGTAGTATTGCCTTCACTTTTGTATGCACTTCGAGTTTTAATGCAAAGCTGTTTAACTTAATACTAACTTAACTTATTTCACATCGAGATTTTAATGATTGAAACAATAAAACTTAACATTAAAAAGAAACTTATTATTATACTAATTAAAAACTACATAACACATGATGGGATGGGTTCGTCAACCAAGTTTTAGATTTAGTCCGTCTTGTGGATTAATGGAAAATATTGAACAAGTATTTTTTTAATTTATTACGTAATCAAAAAAAAAGAGTTGAAATGTCGCGTGACGTCACGCCTTGCCACAGTTTGTAGCGCGTGTATCGCTGTTATTTTTTGATTACGTAAAAAATGAAAAAATACATGTCCAATATTTTCTATTAATCCACAGGACGGACTAAATAGAATTTTAATTTTCATACCCCGGATGCAAGCCTATTATAAATATCAGCTAAAGAGAACTAAAGAAATGTCATCCACATACACTACACATATTGTGGCGATATCGTCGCGAAGGCTCACTGATGGGACGGCACTGACGAATAATATACTTTAAAATTACAGCAATAAAGTTGAAATTCCAATGACAAATTTCACGATAAAACTATATCTGGCATCTAAAAAACATGCACATCTCTAGAGCGAGTCTAACGTCAATATTGTGTCATATTTCAAACATAAAAAGCATAGAACTATTACAATATTGTGTCATATTATAGATGCGCAATCAATCATAAATAAATAAATAAATCCGGTGCTTGGGATTGAACCCGTTTTCGGGTTTAAACCCGACAAGACCGTAAAAAGCTGGCTCTTATTAACCCATAAAAAACCCGTGTAAAAGAGCCCATTGAGGCCTATTTGGACATAGATAAGCAACAGTGTGTTAACCCACACTGGAAAAATTTTGAGTAAGTAAATTAAAGTTTTAAAATTATAGCGCCATTTTGTTTCAACATTTTTATGTTCAATATTTAGTTACATATTTAAACAATGTAATAAGGTAAACACATAACTAAAAAACGTTCTCAATAAATCGTTCTGAATCAATAACTTCGTTTTGTGGGTTAACATGTTATTGCTTATCTGCGTCCATTTATAGAATAAATACTTGAAATTTGAAATTTGGAAATTGAAATTTATAATTTGATGGATGGATGTTTGTTACTCTTTCACGCAAAAACTACTGGATGGATTTAAATGAAACTTTACAATAATATAGCTTATACATCAGATTGACACATAGGGTACTTTTTATCCCGGAATTCCGGCGAGAACTCTGAAATTAACGCGGGTGGAACCGCGGGGCACAACTAGTATGTCATATTAATGAGAAAGCCATCGAACATGATCATCATAATAACCATATGAAAAGGTACAAGTTATACATTGCCATAGTTTATATAATTAGTTGCGTTAAATTAAAATAAAGTATACAAATATAAGACATGAAAGCAACATTTTAAAACCCTTATAAATGTATCAAAAAGTATCCAAATCCACCATTCCGACGTAGTTTGTGAAGTTAGATTAAAAATATTAAAACGTCAATTATTTGTAACGAGTATTTCGAAAAACTTATCGGACCTTTATCTTAGTAAATCATCGGGGGAACAAATCAGAATTTTGCGTTTGGACATCAATCCCCCCGCCACCCTGTATACGATCACTACGTTAATGTTATATCATCCTGTATACGATAATTCTGATAATAACGCTATATCAGCCTAAGCATTAACAATGAACACAGCCTAACATCAGTCTATTGTCGCTGACCAGCGTCGTTGTCAAAGACAATGTCATTATATTTGAACAGAAGAAATTATGAACACAAACTATAGAAAATCTCTTGGGTCGATTTTAATCCCTCAATTACTATATCGTAGGAGTAGCTAGACAGGCAGAAAGACCTTCAGAATGACCAACCCCCCCACCCCTAAAATGATAAGTCTTCCCCTGAATGCTCACTATCCCCTAAAATGATAAGTCCTCCCCTGAATAATTATTACCCTCTAAAATGATAAATCTTCCCCTGAATGATCAATATCCCCCTAGAACCATCATTTCCCTCTCTAGTAATACCATTACCTATTGGAATGTTCAGTATTAATACACTTATGGGTCCCTGAAACGTAAAAGTCAACGTGCGTAAGTGCATCACAAATCAAATAGAGATATTTTCTCGTATAGGTATAGTATCGTTAACTTTTAAAATATTGTATTGTAGTTTCGGTGGTACTGACCGGTTGCACGCCCCCTGAACGCCTGGGGGAGATAACTACAAGGCCCAAGCTACGTCGACGGCTAAGCCCCCTGGCGGTGAAGATCACATGTGGTCGTGTGCTCTCGGTCTTTGAATTTCCTCCGGCGTCCTCGGATCCCTCCTCAGTCGCTTGCTGCTCCCAACGTCGGAGTCTTCGGCTTCGTCTCTGGTCTTCTTGCCTCTCCCTTTGCCCTTACTCGGCTTGTCTTTGCCCCGCGGCAGGGGAGCCGCCTGCGGCGCGTCGTTAGCCTCGACGTCCATGTCCACATCCATCGACTCGTCGGAGCTCGACCACTGGTCGCACGCCAGCGATGGCGATGTCCCGTCATCGGATCCATTCCTCGCTGTGGCCACTGTGCGGACGAGATAATAGACGTCCGATCAGGGTAATCGTTATAAAGAGGTAATTTTGGAACAAGGGTAATTAAGAACAGCCTCCTTAGCCCAGTTGACAATCTATGAGCGTTATCGTCAACGCTATAGATAACTAAAGGACGTATCGTCAGGTCACGTGGTCACGAAAAATTTGAACTTTTGATTGCACGATACGTTCTTTATTTTTCTATAGCGTTAATCGTCAACAGCTTGACTAAGTGGGCTGGCGCACCGATGCTTTCCATGACGTCACATACCAGCTTTCCGCGGGGCCCCGCACGGACTGCACGGGCCCGGCAGCGCGAGCGGTACGAAGAAGGAGCTGATGGGGCGCTGCCAGGGCGGGGTGTCGCGCTGCTTCACTCGGTTGCCGCCCCCGGCGGCGCCGCAGCCCTCGGCCCCTGCCGGGTGGCGGGTGACGGGTGAAAAGTCTGTCAGTACTCAGTTCTAACAGAAAGAAGCTGGTTTTCGAGAGGGAATCGTGTTTTATCTTGGGGAACAATCTAATACTGTGATTGGGGTTTCGCCATAATTACTTTAATCGCTAAAATACGTACATTGGCAGAATTAAATGCGATAAATCGCGATAGATTGCCATAATTGAAGAAGAAGAAGAGGGTAGGTATTGGGTGGCGCACATTTGAGTGTAGGTGGAACAGGCCCCGGCGCGAGCCCTACGCTTGGGTAATCCTAAACCCAGTAAAAGTCAGCGTTTTACGCTCTTTAATCGGGTTTATTTATTTATTCATTTACTAGCTGTTCCCCGCGGTTTCACTCGCGGCAATTTCCTAGTTCCCGCGGGAATTCCGGGATAAAAAGTACCCTATGTCCTTCTCTGTACCCCTGACAACGTATATACAAAATTTCGTGGTGATCAGTCGAGCCGTTAAGCCGTGAAAGCGTAACAGACAGACAGACACCAGCTTACAAATTACAACGCACAAATTCCTGGAAAGCATTGTTAGGGTATTTCCTATATTAGGCTAAAACAACATGCAAAAGGTGATGTATGTAGGTACCTACTAGTTGAATTAACAAACATTAGTAGCCTCCTAGCTATTGATTGACCATATCATGTCATGTGCTCCTAGATTCATACAGAAGAGATTTGAACTCATTCATAGCAATTCAACAAGTCTATTTTTTGTTAAGTACTTTTATACACCTCGCTGTGGCTGCGACAGATTTGAGGCAATAATGCTGCGGTGACCGAGATTCGTTCTATGATTGTTTATTAAAAATGGTTTGAAGGGGTTTAAGCCCGAAAACGGCAGGCTTTAATTCAAAGCACCGGGTTGATTGTCCATCCATATGCACGCGTGCACAAGAGCCGCCCGCCCCCAGGAGTAGTGGGGAGTTGACTGACTGGTTAACTCGACTCGTGTGGAGTGTCGCGTAGGTGGCATTTTAGCAGGACCAGCCAGTGAACGAAGTGACTGAAAGCGGCTACACACGGCCATAAAATCAGAGGCGATATCAGCCAGTTTGGCCGGATATTTGAGTGAAAAGGTCGAACCCACATTATTGAGGACACCCTTGAGGACTAGTTGTGCCCCGCGGTTTCACCCGAATCAATTTCAGAGTTCCCGCGGGATGTCCGGGATAAAAAGTACCCTATGTATAAGCTATATTATTGTAGTTTCATTTAAATCCATCCAGTAGTTTTTGCGTGAAAAAGTAACAAACAAACATCCATCCATCCATACATACATACTTACAAACTTTCGCGTTTATAATATTAGTAGGATTATAAGTAATCCTCAATAATGTAGGGTGTCCAGCCTTTTTGCTGAGTGTTCCGTCCGGCTGTTAGGTTTTGCGACCTGGCAACCCTACTCCCGATATTGCCTCTTATTTTAGGGCTGTGTGTAGCCGCTTTGACTCGACTGATGGGAAGCTACAGTATCTCTGATTGATATAGGATGGGTACTTTTTATTTTGGTATCAGCTGTTCCCCCGCGTTCGGAGATCCCGCGGGAATTCCGGGATATGAGTACCTACCGTATATCCTTTTCTGTACCCCCTGATAACGTGTACCTATGCAAAACTTTATGAGATTTCACAGGCGTTAACGAATGAAATGAATGAAAAACACTTTATTGAACACCACAAACAGTACAATAACAAAAAAATTAAATAAAAACAGAAAGTATTAAGTGGCTCCAAATGGCGTCCTTATCACTATGAAGCGATCTCTTCCAGGCTACCGGGCGGAGTATGGAGACATCTATTACAGTTAGTTTCGGAGGAAGGCAGGAATTCCAGCATAAACAGTAGCCTATGTCCTTCTCTGTACCCTTGAAAACGTGTTCATACAAAATTTCGAAATCACCGCCGGTAAAACTGCGTGGAACAGCCATGATATAGAGTGGGAGACCAGCTAGTAAACCTGCGATCCCACTCCGATCACGAACCTGCAAAGTGAAGCTCCCACGTCGACTTGAACATTGGGCAGGTACCTTCGCCCGACATTTTCGATATTTTTTCATCAAAGTTCATTGTATCGTCCATTGTGAGAGGTTGAAATTCAAAGCCGAGAAATACTGTAGCACAGAGATCGGTAGAACGAGCACGTCTAGGAAATTTCTTGTTTCACTATTATTTTATTGTAAATGTACCGACACAATATC
The DNA here is from genome assembly GCA_907165275.2 of Zygaena filipendulae. NCBI lineage: Eukaryota > Metazoa > Arthropoda > Insecta > Lepidoptera > Zygaenidae > Zygaena > Zygaena filipendulae. Next base: position 10,243,284 of record OU015670.1, read on the forward strand.
ACCAACGATAATTATGATTTATGATTGTACCTATCATTATTTACTTTTTTATATTTACCTTTTTCGTGACTACCCACTCAGCATTCGACTTGATATAACTGTCAATCAAATAAATTAATACTCTTGTCTTGTTGATATAAAAAAAACTGGGTACCTAGGTATTTAATATACATCCTACTAATATTGTAATGTGAAAGTGTGGACGTTTGAAGACGCAAAAACGGCTGAACGGATTTGGATGAAATTTGGCATGCACGTTGTCAGGGGTACAGAGAAGGACATAAGGTACTTTTTATCCCGGAATTGCCGCGGGAACTCCGAAAATACCGCGCGTGAAACCGCGGGGCGAGTATGAAAACACACAGCGCAAAAAAGTTCAGCCGTTTTTGCGTGATTGAGTAACAAACATCCACACTTTCACATATCTTCTAATATATAAAATTCTCGTGTCACAATGTTCGTTCCCATACTCCTCCGAAACGGCTTGACCGATTCTCATGAAGTTTTTTATGCATATTCAGTAGGTCTGAGAATCGGCTACTATCTATTTTTCATCCCCCTAAAGGGAGTTCCTGCGGGAATTCCGAAACTCACGCGGGGCACAGCTAGTATTTTATAATATTAGTAGGATACACAAATACATAGTGCTGAGGACAATGCATCGATGTAGGCGCTCGCACATAGGGATCAGTACCATCGTGTATCGGTACCATTGGACTCACAGTTGTTGACAGTTGAACTGTGTCTAACCCACCCTAAGGGCGGCGCTCAGCCCACAGCCATGGCGGCGGCGGCGAAAACAAATGGTAGACAACATAAGATGGAGGCCACAGCTATCAGTGTGGATTCAAATTTGGATATGTATTTTTCCTTTTTTTACGTATGATGACTAAAAACTAAGATGTAAAAATCTAGCCTATTACGTAAATAAGATGTTTACCTTCAGAGCGGGAGCGCGACGTAGTGGGAGTTGCGGGCGAAGCGCTGCACCGCGCCTTGCTGCTCTTGCCAGAGGAGACTAGACATAAAATAATGAATCTATACATATGTATTACATATAAATAAAATTAAAGTGTCCGTTTATAATTCCAAATAGGCTAGTTTCCTAAATTTTGTTTTTTAGTCCGTTTTGTAGATTATTAAAAAATATTGGACATGTATTTTTTTTTTTTTATGTAACCAAAAAATAACGGAGATATATCAAGTCGAAATCTCACATGACGTCACGCCTCGCTACAGTTTGTTCGCACGTTATAGCGAGCTGTGACGTCACGAGTCCCCCACCCTAAACTTTAATGCGCTTTATCTATGCATATTTCCATTATTTTAAAAAAGCAAAAAATACCTGTCTTTTATTTTTTTATTATCTAACTGACGGACTAAACAGAATTTTGATTTTTTTACCCAGGAAACTAGCCTATTAACAGCTTTTTACTAAATGCATAATGACACGGTAGTACTAACATAAAAAAATCTATTTATTTTTTATTTTTGTCTGTCTACCTGTTTTGTTCTGGCTAATCTCTGAATCGGCTGGACCGATTTTAAGGGGACTTTCACTGGCCGACAGCTGATGTTAAAAAAGAGTAACTTAGGCTACGTTTATTTTAGAAAAAAATTGTTCCTGCGGGAATTCAAACCGCAGGGCACCGCTAGTTAGGTATAATATAGTCAACTTCTGCAGAATATTCATCACCACAAAAATCATCAAGGCCGTCATAGGAGTCAAACTAACACCAGCCATTATAAAAAATCATACCTTTTAACATACTCCATTAAAATTAAAAAGAAATTTGTGCAGGAATATGGGAAATAAGATGAATACAATGTTTTTAATAATTCGGCAGCATGCATTACGACACAATAAAAAAAAATTAATTGAAAACGGCCAAAAGTGGCCACTTTTGACACATCGTCCAATTTAAAATATTGAATCTAAATGCTGACCCGAGGGAACAGCTCTACTCTACTTATTTATACTAATATTATAAAGAGCAAAAATTTGTGAGTTTGCGAGTTTGTGACGTTGTAGGGAGTAATCTCTGGATCTACTGAACCGATTTTAAAAATTCTTTCACTTAGAAGAAGCTACAGTGATCTAGAGTGACAAAGGGTACTATTATTATAATTCGGGCAGGCAGATAAAACAACTGATCGATGCCTGTATGCAGGGGGTTTCGTCGTTGCAGATAGGTTTCATTTTTAGAAAACATTGATTTATCAGTGTTTTTAGTCAATGAAAAATGACTGAATGAAGTAGTTTCTAGTAAACTGTAAAATTTACCAAAAAATAAGAATCATCCAGGTACTTTATAAAATTACATATCCTAAGCCCTGAATGCTAAATGATCAATCCCCACTCCAAACTGCTGGGTCTAGAAGTTTGAAATTTTACAAAGGCTTTCCTTCTTAAAAGTTTATTGCGAACCCCTATAAGGAAAATTGTAGGTATGGAAGTATCTCTAAAGAAGTAAATAGGATTCAAATAAATAAATGATAGGTAATTTCCAGTTTACATTTTTATACTTACTTTTGGCTCCCACTGAAGCTTTAGTTCTCGCCATGATGCTGAATTATTTTAAATTACAGATAATTTAATCACATAAATGCAACTTTCCACTTCTGATAAAATATCTTTAATGCTCAAAAATGCCGCGAAAACGCTGTTACTGCTTTGATTTTTGATGGAAATGAACTTACTATTAACTTGACACTTGACACTCTTCACACTGACAGACTGACAGAAAATATAATCATTTATGAAGAAAAAGAAGAAAAAAAAGAACTGTGAGTATGTTCCGATATTACTTGCACCTATCTTGTCATTGGCGTTTCGCCATAATTTTTTCGAGAGAGAACCGTGTTTTATCTTGGGGAACAATCTACTAACATGGTTATTGGTGTTTTGCCCTAATTACTTTAATAAAATTGCTAAAAATACATACATTGGCAGAGTTAAATGCGATAAACCGCGATAGATTGCCATAATTGAAGAAAAAGAAGTAAAAGAAGATATTTTTATGACTAAGAAACATTAACATTGGCAGAATTATAAAAATAGACGCCATTATTAAAGAAGAAGAAGAAGAACACACACACATTGATATTATATTGTATGACCTTAATTAATATACTGCGAATCCGTTCCTTTATAGTATGCTTTACTAGTTACTGTTTAAAAAGCAACGCAGTCCAGTATACAATATACATATCATCCATGTCATTGTTACGTCATGTTGTTGACAACTCATTAACTAATCATCGATCCCAGGTTTATCGCGTGATCAAACCACCTGCGAAGCTAGGATGCGCAACGTGATAAGATTTTATCGAGCCATTTTATCGATTCTCGTCGACATATTATATCGTTTTGTCTACCAGTGGTAAAAAATGTTTAATCGAATCTAGTCTTAACTCAATACTTCACTACTGCACTTTTTTGCTTGGACGCGAACAACGTGTCGACAATTTTATCTTTCGTTCGATGAACATATCGTGTTGCGCATCCTAGCTCCGCAGAGCACCTTAGATAGGTACCTCGAAAACGCCAGTGCTCACAGTACAAAAATGGTGACGATTATAATGTCATACTGCCTACACGGTGGTATCTCTAAGTAGTTCATGCTGCCTACTGCGGATACTGCGGCAGTATACTGAAAGTTATAATGGAACGAATTTCCCGTCACTGCGAGTGCGAGCGCTGGGTCAGTGCTATCCGTAATAACGGAACATATAATATTATGTTCCGTATTTTTGTTAGTCTGTCAATCATGAATCAGTTACTTGTTTTATTCATGTAGGCATTACTAGCTAGTAGCTGCCCCTCGCGTTTTCACCTCTGGCTCCGGTGTTCCCGCGGGAAAGTGGGGCAAAAACTATCTTTTGTCCTTCTCTGCACTTATGAAACATGGTAAAGAAAGAACGAAATTTAAACGAAATTGCGTTTTTCGTTGAATAAGAGTAGACCCCCAGTTCTATCCGTAATGACGGAACATATCCTATGACTTTTGGGTGCGTTTCGAAACCACAACAATACAGCTCTGCAGCATGATATCAACTAGGCAATATCCAATTATGCTATCTATCTATCTATCTATGCTATCTATCTATCCAATTATGCTATCCAATTATGCTTGCAAATTGTGATGTTGTTTTGATGTCAATTTCACTTTACAGACTATTTCGCATTATGTTCTCCGAAAAATGCAATATCAAAATAACATCAACTAGGCATCAACTTCTGCGTATTATGATCAACGTTTTTAAATGATATCAACTTGATATCGACTTCAATGGGTATTATGTTTCACTTTTTGACATAAAACAGTATCGCTTAAACGTCAAGTATGAGATACAGACGTGATACAGACATATCAAGTTGAGGAGGTGGTTTTTCTGTATCACATTCGCATTTTTCTTTGATAAAAATAGTAAAATGGCTCGTTTCGGGTTGATCATGGACTATTTAGAGCGTGCTCACGCCGAGGACATGTTTAGGTTGAGAAGGAAACCCAAAATAAGAGAAATATGTGATGTGTTTGAACTTCCCAACAAGTCGTTTGAAGATAGGTATCGCCTCCGGGGTTTCAGCCCTTTTTAAAATCGTCACATAGAAGAGATACAATTAGTGCTGAGACTAAGGTATGTATATATTGTATGTACTAAAATAATGTAAGCTACGTAGGTATACTTCAAAACAATTATTTATTTAAAGAACTTTATTGCACTTAACTGTACAAAAAGCGGACTTAATGCCTAAGGCATTCTCTAACAGTCAACCTTTTGGCTAGGTGATATTAATACATGTAGAAACTAACCTGAAATCGATGCGTTTTTAACACTAAATTAATTATCAGGCTGCAATTACAGTTCCACTTGTTGCAGGTGCTCACTGCGTTGGCGTTTTACTCAACATTTCCTATCAGAGGATAACTGTAGGTGAAGGTGTACCTACATACAGCCGTCTTTCCCTACAGTGTCCAATATTATCTGCGAAGTGACAAATGCCCTCAACTCCCGAAATATAACAAAAACATATAAAATTCCCTCTTGCACTTAAGGAAACGGATAAAGTGAATAGAGAGTAAGTTGTGCCTGCCGGCGTAACATTAAATATGTTTGGATTCCGTAGTTAACAAGGATTAAAGTTTCGTTATGTCCGTCTGTCTGTATAATTATTTATTGGTGTCTCGTAATGGAGAAACACTGTGCGTTCTTGATTAGTAAATAAATACCAAAATAAAAATAAATTTAATTCTTTATTTTCCATTGTCAGCATGTCGATACAATAATTTGAGATGTCGAGCAGCAATTAAACTAATAACATAAAAAGTATTTACAGTCATAAAAATATTTTACAGCATGTGAATTATTTTTTTAGGCGACTCTGGCTATCCTCACAGGTTGGAAGAAAAGTGTGTACCCAAAAATGCACATGTCAGTCCGCAATTGTGTGGAAAGGTGCATAGGTGTCCTAAAAGCTCGGGTACAGAAGTAACACTTATATCTGCAATCAGAAAAAGAAGGCAATTTAATAAACAAGTAGTGAAATGTGAAAAATCAATAATATACAAAATGTGGAAAAGAAATCGTCGTTGTTATTGTAAATAAATTATCATATTATGTGAATAAATTGGAGTTTTAGGTATGCAAAGTACGTTAAAGAGTCCCAGTTAGATTGAATGGCAACTGAATGGGTTTTAATGAAACTTTACAATAGGTAATGCAGCTTATACATCAGAATAACACATAAGATACTCTTATCCCAGAATTCTCATGGGATCTCCAAAATTAACGCTGGTGAAACCGTGGGGAACAGCTAGTCGTTTATAAAAAATGGCTGCACAGTTCAGGGTGAAATTTGGTATGTTTATAATATTGAGCGGGGATCGGTTCTGCGATCCTTAGGATAAAATGACAATTGCTAACCACTACCCCTTTTTTATTTAAAGTTCAATTAAAATTTTTACTATCACTTTAAAACAAAATTAATAAAAATACTTCAAAACCAACCTGTGCTTCTAATTAAATAATTCTTAAGTTTTCCTTTTTAATATACAGAATCTTAAAAAAAGATTTACCTTGTACTACCCCGGCTTATTAACACCATCTCCAATGCTATTCAATTTGCTCGCCACTTCATTCCACAGCCTTTTATTCCTTTTTCTTCCTTCATTTGAGCGACAAAGTCCCAAAGCGAGGTCTTCATGGCTTTCCAAGTAATCCAGAAGCTTCTCAAGCTGTAAGACACTGACTTTTGATGTCTGTGATACATCCAACTGCAGTAATTCTACAAAATATGTTAATTTTTATTATAACAATTATGCTATTTATTTAAATTGATAATAGGTATTAAGACTCTACTTAGAATTTAAATAGTGTAAGAGAAACATATTTTCTATTTAATATTAACTTGAAATATCAATAAGAAATAAATTTGTCTGGGATAATTACGACCGACTGTTAAGAACACAATAATGAAATGATTGAAATGAAACGAAAGGAAACATTTTTTTGGGAACAATCCCGGTTTTGTTTCCAAGTGGCAAACACTTGAAACTTAAAATTTGCACTTGTCCAATAAGTTACTGGCTCCCATGAGGAAAGGAAATAAAAAGTTACTTACTTTTTTTGATCTCAAAGCAAGCAGCACCATTTAGATTCTTACACAAATAAATATTTCTTGGAATGTTGTACGGACACATAACTCTGACATCTATAACATTTAATTTATTGAGGTGCAGTTTTGAAGTAGTTGGTTTTGTAATTTCATCAATTCGTCTATTACGAAAATAAGAATTTGTAAATATTATAAAAGTAATTCTATAAATTTACATTATTAAAATGAATTTTTTTAACTTAAAATCAAATAACCAACCTAAAAACACAACAACAATGAGTTTTTTTTTTTTTGTAAGCCATGACTGTGTTGCCCGATTATTTCTCAGTTACTTAGAATCTCGAGAGTTATTAACTTAAGCTGGCTCTAAATTTACCAGTAACGGTATTTTTTATTTATGTAATAATTTATTTAACAAATTAATAATAAAATATGCTCAATCAGTGGTCATAACAAAAGAAAAAAACATTGCTCGATTATGCTTAAATCGATCGACTAAACTGAATGGCAATACCAACAATGCGACACAGAATATGATCTTGACATAATCTTGATGTGACATAGGAAACTATCATCATCTACGATAATACCATTTTTAAACAATGTCAACTTGGCATCCACATTATATTGACATCACATTAAGATTGCATCTCGTTAGCATAATTGACGTGACCTCAATTATGCTGGTGTGGTGTAACTTTAAGCAAAGACATTATAAGTTACAGATGAATATCCGGTAACTGACCGGTATCCGGCCTTGTTTATACTATTTGGCCAGATACCGGATAGCAATTCAGTACCTAGCCGGATACCGGGTGGTAAAATTAAAAAAATTCTCATATTTTACACAGGGCAAATCATACTACAAAAACATAAAACCACGACGACAAGTGAAGAAACACCATTGTTTCCGGTATCCGGTGGCCGGATATCCGGCGCTCTGGCCTCGTAGCTTGCCGATTATATTTTGGTATCCGGTATCCGGCCAAACCACTATTCGTATCATCTCTAATATAAATCATTGCTTGTAAGTTGTAAGCGAGAAAAAAAAATCAGATTATTACATGGATTATTAGAATAGGTACGGATCACTTGCAAGATTTAAAAAGATTTGTTTTATGTTTAGCTTTATTATCACGTAACTAGGTACCTAATTCATTTTGATGGCATTATGTAATAAAAAATATCTAATATTATTATTTATTTATTTAAACTTTATGCACATCAAGGAAGGTACAACAGGCGGACTTAATGCCATAGAGGTAAGATTTATTTTGTAGGAAAACATTTTGCAATTTTGCAGTAAATATCGTTTTGTTCTCCTTAGCCCATAGAAAATGGCGGTGCAGCGTTGGTCTCCAAATAGTATATCCCAGTGATCCTAAAAAAAGAAATTTTAAATTACATAGCCAACATATTTAATTGTGATATATTAAATTTCTGACACGATTAGAGAAGGAATCACGATTGACGAATGGATCAGAAAGGAATAAAGCTCAATAATTGCCGCCACAGTGCTTACCCAATTTTAGGGTACAATCCTCCCATGGACAGTGTGGCAGCACTGTCGCAGGTCCCATTGAGCGCGTCGCTCAGGGTATCGCAGCGCCGGCCGGTGAAACCCCCGCTTGACACCGACTCGGCAAAGTAGAAGAAACATCTGGAATTAATGACGAGTGAGGAGAAATAGGGATACATTTGAATGTATGTGAAACAAGTCTTTGTCGAGCATTCTACAGATCAGCTTGGTTGCGGAATAAAGGAGACGGGGGACATTTTATAAAAAAAAAAAAAAAATGATCTGTGGTACGCCGTACGAGGTATCAGTTACGGCTTCGTGCACAGTACACTGATGCAACAGAACAGGCCAATAGTAGCAAGATAATAAAAAATTGATCCGCGCATTCAAAACACGAGCAAATCGTACAGTTGCAGAATAATCAACTGATGTTTTTAAACTTTAAAGACATTGTTTTTTATTTGTTAATATAAACGATATAAACAAGCTGTTCCCCCGCGGTTTCACCCGCGGCAATTTCGGAGTTCCCGTGGGAATTTCGGGATAAAAATTAGCCTATCTAACTCAGGACTACCGCAGACTCCTATAAGTGAAAGAATTTTCAAAATTGGTTCTGTAGATCCAGAGATTACCTACAACATAGATCAACGTCACAAACTCACTCTATACAACGTGTTAATGAATTAATTGAAAACTAGAAAGTAGTTTGCTCAGAATCGACTAGCGAATCGATCGCACTATGTTTTAATATAGGTTGTATTTTTTCGTTTTTACCAGCCCATGTCTAAATTATTTATAATACAATATTTGGCGCGTACGCCGCCTGCAGCAAAAAAATTCGAACCAGTAGGCGGGGGCGTAGCGCTTGGAATTTCGTAGATAGGTCACCTCCAAACTAATGTTGAATAACTTTTAAAGTATCAATTTTTTCGACATAAAATATATTTTAATAATATTATTGTTTATTTTTTTAAATGGTGTGTATCAGATTTTCAGTTAATTCATTAACACGTTGTATAATGTTAGTATAGCTGTTATGTTAGTATACATATACCTGAACATTTTTGGCTGGAATCAAAAATGGCGGTTCGGTCATTTATATTCATTTATGTTCGGTTTCCTCCAAGAGCACCGAGAAACTTCTTGCAAGCTATAGTACTGCGGCTTGCAATTTTAAACGGTAGGTACAACGAAGCATTTAGAAAATTACTTGAAACTGGCTAAATGCATTATATGCGAAACCGAAAGTCCATAAAAAAGATAAAAAACTATATAAGTAATATACCTGAAATGATTACAACCAGGTGCACCTGCGCAGCCAGGCATGTCTACCCCACCGTTAGGATAAAAAGAGACGTGGCCCAGAGGCCCCAAATCAGCTATAACGCCTGCATTGGTGAATATCGTCTCCACATATAGCGCGTCTGTTATCTGTAGTCTGTTTGGGCTATCGTGGAACACGTTGGCGGGGTCTAAGGCTGGAAACGATGTTAAAAATTATACAGCTATTTGCAAAAGTGTGGGTAGGTACTTAGAAATTTTAAAAGGTGTTTGCTTGCACAGTGCTCACTTTGGTAGGTACTATGTATTCGCACCCGCAAAGTGAATCGTGCAAAATATTTTAAATCAAAATCAGATACGGTTTTGAATTTTAACCTCAGGTACCTACCAACTCTTTATGTTGCGGTTAATTTTATTTTTATTTAAAATCATTTAATAAACTTATAAAACTTAAACGGCGTGTTTGTCGATCGTTCATTGAAAACTTTAAAAGGTGCGTTCGTTTGGAAACGCAATGGAAGACAAGAAACCGTTGAAGCGCGCGTTCCCCCACTCCACTCCACTGCCCCATTAATCTTTAATTAAAATTGTTGTAGATATAAATGCAGGTTATTAGGTACCAAAGGAGTAGAATTACTTACCACTTACGTAAGGTACCGTGCCATTGATGTTCCTCGCCACTATCCCAGCTTGGTGACCGGACATACTGAAGCCAATTATGACCAGCTGGTCGACGGTAGAGCCCGATGCTGGTAGCAACCAGTTCATGAACCTAGCAACACTCTCGCCTAGTAACCAAAGAGAGAGACTTTGTTGATCTATGGAATACCAATGCATTTCGATGTAAACAACTTCAGTACTGACTTGGCTGTATGAACAGCTCCTTTGCCTTCCCCATTAGGGTAAATAAAAAAAAAAACTATGGAATTTTTGGCGGGAATAGTAGCTGTGGCGAGTCCGTGATTCATTTTGTCTATAAAAATAAAATTAGTTAATTAAAAGTGAATTTTGTTGTCTTACGATACCGTATTGGACACTAAGTTTCACAGTGGCGGTTTTTTATGTGCGCTGTGCGTATGAAAATATAATAATAAGACGTTTCGATCTAATGTGGAATGCGGCTGAAAGCTAGGAATAAGAATAAATTTATTACCATAAGTTTTCCTTTTCTAGATGGCGGCTGGCGCCACTAGAGTTTGAGATTTGAGACGACTCGCCAAGTCGTTGTATGAAATTTATAACTTAAAATAAATATTTTGTAGTTTATAAACCAATGTATAGTAAAACTTCATAATTAAACTTTCTGTATAAGTATGAAACTTTGTATCTGAGGCCGAGAAACTGTCGGATAAAGTTTTAAAGCCATTCAAAAAAAAGAGTTTTGTTTTTACAGGAGCATGTAGGATATTTTCATGTACGTAATAATCGTTACGTTTAAAATAAGTAATTTTCCTGTACACCCTATAGTTGTCTGAAAGAGATCACTCCGAGCGATAAGATCGTCTATTGTTACAAAAGGTAATGCACTAAAGTTGCTTTTAAATGGCAACACTCTGTTGCGGGATAATATCACTACTACGTACTACAGGATGCTAAGGAACAGATTTGAGTGACCTGACCTGATAGAAGAGTATTGTTTATGTCGTCAGTGGCGCCCGCTCCCCAGTCCACTACGATGATGTTCAGGTCTTCAGCGGTGATGAGTGCTGGAAAAATAAAGATCTTATCTCAAGATCGATCATACTGACGCAGCTGACAATGCTCCGCTCGTTGTCGTGCCTTGTATATGTATTAATGCGCTACGTATATTGTGTACCTTGTGAATAGTTGGTAGCTATTTGTAAGGGTGATGTTTTTTCAGTGAATTTATATTCCTCATATTCTAAAAATTTTACAGCGATGATAGCTCAGTGGTTGGTGCGTTCGGATCAAACGCCGCAAGGCGTAGGTTCAAACCCTAACAATGAGCTTGAGCTGTCGGTGAATGAAAACATCGTGAGGAAACCATAGCATGGTGGTAGGGCGCTCTCTAGTGCCCGGCTGGCTAGCTACCACCTTCAAGTTGCAAATCTGTCGCCAAGCACCTAACGGTGTGTTTCGGCAGCCCCACTTGAAAGCCAGATCCCATCCCCATTCCAGGTCGGCAACGCACCTGCAAGCCTTCTGGTGTTGCAGATGTCTATGGGCGGCGGTAATCACTTACCTTCAGGTGTACCACTTGCCCGTTTTCATCCGCGGTAATTTCGGAGTTCCCGCGGAGGTTGCGGGAAAAAAGTACTCTATGTCCTTCTTTGTACCCCGACAGTAGTTTACGGTGATTAGCTGTTCCCCGTATTAATTCCGGAGTTCCCGCGGGAATTCCGGGATAAAAACTATCCTATCTTTTAAGTTGGGCCAAATACAACATAGTGACCAAATTTCATAATGATCGATTCAGTAGTTCAGGAGTCCATCGCGGACAAACAACGTGACACGTGATTTATACCTATACTAGCTGTCCCCCGCGATTTCATCCGCGGTAATTTCGGAGTTCCCACGGGAATTCCGGGATAAAAACTATCCTATCTTTTAAGTTGGACCATTTTATGAATGGTTACAAAATTTCATCAAAATCTGTTCAGTAGTATCGGAGTCCATCGCGGACAAACAACGTGACACGTGATTTATATATATTAAGATAAGATATTAAGATTTTTTTCGCAGTTAATTTTGCCACACCTTATACCGGTTGAAATCCTTTACCGTCTTGATAAAAATAAGATGTGCTGTGTAAGTGGAATAGAATCCATGGACGACAGTATTTGTGTACTAGCACTTCGATTACAAAAGTTCCGAAAATCATATAACATCCATAAATTGAATACACCTACATGGCGCGCGCACAGTGCAAGGCGCCGGGGGGGGCGGATGACCGCGGAGGGTGGGGGAGAGCGGGGTGCGGCGCTTGCGAGTGTCCTTGAAGTTGAGACTAGAGTTTTACTTTACCTATTTGTGTGTCGTGCTTTATTAGGGTGACTATGTTTAAGAGTTTGAATTTTTTTTTTAATCACCTTTTTTAAATGTTTTAATATGAAAAATAGATTAAAAATTATTGATGAGTCATGATATTATGGTATATTATATTTATTAATAATGTATTCTATTTGTTTGATTTGGCGGAGAGTCGGGCGGCCGAGTATCGCGCGAACGCATCGCATTATGGGCTCCGCTAAAAATCAGCGCTGCCGCATTCTATGCGACAGCATATGCTCAGTCGGTGTCCAGTTTGGAATCGCAACAAATACATAACAATTCACTCCTACTGAAGATCTCTGAATTTTACGTACCTACTTGTATTTTTTTTGTATTTTGATCAAAGATATACAGGTCAAACATCAAAATTGATGTTGATGCCAAATAAAGTATATTTCTATGTCTAAATTTAGCGTTTATATTGGTAGGTTAATTTCAGACCATGTCAGTAAAAAAAAAATAAAAAATAAAGTAACTAGGTATACCTGAGGCTTCTACTTCATTTACCTATCATGTCCAATTTTTTTCAAGACGGTATAAAAAGTCACCCAGTATATTCTAACCTGGCACCAGAACAGCATTGAATTGTGCAGTGGCGTTGTCATTCCAGCCGTGCAGCAGTAGCGCTGTCCTGCGTTGGCTGTCGTAGTTGCTTGCGGTCAGCACGCCCACATTGCCTCTGACCAGCGGCTGGCTGACTGTGGGGTTCGCTCTGGAAGACAGGTTGAGACCCATCACACTACTGACTACAGCATAGTATTTCATGGCCGGTGATTCGAAATCAGGTGTCACCAATTCCATGCTGTATAATACAAATACCAACGTTGTTACGGACAGCCAGCCGAATTGGGCGAGGATGTGCGTGACGGGCGCCGTAGTAGAAGATTTAGAATAAGATATAGATATATGTAGAATAGACATTAGTAATTATAGGAATAAACAGAACTTGACCTTGAGGCCCGCCCGCTAATAGAAAGACACATGCCATCTCCTTCACTCACGCTATCTAAACGTGTTAGAAAGAGTGAGGTGATAAATAGTCAATAGTCAAATCATTTATTCAAATTAGGCCCATAATGTGGCTCTTTTTGACGTCAATAAAATTACAGTTTACAGCAGACAGCACCCATAAAATATCCACCCTTCACAGCTTCACACCTTATAAAGAAGGGGATGGCATGGTGGGAGATTACGCATGCCTACCTGCTTGTCCATAAATACTTGAACATTTGGTTCAATCGTCCATTTTGCATTTTGGCATTTTTGTCATTTTGCCATTTTGCCATTCGCGCGGCGGCGGGCCACAAGGGAGCAGGAAGTCAAGACCAACCAGTGTTATTATTTCCAACGCTCCACGTTCTAACCTCAAAGTTAACTTATTAATACAGTCCACTAAATCGTAATCAAGGAAAAGGCGAAAGTGTCGTATAATAAGTGTCGTATAATATCAGGTCGGGCATTCCGGTGTCGCCAGTTCCGGCACTGTACATGACTGGTACCTACTGGGAAGTGGGGCTGTTAACAAACCAAAGGAGACTTGCCTGGTGAACAGATGGTATTGGTTTTGCGTGTCAGGGTCATATCTGGCGCCGGCTGCGTCCCTGGGGGCTTCCAGGCCGACACTCTCCAACCGGCTGAATGTCAGGCTCGCTATCCCCTGGTCATGGTAGCCGTGGGAGAGGTGTCCTGTTGATGAATAGGTACTTAAGGATTCAATGCAGTCTGCTTGCTTGCAAGTTGCATTTGGTTTGTTACGCTTTTACGCCGTAACTACCTACTCAACTGCTCATCATGACATTTCGCATTTCTACACGTTGTCAGGGATACAGGGAAGGGCATAGGGTAGGTACCTTTTATCCAGGAATTCCCGCGGGAACTCCGAATGCGAATGTTTACAAGCTCTGCTTAGTTAGGAATCACAGCTGGGATTATTTTCATTTTGTTACTAGCCGTTCCCCGCGCTTTCGCCCGCGTAAATTTTGAAGTGCCCGCGGGAATTCCGGGGTAAAATGTACCCTATCTCCTTTTCTGTACCCCTGACAACGTGTATGCAAAATTTCATGAGGATCGGTTGAGCCGTTAAGACACGAAAGCGTCACAAACAAACAAACAAACGCGGGTGAAACTGCGGTGAACAGCTAGTCTTATTTATTTACTAGCTATGCCCCGCGGTTTCATCCGCGGTAATTTCGGAGTTCCCGCGGGAATTCCGAATTAAAAAGTACCCTACGTCACTATGTCACTCAAAATCACTTTAGTTTCCTATAAGTGAAAGAATTTTCAAAATTGGTTCAGTAGATCCAGAGATTACAACCTCACAATCTCCGGAGTTCCCGCGGGAATTCCGGGATAAAATGTACTTCACGTCACTCAGGATCATTGTAGCTTCCTATAAGTAAAATAATTTTTAAAATCGGTTCAGTAGATCCAGAGACAGCTGTTCCCCCGTGGTTTTACCCACGGGAAATTCGGAGCTCCCGCGGGAATTCCGGAATAAAAAGTACCCTATGTCACTCAAAACCACTTTAGCGTCCTATAAGTGAAAGAATTTTCAAAATCGGTTCAGTAGATCTAGAGATTACAACCTCATAATCTCCGGAGTTCCCGCGGGAATTCTGTAATAAAAAGTAACCTAGTATGTCCTTCTCTGTGGTACCCTTGAAAACGTGTTTGCAAAATTTCGTGGTGATCGGTTGAGCCGTTTAGCCGTGAAAGGGTAACAAACAATAGTACATTGTTATCCTTATCAAAAATTTAGCGTTTTAGATTTTATCTTGTTGTAGTTCACTAGTAGTCTTAGCATATTTGTATTATTAACTTCACAGTGCCTTAGTTTTATTGTAATACTGTGAACGTTTTTGTGTTATAAATAAAATAAATAAATAAAATAAATCCTAGGGGTGTAAGTAACTTATTTAGTCCCGAGACGGGGTTTGGCGCCCGAGCGTAGAGAGGTCGCCAATAGATCGAGGGACTAAATAAGTCTTTCTCCCGAGGGTAACACTGTGCTTTTCATTACGAATGCAAGGAAAGTCAAAATAAAAATAGGAATTAGCTAAAGAAAAAAATGAGTGAATTTTATTTTACATAAATCAACCATTAGGTGTGCTACTGGCCAGTAAGTATGCCCCCTATGACATAAAAAAAAAACTTGAGTTTCTGCAGTATCCAGCTGTCAGTTGAAAGCGATTCTCCCGAGGGCTGAAAAGTGTTACTTTCAACCCGCTTCTCAGGCAACTTAAGACCTACTTTCCGAGTATGAGTAATGAAATAGTACATTGTTATCCAAGGGGTGAAAGTAACTCATTTAGTGCCGAGACGGGGTTTGGCGCCAATAGTTCGAGGCACTAAATAAGTTACTTTCTCCCGAGGGTAACACTGTGCTTTTCATTACGAATGCAAGGAAAGTCAAAATAAAAATAGGAATTAGCTAAAGAAAAAATGAGTGAAGATTGGATAGTCGCTTGACGCTTTCCCACCTATTTCTTTTTCTTTGGCCGGCTAGCTATTCAGCCAGTATTTTTTATTTACATTGTGGCGACGTAAATTATAATAAAGTCATCTAAAAAAATATTTTCTTTAATTATTAAGTATTAATTAAAGAAAATAAAATAATATTATTTATATTTTAATTAATTAATTAGCTTAAGAAAAAATGAGTGAATTTTATTTTAATTAATACCTACTTAAACTTTACGTTATTTCAATTTTACATCGCGCTGGCTGTATAGAAAGTTGAAACATGGTTCAATAGAAATGTGAAAATAGACCTAGTTTTTTTTTAATAATTTGACAGTTGTCAGTTGAAAGCGATTCTCCCTAGGGCTGAAAAGAGCTACTTTCAACCCGCTTCTCAGGCAACTTCAGACCTACTTTCCGAGCATGAGTAATGAAAACTTACTTTCGCATTTATAAGCTAGTAGGTACAGGCTGACATCACTTTTGCCAAACTATGACCTCAGAGTAAATATACTTTATGACATTATAGTCATTAACTAGGTACATTGGCAGGTAGGTACACTATTCGGTAGGTAAAGTATTCATTACAAATTGATAAAGACCAATATAATATAGTGTACCTACCTATGATAAATGAGGTTAAGCCACAAGCACACCTCTCTTTTTAAAAACTGGTTAAAACTCATACCGAACGCGGCGACCAAAATGGCGGACAACAGCGCAGCGCTCACACCCATCGCTACTTGCTACCGAGTCACAAATAATGGACATCACAGACCTAGGTTGAGCGGTGGATATATAATTATACTTAATCGATTCTCTACGTTTAATAATTCTTATAAATATAATCTCTAAATGTAAAAGTGAGGTTGTTTGTTTGTTTTTTGTCAGGTACCTACCTACCTACGCTTTAACGGCTCAACTGATCACCATGAGATTTTACCTACATACAGTTCTCAGGGGTATCTACGGCGAAGGAGAATGGGTACGTTTTATTCCGGAACTCCCGCGGGAAACCGTGTGGAACAGCTAGTTTTACAATAAACAATCTTAATCCCATGCTTCTTAATTACTTGAGTAGATAATATTTTGATACGCAGCTTTAGTTGTCTCTACATTTTACATGTCATTTGTTGTAGGTACGTCTTATTAAAGTCTTACTAGACAAACTCACATTGGCATGTGTAACATTAAATCCAAGTAGGTAGTTGTGCCCGGCGGATTCACCTGCGAATATTTCGGAATAAGAAGTACCCTATGTCACTCAGAATCACTGTAGCTCCACAAACTTTGGCTCTTTATAATATTAGTATAGACTAGCTGTGCCCCGCGGTTTCACCCGTGGTAATTTCAGAATTCCCGCGGGAATTCTGGGATAAACAGTACCCTATGTCACTCAGGACCACTTTAGCTTCTTCTAAGTAAAAGAATTTTTAAAATTGGTTCCGTAGATCCAGAGATAGCTGTTCCCCCGTGGTTTTACCCGCGGGAAATTCGGAGGTCTCGCGGGAATTCCGGGATAAAAAGTACCCTATGACACTCAGGATCACTGTAGCTTCCTATAAGTGAAAGAATTTTCAAAATCGGTTCAGTAGATCTAGAGATTACCCCCTACAATGTCACAAACTCACAAACTTGCTCTTTACAATATTACTAGTATAGTAGGTATTATATTATCTGTGGTATAGATATTATGTCCAGATTAGGTAAGTAACTACTGCTTGGATTAGACTACGGAGTGTGGTAGGCGCCTATGCGTAGGTACTATGCGGACAGTAAAGGAAAGCACGATATGTTTATCGAACGAAAGATAAAATCCCAACAAAAACATTCTGTAAAAAACTAACCAAGTCTCGCTTGTTTATCTCTAAAAAGTAATGAAATCTAGACAAAGTCGTGCCAAGTCTAAGGTTCCTTACTGCGATTTCTTTATAGTTAATGTTGTGTGACTTGGTCGTTGAAGGGTACACAAGGGTACAAAACCAGGTGCTCCATGACACCATTCTACCAATCAGTGTCTCATTTTAGACTGCTGTTGATTTTGCAACACATGCATTCAGCATTGAAAATGCTGACTTCTGCTCTCTTCTTTTTGGAGCGTCAAATCGACCACTGATCTAGCATAGAATAGACGTAACTGGAAATATTTTTTCATAGTGTTAGTTCCAAACTTGCCTCTACATAATTATTATTGAAATACGCAGCTTTATCAAGCCTACAATTGACTGGTTATTGAATCAACGTTTTCTAAGTGGCAATTTTCCATCGTCAATGGGTAGCGGTTCTGGCGACAGATTGGTGCAATGGTGTCATGGAGCACCTGGTTTTGTACCCTTGTGTACCCTTCAACGACCAAGTCACACAACATTAACTATAAAGAAATCGCAGTAAGGAACCTTAGACTTGGCACGACTTTGTCTAGATTTCATTACTTTTTAGAGATAAACAAGCGAGACTTGGTTAGTTTTTTACAGAATGTTTTTGTTGGGATTTCACTTCTTTTTGTAGAAACGTGGGCATATTGATTTATTTTATTAGATTTTCTTATTTGACACAGTTTTTTTTCTTTTTAGGAGTAGTTTTTTTATTATTACAAATCTTTCTTTTCTTTTTTTCCGGTTCTGATTCTTGTACAGTAGCAACAGTTTTTTGTATTGCCCATCCGCGTTAATTATTTATTCTTTTAGACGGTTTAGACAGTTTAATTTCTGAAAGATCGGCGCGGTATTAACGCCTAAGCCGGTTGTATTCGGTGATCGCTGAAGCTTGAGCTTTTATACTCTTGAAGTCAACATTTATTAGGTGCACACCATGAAGATTGGTTACTCGTGAAAGCGCCACGTAGGCTTGGCCACAAGAGAATATGGTGGTACCAATGTCCATGAGGGCATTTTTTAGACTTAGACCTTGGCTCTTGTTGTCTGTCTTGTGAGGGCATACGCCACACGGATTGGGAATTATTCTCTGTACACGTATGCCCGGGGTATAATCTCAAATTTTGACTTAATAGGCAATAATTCGTGAATCAAATTATTAGTGAATTTTACTACTAATTGTTTAGGCTTTGTTTGGTCTTCCGGGTCCCACTTGTTGTACAACGCCTATCGACCCATTCACTAAACCTAAACTAACATCAATGTCTCTCCTAAGCATTACTTTAGCTCCCTCTTTAATTATTAATATCTGGGTCACCGTTCGCTCGTTGTGTATAGCGCCATCTGTTGTTACGTAGAAAAACAAACACTCATTTTTCATTTCCTGAAAACACGCATAAAACAACGTTTTCTAAAAATAAAACCTAGCTAGATCAATTAATCGCCTCCGAAACCCCCTACATACCAAATTTCATGAAAATTGTTGGAGCCGTTTCCGAGATTCAGATTATATGGACATAGATAAGCAATAACCCACACTGGATAAATCTATATCTTTTCTAATATTTTATTTATTTATTCAACAAAATAGTATAGTATAATATATATAAATCACGTGTCACGTTGTTTGTCCGCGATGGACTCCGAAACTACTGAACGGATTTTGATAAAATTTTGTAACCATTTATAATATGGTCTAACTTAAAAGATAGGATAGTTTTTATCCCGGAATTCCCGCGGGAACTCCGGCACTAATGCGGGGAACAGCTAATCACCGTAAACTACTGTCGGGGTACAAAGAAGGACATAGAGTACTTTTTCCCGCAACCTACGCGGGAACTCCGAAATTACCGCGGATGAAATCGCGGGGGACAGCTAGTCTATATAATAAAAATGAGTCATGTTTATGCTATGGTTAGTAATATGTGGGTGATGGGTCTCTATTAAGTTGTCTGCAATAGGAGTGGAGGGTCCCTGGGTTCTATGATACAAGTTAACTTAGGTCACCAACTTATTCCTATCCTACCTTTGTTGTGTTGCAATGGTTTGCGCATTAGATTTAGAGTACATTAAGGTCTAGGTAGGCATAGGTTACCTTTATCTATACAAATAAACGTATTTTTCATTTTCATTTTAAAAAATCGCCAAATGTGTTGGTAAGCGCATAACTTACGAACGACTGCACCAAATTGGATAATTGTTTTTTTGTGTTCGTTATTGTTAGGAAAAGGATTATATAAAAGAAGTTTGGAGTTCCTGCGGGAATTCCGAAACTCACGCGGGTGAATCTCCGAAACGGTTGGACCCATATTGACGGGACTTTCACTGCTAATTAGCTGTTGTTATAAGGAGTACATTAGACTGCATTGGAGTTCCTGTGGGAATCCCTAAACTCACGCGGGTGAAACCGCGGGACACAGCTTAAAAGATAGGATAGTTTTTATCCCGGAATCCCGGAATTCGGGAACTCTGATATTAATGCGAGTAACAGCTAACCACCGTAAACTACTGCACAAAGGGGTACAAAGCAGGTACTTTTTTCCCGAAATTCCCGTGGGTACTCCGAAATTACCGCGGATGAAATCGCGGGGGTCAGCTTGTCTATCTATATATATAAAAGTAAGTCATGTTAAGTTACACCATTTATAACTCAAGAACGGCTGAACCGATTTGGCTGAAAATTGGTGGGGAGGTAGCTTAGAACCAGGAAACGGACATAGGATACTTTTTATCCCGGAATTCTCACAGGAACTCCGGTCGGTAAAATCTCATGAAATTTTGCATACTTAGGTACCTACACATTGTCAGGGGTACAGAGAAGGACATAGGGTAGGTACTTTGCATTCCGGAATTCCTGCGGGATCTCCGAAATTTCCGCGGGTAACACCGCGGGGCACAGCTAGTATATATATAAAAGAAAGTCGTGTTAGTTACACTATTTATAACTCAAGAACGGCTGAACCGATTTGGCTGAAAATTGGTGGGGAGGTAGCTTAGAACCAGGAAACGGACATAGGATACTTTTTATCCCAGAATTCCCGCAGTAACTCCCATTCGCCCAGCAGTGGGACGCTATAGGCTAGATTCAATTAGAAGATGTGTCCCATTACGCTGGATTTTTGCAATGACAGTCAATTTTTTTTTGTACCAACTAGCTGTGCCCCGCGGTATAACCCGCAGTAATTTCAGAGTTCCCGCGGGAATTCCGGGATAAAAGTACCCTATGTGTTAATCTGATGTACTTATAAGCCATATTATTGCAAAGTTTCATTTAAATCCATTCAGTAGTTTTTGCGTGAAAGAGTAACAAACATCCATCCATCCATCCATCCATCCATACATACTTACAAAGTTTCGCGTATATAATATTAGTAGGATAGTAGATAGAAGGGGACATTACCATATCTCTAATACAGCTGAGACCAGCTGAGGGTTCTTCATCAGATACTTCAGACCTTCGATTTTTGACATCAAATGAAGCGGCCCACCGAGTTGAATATTTTTTGTAAAGGCGGTAATGTCGATCTCTAATAGTTTGGTTGGGGTTTTGTGTTTTCTAAACAGGGTCACCAGGTACTCCAGATCTTCGATTATCCGAGTTTTTATAATTGTTCCTTTATGTGGCCATTAAACCCTAAATCTGTACTAAATTTCAGCTCTCTGAGTTCATGGGAAGTACTAGTTCTATTTTGATGATCATGAGTGAGTGAGTGAGTGAGTGTCGTAAATGCGAAACTTTGCTTTCGCTTAACTTCAGAACTAAATGACCTACAGACTTGAAATTTTGGATTTTAAGTATATGATTATAGCTTACTAGATGACGAAAATTTCTGCGTTCTGGTCTTATCCAGAGGTTCTCAAATAGGGGCCTGAAAATGAGGCGAAATGGTTCCAGTAAAGGATGGTACGGCAGTGTTTGCTTCGCGCTCGACTTGGTGGGGGCACTGCCGTGCCCCCCGATACTCGACACGACAAATATTTGTGAGCGTCCAAGCAAAAAAGTGCAGTAGTAGAGGGGCATTGAGTTAAGACTAGATTCGGTTAAACATTTTTTACCACAAAATTCAAAAAAAAATCAAAAGCTATTTATTACTTGGGATTGGTTACAAATACAATCACTTGTAATCGTCAGCAGGTTCTTAGAACTATAAATTACCGTCAGTTCGGAATACGCCCTCTGCTGAGAAGAACTGACAAGAAACTCAACGTTCACTCGTGCGTTCAACAGTTATTACTAGTTGTGCCCCGCGGTTTCACCCGCGTTAATTTCAGAGCTCCCGCGGGAATTCCAGGATAAAAAGTACCCTATGTGTTAATCTGATATATAAGCTATATTATTGTAAAGTTTAATTTAAATCCATTCAGTAGTTTTTGCGTAAAAGAGTAACAAACATCCATCCATCCATCCATCCATCCATCCAT
Source organism: Zygaena filipendulae (assembly GCA_907165275.2). Taxonomy (NCBI): domain Eukaryota; kingdom Metazoa; phylum Arthropoda; class Insecta; order Lepidoptera; family Zygaenidae; genus Zygaena; species Zygaena filipendulae. The sequence continues at coordinate 10,265,470 of OU015670.1, forward strand.
CCATACATACTTACAAACTTTCGCGTTTATAATATTAGCAGGAAGTAGGATAATTGGACGCAGATAAGCAATAACATCTTAACCCACAAAATGAAGTTATTTATTCAGAACGATTTATCGAGAGTTAGAGAACGTTTTTTAATTATGTGTTTACCTTATTACATCGTTTAAATATGTAACTGAATATTGAACATCAAAAATTTGACACAAAATGGCATTATAATTTTAAAACTTTAATTTACTCAAAATTTCTCCAGTGTGGGTTAACACACAATTGCTTACCTATGTCCAATTGTATTTTTGAATAGGTATGATAAAAGTTATAAAATATGGGTTCCGAACAATTAATGATCGTCAGCGCGGTCAAAATATTATATCAAAAGGTCAAAAGCTCTTCGAGGCCGGCCATGTATGGAGGTTGAAGAGATGAGGATGAGGAGGATGATCTAATGAAGAATATGAGGCTGTGAAAACTGGTAAAATAGCCATAACTAATAGGTATTACAAATGCGTAAGTGAGTTTTTTGTTTGTTTATATTTGTTTTTTTGTTTACGCTTTTATGCCTTTAACGGCTCTACAAGTTTTCAGGGGTACAGAGAAGGACATAGGGTATTTTTATCACGGAATTCCCGCGGGAACTCCGAACAGCTTGTGGTAAATAATTATCTGCGTTTCCTTTTCTTTAACCTTTTTGTTTTTATTGGATTTTTTTGTCGATAATAATAATAATAATCCACATCACAACACACAGATCTACTTGATCCCACAGTAAGCTATTATTAGCTTGTGTCGTGGAAACCAAGCAAACGTGGTATATACTACATAGAATTACTTATATATTATACTATAGATATATAAACACACCCAGACTGGAAAATGGAACCCTGTGTTCATCACACAAAGTCCACCCCCACCGGGAATCGAACCCGGAACCCCTTGATTAGCGGGTAGGCATGGTGACCTCTGCGCCAATCGGGTCGTCAATGTATTGATACATCCAGAAATAGAACTAGAAATATGATTAGCTAGAATAATAATTTTCCCTAATAAAATTAATTCTGTTTACTTGTTATAAGTCATGTAAATGTCATAGGTACTAGGTATAGGTACCAGCGACGAGGTTCTCTTTTTTTATGTTTGTTACCTCGTGACTCTCGACTGCGTGAACCGATTTTGATAATTCTTTTTTTGTTTGATAGGGCATACTCCAACTTAGATCCCTTTGCTACCAAATCGGGATTTGAATATGGGATCTTGGAGAAATCGAGGGATCTCTTCAAAAATTATAGGCACACCTATAACGATTTGGATATTTTTTATAGTAAATTGTTTATTTGCTTGCTTTGTCTTTTGGATTAAATCGGTATTTTTTATTTTTAACTTTTTAGTTTCGTGTTTTTGACAAGTCGGGACTTTAAAACTTTTTCAGTGAAAACCGAGATTCTTTCGTCAAAAACGGAACGTAGTAAAAAAACATAAGATATCAGATGTTTCTAAACATTTTATCTTTTCACTAGCTGTCCCGCGCGGTTTCACCCGCGATCATTTCGAAGTTCCCGCGGAATTGTTCCATACAAACTTTGCAACCCCTTTTCAAAAATTCTTTCTTATCTTTTGCCTACGTCATATGGACATAGATAAGCAATAGTGTGTCAACCCACACTGGAGAATTTTGAAATAAATCGTTATTTAAAATTATACAGTATTGTTTTGTGTCAATATTTTTTTATGTTTAACATTTGGTTGGTATTTAAACAATGTAATAAGGTAAAAAAATCATTAAAAACGTTCTATAACTCTCAATAAACCGTTCTGTATCAACAACAAATTTTGTGGGTTAACACGTTATTGCTTATCGGCGTCCATATAAAGAACACACCCTCCAAGTTTCAGGTCTCTACGATCAGCGGTTTAGGCTGTGCGTTGATCCAATTTTATATAGGTACATATATAGTATTATATTATCTGTGGTATAGATTTGAGTTTTAAATTACGTTTACGTAACAATAGATAGCAAAAATAGCCATAGGTAATGTATTTTAATAAAAATATGATATTTTATAACAGATTTGCCCTATTGTTAGGTAAGTAGTTGAGTATTTCTTCGTCTTCTGAATTTAAAAATTAAAATTAAAAAACAAAAGCAAAGTCAAAAAAATTTTATTCATTAGAAAAATGTAATGTGATAATTTATTTATTTAAACTTTCGGCACATCAAGGACAAAAGGCGGACTTAATGCCACAGTGGGAAAATTTATTTTGTAGGAAAACATTTAACAGTAAAAATGTTGTTTCGTTCTCCTTAACCCATAGAAAATGGTGGTGCAGCGTAGGTCTCCAAATAGTATATCCCGGTGAACCTAAAAAAGGTAATTTTGAAATTAGGTACCTATGTACAACATCATTCTGATATATTAGATATCTGACACGATTAGATCCGACGAAAGAATATAGCTCAGGGCCGTGCTAACCCAAATTTAGGGTACAATCCTCCCATAGGCAGTGTGGCAGCACTGTCGCAGCTGCCGTTGAGCGCGTCGCTCAGGGTGTCGCAGCGCCGGCCGGTGAAGCCCCCGCTTACCACCGACTCGGCAAAGTAGAAGTAACATCTGGAATTATTGACCACAGTTGAGAATTAGCCATTAGGAATACCTATGAAGGTATGTGAAACAAGTCTTTTTCAACCAAGTTATCCTACGGATTTGCGTGGTAGCGGACCAAAGCTGTAGACGGAGGGCATTTTTAACGGACTTCCAAAAGGAGGAGATTCTGTGTTCGGCTGTATAAGTATGTATTTATGAGGGTTGGACCGATTTGGAAAATTCTTTTTGGTTTGAAACAGTTTACTCTCAAGTTGTTCCCACTGTCGGTCAGAATCTGATGATGGGATCTTGGAGAAATCGAGGGAACTCTTTTATCTTTTGGTATTTTGTAATCGAATCGGAACCAGTGAAATACGTATTATTGAGTAGTTCCGATGACCATCTGTGGTCTTCAATCTTCATCGTCGGTTCCACTTCTTTATGTTATGTAAAAAAAAATAATTAAATTTCAGGTCAGTGTTATTCAATAAGGGTTCCCTTTTTATCATGTCCCAATTTTTTCTAATCAATTGTAACAGACGACCCAACTTGGTTGGATCCAACCGCCCGACCACGACCAAATCGGAACGTGTATAGGGTAGTTGGTCCAACATAATTATTATTAATACCGGTTGGACGTGGTCGGCTCGCCGACGCACCCGACCAGCCAACCGTCCAACCAAATTGGTACGTGTGGAGGCAAACGGTCCAACCGATGTGTCTCAGTCGCATTCGAAACGCCGTCGAGCGCTGACGAAAAGTAGGTAAAAAGTAAAAACCATCGAAATAATAAGTACTACGTACAACTTACAACTACGTAATACTTATTATTTCGATGTTAAAAACAAATACACGGCAGAATTAGCGGAACATAAAAAGGCAGAGTATAGAAATAATTACGTATATATATTAAAACAAATAATAATTAGACGTGAAGTAATAAATTAATATACATCTTTTAACACTTTCAAAGTTTGTAATGTAATTATTAAATTTTATTTAAAGTAATAATAAAAAAAAACACTTTTTCTCTAATTTGTGGGAACACAAATAATGTTGCAAATTAAAGATAACTGTGATTTTAACACTAAATAAATGAACGATTAATAACGTATGTTTCCCCTTCGTGATTAAACTTTTATTTGCAACATTGTCTGTGTTCTCACAAATTAGAGATTTTTTTTTTAATTTTGATTACTTTTAATAAAATTTAACTAAAAACTTCTTAAAGTCGATGTTAAAAGATGTATATTAGTTTATTACTTCATGCCTGATAATAATTTGTTTTAATATATATACGTAATTATTTCTATACGCTGCCTTTTTATGTTCCGCTAATTCTGCCGGTGTGTATATACTATATAAATCACGTGTCACGCTGTTTGTCCGCGATGGACTCCCAAACTACTGAACTAATTTTGATAAAATTTTGTAACCTTTTATAATATGGTCAAACTTAAAAGATAGGATAGTTTTTATCCCGGAATTCCCGCGGGAACTCCGGCACTAATGCGGGGAACAGTTAATCACTGTGAACTACTGTCACGGGTACAAAGAAGGACATAGAGTACCTACTATTTCCCGGAATTCCTGCGGGAACTCCGAAATTACCGCAGATGAAATCGCGGGGGACAGCTAGTATTATTATAAATAAGTACGACGCGACGACGATGGAGCAAAACTCTGAACGCGACATAACTGTGAAGTTGTTAGAACTATATAAAGAGTAAAGACTTTCCCTGTTTGTGGCATTTAACAAATAAAGATTACTTTAATAAAGAAATGAGAAATCAAGCTTATACAATTTTGTTTGAAAGTTTTAAGAGCAGGCGGCATGACGTCCGTTCACTTCTTCAGTGCATAGGCAAATGACGGTTGGATGCCCATTGCCCAACCGTCGGTACGTCTGTAGCAATGTCGGACCGGTTGGCACGACGGCGGTAATTTCGTTGGATCCAACCAAGTTGGGTCGTCTGTTACTAGTTTAAACATTAGAGGGTGTGGGATGCTAGTGACCTGCGGCACGCCACTGGCGATGTTTGTTTCTTTCGCGTAGGTACGTACCTAATGATTGATATTGCATCACCTCGTGGCCTCACTCGAGTAATTATTGTATCTACTACCGTCAAATATTTACCCAAAAGCTTTTTAATGTAGGTATGATAAAAATGTTTATATTAAACTATTTCAAAGCTAGGAAGTATTTCAAACTAGGAAGTAGGTACCTGAAATGATCGCAAGAGTCGTCCGCGCAGCCAGGCATGTCTATCCCACCGTTGGGATAGAAAGAGACGTGGCCCAGAGGCCCCAGATCGCCTACACTGCCTGCATTGGTGAATATTGACTCCACATACGTTGCGTCGGTTGTCTGTAGTCTGAGAGGGGTGCCGTGGAACCGGTTGGCGGGGTCTAACGCTGGAAATGATGTTGAAAATTTGGAGTTTTTGGCGGGCATCGAAGATGGCGGTTCAGTCATTTATTTTCGTGTCAATAAAAAATTGTTAAAAGTGGATTTCGTTGTGTTTTATGGTGCTGTATTTAATTGGAAAATGATTTTAAACAGTGACAATTTTTTGTGTGCTCAAGAAGATATAATTTTATAAGAATTTTACTACCTATGACTAATATAACAAAGAAGCTGATAGAAAGAATTACTTACCAATGATGTGAGGTACCGTTCCGTCGATGTTCCTCGCCGCTATCCCAGCTTGGTGACCGGAAATGCTGAAGCCAATTATGACCAGCTGGTCGACGGTAGAGCCCGACGCTGATAGCAACCAGTTCATGAATCTGGCAACACTCTCGCCTGGCAAAGAGAGACTTTGTTTCATTCCAAAGATCTACGGAATTTTTGGCGGGAATGGAAAGTGGCGTTTCCGTCATTTTATTTTGTCTATAGAAAAAGGTTTTTGTTGTCATACGGTACCGTATTGCACAGTTTCACAGTCGCGGTTTATGTATCCTATAGGTAACAATATACAGAAATATTTTTTAAGCGATGCGCAAAAAAATTTTGGTGGTCCAGTATCAGTAATAGAACACAATTCCATTATTTGTCAAAACATATCGTGAACGAAAGATGTATACTTTGCAAATGATTTATTGGCTACTCTATTCGCTGCCGCCACTGCTGCGCGCGAAGCGCTCGTTCGGCTAGGTATTTACGTGGGTTACAAATTACAATGTACCGACAGCTGATCGAGGTCATTCACCCCCGCTGCATTACCCCCACGTACGCCGCACGGCGCGCGCGCCCATTGATATTATTACGAATAGATAGTGTCCATATATTGCTAATTTAAAGCCGGATAAAACAATATAAAAAAGTTTTGAACAAATAATGGAAAAGTGTTCTATTGCTGATACTGAAACACCAAATTTTTTTTGCGCATTGCCTAAAAAATATTCCTGTATAAGGTCACTCTCGAGCTGTAATGCAAGATGAAAGGAATAGCAACACTTGCGGGACATCAAAGGTTGCTAAAGAACAGATCATGAGTGAGAATGACCTGATGGACCAGTGTTGTTTCTGTCCCCGGTAGCGCCCGCTCCCCAGTCCACTACGATGATGTTCAGGTCTTCAGCGGTGATGAGTGCTGGAAATAACAAAGATTTCATCAGTGCCTACAAAGAGTTATTGAGTACAAAGAGTTGACCTAGGAACGTGTTCAAGGTCACAGCTAACGTAAGTACCTATTGTTCAAAACTACCTACCTACAACTAAAATGTTAGGTTCGTTACTCGTATTGGATGAAATTTAGCACATAGCGTTGAATGATGTGCCGGATATCCGTATCCGTATCCGCGGATATCTGAATCTGAGAAAATCCTATACTTCTTATAGTACGGACCGCCAAGAGGGGATTTGTGGATTAGCTCAAGCGCGTCAGATGAACATAAGGGGGGTACCTTGCACCATGTTGAGTACCTCCACCAAATATAGGCCCTCTACACTGGTGGGTGCGTCTAGAATAACCGATCAGATTAGTAAAAAAAAATCGATAACTCGAAATACTCGAGCGCGTCAGATTAAGATATGGTGGGTTAATTACATAGTGAGAAGTATGTATATGAATAATCTGACCATTTGAACGTGACGTAAGGGAGTTAGAGGATCACGAACTTGCAAAAAAAAACGCAACTTCGACATTCTCGAGCGCAGTTGATTTATTTTTTATTTTAAAGTAAATAACTCAAGGATAGCGGGAAAAATATAATCTGCCGATTTTCATAAGCCGAAGAAACAAAAATCGTCTTCGAATCGAACGAGCAGCTGCAGTGAAACATGTACCTATTCATATCTCTGTCTTTCTTTCCCTTTTACCTTTTCTCTATCTCTCACTCTCTCGCACCGTCCTCACACTACTTTCCGTCGCCATAACGTCATCACAGTATACCACGGCGCTAAACGTGTCGAATTATAACTTTTTTTGGTCGGTTAAAATACATATTAAAATAAGTTAAGGTAAGTATTACATCAAACTATAGGTTCACCTATAACCTTTCACTTTAATGTAATTATATATATATTATATAATAAAGCTCATCACAAAACCACGCGTTCATGTTATTATATGTAAAACGCTCTGGCTTGTTTGTGCTTTAAAGTTAGTTTTTTTGAATAATATTTTGTGAGCTTTTACATATTTCATAGAAATATAAAGTGTGTTTTTTGTGAACAAGAAATAGCTCATAAAGTTATTAAACTTACGTCAGAAATAAAAAATAAATTAAAAATAAATCATAATTTTTGTTTCTAGCAGTCAGATTAATAATATCCCTCAAAATTATTGTCAGATTTTAAGCCAACATAACTTGGACTGCAAGCTGAACCTTCTGTAAAATAATCTGACACGCTCGAGTATTTCAAAGTTGAGATTTTTTTTTGCATTTTCAAAAATTCGCTACTACCTTGCGTCACCTCCAAATCGGCAGATTTTCGAAGGGGTGCATTTTTAAGGCTCACTTAACATCCCCTTTGAATATCTGACGCGCTCGAGTAAATTTTTTTTTTTTTCATTTTCTCCCCTTCCGGAAGGCCACCCCCACCACGCAAATCGGCAGATGAATATATTTTCGATATCAGAGACACCTTGGAGTATCACAACTACAATATCTGACGCGCTCGAGTATTTCCATTTTACTATTTTTTTTTACATTTTTGAAAGCCTGTAGAAGCTAAACCCACCGGTGAATGAAAAAATATCATATAACCTTATTTTGTTTATATCTCCTAATCTTCAAAACCCAATAGGTCCCAACGACGCTCGAGTGACTCCCGAATTAGCATCGGTATCTCCCGTACTATTAGACTACTTAATTCTACTAGTCCTACTAATATTATAAATGTGAAAGTGTGGATGTTTGGATGTTTGTTACTCAATCACGCAAAAACGGCTGAACGGATATGGATGAACTTTGGGATGCAAGTCGTCAGGAGCACAGAAAAGGACATAGGGTATTTTTTATCCCGGAATTCCAGCGAGAACTCCAAAATTACCGCGGGTGAAACTGCAGGGCACAGCTAGTACTTAATAAATATAATTGCAAATTTTCAAACATAGATCCATTATCACTAAGTAGTTGGTGGATCCATTTAACCTGTTCATTGTCCAAGTCCTCATTTAAACGTTAAGTTAGATTAATACTTTTAGATTTAATTTAACGCCCTAATCTTGAGTTGGTGTTGCAATGCAATTTTATTTTTACTTACCAACTTACTTAATCAATATACATATTGTGTACCTTGTGATTGCAGTTGTTAGCTATTTGTAAGGGAGATATTTTTTCAATGAATTCATTTTCCTCTTATTTAAAAAATTACCGAACATAATAAAATATTATTTTCATTACTCATGCTCGGAAAGTAGGTCTGAAGTTGCCTGAGAAGCGGGTTGAAAGTAGCTCTTTTCAGCCCTAGGGAGAATCGCTTTCAACTGACAACTGTCAAATTATTAAAAAAAAACTAGGTCTATTTTCACATTTCTATTGAACCATGTTCCAACTTTCTATACAGCCAGCGCCATGTAAAATTGAAATAACGTAAAGTTTAAGTAGGTATTAATTAAAATAAAATTCACTCATTTTTTCTTAAGCTAATTAATTAATTAAAATATAAATAATATTATTTAATTTTCTTTAATTAATACTTAATAATTAAAGAAAATATTTTTTTAGATGACTTTATTATAATTTAGGTCGCCACAATGTAAATAAAAATACTGGCTGAATAGCTAGCCGGCCAAAGAAAAAGAAATAGGTGGGAAAGCGTCAAGCGACTATCCAATCTTCACTCATTTTTTCTTTAGCTAATTCCTATTTTTATTTTGACTTTCCTTGCATTCGTAATGAAAAGCACAGTGTTACCCTCGGGAGAAAGTAACTTATTTAGTGCCTCGAACTATTGGCGCCCTCGCTACGCTCGGGCGCCAAACCCCGTCTCGGCACTAAATGAGTTACTTTCACCCCTTGGATAACAATGTACTATTTTTCGCTTATCCTGTTTGTTATAATGTATACTTTCAGCCCTGTTAATATTTGCAGGTAATTTTGGCACACCTTTTTTTTTTTTTTTATGTCATAGGGGGCAAACGGGCAAGTAGTACACCTGATGGTAAGTGATTACCGCCGCCCATAGACATCTGCAACACCAGAAGGCGTGCAGGTGCGTTGTCGACCTGTAATGGGGATGGGAACTGGCTTTCAAGTGGGGCTGCCGGAACACACCGTTAGGTGCTTGGCGACAGATTTGCAACTTGAAGGTGGTAGCTAGCCAGCCGGGCACTTGAGAGCGCCCTACCACCATGCAAAACCTTAAACCTTAAACCTTATAATTATATTCTAACCTGGCACCATAACAGCATTGAAATTGCCAGTGGCGTTGTCATTCCAGCCATGCAGCAGTAGCGCTGTCCTGCGCTGGCTGTCGTAGTTGCTTGCAGTCAGCACGCCCACATTGTCTCTGAACAGCGGCTGGCTGACTGTGGGGTTCGCTCTGGAAGACAGGTTGATACCCGTGACACTTCAAACTAAGACTCCTCATCGCTACTGTAGGTGGCTCGTGTGCATACATGCAGGGGGCGGCGTAGGGCGAGCGGCGGGGCGTGAGTTCTTGGAGGGAATCGAAGATGGCGGTTCTGTCACTTATTTTAGAATAGAATAGAAGAAATTTTATTTGATACCTACCAGAAAAAAACAAATATGGAGATAGTGGAGAAGTAGTTTTGCAGATTATAAGAATTTTTTGAGAATAAGAATTATAATAAATTTGTGATACCAAATTAATTAATAAATTTGTGATTTCATAAAACGAAAAAGGGTAAAGTGTCACGTGAGGGAAACTTCTGTTACCGAAGGAGACTTGCCTGGTGAACAGATGGTATTGGTTTTGCCTGTCAGGGTCATATCTGGCGTCGGCTGCGTCCCTGGAGGCTTCCAGGCCGACACTCTCCAACCGGCTGAATGTCAGGCTCGCTATCTCCTGGTCATGGTAGCCGTGGGAGAGGTGTCCTGTTGATGAATAAGGGTTTCAATGTGTACCTACAATTTCTGCTTAGTAAGCGGGGATTATTTTTTAACCGACTTCCAAAAAAGAGGGCTGTATACTGTACAGTGTACATGAAAGCTTTTTTTATGTACGGTTGGACCGATTTGAAATTTTTTTTTTGTTTAAAACTAAACTTCCAAGTTGGTCCCATTTCCATCAAGTCGGGATCTGATGATGGGAACTTGGAAAGATCGAGGGAAATCTTCAAGGTTGCCTTGAAAAAATTGCTGCTAGCAATAAGGCCTTCTTTTATATAAACCTTGTCCTGACAATAACGAACTCAAAAAAAAATCAATTTTCCAATTTGGTGCAGTCGTTTGTAAATTATGCGCTTACCAACACATTTGACGATTCATTTTTATTATATAGATTGAATATTGTAAAAATCATTTGGTGCAATAATAGTAGATTATACACCAAGGGGATAAAGCACTGTTTTATGTCACGGGCGCTACATTGAATCCTGAACATAACGAAGGACTCCAAATTTAACTCCCGAGCGCAGCGAGGGTGTTATAAGTTAATTCCCGACCAAAGGGAGGGAATTAAGATTGAGTCCTGAGTGCAGTGAGGGATTCAAGCGCCCAAGAAAAAAACAGTTTTATCCCTGTGGTGTATACTCTACTTTTCTCACATAATGCGAGACAATAAAAAACCAGGCTTAGTAGATCCTATATAGCCACTTCTTTCAGCTGGCGTGGCCTACTCGATTTGACAAACAAATGAAGTTCGTCTCACTGCGAATCTAGTGGGCCACGGCTTCGGTCTTCGAAAATCGAGTTGGCCGCGCCCGCTGAGAACACATTCTGTTTAGCGAAATGAGACGTTATGGACATAGCAATAAGAATTATGAAAGTGAAAATCACATTATTGACCAGCGGGTTATAATGAAATTCAATAGAACATTATAACCCGGCTAAAGCCAAGAGATATAATGTCTTGCTTTCGGTAAGGTTTACATGACATATAATTCGGCATTGTCGAGCATGTGGTGTGAAATAGTAGATTATACACCAAGGGGATAAAGCACTGTTTTATGTCACGGGCGCTACATTGAATCCTGAACATAACGAAGGACTCCAAATTTAACTCCCGAGCGCAGCGAGGGTTTTATAAGTTAATTCCCGACCAAAGGGAGGGAATTAAGATTGAGTCCTGAGTGCAGTGAGGGATTCAAGCGCCCAAGAAAAAAACAGTTTTATCCCTGTGGTGTATACTCTACTTTTCTCACATAATGCGAGACAATAAAAAACCAGGCTTAGTAGATCCTATATAGCCACTTCTTTCAGCTGGCGTGGCCTACTCGATTTGACAAACAAATGAAGTTCGTCTCACTGCGAATCTAGTGGGCCACGGCTTCGGTCTTCGAAAATCGAGTTGGCCGCGCCCGCTGAGAACACATTCTGTTTAGCGAAATGAGACGTTATGGACATAGCAATAAGAATTATGAAAGTGAAAATCACATTATTGACCAGCGGGTTATAATGAAATTCAATAGAACATTATAACCCGGCTAAAGCCAAGAGATATAATGTCTTGCTTTCGGTAAGGTTTACATGACATATAATTCGGCATTGTCGAGCATGTGGTGTGAAAAGTATATTGTATTGTATTGTATCGTTTATTTGCTTTCGGAAAGCAAAATTTGACGAAGTGGAACTGATGATGAAGACAGTCAATGGTAATCAATGGTAATTGGTAATGGATGGAAATTTCAATTAAATTTTAAGAACTGCTTGCTGACGATGACGATGTGATTGTACCGATCCTAAGTAAAAAAGATATTTTTAATTTTGTTTTTTTTTTTTAATTATGGTCATCGGAACTACTAAATAATAGGTATTTAACCCTTAATCAAATACTGGGAAATAATTTCCCACTTAGGCAAGATGAACAATTTCCATTATTTCTTTGAAATGACAACACTTAGATGAGCCAACCATAGAGAAAACTAATTTTGGATATATTTTTTAAGTGATAAATGTCAACACTTGTTGAGAAGTTTAGATCCGGTCGTAATACGAAAAGTTGAATTCAAAAGTTGTGATTGTTTTCCAAAATATCGCATTCTTGGGAGTTTTTTTGAAATTTTGTGTTAAAAAAAATCTGGTAAGTGAGAACACGTAATATTACAATAAACTAGACATATTTTCTAACCTTTTAGCAGGAACATAACCTAGAAAACATTATGATTTGTTGAAAATATTTCATGTTAAATTAGTGGGAAATAATTTCCCAATGTTTGATCATGATTTTAAAAAATCTGACTATCTATATAAAAATGTATGTGTGTCCGTTAATTGAATAAATATTTTCCTAATGGCTAAAAAAAATTTTCCTTTTTAGGGTTCCGTAGTCCTGACGAGGAACCCTTATAGTTTCGTTAAGTCCGTCTGTCTGTCTGTCTGTCCGAGGTTTTGCTTAGAGACCGTTAGTAGTAGAAAGCTGTAAGTTTGTTATGATTTATTTACGGAGAACTATTTTATATTTTTAGCAACTTTCAAAAATGAACGCCAAAAAGAAGTCTAAAGTACTTACCAAAAAAGATCTCGAAACCGTAATGGAAAACTTAGCTGATATCTCTGATTTATCTGAATCTGATTCTGATGACGACCCATGCTATGCCAATAGTGTTGATTCTATTCCAATTAACTACTTGAATCAACCAGACGATTACATTATAGAACATCGAGTTGAAGAAATGTTTGGCATAGAAGATGATTATATTGTCGAGACTATAGAAACTGAACCAATTGTACACACAACAGACTCTTTATTGTCAGTTTTAAATCATCAATCTGACAACGCAACTAACACAAGTGGCATAGTTCAATCAGTTGATTTCAATTTTGATCAAGATACTGAAAATCAAGACAGTCCTGGGGCAGTATATCTTGAAATTCCGCAAGAAGATTCTTATAGTCCTCTCATTGAGCCAGATGCTACCACTGCTATGTTAGACAACTATTTTCTAGACAACAATCCAATAGACGACTTTTTAGAGGATGATCATGATCAACAAGAGTCTCAAGCTCAAAATTTAGTACTTAGGGACCGCTCTCAACCAAGAGAATGGAAAAACGAGGACTTAGTCCATGATATACCTCTCTTTGAAAAGCGGTTTGAACCCAGGACTAGGGACACCCACAAAACTTCACCAATTAAAGTTTTCGAAAGGTTTTTTCCAGACAAGATAATACTAATAATAGCAGAACAAACAAATAGGTATGCATGTCAAAACAATAGCCATAACTGGATACCTGTCACTGAACAAGATATTAAGGCGTATTTAGGAGTTTTGATCATGATGGGCTTAAATCCATTACCAGATATGGAATTGTATTGGTCGACAGATCCTTTTTATTACAATAAAGAAATCGGTCAGGTTTTCCCCATAGTCAGATTTAAAAAAATAACGGAAAACCTTCACTTAAACGATAATGCTACTGAACCACCAAGAGGTTCTTCTGACTATGATAAATTATACAAAGTTAGACCTCTGCTTACTGAACTAAATAATTTATATCAGAAAGAAGCTCATAACTCGGCTGTGCAATCGATAGACGAGTGCATGGTGAAGTTTAAAGGCCGTAGTTCTTTGAAGCAGTATATGCCGAAAAAGCCTATCAAAAGAGGCTTCAAAATTTGGGCTAGATGTGACGCAAAAACGGGATATTTATATCAATTCCAAATATATACTGGAAAAGGCGATAGTACCGAAAATGAAGGCCTTGGTTATAATGTGGTAATGACGCTCTCTAATAATGTACCACAAAACACGTTACTTGCATTCGATAACTTTTTTACGAGCTGCAACCTTTTAGAAGACTTATATAAAAAAAAGATTTTTGCAGTAGGAACAGTCAGAATTAACAGAAAAGATCTGCCAGACATGATAAAAAAAAAACAACCAAAAGCATTGAGACTAGAAAAACACCAATTTTCAGCTGTTACAGCAGAGCCAATCACAGCCATCAAGTGGTGTGATACTAAAGAGGTAGCAGTACTCTCCACAGCACATCAGCCTCGAGATGCAATACTCGTAAAACGAACACAGAAGGATGGATCCAGAAAAGAAATTCTCTGCCCGCAAGCCATAGCTTCATATACACTAAGTATGGGTGGAGTAGACTTATTTGATCATTACAGGTCGTCCTACCCTATAAACCGGAAATCCAGAAAATTCTGGATGAGACTGTTTTTTTTCTTATTTGATGCGTCTATTATCAACGCGTTTATAACCTACAACTATACACATGTTGCAACGTTGCACGCTCATCGTGAGTTCAGGTTGCGTTTAGCACGTTCTCTGATAGACAATTACACAACGCGGAAAACAGATGCACTGAAAGGAATAGTTTTTAAAAACAAAAAAGGCGGTATCTTCGGTGTTCCGGATGAAATCCGTTTATTGAATGTGGGCATACACTTACCAGAAGAAATCAGCAGTTACAGAAGATGCAAATTCTGTAGCACAAAGCGACAAGAACAGAGGACCAAAATTCAATGTACTACTTGTGAAGTAGCTTTGTGTGCCAAGAATTGCTTCAAAATATTTCATACCTGTCCATCTCAATAATGAAAATATTGTAATACTGATGGCACATATATTTAATTTTTTTCATTAAACTATACTGCTATAAACTATTTGTTCCATAACATTGTTTTATTTTAGAGTTCCATTATACATGTATTTTTAATATATAAAAATAAAATGAAAAGTAAACCAGGGTGAATAACTAGTATATAAACAGTAGTAAATTTCTTGAAAAACCATAACCTTGACTAAATAATGGGAAATTATTTCCCACTTGGTAATATTTTGCAATGCCGTTATGAACAATGGGAAATTATTTCCCACCGTAAAACCCCCATTTCCCCCCACTTTTCCAAGTTATTTTCATGAAATTTGAATTCTACTCACAAAACTTACCCTAGAAACAATCTCAGTTTTTATTTATCTCATAAAAAGTTTTCCATTTGATTAAGGGTTAACAGGAATGTGGTTTCCAAACAATTTATGCTCGTCACATTGTGTATGGTGAAGTGGAACTGATGGTGATGTAAATACATTACACACCGACTTACTTAAAAGCGAGATATAAACAACATTTTAAATAAATATTAAAACCGACTTCCAAAAATAAAAAAATGCACTATGCCACCAACGTCAAATCGATCAGTAGTAAGCACAAACCAATAAAGCGGTATTTTGTTATTTTTAGCTTTTCAGTATAGTGCATTTTTGTGTTTTTGAAAATAATTTCGGTTAAAAATCGAAATCATACCGAACGCGACGACCAAAATGGCGGACAACAACGCAGCACTCACACCCATTGTACCAAGTCACAAATACTGGATATCACAGACATAGGTCCGAAGTGGATATATAAATATTAACTATAATTGATTGATTATTATCTACGTTCGATAATCCTTCCTATTATTAATGTGAAAGTGAGTTTGTTTTTTTATTTGTTACATTTTCATGTCTTATAACGGCTCAACCGATCACCATGAATCAACCATGATCTACCACACGTCAAGGGTACAGAAAAGGAAATAGAGTAGTCTTATCCCGGACTTCCCGCGGGAACTCCGAAATTATCGCGGGTGAAACCGCGGGGAAAAGCTAGCTTTACAATCAACAATCATAATCCGCAGTTACAAACTCTTGTGTCGATAATAGGTATTTTGATACGCATCTTATCTGTCGCATATACACATCTTATCATTTATTTAGTGCATTACATTTAGTTTTTTAGGTCGGTAGGTACCTACCTATGTCCCCCTGAATTGGGTTCCCGCCTTGTCGTGGCGGGGGGGCTTTGTAGGTAACCGTGGTCTGCCCCCCACGGTGGAGCCAAGAGGAACCCAGAGGCGGGGCCAGAATGGTCGGCTGCGGCGCCGGTGATACGCTCCCGGTGCTGCTCGTCCCGAGGCCAAGGGGCCCCTTTCGCGGGTAGGAGGTAACCCGCGTCGAAGGGGCCCGATAGGAAATATATTCATCTCCACAAATTAACATGAAATGTGTTTTAATTAAGGAAAGTAGGAGATCTGGAGCCTAATCTAGGATAACCTGTATTATAGGTCTCCAGGTCGCGAACTTAAAAACTATAAAACTAGTATTAGTAGGTACAAAATATAAAAATCTATATAGGTAATAAAAATGAATCGTCAAATGTGTTGGTAAGCGCATAACTTACAAACGACTAAACCAAAATGGATTTTTTTTTTTTAATTAATAATTTTTTTTAAGTAAGTTTTTAAGTAATTTTAATAAGCAAACTAAAATAACGAATATTTTATAGTGGAATGCAAATAGCTTATGTCCTAAAATTAATGAATTCCAATTATTGTTATTTTTTTAACCGACTTCCAAAAAGGAGGAGGTTCTATGTTCGATTGTATGTATGTTTTTTTTTTTTTTTTTTTTTTTTTTTATGTATGTTCACCGATTACTCGAAGACGGTTGGACCGATTTGGAAAATTCTTTTTTTGTTTGAAAGGGTATACTTCCAATTAGGTCCCATTGCCACCGAGTCGAGATCTGATGATGGGATCTTGGAGAAATCGAGGGAACTCTTAAAAAATTATAGGCACACCTATAGCGATTTTGGTATTTTTTATAGTAAATCGTTTATTTGCTTTCGGAAAGCAAAATTTGAAGAAGTGGAACTGATGATGAAGACCACAGATGGTCATCGGAACTACTCAATAAAAGGTATTTTACGGGTTCCGATTCGTTAACTTTAATGTGGTTTCTAAACAATTTGTGCTCGTTACAATGTGTATGGTGAAGTGGAACTGATGGTGATGTACTAGGAGAACTCCTCAACAATTAACGTCCCTGCGTCGGGAAAAGCAATATTTTGTAAAAGGTGATGAGCAGTTGACATTAGGCTATTGTAACTTAGAGAAATTACGAACTAAGTCACTTAAAAGCGAGAAATAAACAAATTTTTAACAAAAAAATTAAAACCGACTTCCAAAAACACAAAACAAAAAAGCCAAAAATAAAAAGCAAAAAATAACAAAATACCGATTTAATCTAAAAGAAAAAAACACACGTAATATTATTATTGGTTTGTGCTACCACTGATCGGTTTGAATTCGGTGACAAGCCCGCTGGTGTTTTCCCACTTGGGTTGTTATGCTCACGAAGAGCTGGTGGCGGGAGTCGACTTAGCCCATCTACCACCTCCATATTTGGCTTGTCACCGACTTCAAACCGATCAGTGGTAGCACAAACCAATAATAATATTACGTGTGTTTTTTTCTTTTAGATTAAATCGGTATTTTGTTATTTTTTGCTTTTTATTTTTGGCTTTTTTGTTTTGTTTTTTTGGAAGTCGGTTTTAATTTTTTTGTTAAAAATTTGTTTATGTTTATTTCTATTAGTAGTTTTATATTGCAATATGTAACACATTACGAGGCTGGCTTGGCGCATGAGCGTAAAAAGCCTCACTAAATAAATTATTTAAAAAAATATATAATATATCGAACCAAAATTAGGTCAGTTGTCAAGGGTACATAAAAGGATATAGGGTAGGTAGGTCACTTTTTTCTCGGAATTCCTGCGGTATCTCCGAAATCAACGTGGGTGAAACTGCGGGAACAGCTAGTATCTAATGATTTCTATTGTTTAGTTACAGTCTCGAACTTTAATTAATTGTGTTTTGTAAACACAAAGAAAATAATAGCAATCAAATCATAATAGTTATAGCCTAGGTAAACAAAAAATCGAGAAATTAATATTATGTTCTTCAGTACCTATTTCTACTTATTGTAAGACATAAATTTTAAACAATGATTTTATGTCATGACAGTACCATAATAATTACTGTACTCGTATCGATAGGTACGTATTGAATAAAATAATCTACTTATACAAAATACATAGGTATAAAATGCTTTGTCCTATAGCTGTGACTGACGGATCAACGCCCAGCCTAAACCGCTGACGTAGAGACCTGAAATTTGGAGAGTGTGTTCTTTGTATGACGTAGGCAGCCGATAAGAAAGGATTTTTGAAAATTCAACCCCTAAGGGGGTGAAAAGGGGTTGCAAAGTTTGTATGAAACAATTCAGCGGGAACTTTGAAATTATCGCGAGAAAAACCGCGCGATAGAGCTAGTTATTTCATATTTCTTTGTTGTGACGTGAAAGATAAAAAATCTATATCTGTAGAGGTCAATTCTGTACATTAAATATAATATATTCAAAATTAATATTGGAGGATGAATGGTGATCGATACTGATGCCAAAAATGCAATCAGTAAATTTTTTGTCTGTCTGTCTGTCTGTCTGTATGTGCACGCATGGGTCAAAAACTACTGAAACTTGGTACGATTATAGTCCATACTCCTGGGCAGGTTATAGGCTATATAACATAACGCTAAGATACATAGGAGCTGAGCAGTGATGATAAATTTGAAGCAAGTCGGATGAAAATGCGCTTTCGAGCTCTTATCCTCGCATATGTTTATTCAATCACACAAAAACGGCTGAACGGATTTGGATTAAATTTGGCATGCACGTTGTCAGGGGTACAGAGAAGGACATAGGGTACTTTTATCCCGAAATTCCTGTGGGAACTCCGAAATTACCGCAGGTGAAACCGCGGGGCACAGCTAGTAATAACTATTTTGATTACAAGTTACATCAACCACCATCGCCGCTGAAGAATCGAGGAACTTGGAGAGTGCGGTCGAGGAGATAGCGGACGACCTCTCTAAGGTGCTGTCTTCGGAGGCCTGGATCAGTCCCAAGATCCTGACGCAGACTGCACAGATCATCGATCGGATCAACCAGCTGTTCAACGGAACGAGGAGTACGGTTGCAGCACCTTCTCGACGATACACCGTGGAGGAAGGTATACAAGAGTGTGGAACAAGGAAAGAGTGACTCTATAATATCATTCAATCAATCAGCCTATAGCAGTCCACTGCTGGACGTAGGCCTCCCGCTTTCCTCATCCGGCCACTACCAGCGACCTTCCTCAGGGCGTCGGTCCATCTGGCAGGGGGGCGTCCAACACTACGCTTATAATATAGTTCTCTAATATAGTAAGCTCTATAATATAGTTTCACAAAATTTTAAATTAATAAAAACTATTATAGGTATTCTTATCCTTATTAATATTATAAATGCGAAAGTTTGTTTGTTTGTTGTTTGTCACGCTTTAACAGCTAAAAGGCAACACCGATCAAAACGAATTCACGTTGTCAGGGGTACAGAGAAGGATATAGGGTACTTTTTATCCCGGAATTCCGGCAGAAACTCCGAAATTAACGCTATATCAACATAAAAGGTCTGACAAGAAACTTATTGCATGAGACATCCACTATCCGATTCTTGTACCATATTATATGTATCTATAAAATACATAGTATTACGTTAATTTTTTTATGTACATAATAATTATAAAAGAGTGTAAAAGAAATCAATATTTACCGCAATGCAAAGACCAAACTATACCAGTTATTTCTGGCAGTACTTAAGATGGCACTTTTCTTTCCTTCTTTCTAACACTATATAATTGACCAGAAAACCCCTGTCACAGATCTGATAGACCGTTACGTGAACTCCAGCGCCGAGCTGCTCTTCAAAAAGTTACTTATCGACATCCTGGAAAAGAACTACTCGTTCGAAAAGGCGCACCAGGACCTGACCAGGACAAAGCCTGAAGAGAGGACATACCGCATCAGCAACCCTGAGGTTATTGAGAAGTACCAGAAGGATCGACGGTAAGAAATAGTAGTCTAGGCTCTAGTCTGAGAGAAAATATAACTAAGATTATGGTAATTTTGAGATATAGGACCAGCACTTCTGATTGAGGTTCCGACAATCACAATAATAATTAAAAAATATCTTTACTAGTTGTTCCCCACGGTTCCACTGGCGATATTTTCGGAGTTCCTGAGGGAATTCCATAATAAAAAGGCCCCTACATTCTTATATGTACCCCTGACAACGTGTACCTATGCAAAATTTTATGACGGTCTGTTGAGCAGTAACGCCGTGAAAGCGTAACAAACAAACAGAATAGAATAAGATTTATTTTTGCTCAACTCACAAGAATAATAAACAAATATTAAAGAAGAGCCTAATCTAAGCCCAAGTTATCTCGCATGCGCCGAAAGGGACACCAACTCAGCATCAGCTAGGTGCAGGTACACCCAGCACTGGTAAATAGACTTACATTCACATTTATAATATTAAGAAATATTTCCATCCTCAATTTCATATACGTCCATCACAGAGCAACGTCTATGAAGGAGGAATTCATTAAAGAGAGAAAGAAAGAAAGAAAGATTATACATGTTAAATTATATTTAAATACATTTATGTTAAAAATATATTTTAAGATAAAATAGCTTAAGTAGTTTGTAATGGTGGTTGCATAATATCATATGGCTGTATTCAAGTACATTTGTGTTGACAGACCGCAAGACGGACCCAGACTGAAAAGATATAAAAAGAACCTGAAGCGCTACCTTGAGAACCTTCGAAAGAACTTCATATCCAATCCTGAAGGTAATCAAATTTTTTACAATACTATCCTATTGTCAGTTTACAAACAACTAATATCTGTCAAAGGACTCAGTTCATTTCATATCTGTTCAAAATTAATTGTTATAATACAAATAAAGCTGCCATTGTTATTACTATGTACAATTATCCAATCCAATACCTACTTCATGTTCTTAACTAAGCTGAACAAACTTTGCAGTCGAACCGGCCAACAAATACGCTGCAGCAATATCAAAAACCATTTTCCGTAATGCGATTGATAACGAAGACAAGTTGGATTTTTTCTCAATCGAAAACAAATCCAAAGAACGATACGATATCAATAAACGAAAAGAAAACTATGATTATCATAAAAAGAACGGACAAAGGCCCTCTAGAGGAAATAAATTTGATAATATAGAAGATGAAGGGATAGATGGTAAAGGATCTAATAGGAAACAAAGTGAAAACAAACAGGAAGGTGATGCTAATGATTGGGGTATAACAAAAAGATACGATTGGGATGACGTTGAGAAACCGAATAAAGAACTTAACAAGCGGGACAATCTAGCCAAATTGCGAAAAATAAAACAGAAACACATAGAATCTGTAAGAAATATCAACAATAACAATGATTGGAATAAACCCGAGACTCCATTTGACAACTTAAAAGCAGATTTCAAAACTGAACAGGATCGTAGGGGTGATGACATTGAGAAACGGAATAAAATACGAAATGATGATTGGAAAATTGACAGTCCTTTAAATAGTCTACTGGAAAGCAAAGTGCAGAAAAATAAACATACTATGTACAACGAACCAGAAAGAAATATAAACAAAAACAATGAATGGAATAAACCGAATGATAATTTAAAGGCTAAAAGTGTCTATGAAGGGAACGATCGAATCAAATCCGGAAAAGCGAAACCCAAGATCAAGCCAGACAACAGTTGGGATGCTATCACCAACGCTTGGTACACAACCAGGAAGCGTGATTTGCCAAGACGTAGCAAGAACGATTTCGATGATTTCAAGAATAAGGTTACATCGAGGATGAGTTTTCGGGGGAAGAGTTTCGGGAGGACTCCTGCAGCGATCATGGGGAAGAGAGGGGTGTACGATGAACGATAGAGGATGTAATAAACTTATAAATAGACTTTGGTTTTATTGTTTGCGTCCCCTTTTGTTGCAAAACCGCGCGGGAATTCCGAAATTAAAGCGGGCGAAACCGCGGGGAACGGCTAGTAGGTAACCTTATCAATGCGAATGTAAGTTTGTTTGTCTGTTTATTACGCTTTCATGCCTTAACGGCTCAACTGATCATTACGAAATTCTGCATTCACGTTGTCAGGTTACGGAGAAGGATCCTGCATTGTTCTTTCGGGATACAGAATAGGAAATAAGGTAGGTACTTTTTGTCACAGAATTTCGTGGAAACTCCGAAGTTTACACGAGTGAAACCGCGGGGGAAAGCTAGTAAATAATACACCAATATTTTGATAGCGAACAATCAAAAGCAATAACAGCGTGGTTACGAGTGTGTGAGAAAATTCAGTATTTCGTAACAAAACTAATGGATTTTAAATTGTTTCTTTTGTTTTTTATAAACGGTAAGTTTATTAAAATTTTATAATGCTCTAAAACTACACACATTTTATTTCTGTACTTAAATACCAGTAACGAAAAAACTATTCGTTGGCATGCATGTAATAGGCATGTTGACTAATAATTTTTTTTAGTCCGTCTTGTAGATTATTAAAAAATATTGGACACGTATTTTTTCTTTTTTTACATAAACAAAAAATAACGGCGAGATATTGAGTTGAAATTTCGCGTAACGTCACTATTCTGACAGTTTGTATGGCGGTTTTTGCGGTTAGTGACGTCACGACCGCCTCACCCTAAATTTTAATGTGCTTTATCTCTGTATATTTTAATTTATTTTAAAAAGCAAAAAATACGTGTCTATTGTTTTTTTATTTTCTAACTGACGGACTAATTAGAATTTTGATTTTTAAAAGTAGTCAACATCCCTATTATGGCATGAGACGTGGAAGCCAAATCGTAGACTAGGTTTGTAGGGGGGTATGAAAATCAAAATCTACTATGTTCATGTATGACGTATATAATCTGAATCTCGGAAACGGCTCCAACGATTTTCATGAAATTTAGTATGCAGGGGGTTTTGGGGGCGATTAATTGATGTAGCTAGGTTTCATTTATATAAAACGTCTTTTTATCCGTGTTTTCAGGCAATGAAAAATGAGTGTTTGTTTTTCTACTTAACAACAGATGGCGCTATACACAACGAGCGAAGCTCGGTGACCCAAATATTTCTATTTAAACCGACAGTTTGATAACAACATAATAGACACATATATACTACCTTTGCCTTTACAAATTAATGAAAAATTACCTAGATAAATAAAGTCCGTGACGTCATAACTAGGTACATATAAAATGTGCCAAGGCATGACCCCACGAGCGCCTTTCGTAGTAGAGCTTATCTAAGCTAAAATGACGCGCCCCTCCATCGGGCATACGCACACACACAACCGTTAAAATATCGATACGACACATATAAATCTGGTCTTGCCATTCGTCGCCATACTCAATACATGATATCGCTTAACTAAAACTGCTTATTGAGTAGAGGGGCGTGTCATTTTAGTTTAGACTAGCTGTGCCCCGCGGTTTCACCCGCGGTAATTTTGGAGTTCCTGCGGGAATTCTGGTATAAAAAGTACCCAAATACCCAATCCAAAACCGTTCAGCCGTTTTTGCGTGATTGAGTAAACGTATGCGAGGCTAAGAGCTCGAAAGCGCATTTTCATCCGACTTGCTTCAAATTTATCGTCACTGCTCAGCTCCTATGTGTCTTAGCGTTATGTTATATAGCCTACAACCTGCCCAGGAGTATGGACTACAATCGTACCAAGTTTGGTTAAAATATCTTCAGTAGTTTTTGGCCCATGCGTGCACATACAGAAAGACAGACAGACAGACAGACAAAAAAATTACTGATTGCATTTTTGGCATCAGCACAGATAATATAATACTGCATCAGTATCGATCACAATTCATCCTTCAATATTAATTTTGAATATTTATATTCAATGCAGCTTACGCTGAATCACTTCCTTTTGCCTATAATAATTGGCTAAGTTTAATTATTAATTTTTTGTACACCTTTTTTGATGGCAATAAACAATTTTCTTATTATTATGTACAGAATTGACCTCTCTACAGTTTTATTATAAGTAGGTATAGATAAGCTCTACCTTATAGTATTGTTCGCCAACAGTAGGGATACTAAAACGCTGATTACAAAGCCAATGGCAAAGGTTAGTAGGTACAGCACTGGTGTTTCTTCTAGCATATCTCCATGCAGTGGTTTGCAGCAGGAAATATGACATAGAGGCGGAGGCGCTCAACCTTTACGGCGAGGACCTGAAGGCTGTGCTGCTCCGGTTCAGGAAGTCGTCGGATTACTATAAGATACTCAGCGAGAGGGTAAAGTTTTTCTTCCACCGGCAGTATCGGAAAGTTAGTTACAAGTGGTTTTATACCCAACGAAATCGTAGTAAATGTTTAAAACGATAGAGTCATAGAAAATAAAATCCAAGTGTTCGTCAAAAAAAACACCGATCACAGAGAAAACCTCAGAAAAGCAGCGTGGTTAGGTACTTTACTTTACGTTACTCCCCATATTATTTTTCGGCGTATCGGTGATTTTAAAAAGGAAAGAGGAATTTTTTTATGATATTTTTTGAATCAGCAATATTCAGCAACGCACTGCAAATCTATCTACTATCACAAATGATTATTTTACGTAACTAACCTATCTTTTATTATATTTTCAAAGAAATTTCCAAAAACTTCTTGAATGAAAATGAAAATTGGCAACTCATCAGCTGAGAACGTAACGTTGAGTGCGGGTGAAATCACAGAGCAAGGATAGTTTTATTATTCACCTGTCAAATTTATTTAAATAAAATATCTTAGAAGCAATGATTTATTACTTTACTACCAGTTCCACGCGGTTTCACCCGCAGTAATTTCGGAGTTCCCGCGGGAATTCCAGGATAAAAGTACCTTATGTCATTCTCTGTATCACTAACAACGTGTATGCAAATTTCATGATGATCCTTTGAGTGTAAAAGCGTAACAAACAAAAAATCCAACTCACTTTCGCATTTCGGGGGGCACGGCAGTGCCCCCACCAAGTCGAGCGCGAAGCAAACACTGCCGTACCATCCTTTACTGGAACCATTTCGCCGCATTTTCAGGCCCCTATTTGAGAACCTCTGCATAAGACCAGAACATAGAAATTTTCGTCATCCAGTAAGCTATAATCATATACTTAAAATCCAAAATTTCAAGTCTGTAGGTCATTTAGTTCCGAAGTTAAGCGAAAGCAAAGTTTCGCATTTACGACACTCACTCACTCATGATCATCAAAATAGAACTAGTACTTCCCATAAACTCAGAGAGCTGAAATTCGGTACAGAGTTAGGGTTTAATGGCCACATAAAGGAAAAATTATAAAAACTAGGATAATCGAAGATCTGGAGTACCTGGTGACCCTGATTAGAAAACACAAGAGCCCAACCAAACTATTAGATATCGACATACCGCCTTTACAAAAAATATTCAACTCGATGGGCCACTTCATTTGATGTCAAAAATCGAAGGTCTGAAGTATCTGATGAAGAACCCTCAGCTGGTCTCAGCTGTATTAGAGATATGGTAATGTCCCCTTCTATCTACTATCCATAGACTCGAGTTAGAGAAAATAAAGTTTAACTGTTCGTTAGTAAAGTTCAAAATTGTTCAGATCAAGGTAGTTTGACTATTTTGTCAACAAGATTATTATGGATAAACTGTAACCTTCTTGTTAGTTCAACCTGACATTATTATTTCTGTTAATACTTTTGTCAATCGGTTAATGTCATAATTGCAAAATATCATAATTTCTCCTAAATAACTATTTGATAATGCCAAGACCTTTAAGTGTTGAAGAAAGAACAGCAATTATTGCCGAACATGAAGCTGGCTACAACATCTCAGAGATATCACGTCGTGTGACCAGAGATAGTGTGAGATTCTGGATAAGAAGACATGGCGAAGAAGGTACACTAGTCGATCATCGTCACAATAATTCTGGTCGCCGTCCTATTCTTAACGCCGCACAAAAATCAGACATGAGAAGACAATATGAAGTAAACGGCTTTGTGTCAACGAATAATTTTGCCCAATTATATGATGTTTGTCCAAGAGTGATAAGAAACGCATTACATTCAATGGGATTACATTATAGACGACACGTAAAAAAAGTTGCTCTGACAACGGGTCATAAGGAAGCACGGTTAAGATTTGCACAGACTTATTTGAACTTCGATTGGAGTACCACTATATTCACCGACGAAAAATGTTTTAAGTCGAGCCAACATGGGAGGCTTAATTTATGGAGATATAATAGTACGAGATATACGGAAGACCACGTAGTGCCCAATTTCAGTTCTGGACGCATCTCAGCCAATATATGGGGGTGGATGTCAGCGGATGGAGTAGGCGAGCTCGTTCTTCTTCCTTCAAGGTCAAACGCGACACACTCTGTCTGTTTTAGAAGACAGTATGCTACCAAGTGTCCGTACCGTGTATCCACTTGATGAGGTTCCTGAGGTCAGATATGTCCAGGACAATGCTCGTACGCACACTGCGCGTATTGTGAATGAATGGTTCAACAGGCATAGCGATATAGTGGTGATACCCTGGCCGGCAAGATCTGCAGATTTGAACCCGATAGAAAACTTAAGGGGTTTAATGGTACAGCGATGAGAAAATAGAAATGAAAGGACCAAAGAGGATTTAGAAAACCACTGCAGAATTACTTGGGAAGACACTAGAGGCAGGGATCTATGCTCTCGTCTAGTGGGTTCCATGAGAAATAGGTTACAAAGTGTGATTGAAGCTAATGGTGGTTATACCAGTTATTAAAAATAAATATCATTAAACTTATTCGTAGTTTTCATTAACTTTTGCTTGTTATTCATAGTTGTCATATCATGTTGTTTTATTGAGGTTTTATTACATTTTGTAACATTGCATTGACGAGATAGAAAAAACAAGCAAAACCTGACTCGATAGCAAACGTCATTTTTATTTAAATGTTAGCAGCACTGTTTCTTGCACTGGAATGTTGGCATAGTGGTCTCTTATTGCAGTACTAGTGCAAACGAATATCGACTCTAAGGTGACGAACCTTTTCATTCTGCGACTGTACAACGAGTGGGACCCGGAAGACCAAACAAAGCCTAAACAATTGGTAGTAAAATTCACTAATAATTTGATTCACGAATTATTGCCTAAGTCAAAATTTGAGATCATACCCCGGGCATACGTGTATAGAGAATAATTCCCAATCCGTGTGGCGTATGCCTCACAATTCACAAGAGCCAAGGTCTAATTCTAAAAAATGCCCTCATGGACATTGGTACCTCCATATTCTCTTGTGGCCAAGCCTGCGTGGCGCTTTCACGAGTAACCAATCTTCATGGGGTGCACCTAATAAATGTTGACTTCAAGAGTATAAAAGCTCAAGCTTCAGCGATCACCGAATACAACCGGCTTAGGCGTAAATACCGCGCCGATCTTTCAGAAATTAAACTGCCTAAACTGTCTAAAAGAAATAATGAACGCGAATGGGCAACGCAAAAAACTGTTGCTACTGTACAAGAATCAGAACCGGAAAAAAAAGAAAGATTTGTAATAATAAAGAACTACTCCTAAAAGGAAAAAAAAACTGTGTCAAATAAAAAAATCTAATAAAGTAAATCAATATTCGTTTCTACAAAAAGAAGTGAAATCCCAACAAAAACATTCTGTAAAAAACTAACCAAGTCTCGCTTGTTTATCTCTAAAAAGTAATGAAATCTAGACAAAGTCGTGCCAAGTCTAAGGTTCCTTACTGCGATTTCTTTATAGTTAATGTTGTGTGACTTGGTCGTTGAAGGGTACACAAGGGTACAAAACCAGGTGCTCCATGACACCATTGCACCAATCTGTCGCCAGAACCGCTACCCATTGACGATGGAAAATTGCCACTTAGAAAACGTTGATTCAATAACCAGTCAATTGTAGGCTTGATAAAGCTGCGTATTTCAATAATAATTATGTAGAGGCAAGTTTGGAACAAACACTATACAAAAATATTTCCACTTACGTCTATTTTATGCTAGATCGGTGGTCGATTTGACGCTCCAAAAAGAAGAGAGCAGAAGTCAGCATTTTCAATGCTGAATGCATGTGTTGCACAATCAACAGGAGCCTGAAATGAGACACTGATTGGTAGAATGGTGTCATGGAGCCCCTAGTTTTGTACCCTTGTGTACCCTTCAACGACCAAGTCACACAACATTAACTATAAAGAAATCGCAGTAAGGAACCTTAGACTTGGCACGACTTTGTCCAGATTTCATTACTTTTTAGAGATAAACAAGCGAGACTTGGTTAGTTTTTTACAGAATGTTTTTGTTGGGATATATTCTACTACCTGTGCCCCGCGGTTTTACACACGGTAATTTCGGAGTTCCCGCGGGAATTCCGGGATAAAAAGTACCCTATGTCCTCTGTACCCCTGACAACGTGCATGCCAAATTTCATACAAATCCGTTCAGCCGTTTTTGCGTGATTGAGTAACAAACATCCAAACATCCAAACATCCACACTTTCACATATTTATAATATTAGTAGGATTAGCAAGGATAGTAGGTTGTTAGCACCACGCTTGGGTTATTTTTGGCTTAAAACCTTTACAGTTGGAATTTCTAAAAGAACAAGTCCAGGATATCTCGATGCAAACCATCGTCGGTTTCACGAAGAAGCTGAAACTCAAAGTGAGGGAAGTTCTCGGTCAAGACGAGAACATGCATGAAGAAGAGATCACTACCATATCAGCGAATCCAGTTCCCAGGTCAGTCGGAAAAATGTCAACTTACTTAAAACAAAAAACCGCTCCGCCAATCATCACGAACTTTTGCATACGTCAGGGGCACAGAGGAGAACAATCGGTACTTTTATCCTGGAATTGCCGCGGGATCTCCGAAACTATAGCAGGTGAAACCGTGGGGATCAGCTAAGCGACACTCCGCCTCCCACCAACTTCATGCCTCCTCAATCCTCACGAAAGTTTCTTGGTAAATTTCGAGGAAACTTTGTCACATGTAGGTCTGATAATTACTGCCAGCTCGCTGTCGACCTTACGATACGCACATACGCACAATGCGTGTACGTACAAGCCGACCGTCTTTACTTGTGGGAAAGTTGGTATCTGCTTGAATCAGTTCATTTGTATGGAGTGTCACCGGGCTGGTATAAAAGCAACTAGTTTGGAAATAAACATGTTGTCATACAGTGACGGCCATCTATATAATAAAAATGAATCGCCAAATGTGTTGGTAAGCGCATAACTTCCAAACGACTGCACCGAATTGGAAAATTGTTTTTTTTTGTGTTCGTTATTGTCAGAACAAGGTTTATATAAAAGAAGTTTAGAGCTCCTGCGGGAATCCCGAAACTCACGCGGGTGAAACCGCGGGGCACAGCTAGTATAATATATTACTTGTGTTCACAACCCGTCCCGTCAGTATCACCCGTGACATCAAGCACAGTTTCGAAACTCTACACAGGAGCAAACATGAGCCCCTAAAACTCCCGTGATATGCTTAGTTGTACCTAGATTTGTCTTATTGTTCTGTCTCCCAAAGTCTCTCCCACTTTGATAGGAACCACTTACCTTGGATATAAAGGAGATAAGAAAATTTGAATCAATCTCATTCAAGTCATCAAAAGTCTCTATCTGTGATCTCCATCAAGCTAAAAGTGGATAACTGAAAAAATTCCTTAAGGCGCTACTACAGTAAACTTAATTTTGACTGTGGTGGTAAATTTACTACATAAATATACCAGATTTCCTGAAGGGGATTTAAGATCGTTACTGTAGATCCTAGATTCTATAGTTGATATGGAGCAGAACCACGCGGTTCTTTCTTTAGATCACCTATAGTGGACCATGTTTCACCAATTTCCATTTGATTACTATGATCAAACCAGGATCATGCTATTTCTAATGGCATTGCAGATGCTCCTGGCCTACGGGTGATAATGATCAAAATTTAAAAGCCGTCATCTGCGAGATCACAGCCATTATGTTACGAATAGGGAAAGATATTATCTCTGAGTATTGTCGGTGAGTGATTTCAGTTTGGAGACTTTTGATGACCTAACCTAATATTGCTTTATAAATATTCTGTAAGAAAGTTATGAAGATTAAGAAAACATATTGAGGGGGGGTTGTAGAATAACTGCCTTGCATGCTCACATGGATTTATTGCGTAGCTATACATGGATTACAAGATTTTGACAAATGATCGACTGCAAATGACGTTGCAGTTGGTGATTCTAATATAACATTTTTCTTCGCCAGCTTCCTGCGTTCTCCATTCATCATGCGTCGCCAGAATGATGTCAGGAACGGAAGGAATTTAACGGGAGTAGAATTTTTGGAAACCTATCACAAACTAAACAGTGCACTCACGCTGGCTCAGAGGAATTCGATGAGGGACTTGGGATTCCAGTTTGCTGGGTATGGATCAAATATGGCGTATTGCAGAGTGGGAAAACCTCCCAAAATATCCACCGACGATCTACTGGAGACTACCGGAGTCGGCTTATGGATGATAGCCGTTTCACCCGCGGCAATTTCGGAGTTCCCGTGGGAATTTCGGGATAAAAAGTACTCTATGTCCTTCAGGGCTACCATGGCTTTGTAAAAGTGGGAAAGTTTTCAAAATCGGTTCAGTAGATCCAGAGTTTACCCCTTACAACGGCACAAACTCACGTTACTCACAATAGGCTAGTTTCCTAAATTTTTTTTTTAGTCCGTTTTGTAGATTATTAAAAAATATTGGACACGTATTTTTTTTTTATGTAACCAAAAAATAACGGAGATATATCAAGTCGAAATTTCATATGACGTCACGCCTCGCTACAGTTTGTTCGCACGTTATAGCGAGCTGTGACATCACAAGTCCCCCACCCTAAACTTTAATGCGCTTTATCTATGCATATTTCCATTATTTTAAAAAAGCAAAAAATACGTGTCTTTTATTTTTTTATTATCTAACTGACGGACTAAATAGAATTTCGATTTTTTTACCCAGGAAACTAGCCTATTCACAAACTCACAAACTTTAGCTGTTTATAATATACCTATTAGTATCGATTGTCATGATATCCTTTGAGGTAGACCTTCGTCCAGCAGAGGCATTAGTCTAGCAACTGATACTTATAAATACACACATCAAAAGTGTCTAGGGATCAAGCATTTTTATGCGGATTTCTTGAGATTGAGATGTGGCTTTGTAATAAATTTATGATTTTATAAATTTATATGGATCCTTTTTGGTGCATTACATAATTTGAATCAGGAACTGTCAATCAAATTCGAGTAAAAGATGAAAATCAGCTGTCAATATTTTCCCTATAAAAACATACAACGCATTGAAGACATTATTAGTGCTACTGTTTCCCTACTACTGATTAAAACCAACGTTATTATGGAGCGGCGACGTCATTTAAGCAGGGAAGAAATGCTCAGAGCCGTGGGAATGATAGAAGCTGGTTCCCGGCAACGTACTGTGGCTTTAGCTCTGAATACAAGTCAGAGTGTTATCAGTCGACTTTGGACACGTTACCGAAGCACTGGTACCGTGGCTGAGCGCCATGGAGGACGGTATCGCTGCACCACACGGAGACAAGACCGATACATTCAAATCTTAACTCGAAGAGCTCCAACAATAACCGCCATGATGTTAGCCGTGAGGCTTCATCACTCTTCAGGGAACTTAATTAGCGACCAAACAGTCAGAAACCGCTTGCATGAAGTGAACCTTCATTCCCGAAGACCGCTACGGGTACCGCCTATAGCAATGCACAATCGTAGGATTCGATATCAATGGGCTCTTGAACACAGAAATTGGGCAGAAAAACAATGGCGTTTCGTGTGCTTTTCTGATGAGTCTCGTTTTGGTATGAGACCGGATACAAGACGTATACGACACTGGAGAACCCCTGGACGCCAACAGCGATTAAAATCCTGCCAGGAAGTCCATCCTTATAGAATAGAATAGAATAGAAATATATTTATTTACCTACACACCACGACATAAAACAACAAAATATATAACAATATTAAAAAATAATAATAATAAAATATTAAACAAACAAAAAAAACCTTCTAAACGATAAAAAAAAGAATTCTATAAAATTTTAATGAATACAAAATACATAAAAGTCGTGGCCTGCGTAAAATAGTGGTGGAACCATCATGGTATGGGCGGGTATTTGGATCGGCAGAAGAACTGAGTTGATTTGGATCAGAGGCAACCTCAACGCTCAAATTTATGCTGAGACGATTGTATCAGACGTCATCGTTCCTCTACAAGTGCAAATCGGTCCCTTATTTCAGTTAATGCATGATAATGCACGACCGCACACCGCAAGACAGACTCTGTAAGACAGACTCTCGCCGCAGCTAACATCAATGTCCTGCCCTGGCCTGCTCAGTCGCCAGACTTGAACCCGATTGAGCATGCATGGGATATGCTACAGAGAAGAGCTCTGCCGAATATGGAGGGTATCCAGTCGCAAGAAGACCTTTTTTTGTTGTTGCAACGAACATGGGCGGCCATTCCACAGCGTGATTTGGATGAACTCATTTTGAGTATGCCAAACCGATGTTCTTGTGTTGTTAGTGTTCGCGGTAGAAACACGGATTATTAATTGTTTAAGTTACCCAATAAATTTAAAAAAAAAAACTGTTATTTCAGTCTTTTTTTCGAACTTTAATGTTAGTGGTTCAAATGTCAAAAATCCCTTTATTAGGAAAATGGCAAATTTCTTTATTAATGCAAAGGTGACTTGGTTTATCGTTACTGTGACAAACGAAAACACTTTATTTGATGAATCCTTAAAGAAAATTTTAATTAATATCAATCAGGAGAAAAGTTATTGCAAAAATATATGTTGATCCCTAGACACTTTTGATGTGTGTATTATAATATTTTAATATATTTTTTTTTACTTTTGTGAACGTCATGTTTATCATTCAACCCTGTAAATAATATTTGCAGTTAATTTTACCACA
Source organism: Zygaena filipendulae (assembly GCA_907165275.2). NCBI lineage: Eukaryota > Metazoa > Arthropoda > Insecta > Lepidoptera > Zygaenidae > Zygaena > Zygaena filipendulae. The sequence continues at coordinate 10,298,322 of OU015670.1, forward strand.
TGTTATATACTTATCTATACTAATATTATAAAGAGGTAAAGTTTGTGAGTTTGTGAATTGAGTTTATGACGTTGTAGGCCGTAGGGGGTAACTCTGGATCTACTGAACCGATTTTGAAAATTCTTTCACTTATAGGAAGCTATGGTAGTTCTGAGTGACATAGGGTACTTTTAACCTCGAAATTACCGCAGGAGAAACCGCGCGGGACAACTATAGTACAAGAATAAAATTGCTCGTTTGATGGTAGTAGGAAAATAGATAGATAGATAGAAAGATTTATAGAGTTCGATAACCTAGGTCATTGTTGTTGCGACGGTGAGTAACAAAAGTAACGTAAGTTCGTTTATTCAGCCAACTCAAATACACCAATTTACACAATACAAAGTACATACATACCTTTGTATTGATACTAGCCGTTCCCTGCGGTTTCAATCGCGTTTATTTAAGAATTCCCTCTTTTTTTTTAGAGTAAAAACTATCCAGTGTTATTCTATCTATACTCCTGACAACGAGTAGGCAAAATTTAATGGTGATCGATTGAATACTTGAGGCGTGAAAGCGTAACAAACAAACAAACTGGCAGTCTCTCCCGCGTGAGTTCCGAAATTCCCGCATGGACTCCCAAGTAGCCTAATTTACTTCTTATTAACATCAGCTAATTAGTAGTGAAAGTCCCGTAATGCCGTGACCAAGGGAAATAGGGATTCATTTTTAAATATTATCGAGGACTAGCTATGCCCTGCGGTTTCACCCGCATTAATGTCGGAGTTCGGGGGAATTCCGGGGTAAAAAGTAGCTTAAGTTACTCCTTATAACATTAGCTATCTGCGAGTGAAAGTCCCGTCAAAATCGGTCCAGCCGTTCCAGAGATTAGCCGGAACAAACATACAGACAGTCAGACAGACAGAGAAAAATTTTAAAAGATGATTTATTTATGTGATTATTGTATATACTTTTATATGCATTTAGTAAAAAAACTATTAATTTGAAAACAGACACTTCAGTTTTATTTATATGTAGGTAGGATATGGTATTATAATAGGATTCAAGACAAATAAAAAGTAACAGATGACATAGGTACCTATCTATTTGTTATTCTTTAATAATTATAATACAAAATGTAATAGGTATTTATTATAATATGATCAAACAAAACAAAATATATCTGTTTTAAAATGAAGCATACCTAATAGTCATGGCCACTAAAATTTTATTCTGATTAAGTCTATATACTGCTAATAAGCTACTGACTTATTTTTCCTTCTATCTTTAGAGATGTGATACATTCTATAATCAAAAACATGGGTCCAGAGGACGACAAGCCCGACTCCACTCGGCTACCGTACGGCGGTGATGGACCAAAACAGACCCTCGCATCAACCACCAAACACGCGGAAATACACGAGGTCTGGTCTACCACTTGTTATATTGGGAACAGGCTAGGCCACAGCTCATCTGGCGTTAAGTGACGGTGTGGTCGAAGATTGTAAACACAAGCAGCCTCGAATGAGAACTGGGCTTTCAAGTGAGGCTGCCGGAACACACAGTTAAGTTCTTGGCGACAGTTTTTCAACTTGAAGGTGGTAGCTACCCAGCCGGGCACTAAAGAGTGCCCTACCACCATGCTATGGTTTACTTAAGATGTTTTCTTCATCGACAGCTCAAGCTCATTGTTAGGGTATGAACCTACGGCTCGCGCCGTTTGATCCGAACGCACCAACGGCTGAGCTATCATCGCTATAAAACCACCATTCGTTCGTATAGTCACAGTCTTCAGGCCAGGGCAAGAGTAAGAAAGGTACAGGTCTTGAAAGAGAACTAAGTCTAAAAATCAAATAAAACGTTGGAAAAAATGGAACTCAACTGCGTGTTTAGTCACTCAGCACTCTCATACTATAACGCTGACATCTGACCTATCGTGTTGAACACTTTAGATATAAAGTATAAAGTCGAATGTCAGGCTAGAAGCGAAGGAAACGAACTAGGCTGCAAGAGTAATAAGCGTAGATAAAGGTCTTGAAAGAGAACTACATCTAGGATGTACAGCGTTTAGGTAAAATAAAACGCTAGAAAGAAAGGATAACGAGAATCTATCACGTTGAATACCTTACATTTTAGTTCAAAATCTTACATGTTATTTGCTGAGTGGTAGCCATTTTGGTACCATTGTCACCAACAGATTTCAAGAAAAAAACACTTTTATTTATTTATTTATTTATTTATAGAAATTTCACTGTAAATACAGGTAAGTGCCCAATGGATTACAGCGTTAGATAGTCCGATTGACTTAGAAACATAATGGCATTTGCAACCACTGTTGATAGACTGTCGGCAAATATATCAGTGCCAGTGGAGCTAGGATGCGCACATGATAAAATTTTATCGAGCCATTTTATCGATTCTCGTCGACATAATATATCGTTTTGTCTACCAGTGGTAAAAAATGTTTAACCAAATCTAGTCTTAACACGTTCGCTGCGTGACCATTTTCAACGAACTTTCAACCAGTGCGTTTGAGACCTAAAAGAGCTCAAAACTTACCTATCCTTTGGTGCGTTTGAGACCTAATCAGTCTCCTAAAAATACAGTTTTGAAAATAATTTATATCTTCCAAAAAACCAATGATATATATTTAGAAGTTTTTGTAGGTCAAAGATAGCCTATTGCTCTATATTTTACTAGGTTCGCACGCAGTTTTGACATTAGAATAAACTACAAATACCAAAAAAAAACTAGATATCGATTGTATCTCGTACCGCAACCGAAGATAGTTCAATATTTGTAGTAAGTAGTGATGTGAATAAAATAATATCTCAGTTATCGATAAAAAAAGTGTTATTAAGGAATTTTATTTATAAACTTTGCAAAGTGTTTTTCATTAAAACATGGTAAGCACATTGATTGATTGCATTTTGTGCAAATGGTAACAATTCTTTTAGATTTTTTAGAAGCGTCAGTGCTGTTTAATGTGCGTCGTAATTTTTCATAACAACCCACACAACGTCTTTTTTTGTCGCCACGTTGGAAAACATGATCTGTACATCTTCCTTCGGGGAATTCTGTAATAAAATGCATTTTATATATGTAAATAAACCACATGCAACCACATCAGTGAAGTAAATGCAATGGAATCCAATTTTATTAGTTTTCCTAATAGTGAAAAGGTATGTGTCTCTCATTGTTTATCAACACACTTTAAAATGTAAACACGTAGTTTTATTTTCGAACGTGCGCGCGGCCTCCCACGTCGATGCTAGGACAACACTAAATCGAGTCACGCAGCGCCCGCGCCGCTCACCCTCCCTCTCTTGCGTCTACGAGGCCTACGATTCCACGAGTATCGAGATGTCTCCTAACGCAAGGAATGAAAATAATTATACTACTGTGCGTTAGGGACCTAATCCATCTCAATTATTTTTTTTTATGTCATTAAATTCACTTTTAAGTAGGAAGCAAATATGTTTGTTTGTCTTACTCATACGTAAAGTACTTTACACGTTAGAGCCTCACGCAAGGAGTGAAACAACACGATTTTAGTCAACGCACAGTACAAAAGTCCAGCAAGAGATCTGATAGATAGCGTAACGCAATGAACGTGTTAACTCAATACCCCACTACTGCACTTTTTTGCTTGGACGCCCACAAATATTTGTCGTGTCGACAATTTTATCTTTCGTTCGATAAACATAATATCATGTTGCGCATCCTAGCTCCGCAGGTGAGTAGGCGAGCAGTGCGTTCAGTAAGTCCGCGGCCCGAGCGTGCGAATTTTTTTTTAATACAAAAATAGCAGCTAATTATTTATAGGTCTCCGCTGTTAGAAAACAACTTACATACCTACATTAAGACATCAAATACAGAATATAAGACATACATCACGTTACATTACAGGAACATAAACAAAACATAAATAAATCTTCAACATTTCAAGATTCTAGAATCTTGTTTCTAGATTGATCCACAGAACTTTGCCAATACTATTAAGAATCCTGCTGAGAGAAGAAGCGTCTGCTTTGTGCATTCCTTGCCGACACCGGGCTGGTGTTAAAGAGTTTAGTTGTAGTGAGTGAGTTGTTGTTTTATTGTATCAAATAGAAATTCTTTTCTATTTCGCAGGTCACGACAGAGACTCCAGCTGGGCATGAGCATCATGTGATGGAGTCTTCCACGGCTGGAGAGGTTCAGACTGTGCCGAATAGGATGAGGAACAGAAATAAAATATAAACATAAACGGTGGATGTATTTTATTTAGAAACCCGCGTGAGTTGTGGAGTTCCCGCAGGAACTACAAACTTCTTTCATACGAATCTTCTCCTTACAATAACAAACAACAAAAAAGAATCAGCGAGCCATGACCAAGGGAAATAGGGATCCATTTATATATACCTACTGTCCCCCGCGGTTTCACCCGCGGTAATTTCGGAGTTCCCGCGAAAATTCTAAAATAAACTTTCCCCTTCAATCACTATATATACAACGTGTTAATGAATTAACTGAAAACTAAAAAGTAGTTTGCTCAGAATCGACTAGCGAATCGATCGCACTATGTTTTAAGGTTATATTTTTTCATTTTTACTAGCCCATGTCTAAATTATTTATAATACAATATTTGGCGCGTACGCCGCCCGCAGCAAAAAAAATCGAACCGCTAGGCACGGGCGTAGCGCTTGGAATTTCGTAGATAGGTCACCTCCAAACTAATGTTGAATAACTTTTAAAGTATAAATTTTTTCGACATAAAATATATTTTAATCATATTATTGTTTATTTTTTTAAATGGGGTGTATCAGGTTTTCAGTTAAATCATTAACACGTTGTATAAAACAAAATCGCATCAAAATCCATTGCGTATAGTTTTAAAGATCTAAGCATACATAGGGACAGACAGACAGCGGGAAGCGGCTTTGTTTTACACTATGTACGTATATGTAGTGATAGACAATCTTAAGCTGATTGGTGGCTGAGTACTGCTACTTTGGACTCGCGCAGCATCAGACAAAAAGCTTTACAAAAGCCGGACAGGCCGTACAAGAAAATATTTTGCCGGACACGTCCGTAAAAAGCCAAATATGTCCTGGACACCTGGTAACAACTGCCTTTGCCTCGTTGCAATTGCCTTTTTTGACATAGACATAGGCATAACTTTATTTGGCATCACAAAATTTCTTAAAATACATGCATCAAATTTAAAATGAATCGTATACATATAGTTTCCGTGATGCCAAAATTTCTCTCTTTTCTCTCTTTGCTGCCGGAGTCGCGACCGACGGCACGGTAGCAGACTCCGCACGCACTATGTTACCGCGTCTTTGCTCGTCTCTAGCGCACCAGGAGACATTGATAGTGTTGACAAAAGTTCATCAGTAGGTATTTGCTTTGTTAAATCATTTACCTACTGAAACTAACCATCCCAACTACCACTTGTGTAGGTACCTACCACAAAGTGTTGGCAATACTTTTCCTATCGTCTGTTTCAAGTTTCAATCATCTGTGTAAATACCAAATTATCATATTATGAATTTTAAATTGTTGATTTTACTTTTATTGGTAGGTAGATATCTCATGAATCATTTGGTCTCCAGACATTTTCGGACAGAATCATACGTCTATTAGATATAGCTGCCAAGTCCCAACGCTCCCCAAAATCCGATCTTCTTCATTCTTCTTCTCCAATCCGACAAAATCTTCTTCTTCATTTCATTTCAAATGTCTTATAAGTAATACATATGAGACCATACATATTGTAAGAAATGTCGGAGAAAACACACGCATACTAAAAATTTTCTTGTCTGATCTGGGGGCACGGCAGTGCCCCCGCCAAGACGAGCCAAGCGAAGCGGGAGCACTACCTATCTTTTCTCGAAGCGCTTCGTCGTTTTTTGAACCCTTATAACTTGGGTTTAGATTATACAAACAAACGAAACTCTCGGGATATGTTGTCAATAGCGGACTTACCAAACATATAAAGTTTTAATTGCATAGCTCTATACTTAGATTATCTTGATATCTAAAAAACCCTGATTTCGTCACTGACTCACTGATGATCATCAAAATTCTTAGGGTACTTCCTAATCCTAATGTCCTAGAAAGCGGAAATTTGTAAGCTTGTATTAGTACACAAACAACAAAAAAATGATAAAACTTGTAATTTGTATGAGAATTCCGCAATCAAATAATCTAGGTACCTATAATAAATGAAAATTAATCGCATAATGCTAATAACCGCATAACTTCCAAACGACTGCACCAAATTGGATAGTTCTTTTTTTTATGTGTTCCTTATTGTCAGGACCAGGTTTATAGAAAAGAAGTTAGGAGTTCCTGCAGGAATTCCAAAACTCACGTGGGTGAACCTCCGAAACGACTTATTTTGCTCGGTACGTTCACTGCTAATTAAGTGGTGTTCTAAAGAGGAAAGTCGAAAGAAGCCTACTACTTTCGACTTTATGCAGAAATAGGCTATTATTTGACCATTTTTTTTATTTTTAGCCCGTTGTGTAGATCCATAAAAAATATTAGACACGTATTTTTTCTTTTTTCACGTAAGCAAAAAATAACGGAGATATGTTGAGTCGAAATGTCGGGTGACGTCACAAGCAGGCGCAGTTTTTAGCTGCGTATGACGTCACGAGCCCCCATTCCCAAACTTTAATGCGCTATATCCAGGTATATTTTCATTAATTTGAAAAGCAACAAATACGTCTCCATTATTATTTTTTTATGTATGTTCACCGATTACTCGAAGACGGTTGGACCGATTTGAAATAGTACATTGTTATCCTAGGGGTGAAAGTAACTTAGTACGCTTAAAGTAATAGATCGAGGGACTAAATAAGTCTTTCTCCCGAGGGTAACACTGTGCTTTTCATTACGAATGCAAGGAAAGTCAAAATAAAAATAGGAATTAGCTAAAGAAAAAATGAGTGAAGATCGGATAGTCGCTTGACACTTTCCCACCTATTTCTTTTTCTTTGGCCGGCTAGCTATTTAGCCAGTATTTTTTATTTACATTGTGGCGACCTAAAAAAAATATTTTCTTTAATTATTAAGTATTAAAATTAAAAATTCTTTTTCATTACTCATACTCGGAAAGTAGGTCTGAAGTTGCCTGAGAAGCGGGTTGAAAGTAACCCTTTTCAGCCCTAGGGAGAATCGCTTTCAACTGACAACTGTCAAATTATTAAAAAAAAACTAGGTCTATTTTCACATTTCTATTGAACCATGTTTCAACTTTCTATACAGCCAGCGCGATGTAAAATTGAAATAACGTAAAGTTTAAGTAGGTATTAATTAAAATAAAATTCACTCACTTTTTCTTAAGCTAATTCCTATTTATATTTTTTTATTTTCTTTAATTAATACCTAATAATTAAAGATAATATTTTTTTTAGGTCGCCACAATGTAAATAATTAAAACCGACTTCCAAAAACACAAAACTAAAAAAGCTTAAAAATAAAAAGCTAAAAATAACAAAATACCGATCCCATCAAAAACAAACTTGTAAAAAAGTCCCAAGTCTCGCAACTCAGTTCTTCTACAGTAAAAAGTTGCGAGATTAATGTAATACCAAGTCGGTTAATTTATTCAGTGCCTACTTAAGGGTCCTTCTGGCTAAAGTTATCATGTTATGAGCTAATCTAATAACATTTTATAGTGACCATATCAAATTTAAAAATCTTTTAGGTTTTAAATAGATTGATTGGCTTGGCGATCACGTGAAAACACAATATATCTCACATATAATACATAATTATGGTTCTAAACAATCTTATTTAATTATAATATGTATTACTTGTGAGATGCATTGTGTTTTCACGTGATCGCCAAGCCAATCAATCTATTTAAAACCTAAAAGATTTTTAAATTTGATATGGTCACTATAAAATGTTATTAGATTAGCTCATAACATGATAACTTTAGACAGAAGGACCCTTAAGTAGGCACTGAATAAATTAACCGACTTGGTATTACATTAATCTCACAACTTTTTACTGTAGAAGAACTGAGTTGCGAGACTTGGGACTTTTTTACAAGTTTGTTTTTGATGGGATCTCATTTCTTTTTGTAAGTGGTCTTCCTCCTTTGAGCAATTTAGTCTACTTTAATAACTTGAAAGATTTTGGTACAACTTTATAATATAAACACATGCCCCATTCTTGCTTTTTCATTCCGTTGACCATTGTACCTTTGAACATAATTATGTCTAGGTAACTATGTATCTACACTTTATATCTAGGTAGGTAACTAGCTACACTTATTATTATTATTTATTAATATCTGGGCAACCGAGCTTCGCTCGGCTTAAATAGCTGTTCCCCGCGGTTTAACCCACGTTAATTTCGGAGATCCCGCGGGTATTCTGAGATAAAAGTACTACCCTATGACCTTTCCTGTACCCTTGACAACGTGTAGTATGCAATAGTTAATTCACCCGCGTTGATATCAGAGTTCGCGCGGGAATTCCAGAAATGAATCCTAGTTAGATCGATTTATGGCCCCCGAAATCCCCTGCATACAAAATTTCATGAAAATCGTTGGAGCATTCAGATTAGGGTAATTTTATCTCGGAATTCCCGAAGGATCTCCGAAATTAACGTTGGTGAAATCTCATGAAATTTTGCATGTACGTTGTCAGGGGTAAAGAAAACCTAGGGATATAGGGTACTAACTACTTTGCATCTCTGAATTCCCGCGGGATCTCCGAAATTTACGCGGGTGAAACCGCGGGGAACAGCTAGTCTCATATGAGACTTTATGCAGTTAGTGTATCTAGAAAACTGCACCGAAATTGCTAAATATTTTAATTTTTCCTTGATTTATACAAGGTGAAACCGCGGGGAACAGCTAGTCTCATATATTTATATGGGATTACAAAGTTATTTGTGCAGTTGGTACATATAACTGCATATATAACTTTGTAATTCCATACATTTATATGGGATTACAAAGTTATTTATGCAGTTGGTGTATCTAGAAAACTGGACCGAAATTGCAAAATATTTTAGTTTTTCCTTGATTTATACAATAAACACTAATTGTATTCTAAATTTCATACTTCTATGTCTGCTAGAAGTGCCTTAGAGTTTTGATGATCGGTCAGTGAGTGAGTGAGTGAGTGAGTGAGTGAGTGAGTGACCTACAAAATTAAGAAACTTTGACTAGTTATAATTCTTAAACTACTGGTTCAAATCGAATGAAATTTAAATTATACCGTCTTTATACAATACCTGCTTGTTTACTAAAAATTCAGGCTTCTAGTTTTATCCACAACGAAGTTATAGGGGGTCGAAAATGGCCTGAATTGCTTCGAGAAAAGGATATAGTACGGCCGTGCCGCTTTTGTTGCTCGACTTGGCGGGGGCACTGCAGTGCCCCCAGATTTAATCCAAAAGACAAAAACACACTTAATATTATTATTGGTTTGTGCTACCACTGATCGGTTTGAATTCGGTGACAAGCCCGCTGGTGTCCGCCCACTTGGGTTGTTCTGCTCACGAAAAGCTGGTGGCAGGAGTCGACTTAGCCCATCTGCCCCCTCCATATTTGACTTGTCACCGAATTCAAACCGATCAGTGGTAGCACAAACCAATAATAATATTACGTGTGTTTTTGTCTTTTGGATTAAATCGGTATTTTGTTATTTTTAGCTTTTTATTTTTAAGCTTTTTTAGTTTTGTGTTTTTGGAAGTCGGTTTTAATTTTTTTGTTAAAATTTTGTTTATTTCTCGCTTTTAAGTGACATAGTTCGTAATTACTCTAAGTTACAATAGCCTAATGTCAACTGCTCATCACCTTTTACAAAATATTGCTTTTTCCGACGCAGGGACGTTAATTATTGAGGAGTTCCAACAGTTCCACTTCACCACCATCAGTTCCACTTCACCATATACATTGTGACGGGCATAAATTGTTTAGAAACCATTTTAAAGTTAACAATTCAGAACCCGTGAAATACCTATTATTGAGTAGTTCCCATAACCATCTGTGGTCTTCATCATCAGTTCCACTTCTTCAAATTTTGCTTTCCGAAAGCAAATAAACATTTTACTATAAAAAATACAAAAATCGCTATAGGTGTACCTTTTGAAGAGTTCCTTCGATTACTCCAAGATCCCATCATCAGATTTCGACTTGGTGACAATGGAATCAATTTGGGAGTACCTCCTTTCAAACAAAAACACAATTATTGAAATCACTCCAATCGGAACCCGTGAAATACGTATTATTGTTGAGTAGTTCCGATGACCATCTGTGGTCTTCATCATCAGTTCCACTTCTTCAAATACTGCTTTCCAAAAGCAAATGAACGATTTACTATAAAAAATACCCAAATCGCTATAGGTGTGCCTATAATTTTTGAAGAGTTCCCTCGATTTCTCCAAGATCCCATCATCAGATCCCGACTTGGTGGCAATGGGACCTAATTGGGAATAAACCCTTTCAAACAAAAAAAGAATTTTCCAAATCGGTCCAACCGTCTTCGAGTAATCGGTGAACATACATAAAAAAAAAAAAAAAAAAAAAAAAAAAAAAAAAAAAAAAACATACATACAATCGAACATAGAACCTCCTCCTTTTTGGAAGTCGGTTAAAAAATACTGGCTGAATAGCTAGCCGGCCAAAGAAAAAGAAATAGGTGGGAAAGTGTCAAGCGACTATCCGATCTTCACTCATTTTTTCTTTAGCTAATTCCTATTTTTATTTTGACTTTCCTTGCATTCGTAATGAAAAGCACAGTGTTATCCTCGGGAGAAAGACTTATTTAGTCCCTCGATTTATAGGCGCCCTCGCTACGCTCGGGCGCCAAACCCCGTCTCGGAACTAAATAAGTTACTTTCACCCCTAGGATAACAATGTACTATTTTTGTTTGAAAGGATATACTCCCAATCTCAGACGAAATAAAAACTCAAGACGGAGCGCTGTCAACAACAAAGTGAAGCCGGTTTCGTAAACATGTGGGCATTTAGTGAGTGTTGCCGTGCAGTGAAAACTTATTACCCAAAATTGTTAAGTTCTAGAAAGATGAATGGATAAGTAAATAGATAGGTAACTATTTTTTTAAGTTGTATACCTCGGTTGTATATTCGAGAACCTTAAAAATATAAGTTTCGAAGTTATGATAAAACATGGAAAGTAAAAATTAACGCCTATTTACACTTAACATTAATTTTATGAATATTAAATTTTTTTACAAAATAATTAAAACCGACTTCTAAAGACAAAACTAAAAAGCTAAAAATAACAAAATACCGATTTAATCCAACAGACAAGAATACACGTAATACCTACTAGTATTGGTTTTTGCTACCACTTTTTGATTTGAATTCGGTGCCAAGCCCGCTTACGTCTGCCCACTTGGGTTGTTCAGTTCACGACGAGCTCGTGGCGGGAGTGGACCTAAATGACCGACTTCATATTGAAAAGTGGTAGCAAAAACCAATAATAGTAGTATTACGTTTATTCTTGTCTGTTGGATTAAATCGGTATTTTGATATTTTAAGCTTCTTAGTTTTGTGTTTTTTGGAATTTAACTTACACTTAAAAGCAAAAAAATTGTTAATTTCTTGCTTTTAAGTGAGACGGTTTGTAATTTATCTATAGCCTGATGTCAACTACTCATCACCTTTTACAAAATATTGCTCTTCTCGATGCAGGGACGTTAATTTTTGAGAAGTTCTCCTGGTACATCACTCTCAGTTCCACTTTGCCATATACGTTGTGAGTTGTGACGAGCATAAATTGTTTAGGAACCATTTAAAGTTAACGAATCGGAACTCGTGAAATACCTATTATTGAGTTGTTCCGATGACCATCTGTGGTCTTCATCATCAGTTCCACTTCTTCAAATTTTGCTTTCCGAAAGCAAATGAACGATTTACTATGAAAAATACTCAAATCGGTATAGGTGTGCTTATTATTTTTGAAGAGTTCCCTCGATTTCTCCAAGATCCCATCATCAGATCCCGATTTGGTGGCAAGGTCCCATTGCCACCAATTGAGAGTAAACCCTTTCAAACAAAAAAAGAATTTTTGAAATTGGTCCAACCGTCTTCGAGTAATCGGTGAACATACACTAAAAAAAAACATACATACAATCGAATGCATCACCTCCTCCTGCTTTTCGGAAGTCGGTTAAAAAGTTAAAATCGAAATAGGTAAATGAACGTGTTACATTACGTTCCAGGTCACATTAACTTACCCAAAAAATGGGGACTATTGTGACGCTCACTAGTAGCAACACTTACGAAAGTTGTGAAGGTTTTGTGTTCCAAGTTGTCATAAATTAATAAAATTGATATTTTATTAAAAATGTGGTTCTATCCTGCTTTTTATTTTTCGAAGATTGGTTTTTACACCCTCTCACTACAAAATTCGGCATTTTTTCTTTAACAAATAGGAATTATTACAGCGTGACACTCCGCGCGTCGGAATAGCTCGACTGACAAGGTAAGGCGTAGTTTCGTTATATGTGTGTGCGTGTAACTGTGCATGTACACGCCGAGGCGTAGTTTTATCGGCATCACTTCTTTGTTCACAGCGCTCCGTCTTGAGTTTTTATTTCGTCTGAGCTCCCAATTAGGTCCCATTGCCACCAAATTGAGA